>JAMXBB010000012.1:25596066-26230871 GCA_024138015.1 Lumnitzera littorea
GCAGTGATGCACTTATAGTATCGAAGTTTCAACTCCAACACCCACCCACCCTCCACCCCTTCTTCCCCTTCTTGTAGATATTGCTTGCATTTCTCTTAGGTATATGTCCAAATCTTCCTTAGTCATAAAAGAACCCCTTTGAAAGGATGCCTTTGCCCCCATTGAAATCATGGGGTAAGATTTGTATAAGTGGGATTCACAAGTGTTGAGCTCATAAGTACAAGATTCATAGGTACGGGTTGTGCAAATTCAACAAGTGTAACACATGGTATAACATGTAAGGATGGCGAGCCTCTAATTTAAACCCTTTGGCTCCTTACTTTAGGTAAAAAGTGTTGTGTAGCTATAGGTTCTACTGTAAGAAGTTGCTCCTTGACTCTAAGAGTGACTCATTAATAATAGGAGGATTGAATGGCTAAGGGACTTGTATAGTATGTTGTTGCACCACATTAAAGGGGTTAAAGATAATTGCTCCCTATTATGCAACAACAAAGGCAATCAGAGTAGGTGCACATTGGGCTAATATTGCCTTGAGTTCATTCAAATTCCTATTAGTTTCTTGCAACTCATGTGCTAGTTGTGCATTATTAGGAACACTTTCTTACACACCACGTTCTTGATTCTACCTTTAGTTGGAGGCAGGCTCCATTTGTTGGTCAAGATAGGAACATCTTGCTCTTGATTTAATACCATCAATAGGATCAGCCAGTTTTCTCCTTGGTGGTACCATGATGCAAATGTCAAGTCTTCCCCCCCCAATAGACGCCAAAAATGTTGGTTCGAAGGTATGAATGCAAGGAATCGTGCATCCTGCATGACAAATGGCCTATATTTGATTAGAGAAGTAACTTAAATCGTATATATAGGATGATCAAATGAGGTAAGATAGGGAAAAGGAGTAGGCAATCTTAATAAGATTCTGATACTCGTAGTGATAGGTGGAGAAGCCAAGAAGCATCAAACTCCACAATCAATGAAGAACGGCATAGTGTTCTTAAAATATTTATGTATTTGATCTTTTGAGAGAAGAATTTGATAAAAAAATTACATGTATGCCAATATCTCTCTTATTCAAATGAGGAATGAAAATCAGTATTCATAAGAGTTAGCATTATTCTCATCCATACGATTGTCATGCTAATCAATGGTCAAGATCAATCCCTTCCCTTAAATAGACCTTAAGTAAGTTTCTTTTATGAGGTTAAGTTCAATAAAAACTTAATCTTAGTGTGATTCAATATTAAGAAAGGTTGGATCGATGAGTCATACTCCAATCCCATCGTACCAAAACTTTGTTGATCATCCTAAATACATCAACTCGACTTTCTAGGATCTATTACCTTAGCCAAAAGAATTAAACCCAATCAATCAATGGGTTTAAAGCCCAAACTTGAATTTGGTCCTCTATAATAATTATTAAGTCCTACATGAAATCTATCTAACAAAGTGATTATTATTATTTTTTATATGCCTAAGGCACTAAGGGGCTAACCAAATTAAAGAAAAAACCAATTTACCAGCTATTGGTGTGATAATTGACGATCATTAGACTGAAAGTAATTACAAATAATATTAAAGCTTGCTCCCTCATAATATTTATACAATTCCAAGCAAATTTAAATTATTTTAATTTATCTTCCCTCAATTTTTCTTAGTTTTACAAACTAATAATTAAGATTTTCTAAATTTTTGGAATCTCATGATGTCATCATGACATCATATATTCTTTATAGTTTCAATGATGGATTACACTTAACAATATTTTAAGAGAATAAATTAAAAAAAAAGGTAAATAAAAAGAATCTATTTCCATTCTAGGTTGAACCATCAGAAGCTAGCTAGTGGCTAAGTGCCCACTTGACTCGAAAATGACACAGATGGACAGGGGCTTAAAGTGTCAATGAAGTGGCATGAGCAAGGTGTGGTATTAATTTTAAAAGTATACTTAGACCTAGTGAAAATATTGGAGTAACCTAAAATCAAATAGTACATGTCAATTGGGATTAATCTAATTAATTACTATTAAGTGTTAAATAATACTGTACTTTGCAAATCATTGGCTTTACCTAGAAGAAATCAAATATATAGGAGTTGAAGTCATTTGCTTTAGTCTATCACTGTATTTCTTTGTTATTAATTATTTTCATTTATAATCCCAACAAAATCTTACTCTTAAGCTAGGAAAAGCCTTCTTGGATTAACATATAGAAAAGATATTACCATCGGTGGACTGCTAATGAATCGATATTGGCAATTGTACAAGCCCTAACTGAACACAACCCAACAATTCTTGCAAAAATAAGTATTTATGCTTGTTGATGTAAAATATGGATTAGGGAACCTGGATGTACAAAAAGGACTTCGTCCACTTGTAGACATGTTTACTAATCGGATATGTTTTTTATGGTTGTTTCTACTTGTTGGACAGGGACTACACTCACTTGTTGGGGAACTTTAATTATTGGACAAGTAAGAAAGCGTGATTGTAGATGGGGCTTTTAAGCATTTCATTTAATTAGAGCGGGGCAAGGGGAGGGGGAAAAAGAATGAGAGAGAGAGAGGAAAAAAAAAAAAAAAGAAAGAAACATGCTTAGTTTAGGACCTATGCTTTTCAAAGTCTCAAGATTATTTTATTGCATGTTTTAATAGTTGGTAAAATTATTGTCTTACAGAATTGTTATTATTACAAATTGAGAAATTGTAATTCCTTTATAGAACCAAAGGAATAGCTATTGTTAGGTTATTTTTTACATATTTTCAAATCCACCCATAAGACTTTTTTTTTTTTTAAGCCAACTATTATATTACAACTTTTGGGGAGATGAGGAATCAAATTCGGTTAATCTCATTAAAAAACCAATATTAATATTATTGGACTACAGTAACTTTAGTCTACTCTTAAGACTTTGAAGAATCTATAAAGAATAACTATTGTTTCCTTATTCTTAGCCTAAAAAAGAAAAAAAAAACTATTATTTCTCTATTTAGTTCCTTAAGAATTATAGTTTTATTTCCTATTTAGATTGTTTTTTTTTTTCAACTAAATTTATATTTTTAAATATTTTTTTCTTTAAAGTATGTGAATTTTCATTTCTTAATTCTGATATTACGATTACCATCTTCATCAAAATTATGAAAGAGTAATAGATAAGATAATTTTCTAAATACTAGATTTGAAATAAATGCAGATGAAAAAAAAAAACAATCTAAATAGGAAATAAAACTATAATTCTTAAGGAACTAAATAGAGAAATAATAGTTTTTTTTTTCTTTTTTAGGCTAAGAATAAGGAAACAATAGTTATTCTTTATAGATTCTTCAAAGTCTTAAGAGTAGACTAAAGTTACTGTAGTCCAATAATATTAATATTGGTTTTTTAATGAGATTAACCGAATTTGATTCCTCATCTCCCCAAAAGTTGTAATATAATAGTTGGCTTAAAAAAAAAAAAGTCTTATGGGTGGATTTGAAAATATGTAAAAAATAACCTAACAATAGCTATTCCTTTGGTTCTATAAAGGAATTACAATTTCTCAATTTGTAATAATAACAATTCTGTAAGACAATAATTTTACCAACTATTAAAACATGCAATAAAATAATCTTGAGACTTTGAAAAGCATAGGTCCTAAACTAAGCATGTTTCTTTCTTTTTTTTTTTTTTTCCTCTCTCTCTCTCATTCTTTTTCCCCCTCCCCTTGCCCCGCTCTAATTAAATGAAATGCTTAAAAGCCCCATCTACAATCACGCTTTCTTACTTGTCCAATAATTAAAGTTCCCCAACAAGTGAGTGTAGTCCCTGTCCAACAAGTAGAAACAACCATAAAAAACATATCCGATTAGTAAACATGTCTACAAGTGGACGAAGTCCTTTTTGTACATCCAGGTTCCCTAATCCATATTTTACATCAACAAGCATAAATACTTATTTTTGCAAGAATTGTTGGGTTGTGTTCAGTTAGGGCTTGTACAATTGCCAATATCGATTCATTAGCAGTCCACCGATGGTAATATCTTTTCTATATGTTAATCCAAGAAGGCTTTTCCTAGCTTAAGAGTAAGATTTTGTTGGGATTATAAATGAAAATAATTAATAACAAAGAAATACAGTGATAGACTAAAGCAAATGACTTCAACTCCTATATATTTGATTTCTTCTAGGTAAAGCCAATGATTTGCAAAGTACAGTATTATTTAACACTTAATAGTAATTAATTAGATTAATCCCAATTGACATGTACTATTTGATTTTAGGTTACTCCAATATTTTCACTAGGTCTAAGTATACTTTTAAAATTAATACCACACCTTGCTCATGCCACTTCATTGACACTTTAAGCCCCTGTCCATCTGTGTCATTTTCGAGTCAAGTGGGCACTTAGCCACTAGCTAGCTTCTGATGGTTCAACCTAGAATGGAAATAGATTCTTTTTATTTACCTTTTTTTTTAATTTATTCTCTTAAAATATTGTTAAGTGTAATCCATCATTGAAACTATAAAGAATATATGATGTCATGATGACATCATGAGATTCCAAAAATTTAGAAAATCTTAATTATTAGTTTGTAAAACTAAGAAAAATTGAGGGAAGATAAATTAAAATAATTTAAATTTGCTTGGAATTGTATAAATATTATGAGGGAGCAAGCTTTAATATTATTTGTAATTACTTTCAGTCTAATGATCGTCAATTATCACACCAATAGCTGGTAAATTGGTTTTTTCTTTAATTTGGTTAGCCCCTTAGTGCCTTAGGCATATAAAAAATAATAATAATCACTTTGTTAGATAGATTTCATGTAGGACTTAATAATTATTATAGAGGACCAAATTCAAGTTTGGGCTTTAAACCCATTGATTGATTGGGTTTAATTCTTTTGGCTAAGGTAATAGATCCTAGAAAGTCGAGTTGATGTATTTAGGATGATCAACAAAGTTTTGGTACGATGGGATTGGAGTATGACTCATCGATCCAACCTTTCTTAATATTGAATCACACTAAGATTAAGTTTTTATTGAACTTAACCTCATAAAAGAAACTTACTTAAGGTCTATTTAAGGGAAGGGATTGATCTTGACCATTGATTAGCATGACAATCGTATGGATGAGAATAATGCTAACTCTTATGAATACTGATTTTCATTCCTCATTTGAATAAGAGAGATATTGGCATACATGTAATTTTTTTATCAAATTCTTCTCTCAAAAGATCAAATACATAAATATTTTAAGAACACTATGCCGTTCTTCATTGATTGTGGAGTTTGATGCTTCTTGGCTTCTCCACCTATCACTACGAGTATCAGAATCTTATTAAGATTGCCTACTCCTTTTCCCTATCTTACCTCATTTGATCATCCTATATATACGATTTAAGTTACTTCTCTAATCAAATATAGGCCATTTGTCATGCAGGATGCACGATTCCTTGCATTCATACCTTCGAACCAACATTTTTGGCGTCTATTGGGGGGGGAAGACTTGACATTTGCATCATGGTACCACCAAGGAGAAAACTGGCTGATCCTATTGATGGTATTAAATCAAGAGCAAGATGTTCCTATCTTGACCAACAAATGGAGCCTGCCTCCAACTAAAGGTAGAATCAAGAACGTGGTGTGTAAGAAAGTGTTCCTAATAATGCACAACTAGCACATGAGTTGCAAGAAACTAATAGGAATTTGAATGAACTCAAGGCAATATTAGCCCAATGTGCACCTACTCTGATTGCCTTTGTTGTTGCATAATAGGGAGCAATTATCTTTAACCCCTTTAATGTGGTGCAACAACATACTATACAAGTCCCTTAGCCATTCAATCCTCCTATTATTAATGAGTCACTCTTAGAGTCAAGGAGCAACTTCTTACAGTAGAACCTATAGCTACACAACACTTTTTACCTAAAGTAAGGAGCCAAAGGGTTTAAATTAGAGGCTCGCCATCCTTACATGTTATACCATGTGTTACACTTGTTGAATTTGCACAACCCGTACCTATGAATCTTGTACTTATGAGCTCAACACTTGTGAATCCCACTTATACAAATCTTACCCCATGATTTCAATGGGGGCAAAGGCATCCTTTCAAAGGGGTTCTTTTATGACTAAGGAAGATTTGGACATATACCTAAGAGAAATGCAAGCAATATCTACAAGAAGGGGAAGAAGGGGTGGAGGGTGGGTGGGTGTTGGAGTTGAAACTTCGATACTATAAGTGCATCACTGCAAAACCGTATCATAAAGACTATGTGACTCCAAAGTTCATGCTGTTCAATGGTAAGAAAGGGAGTTCCAAAGAACACTTGTTAAAGTTCATATAGACTTTGGAGGTGTATGGTCTGGAGGATGACTTCAAATTGAAAGAGTTTTCTTAATTACTCACTAAGAAGGCATACACCTGGTATGTTAATCTCCCTCCAAGATAAGTGGATTCGTGATGAAAACATTAAACTCCCAAGGGTTGAGCGATTATCAACAAATAAAGAAAAAAGTGATTCTAAGTATTGCAAATTTCATAAGAGTATAGGTCATCCTACAAAAGATTATTAGATTTTAAAGAGAATATTTATTGAGCGAGTTCGAAATGGGGAATTGATTATTGAAGACAACAATGTTAGGAATAACCTACTTTCAACTCATAACTCTTAACGGGGTGTTGTGAACATTATCACTCATAACCTTATAGGGATAGAGGAAATAGATGTGCAGCTAGTTGAGGCATACGAAGACAGAGGTGAGGGACTTGAAACCAAAGAAAGTGGAGATGATAATGCTATCCCTACCTTCTTAAAGACTTCCATTGTTAGAAATTTCTCTAATCTTATCGATTTTGATGACAATGCTTAGCTCAAGGCAGTAACGGTGCTCATGAGGATTGCACATGGTTAATACAAGAAATGTACCACAGGATGTCTTCTAAAGGGGTTAGCTTCAACAAATGAGGGTACAATTACATTTACTAATGTTGATATTTGTACAATGAATCCTAATCACAATCACCCTCTATATGTGGAAAGCATACTCAATTATTATTCTATTAGAAGGGAATTTGTTGACAATGGATCTTCACTCAATGTTATATCAATATCCACTTTTAAAGTTGCAACGATAGATATTTGAAACTTAGTGATGCAACCAATTACATTAAATAGCTTCTATAAGTCTTCTATAAAGATAATGGAGTATGTTAAGGTAGACTTTGATGTAGGGCCTATTCATAACTCTACATGGTTTCATGTGATCGATATGCTTGTATCTTACCATCCCCTTACAAAAAGGACATGGCTGTATGATGACAACATGATACCCTTGAGATGACATCAGTGCATGAAGGGTTATCGGAATGAGCAAGATATCTTTGTTCCTGCAACAAAGAACTTGTTCGTGTGTGATGAGTCTTACTTCACTGAAGTGGCCTTCTTCAATGAGTATGTAAATGAAGGAAAGACATCTATAGAGAAACCCCTTGAGGTACCGCTACTCATAAAGGAAGGAGTTCAAACTCGAGTATTCAAGGAAAAAAGTATACATAATTTTCACTAGGGTATGAAGAAACACAAATGAATTAATGATATTATGAAGGTAGAAAGCTAAGAAGTGCGAGAACACCTAAGAACTAGCATGTGTCATTATCGGTTCTATCATAGTTTTCTTTTCATTTCATGTAAAAGCTCAGCAATGCTTGTTTCTTATCAATGAAAGAAGTTTCTTATCAATGAAAGAAGTTTCTTATCAATGAAAGACGTTTCTTTCTCTATCATTAATGTTTTTTTAATGAGAATGTGATAAGTGTTTGAGAATCTTTATTTTATTACTATTGTCATTATAAAGTAAGAGATTAGTCTCCTTACTATGCAAAGTGAATTTCCAAAACAATTTACATCTAAATGAAGGAAACTAAACCTCTCGATCAATCAAAAGAAAGCAATAATAAACATAACATATAGTCTACACATTGTTGTTGGCTAGTAAGAGCCTGGTCTCTTAAGTACAGGATGATGAGCTTAGCTTGTATGTTGTGGACTAGAAGGTACACTAGCTCCTAAGCGCACATCAAACCATGATAATAATGTATTGCTTTCATACTAACTAATTGCTATGTGCCCTACCATCAAGTAGTAGAGGCTATCCTATTGATGAGCACTTTAATATATTGACATTCAAACCCAAGTAATATCCTGATAAGCCATGTTATGTAGTTGAGTGGTGGGATATACCCTATTAATTAATGAGAAAAAAGTATTGATCACATGCAATAAGTGCCACTATCATTGCATATGGGCAATTGCACAGTTCTCGAAGGGGATCTTTTAAATATTATTATAGCAAGCAAAAGATTTTACCTCTATACGTGAGATGATATATGAGATTCCTTATATCTTTAAGTCTAAACAATTTCACAATTGTTTCTATTGTACACAAGGCTCCTTAAATCATTGAGTTTAAGCAGTCTTGTGATTATATTTACTAAAGGCCTCTTAGATCAAATAGTCTAAATACTCTTGAAATTATGTTAGTAAAAAAAATTAAAACTCATGTTGCTTAACACTAGTGTGACTAGGTAGAGCCTTTACTCCCTACCGTATGGTGTTCTTTTCTTTTTTTTTTTTAAAGGAAAAGAAGAGATAACAAGGCAATCATATTACTTAACACCAGACTATAATGTTGCTTAGTTAAGGCATTACTCCTAAGCGCATGAAGTCTTTAAGAACAAAGTATGCTCATACTCAAGAGAATGTCTTCTCCAGCAATGACTACATTATCATTGGTCATGTTATTAGTCAATTATGATATACCTCTCACTATATTTTAAGACATTACAAGTCATTAAGGGGATTGAAGTCGTCCTAGTACATTATCTTATAGCATGCTATTACTAAGTAGAGAGTTTTTATTCTCACGTGCATAACGACGAGACATCTTCATAAAGGCTAATGGAAGCGCCAAGGAAATAAAAGAGTAAGAAAGTTTGGCAATGAACTTCATTATTATTGATTCTACATATTCAATTACAACTCATACTTCCAAAGAAATATAAGAGTTACAACTAAATAATCAAGAAGATTATATGAAATAACGCTTAAGACAGTGTTTGTTACTACAAATGGTTAGTTATAGATATGCATATGCAAACAATGTTTTATATAATTGTTTCTATGTAAATAGTGCTTTGTCGTAAGGCTAAATCAATGTGCTTTTTCAAGGTATTGTGTGTCTTAAAGACTAGTGCATTACAATACAACATTAGGTCCTTCATGGTATCATGAGGGAACAAGAGGCATTAAGACTCATTGACTTGTCCCTTCTCTATATGTTAATGATTAGGGGAGGAAAATTATAAATGTATACAATTTATGAAGAGGCTAGTCTTGCATTATGATGATTGTTACTCATTATACTTGCTTCATACAATACTCCTTATGTGTGACGCTTGAAGTGCCCATGTGCGCGGGGCTTGATGCACATATGCTAGTGACGCTTGAGTGTGTGCGCTCATAATGCTTGATGCATACAT
The DNA here is from genome assembly GCA_024138015.1 of Lumnitzera littorea. Taxonomy (NCBI): domain Eukaryota; kingdom Viridiplantae; phylum Streptophyta; class Magnoliopsida; order Myrtales; family Combretaceae; genus Lumnitzera; species Lumnitzera littorea. The sequence goes on from JAMXBB010000012.1 coordinate 25,605,582, forward strand.
ATATGCATGACACTCTCCATGTATGTGACGTTTGATACGTACGATGCTTGAGGTGTGCATGTTTCCAAGGCTTAATGGGTGTGTACTCAAGGTGCTTGAAGCGTATGTGCACATAAGGCTCAATGCACTTGCTGCACTTGACATACGCATGCTCTTGATGTTTGATGCACTACACTAGTTTATAACATCTCATTTGCTTGATATGAATAATAACATTACTAGAGTTGTTCATTACACATGATTACTCAAATATGATGTCATGTTACCTTCTCCTATTGATTCTTGAAAGTGATAGCAATGCCTATAAGCAATTGTTTATAGGCATTGCTATCACTTAGGAGAGGAGGAAGAAGTGATGATCTGTAAAGATAAAAGAAAAGTATGAGAGTTAATAAGATGAAGTGTATTCAACTAATACAATATCCACTTATACGAGTTAGACATAATATGTATACATATGTAAAGGCTCTCCTAGCTTATGATGACAATAAGGGGCATGCTCAACTTACATATTCATTCATGTTCAATTCGCATGTTCGACCTATAAATGCCCATGTGTGTTCATGTTAGAAGAATTGTGCTCAACTCATATGTTCACTTACGTGTGTTCATGCCAAATGACTCATATCCAACACTTATGTTCAAGGCTCATGTCATGTTCAAGACTCATGTCTGGATCAAGCTTCATGTTATGTTTATCTCTCATGTTCACTCATGTTTGACTCATATGTTCAGGCTAATATGTTTAAGGTCATCTATTCATGTTAGAAGACTAATGTTTAATGCCTCATGTTCAGCTTATGTAATGGGCTTATATCTATTCAAATTTATGTTGAAAAGACTCGTGATTCAACTACTAGCATTTAGCTTACATGTCAAGCACTATGTCTAACCTATGATGCTAAGTCTTATGTCATGTTTAAGCCTCATGTTTTGTTTAGCACTCGCATCAAGTTTAGGACTTATGTCATGTTTAGGCCTTGCATCATGTTGAGACCTCATTTCATGTTTAGGCCTTGCGTCATGTTTAGACCTCACGTTATGTTCGGTGATCTGTGTTCAAGCTTCACATCATGTTCGAGCCTTGCATTGTGTAATGTTAAAGACTTGTGACATGTTCAAGAGTTATGTTATATTTAAGGCTTATGTTGCATTTATGGATTATATTGTATTCAAGGCTTACGTTATGGTCAAGGCTCATGTTCGACTCTCATGTTAACTCATGTTCAAGACTCGTATTCACTCTCATATTCAATGCTCATGTACAACTCTTATGTTTACTTGTGCTCAAGACTCATGTATCAAGGCTTATATTCGACTTACATGACAAGACTCATGTTCAACTCACATGCTAAAAATATCATGTTCGATTTATATGCACAACTCACATGTGCTTATGTAAAAAGTTCACAAGTGTTCATGTTAGAAGCTCATAAGTGCTCATATTAAAGGGGTTATGTTGAATTCAAGCATTCAACTCTTGTGTGTTCATGCAGAAGGCTTATGTCTATTTCATATGTGTTCAACTTAGGAACTTATGCTCAACTCTTATGCGCTCAAGTTCAAATTTATATGTTATGCTCATATGGAAGCCTCATGTTAATTTTACATGTTTAGCTCATAATTACTCATGTTAAAGGGGGTCATGTTCATTTCTCATGTGCTCATGTTTAATTCCCATGTTAAGTTCACATTCGAGATTCATACCCAATTTACATGTTCAAGGCTTACATTTAATCCAAGTAATCAACTCTCATGTGCTCGTGTACTCATGTGAAAAGCTCGCGTTCAACCCTCTTGTGCTCTATGTCTTGAGACTTTTGTTCAACTCACATTACAAATTGCACTTGGCCTTATCAAGATCACAAAAGGAGGTCACACATGACCTAAGCATGATACCTATAGTTGATCCTACTATTGTTCTTCACTTCCCTGTTGCTTGCTAATGTAGATTGATTACCTTTAGCCCTCGGTTTGTGAACAGTCACAGTCAGGGTAGTAAAGAGTTCACTCTCTTTAAACCGTGCCAATTTACCAACTGTTAGTAAGTTTGAGATGTGGTTCTTAAGTTATGATCATAGATTTTATACCTCTCTTTACAAATAGCTACTATCCAAGTGGTAAAAAGACCCTCTTTAAATCGTGTCGATTTGCTGACTTTGACAAGTTTGAGATAGTGGCCACCTAGAATGTGATCATAAACTCCTGAATATTGATCGTGCTACCTACGAAAGATAGACAATGAGAAAGTGTTAATTTCATAAGAAAACGAAGGAAGGATGCAAGGATCAATGGTATTGAGACATATGTGGAGGAATGAATGCATAAGTTACAAGAACAAGATCATTGAGTATTAAGCAACAAAAACCATCTCATTATTCATTACATAGTGAGAAAAAGAGAGAGAGGCAAGTTTTATCACACCAGGAACTCATGAAGGGTAATGTATGATGTGAGACTAAGTTGAGGATATAGCAAGGGAATATGTAAGTTTGTGGATTCAATATCTATTGGAGTCCTATCAAGTGAAAAAATATGGGGAAAGCAACGGAACCACATAGAATACACAAAGATCCATCAATTAAGCATTTAAAGGAGAATCTATGGGTTTATGAAACAATTTCCCATGTAGCCAAAGAATTGGTGTAGTTGGAATACATCAACTCAATGGTTGTGCGTAAGTACTTAGATTATGTTTCATGAATACACACATGTGGGTAGGATGAAGAAAGGAGCCAGGATTTATATACCTAAAAAAGGAAAAAGAAAAAGAAAATTGATGTTCCAGTTATTTATCAAGCTCACTTGTCTAGCAATTATCAATTTCAACAATAAAAGGAAATATCAAGGTCCACCAAGAGCTGGAACAAAGGAAGAGTAGCAACTATATGAGCACTTCAATAGAATACAAGCACACGTTTGTGCAGAAATCTTGAATCCACTCAAGTATGGCAACAATAAGGGATGAGGCAATGATATCCGTGTGATAGAAGCCACTTAAGTGAAGACATACACCTGGAAGCAAAAATTCATTAGAAAGAAAAAAGAACTCTAGGCCTTCGACTGGTACTATGAAATCTCCTCTTACAGGTTTTACTAGTAACTCTAGTAATAGAAGCAGCAATACTCGATGAACTTTAAGGTCATGAGGCGTAGTCATAAGTTAATGTATACGCTGCACTATCCCAGTTTGTGAGAAAACGAAAATTATTTAGGCCAATAGAAATCACCTACCTCCTGCAGTTTTAGTTGACAAATCTATTGAGGATGTGTACAATTGGTGAAAGCGTGGACATAAGCAAGCAAAAGGCTGAACTTCTACAAAGTGACTACAAATGTACTCATCTAAATTGCCCTATTTAGAAGAAAGTGGAGAGATCTAGTGATGGGAGGATAAACAAGACTATATAAGGATAGTACAACCATGAAATCCTTCGACTAAGCAGATATTCAAAAGAAGCTAATGATTTGCTGGGCTGGATCAGACAGAAACTATAAATCAACCACCAAATCGAAGAATGAATCTCGACAATAGCCAAGAATGAAATCTAAAATGGACGACTACTAAGGCATCAATGGTAGACTTGATGAATGTTTTGAGAAGACTTAATAGTTTAAGTCGAAGGGATATTACCTTTGGGGCAAAGCATCGCAATTCAAAGGCCTTCATTGCAAGGAACTTCCACTTACTGTGTGGAGAAGGCGATGGATAGGATAAAACGAGCTGATGGAGACAGAAATTGAAAGCTGCATTTGGGTGTCCATAAGCTGGTTATGACCTCAACAAACGAACAAGAAGAGCCAACTAAACTTATATATTGTAGGCTTATTCATCTCATGACAACATGACAATTTTTAAGAGGGTGTCCAAGTCATTTGTAAGTTCAGACACCAACATTGATAGAATAACAGTAGCTACATATATATATATTTACATAACAGGCCGAGTTATTGCAACTTTGAGCAATTTACAGCAGCGAAGTGAGGTCCAGGATCCATGTTGAATGGAATATCCCATGGACCTGAGCTGACTTAACACGAGCACCATAAGACAAACAGGAGCATCACACGCAAGCAGCAGTACGTCTAGTAGAGTTGACAAGAAAATCGACAGCAGCAAGCTTCTGAATAGAAGCAAAGTTAAGCAACTCCAGCGAAGTAAGCAAGTGAAGAAGGGAAGTTTCTAATAATGAGCAGAGGAGCAGCTTGAGCTGATTCAACTTGAGCTGTCCGCGTAGCAAGATGGAGATCCTCAAGGGTGTTTGGATGAAGGAATCGAAGCTGCAATCGACAAAGCCATGAAGTTTAATAAAAAAAAAGTACATTATTTAAGACCTTAGCGGCCGGAAAAGGGAAAAAAGAAACAAGGGGCAAGCCTTAGCAATGATAAAAAAAAAAAAAAAAAGTAAAAAAAAGAAAAAAAGAAAGAAGAAGAATAAGAAGGAAGGAATGGGAAGATTCACTAACGCTTAGTTTGGTGCTATGTGTGATGGAAGGATATGGAAGTGTCTATGACTGTATAGTCGTGCATGGGCTTACTCCATCTAGATTAGGTGTGGGCTAAGTATTGTGCCAACTTGCAAGGTCATGGGACATTATGCCCTCTTGTAGGTCGGCAGCCGATGGATTGAGAAGTCCAAAATGATTCCCTTGTGGCCACTTTACCAAACACATGATAAGTGAAATTTATTTTAAGCTCTGATATATGTTACAAGTACCAAGGCCATAGGTGTTGGTTGTTGTAGGTTGCTTCACCAACGAATGAAGAGTTTCTTGGGACCACTATGAAATGGTTTAACTAAAAAAAAAAAAAAAGGTTGATTCATACTATAGGTGGAACAAGGCTAGTGATGTAGCTTTAGGCTCAAGCCTATGGGCCATTACTTTTCACTCCCAGTACACACCTCTCGAAAAATTCACTTTTAAAATTTAACTCCCAAATATTGCACCTAGGTACAACATGAGTTACACAACCAAAGCTCAAGGCATTCAAACAACAATGTATATATAGAGATTTCACAAAAAGAATTTCCCTATATTTAAAGAAAATCAAGACAATATTAATATATGAAAGATTGCCTAATGAGAGTGCTAATGTAAGGTGAGCATACAAAAATTTAACTTAATAGGATAAATAACTCATGTGGATCAAGTTGAAGAGATGAAGGCTTACAAAGATACAACATATAGAAGATTTATTTCATTACCTTAGTAGCAATGTACAAATCAATCTGACTAAAGCATGATGCACTAAGATAATTCTAAAATAAATTTGGCAATGGTGTAGTTACTCAATAGCGCATACATATCTAAGGCATCTAAAAGACTTATTTGATGCCTAAACTCCTTCGACTTCATTTGAAGGACTTTGGTCATTAGACAAACATGTAGATGGTTAAATTTAAGTTTGGGTTTTAAGTCCATTTATTGATTGGGTTCGATTATTTGGGATTAGATGATAAGGTTCAGAGAATTGAGTCTATGTATTTATGATAATCAAGAAAGTTTTGGTATAGTAAGCTTAGATATTTACGATAATCAAGAAAGTTTTGATATGGTAAGCTTAGAGTAGAGCTTATCGGATAGATTAGTTCAATCCAACTTATCTCAATATTAGCCTATACTTAAGAGTAAGACCTTTTTGGGCCTAACTTAATAAAAGAAACTTTCTTAAGGTTTATTTAAGGGAAGGGATTGATTTTAGCCATTGATTAACATGACAATTGTACAAATGAGATCAATAGTCAACTCCTATAAATACCCTTTTTCCTTCCTCATTTGAATAAGAGAGATATTGGCATATACATTATTATTTTATTGGATTTTTATCTTGAAAGATCAAACATATAAATATTTTAAGAGCAATACCATGTTCTTCATTGGTTGTAGAGTTTGATACCTTTTAGCTTCTTCACCTATCACTATGAGTATCGAAACTTTATTGAGATTACTTAATTTTTCTTCTTATCTTACTTCACTTGATTATCCCATATGTATAATTTAAGTTACTTCACTAGTCACATGTAATGTGTGTATCATACAGTATATATGTGATCCTTACATTTGTACTCTCAAACCTATAATCACATATGACGATGATCACCATTATATATTATAAACGCATAATTTATTTTTAGGTAATAGTTGTTCCTATTTCTAGTGCATTTCCTTTTAGCAAATCAAGGGATCCCAATATGTTTATCTCTTTTTTTTTTTTTTTATTTCTTTTTCATGAGAATTAGAACACCCTATCAAAAAAAAAAAAAAAAAAGAAGAAGAAGTTAATAACTACACTAATGGATGATTAATGGATCTTTTCATTCACTTGACTAAAAATTTCCTATTAAATTGATAATTACTATCATGTCCATATAAATCAATATAATTCTTTCTCATAACAATGTGGAACTTTTATTTAAATGGGGTATTGCAATTCACAATTTTAGTAGAAAACTATATTGGTTTAGTCTAAGGGCAACACCTAAATAGGTGTTTAATAAACTCTAAACGTCATAGAAACGATGATTAGGAGGTAAAAACACACGCTTCTTTGTTAGGTTTTTTTTTTTTTTTTTACCAAATAAATTACAACTATAGAAGAGGGGAGATTTGCATCATAATCCATCTCAATAGGAAAATAGTAATGATGTCATTACAATAACTTTGGGCTTCTTTATTAGGTTAGAATTATTTAAAACCATATTTTATTAAGTTTTCAAGACAGACTACGTTTATTCGAGATATATCTCAAACACATATTCCAATATGTACTATGTTTATTAGGTTGATTGTTCAACATTTGATATACTTCTTGCACACTTTTCAGACCATTGAAAATTCCTTAGTAGAAATATCAGTCACGAGTAAGGAATACGATAATCAAATCTAGAAATATTAAGATGATATGTATCATTGTGGATAAATGTTTGACTTTTATTCGTTCAACTGATATAGCGTAAATAAAGTAAAAACTGAGAAGCGAATGATTAACGTCGGTGGTAATTTGTTTAGTATCCAATTTATCTTAATGACGTCGGTAATAACCTGCAAAATTATTAAAACTGGAAAATTGGGACAAAATTTAACATCCGTGGAATTTATCAAGCAATGTACTAAAGTAAAATAATATCAGAATATAGAAATTGTCCAATATACCCCAATTTTTTTATATTTGGTGAATTATTCTACATCATTAAAAGGCTGAGAAATCTAATAATCCAAAAGGCTCGTTTGAATTCATAAATTACGGCCGACATCGGTGGTTTTTACCATTGTAAAACGTGTCCATTCATACGCACAAAATATCAAACAAGTGTTGGGCCTTAATCAATAATTTTGGGCCTGAAAATAATTCTCTTGCCCACTACATAAAACTGCAAAATGTTCTTAATTTAATGACATAATTTGCTGATTATTAATTTAATTTTACAGTTGTTCATAGGACGAAAATTCATGTTAGTAAATCGTGTTCATATATCTTCTTTTTCTCGAACTGGTATCAATTCTAAAATATAAAAAATTGAATAAATACTACAAATAATTAACTTACAGCATGATCTTACTTCTTTGTATCATAATCAAATTTTTCCTATCATGAGTCATTTTCTACGGTCATTTTTTCTAATCCTGGTGCGTCATTAATTACAGGTTCCATTTCATTGTTGCCTTTAAATTTCATTTTCTATGGTGATGTTGTAGTTTAATGTTCTTTAAATTTTAAAATGATTCAATAATTTCATTCAAGTTTAAGATTAGTCAATATAATCTTCAATTTATTTCAGTTTATTAATTTAGAAAAGAAATGTGAGAACAGCTCACAAGCAATTTAATTTTTATTAATGGTCGGAACAAATTATAGGTGTATTGAGTATCATCGAGGCCCTCTAGCTTGTGAGGTTTTGTGAGTTTTCAATGGGTTTGAATTATGTTAACAATCTGGGCAGAAGAGGGGAAAGGAAGGAAGGAAAGGATTTAAAAAAAAAAAATGGAGAATTATATTGATCTATAACGGCCAATGCGATAAGTTTGAATTATGAATGTGGAAAGAAGCTAGAAATAGAACTAACTGAAAATCAGTTCCACAGGAACAATAACTTAATCATACATCCAGAGTCTTTTATTAGGTCATGCTCGGGTTTCATATCAACTACACACATTGATCTATAACGGTCAATGCGATAATATTTGCAGAAAATTCGGTGAATTGGAAAAGGACTAGAATATGAGATAACTAAAACTGACACACAACGTTTTCATAAGCTAATTAAATATTGGTGACATGAAGCTCTAAGATGAAGCCACATAAAATAAAGCTCCAACTAATTTATAAACTATCTGAAACACACACAGACAATTTTGTTCTGAAAAAGAAACCAAAATCAATGGAATCCGACCCTTATTTATACACAAAATTAAACTACACAATCCAAGTCATAAGGTACATTTCTAGTTCATTCCTGCTAGAATTAACACGATCTAGATTAGCATTTAGGGGGCAGCAAAGGCATCATCCACCCATCTTTTATGCTGGACCAGGTCTGAGGCCCTGTCCACGTCTGCCGCGGGAGCAGGTCGCCCGAACACCGCCTTTAGAGCTGCACGGAGTTTGTTCAAGCGCTTCCTTTGGCGTATCCGGCGAAGAACCACCTCCTTGTCAAGTGTCTGCGAAGAGTGTGCTGGTTTAATGTAAATATGACTAGTGATGTCATTATTTATTGGCTCGGAGTAAGTTTCCTCTAATTCTTCCACAAATTCAACCTTGCCCACATCTATGGATGTATCACTCATGGATTGAGACTTGGGAAAACTAGGAGACATTGCCATAGTTTTTATTACAAAATGGTTTAATCGGGTCTAGCCTTATTTATGTAGGATGGAAAATTTTAGGAATTCGTGCCGGCAAAGATTGGTCGGTGAGATGGATTTGAGTTCGAGGTTTGTTTTTCGGGGAAATGTTGGAATTAGACAAAGGTAAAACAAAGTCGGTTCTGTGTCGGCCAACGAAAACAAATCGGATGCCATAAATTGAAATAAGTTCGTTTTTATATATTGTTGAAACATATAAGACAACAAAACCCACATCCACATGCACTTAATATTAAATGCATCTAATTCCTCTTTATGATCAAAATTGGTAATTTAAAAATAAAAAGAAAGAGAGAGAGAGAGAGTGCATGGTTCACATGGTTCAGCTTTTGTGTGGAGAATATCTTTAATGAGGTATTTGATACAAATTCTTATATTAAGCAAAACTCTTCTTTGATAAAGTGCATGCAAACAAGTTCTGCTGTTTAACTCAACAAAAAGTTTGATATTGGACTAGAGGTTTTAAAAAGATTATTAAGTTATTCTATTAAAGTATAATATTGATAAAGTGAAGAGTATTTTAAGAGGGAGAGTTGTTTAAAATGCTGATATAATATACCAGTCAACTCTAATGGTAACTCATCCACAAAGATGCTACGTTGCTGCTGTAGTTCACTACAATAATATTCTTGAAGGATAAGATTCTGGGGGTTCGCTTTTGCCTAGTCAATCGTATTTAGGCATCCCACGCTAGAGCGGTGAACCAGGGCCGAGTATCGATGCTCATATATTAAATAATTAATCTATGCCATGCTATTCTAGATACTTTATATAGAAAATGGTATCGGATAATCTCGATAACATATTAGTTTATTCGTATAATATATAATTAATGTTTACGAGTGCGAATCTTAGTAAGTGTTTTAGGAGCATACTTATCCATTTTAATTATACAATTTTTTAATATTAATATAAGATTTCGTTAATATTCGTGTCAGTTGATCATATTTTTCCATGTCCATTTTAAATTTTGTGTGTGTGTGTGTTTCCAAGTTTCCCAGTTACTTTTATTGGCCGGGAAACAAACATACAACAAATGCTTTAAGGTAATAGGTGGTTTAAATTTTCTTTCTTCGAGATTTTTTAAATTTATCTTTTAATATGTCTAATCAATGGTTAAAATTATATATATAATAAAAAAAACAACCGCGCAATGATGTGATAAATTATTTGAAATCTAAGCTTTGAAAAGGAAAAATAGCCCAGGAACTGCACAGATCGATGAGGATGGTCTGAAGAACTTCAACTACCTCTATCTATGTTGCTGAAGAGTGTTAAAGCCTTAGTAGGATTGAGGAGGTAAGACGGTACAAACATTGTTCAATAAATTGGCTATAACTTTTAATCTGAGCTCATTTTGGACTGGAGACAGATATCGGCTTTCTTTGATGTCATAATTAAATGACGTATTTACGCAAATAGGATGATCATTATAGGATAAATTTCTTGGTGACCAAATCTTGTAATTTTTATTAGTGTGTTTCCACCACCTAGCAGGATAGCGTTATTTCTCAGTTCTTACTGGTAGGTGAATAAGATATGCACGTACTGAGCTTACAAAATAATATATAGTGAAAGGATACCAGGAGATTGTCCAGTATAGTCATTTCGATACTTAATTTCTTTAAAGGTTTTGTAAATATATTTGCAAATTTATATTTGATTGGTACAAATTCAACACTCACATCATTATTTGCAACATGGTCATGAATTAAATGATGTCTTATTTCTATATGCTTTAACCTTGAGTAATGAACTGAATATTTTGTTAAATTAATAGTACTAATATTGTCACATTTTATGGGTATATTATTATGATTTATCTCATTATCATTCAATTGTTGTTTTGACAAAAGAATCTATGCACAACAATTCCAAACATACTCAACTTCTACAATTGAAGGGGCAATCGAGTTTTGTTTCTTGAAAGACTAAGAAACTAGCTTATCCCCTAAGAATTAGTAATTACCCAAAGTATTCTTCCTATCTACTTTACAATTTACATAATTAGTATTTGAATATCCTATAATGTAAAATTTTTTACTCTTAAGATACCAAATTCCCAATTTTGTAGTATTTTTTTTATATATTTAAAGATCCATTTTACTGCAGTTAAGTATGTTTTTGTTGATTTTGTTGATGAACTTTGAAATCTAGCATAAATACAAGTATTAAACAAAATATTAGGACGTGAAGCTGTTAAGTATAGGAAAGATTCACTTAAGTTTTAATATAATTTTTCATTTACTTTTTTGCCATTACCTATGATATCAAGCTTTGTTGAGGTACTCATAGGAATTAAAAAATCCGTAGTGTTTTCAAAACCAAATTTCTATAATATTTGTTTGGTGTATTTCTCTGGGTGAATGAAAATGCCATTCTCTATTTGTTTGATTTGCAATAACAAGAAGAAATTTAATTCTTCCATGAGTAACATCTCAAATTCAACCTGTATTAAGCTCGAAAACTTTTGACAATCTTTTTTATTAGTTGCACCAAAAACAATATTATCAACATAAATTTGTACAACTAGTATATCTTTTCCATGATACTTCATGAATAGTATAGCATCAACTTTTTCACTTTGAAAATCATTTTTAATCAAAAATTGACTTAATCTCTCGTACTAAGCATGAGGAGCCTGTTTAAGACCACATAATGCCTTTTTTAACTTATACATATGATCTGATTTGAAATGATCCTCAAATCCAAGGGGTTGCTTAACATATACATCTTCTTTATAAAACCATTCAAAAAAGAACTTTTTACATCCATATGATACAATTTGAAATTCTTTAGACATGCAAATGCAAGCAATAATCTTATAGCTTCTAACTTAGGCACAGGAGTATAAGTTTCATCATAGTCTATTTCTTCTTTTTAAGAGTATCATTTAGCAACTAAACAAGCTTTATTTTTTACTGTTTTTTCATGTCCATCTAGTTTATTCTTGAAAACCCATTTAGTGCCTATAATTGACTTATCCAAAGGTCTTGGAACTAGAATCTATACCTAATTTCTCTGAAATTGACCAAGTTTCTCTTTTATAGCTAAGATGCAATTATTATCATTTAAAGCTTTATCAACTGAATGAGGCTCAATTTTAGATGTTAAAGCAAAATGGTTTTCAAAAGTTTATAAGCTTGATCTTATTCTTATTCTAGATAAAACATTATCAATCACAAGTTTAGGAGGATGATCAGATTTAAATCTAAGTATTAATAGTAGTGTATGATAGTATTCAAAACATTTATCTTCTAGACAAGTTTCAACAAACCTGCTGTTAGCCTCTAAAGAACCTTCTAATCTTAGTTTTGTCTTAGACGCATCAACTATTCTTGAAGTTTCTGATGTTTCTTCTAATGGAGGTTTAGACTTACCTTCTAAAGCATGTTGTGTAAAATTCTTTTTATTCAAGGCAATTGGAAGTTTATCATTTGATTCTTCATTACCTATTTCTTCAACTAACTTGACATTTATTGATTCCTTTATCACTTTTGTCACTTTATTGTATACTTGATATGCCTTTGAGTTTAGAGAATAGCTTAGAAAGATGGCTTCATCAACTTTCTCTTCAAACTTTCCCAATACTTTTCCTATTTTCTATACAAAATATTTATAACTAAATGTGTGAAAGCGTGAAACAGTAGGTTTTTTTCATTTATAAATCTCATAAGCAATTTTATTTATTAAAGGCCTAACATGTACTTGATTTATAGTGTAATAAGCTATTGATGTTGCTTTAGCCCAAAAATGATCTACTATACCACTTTCATTAAGTAGTGTTCTCGCCATTTTTTAGATAGTCATGTTTTTGCATTCGACTGCTCCATTTTATTGTGGAGTATAGGGTGCTAAAAAGTTATGAGTGATGCCTTTCTCTTCACAAAAAGAAATGAAATCTAAATTTTCAAATTTCTTTCCATGATTAGTTTGTGGACTAATGACTGAGAGGCCCTTTTTTTTTGTTTTGAACTCTTTTAAAAAATATTCAAAACTTTTAAATACATCACTTTTATGATGCAAGAATAAGATCCAAGTAAATATTGAGAGATCATCTACTATGATAAGTCCATACTTATTTCTTCCAAAATTTAGAGTGCGAGTTAGACCAAACAAATTTAGATGCAACAATTCCAAAGGTCTTTGAGTAGAAATAATTTTCTTACTTTTGTATGATGATGAACTCATATTATCTTTTAAACAAGCAACACAACGAATATTTTCATAAGCATGCAATTTTGGCAATCCTTCAATTAAGTTCTTTTTATATACTTTCTCAAGTTAAGGAAAATTTACATGTCCTAACCTTTTGTGCAAAAATATAGTATTAGCATTCATAGAGATAAAGTAACTTTTAGATGGTTTAAGTAAATATTCTTCTTTCTGAATCCTTTAAAGAACTTTAGTCCATCCTTTTTAAAACTTGTATACTTGTCATGTTTAAATGTTATTCTATACCTTTGGTCACACAATTGACTTATGCTTAACAAATTGTGTTTCATACCTTTAATTAACAATACATTTTCAATTGTGTGATGTGTTAAACCAATTGTACCTACTGCAATTATTTTACCTTTATCATTGTCACCGAATTTCATATATTCATCTTCCTACCACTCCAAGTTTATGAAAAACGAAGCATCACTTATCATGTGTCTTGAGTATCCACTATTAAGAAATATGTTCCCTTTAACTTAGCTTCATGTTCCTGCCACATTAAAGCACAATCAAGTCTATTTACGAACCTAGCAAAGCTTGGATTCATGAAAATTCAAGCTCGACTTTTGAATTCAACCTTGATTATTATTGAGATTATATTTTTTAAAAAAGTAATATTTCTCTATGTGTCCTAGTTTATTACATAGAAAACAAACATAAGGTCTTTGCTTAATATACCTATTACTTACCATTTTCTTTTGTCTTGGATTCTTTCTGACATATTCTCTGTTATACCCTTTGAAGGGATAATTATCATTGTTTTGAGAGTAGTGTGTGTTGTACTTTCTGATAAGTTCAATTGTTTTGCCTTTAACCTTTTTCTTAACTGTTTCTTGATTTTCACTTTTTGATTTAAGAAATACTATTTCTTTCTTCGTTTTAGATGTTTCTCTAAATTTGAAACCAACTCCAAATTTTGAATTATTTATTCTTTGATTAGAAATTGACCTAGATAAATCTTCCACATGGTTTTTCAAATTTTTAATTTCTTCTTTCAGAATAAGATTTTCATTGACTAAAGCTTCATGAGCAACATGTAATCCTTCAAAATCATTTTTCAAGAAATCATTTCATTTACCAATAATTGATTTGTTCGATTGAGAGCTTGTTTTTTCACTTTTTAATGACTTCACTTTTGATTCAAGCTTAGAAATCTTGTCATTTGACTTAGAAAGAGCTTTAAGCATTTTGTTCATTTTAGCACATATACTATTAGGTACTTCTATATTAAAGTTGGAATCAGTTTCAAAATCTACCTTAGAGAGGACTATAAGACATAGATTTCCTTCTTTGCATTTTTCTAAACTCTCTGACTCAGTTTTTGAATCTTTGAAGTCACTCCATCTAGCCATTGGAGATTTGTGTTTCTTGTTAAATTTCTTCATCTTGTTGATTAACACCAAATATTCATACTTGATATGTCCTAGCTTTTTTCATTCATAGCATATTATTTTCTTTTTGAACTTTTTCTCCTCCTTTTCCTTAATTGCCTTACTTACATCATTAGACTGACTTTTATTAAGAGAAAATCTTTTAGTAAAAATTTTCTTACCTTTCTTCTTTAGCCATTTGTTAAGTTTTCTAATTAGAAGTATCACATCCTCGTCTTCTTCTTCAGATGAGTCTTTTACTTCAAACGAGTTTTCTTCTTTAGAATCAGCGTTTGTTTCTTTGGCTTTGAAAGCTATAGCCTTCTTCTTTGTATTCTCTAAAGTACCCTCTAATTTGAAAAAAAAAAAATCAATTTCATACACCATAAGTTTGCTATGCAATTGACTCGGGGTTAGTCTCTTTAGATCTCAAGCTTCTTCCATGACAGTTTTCTTTGCATTCCAGACTTTGGAAAGAATTCTTAAGATCTTGTGTACCATATCTGTATCACTAATTATTTTGTCAAGAGAAGACAATTCATTAGTTATATAAGTGAATTTACTAAAAAAGTCTTTGATTTCTTCACTAGAGAAAACTTGAAAAGTTTCATATTGCTGAACTAATAAGTTGATTCTCGTATTTTTGATTATTTCAGTGCCTTTATAAGTTTGCACCAAGATATCCCAAATGTCTTTAGCTATAGCATAAGAAGCAGTTAGATAGAATTCAAATTGTGCAATAGCACTGAAAAGTAAATTCTTAGCCTTTGAATTAAGCTTAACTTTGGCGATATCTTCATTCGATGTAATAATGGTTTGAATTTTGAGATCTCCTATTAAGATGATTTGCCAAGTTTGATAGTCAGATGTCTTTACATAAGTTTCCATCTTAAATTTCCAATAAGGAAAGTTAGTTCCATAAAAAAAATAACAATAATAATGTCTTGCTAGGCTAAACTATTAAATTATCATTTGGTTCACATATGATTTTAAACTCTAGATGATATTAGAGTAAAGTTCTGATATCAATTATTGGTTTAGTATAAGATATCAAGAAAGGGGGGCAGGGTTGTTAATTAATATCTTTAGAAAATTTGAAACCTCTTTGATGTGATTGAAAATTATTCTTTTTAATAACTTACTTTAGTGAACAATAGTACTTCAATAATTCAACACATTTGTAACACAAATAAATAACTCAAAGTAAAGGGGATAGAGAAAATAATATCAAGCTCTAGATTACAGAGTTTTGACCTTTTACTTACTACACTCTTTTAACTTTACTATTGGAAACTTGGTCTTCTTTACCAAAGCTTTATAAAATACCTTCCTTAAGTTAAGTAGTTACTTACAAATGTAAATTATAAAAGGAGATAAGTGTTTGATAAGAGTATTTATATCAAGTATCCCTTTATAAATATGCTTTAAATGAATGAACGTATTTTTTAAATATTTTAATTTTATTTATATATATATTTATACATCACATATCGATTTATATAATATGTTTATATCATTAAAACTTTTTTTATTGCATCAGATGTTGAATCCACGATGTTCAGAACTTACATGTAGTCCGTGACCTTTCCAATTTGATCTTCCAATGTCCTCAAATAGCATAAAGTTTCCTTTACGTTTTCCGACGCTTAATAACATGGGAACCATCAAGCACATCTTTTGCAAATAGAGGTCAATGATCGTTTAAATGGAGAAATGTAATCGTGGATGCGTTATTTGTGTACGTGGAACTGAACAAATGGCTCTTTCAAAGGTGCCCAAAGTACAAATAGCTAAATGATTTCTGTAGACTAGGTCTAGGGTTTCAAGATGGCTGTAAACTAGCCGTCGAGCTCCAATACCTAAGAAGGTATTTATTGTTTTCTCGACGACAATAGATCCTCATGTTTTTTCTTTTTTTTTTTTTTTCTTTTCGGTAAAGGATGGTTTTCATTAAACAGAACAAAATACATAATAAGTCTGACTACACATATTTCCTTTTACATATTTAAAGCCCATCAGAAAACATTTCTGCCCATTC
The DNA here is from genome assembly GCA_024138015.1 of Lumnitzera littorea. Taxonomy (NCBI): domain Eukaryota; kingdom Viridiplantae; phylum Streptophyta; class Magnoliopsida; order Myrtales; family Combretaceae; genus Lumnitzera; species Lumnitzera littorea. The sequence continues at coordinate 25,622,076 of JAMXBB010000012.1, forward strand.
AAAACTGTAAACGAAGCTGCAAAATAGAATACAAAATATTGTACTCCAACTGTCATCCAAAAGCAGCCGCTTGAAATAGGGAAACAATAGATACCCGTGTTGCTATATCGGTTATGGCACATCGATGAAGCGTAAAAGAAATTATCTAAAATAAGAATTTATAGCGAAAAATGATGATGGATCAGGGAAATTTTATTGATTAGGTATTAAATGAACATGATAAACTTTTAACAATATTTTAATCTTGCTTGCTAAACATCAAAAGTTGTCCCAACTGTCGCTAAAGTTTTAAAACTGTCATTATTTATATTCATTTTAACATGGTTTTAGGTTTTATTAACCTTTCTATAATTATTTTATATATTTTTAAAAAACAAAGCGAAATGAAATTTTTATAGAAGTTAAGGAGTATATTTATAATTATCCAAAGAAACAACATTTCCACCTTTTCTTTTGTATTGTATAAATAAATAATGCTTTTAGCAAGTGTTTTCGGACACTTGTTCAAGGAATAATCTTTCTAATATATGATAATCTACTTTATAATTCTTTTTATTTCTAGTAAACGTTCTTTGGCAGGTAAATTCGTACTCAATGTTATGTATTTTTTTTTAAAAAAAAAACTCATGAAATCTAACTCGATTACTAACTTTTAGTGCTTGCTTCAACTGTACGGGAATAATGAAAAATGTCCTCTTAATTCTAAATTCCCTATGGAATTCTCATAACCAATTACAGTCGTTCACTTTGGTTGAGTAAAATAAAACTATAATGGAATTGTAATTCACACGGAATGGAATAGAGCCATAATATGTCCAAACATGTATTACATTATTTAGTTGATGTCATGGAATTACCATTACATTGTGTTGATAGAATTTTATAATGAATGAGCGATGAATAAATAATAACATTACTAAAATGCCCTTTACAGTATCAGAGAAATTAAAAACATATATATATATAGAAACTAGCAACATGAGCTCATTAAGCTACTCCAATCTCTTCCTATATTATACTAAAATCTAAAATCACCGAATAGAAAACTTTGATTCAACAAATTAAGCATAGATTTGCTCTAAAGGTTAATTGATTTAATCACAAAATTGTAGTGACCATGTACTCTACGAATTAGAAATAAAAAAATCAAGATGATAATTAAGTGAATCACGATCCTTGCAAATAAGAAAAAAAAAAAAAGAAAAAGATTTAACTCAATCCAATTGAAAGAATGGCATAAGTAGATTGAACCTTTTATCCAAAAATTATATATTCAACTCAACCCATTGAAAAGAAGATGCAGACAATTTCAACTCTTCTCATCTAAAAAGAGCTAATTCAACTTAACCCCTAAACTCTGTCTCTCTTTAGACCTAACCAAAACCTAACTCATCTTCTCTCTAGATATACATTGATCATAGGCAAAATTAAGAGGATATTTTAGTGTCAATTAACTCCTAAGCATTAAGAGATTCATAAAAGATCGAACTTTGGATTCACTCATTCAAAAATCAACAGATCAAACAAGCCTATTTTAGCTATAAGTGGGTTTGCCGACTACTAATTTAGCCACCAATTAAGAACAAAATATGATACCAACATGATCCTTGTCACCTGATAGGTGTATACACACACACACACATAGAGAGAGAGAGAGAGAGAGAGAGAGAGAGAAGCAATTGTCGAAGAGGATGAAGGCTAGGGTTTACTAAGCATAGAAAAAGGGTTAGATGATGATCTAATTTGTACATAATTAAGGGTAATTTCCTGTCATTTTCAAAAGTGGATAAGGACAGTTTGGGAAAGAAGAAAAGTGACTTTGCACTGAATTGAGATTCTGAGTTGTAATCAATGAATCCTAATTCCTTGTTTTTGTATAATAAGGATTCTATAAAATTGCTATTACAGGGTGAAAAATGAATTAGGCAATATAATAGCAACTCAGTAAAGAATAAAGGAGGAATAGAATGGCCATTACCTCCAAAGGAATAGGATGTTAAAAAAGAACTTGAATTTAGGACATAATGAAGAGCTAACAGATCGTATTTTTGTATCTAAATTCTAAATAGAAATTGGATTCATGAAACCCAACCTAACAAATATATATACATAGTTTTGTAGGAGGAAACAACAAATATAATAGGATACTTTTCCTCATCGCGGGTACTTTGTTATAAGTCAAGTGTTTATGCAAAGGAACGCTCAATTCCCATGGCCAACTCGGGATTTATCTCTCCTGGATTATTTAGTTCCTTCACATCTTGGTCGGTTATGAAGTTCATGAAAATCTTAACCTGAAAGATGGAATGTATCGGTTTTCCCCTCTTTATTTTCCTCCTAGTTGATTTAACATTTTACTATTTAAAACTTGACAGGAGGGGATGCTTATATCCAATATGCGTATGATTGAAACCACGTCCAACTTTATAGGTATAAGTTCTCAAAATTGAAAACAAAACTACCTTTGTATAGCCTCTGTCGAAATCACAGAGCATATATTGATGGGTATCAAAGTTTCAGTTTTTAGAAAGCCAAGGAAGATATTAAATTTAAAAATACATGCTCAGGAAGTCAAGTGTTTGATCACAAGTGGCAAGTAAGAAAATAAGGTCTTGAATTATAGGAGGCAAATTAGAAGTGAAGATGGTTCTACAAAAGGTTCTATTCATTTACAAAAGAAGATTGCGCCTTCTAGTAGCTCCTGAGTGTGTACAGAGGTGCTTGGAGATATTACTTTTGATAGAGCTTCGTATTTCAAATGGCAGTCCAACTTTTAACTGAAATTTCTGAATATCCTTATACATCTTGAAATTATATGAATATCTTATTTACCTATTCATTTGTTTGTTTGTTTGTTTTTAATATTTTAAAGGAAAATGATTAACGTCACGAACGTTTTCATCGAAACCCTGTTACGAGTGATGTGGCATTATTTGAAGAAGTGCTTGGATTTCTAAAAGATATATCAAGGTGGTGAAAGTGTGCAGCCACATCATTCACAATGAGAAATCGTAATTAAACCATCGGCCTCCCTATCATTTCTCTATTTTAAACTTACCTTCCTCGTTAGGTCCTAGAGGTACCAGCTCCAAACTCTTACAACTATTAATTGTGACGTCATTATTAATTTGTCATGGAACCGGAAGATAGTCATTCCGGCAATGGCCAGATTTTCAAGTACAAATTTATAACCTTTTAGTTTTATGCACCCTGCATAAACAACGTGGGAGTCGCTATCTTCCAAATATGTCCGTGCATGTGCGTGGTCCATATCATTCACGTTACGCTTGTCGATAAAAAAGGACAGCTCCCATTATGCATTCCGTTGTTAGTTAAAGAAGACTATGATTCCTATTCGCTGGTTAGTCCTATAATAGGGTTTTTATCCTCCACCGTGTTTTAGATAAATTTGGTGACTTAGATTACATATGTGGATCACACCAACAACTTTCTTGTCACATCATCTTTACTCTATTTCAGGAATAATTAGCTATTATCCTAATACTCCCTTGGTCTATGTATAGTATTTCTACATTCTTCACATGATTGGGTTGTTGGTAAAATCTACAAAATCACAACAATCGTAAAACTATTAAAGCGACTGGGTATCTTCTTTGAACAACAGATTGAAATCAAACTGGTCCGACCCCGTGTCATAATAATATAAAATGTTAGGAAAAATTAGTAGGTTATTGGCCCCTTTTTTATTTTCATATTAGCAGTTAGATAATAGTAATTTTGATTTGCAGTATAAATAAACATCCTTTTTATTTGGCAAAAAATAGTCATTTATTTTATTGTAAACAATAATCCGTACGAGTAATAATAGAATCAAGAATTTGTTGAATCCTTTTGGGAGATTTTTCTAAGTAGATAAATAGTTTGTGGAGAATACCCTATTTTAAATAGTGACTAGTTTTCAAAAATTTGATGCATTCCTATTTTCACGCTAATCGCGCTACGAGTGTAACATCACCCTAAGGTTGGGGAGGGCTGGCTGCAGCCTGAGAATTGTATGGCTCCAGGGTCATGGAAGATATATGCCTTGGTCATTTTGTGGCTGTTAGGCAACAAAACATATCTATTACCATACCATGCAAGTATTGTAAAGATCAAGGGAACGAAGTAAGTATCTTTTCTTTGCTATCCTCTCTATAGATAATCATCAAATAGTTTTTCATCGAGGCGAAAATGAAAACTTAGCAATTTAGGGCTAAATTCGATTACCTTAAACTTAATAATTAAAATAAATTTGACTCTTTAAATTAAGATAATAGGATCTATAGAGTCAAGTTTGTAATGATTTCGGATGATTAAAGAAGTTTTGGCGTGATGGATTTAGGGTAGAGCTTATTGGATTGGTCTGTTTGATCCAACCTTTTTTTGTTTGATTCACATTAAAATAATAAATAAAGTATTTATCTAAGTCTAAACCTATAAAAAGAATCTACTTGAAATCTATTAATAAAAGGCTTCGATCGTAACTATTGATTATCATCATAATCCAACGAATAAGATTAACTACCATTTCCTATAAATACCTCATTTGGAAAAAAGAACAAACCCTATTAACGCTATTACTCTACCAGAATATTACCTCAATGATTAGATATTTAAACATTTCAAGAATTTTACCTCGTTCTTCATTGATTGTAGAGCTTAATGCTATCCCTTCTCCACTTATTATCATATGTGTTAAAATCTTATTAAGATTGTCTACTTATCCTCTTTATCTTATTTTACTTAATTATCTTATAGGTATAGTGCAAGTTATTTTCTTAATCACATGTAACGCGAATAAATATGAGGCATATACATGATCATCATGTTTGAGACCATACACCTTACAACAGGAAAGTTGAAGCATTTCTTAATATTTATCTATAATATCTACTATCTAATGAATAAATATTATACAAAACTATCACTAAGAACACTTCTAATAGAGGTGTGTGATTCGATTTTCTAGGCTGAGGAGCACTTTCTGAGTATCTTAACAAAGGAATGCCAAAAAGGTAAAGGAATCACGTACTGGTTAAGGAACTTGCAAAGGAGATTCTTAGCTTAAGAAACCGTTTGGCACTATCAATATTATGCTCTAATAACCATCTGTTTATGTTCTTGCACTCCGTACAATGTCTACAAGATTTTTGTATATGTTCGAGTATGTTATCATGTACTAGCACAGTTGAGTTAGGTCAGGTTCACGACCACCCGCCTCTTTATGCATATGCACTTCCGGAATCTGGAGACGTTGCGCGCTTGAAACATTAATAACTTAAAAAGGGTAAATGCTAGACAGTATTGCATACATCACAGTCATTGATGCTTCAATGTGTCTGTTAATATGCCGAATAATGTTTTCCCATATATGTTATAATCAAAACTCTATACTTACAAAATATTGTTATGGTATTTTTAAGAGGTGGTAATTACTAGTAGCTTCTAAAAATAATAATGAAAGACAACAACAGCGGTTAGCCATCAAAAACAACGATCTACATGGAAAATATTAATAGAGACAAGAAAGCCTATTTTCTCTTTTGAAAAATAGAACTCATCATCCTCATTTTCCCTTTATATTTTCTATAGTCATTACAATTAGCTTCCATAAAAAAGTCAATAGAGATTGTAGCGATTGAGATTAATATGATAATATTTAAAATTCTAGGTTAATCATAATAAATAGTGAAAAAGTTCGAAAGGATTATAATGAAAGGAATCAACATTTCGGAATAAATTCAAATGAGTCATAAACATTTTGAAAAGTTTAAATAAAAAATCAGTGTTTCACAAAATGGTTTAAATAAGATATCAACGTTTTAAAAAATTTGAATTAGTGATTAATATTTCATAATGTGATTTAAATAATTTTATGAAATGGATATTAAATTATAAACTTATAATAACTAGATTTCTTATTTAAGTTGTTGTATAAAACATTGATCATTTATTTAAAATTTTCAAAACATTGATCATCATTTAAACTTATACCCAAACATTATATACATATATATAAATATGTATGTATTATAAAAATAATTTAGCTTGCATCATAAGTTAGAAAACACATCCATGTAGAATCAGTAAAATCGTATGAAATAGGTAAAATCGTAAATTTGTAAAATCATATATTAAAGTCTACAATTATACTAAAAATCTATAAATAAAAAATTTTATATTTATTTTAATAAAGAAAAAAAATCATAAAATCATAAACTCGTAAAATTATCTTGTTGGCTTGCAATTTTAATAACTATGTGCACGTATATATTATTCAAATTTTACTTGCATATGTGAGGCTCCATTTAAGGAGTTTATCCAAAATTATGAGAAAAGATTCAACAATGGAGTCGAAATTTTCAAGAAACTTAACATATAAGACATAAGCAATTTGTGTAGGCTCTATTGGGATGTAAATAGATACTAGGGAATATTGCAATTGTATTGTAAGTGCATAAATATCAAAATTGCTATATAAAAATTTACTTAAATTAAAGATTATGGATTAGTTTTGAGTTTTTAATAAAATTTTATATAATGAAATCGAAATATTAATATTGGTGGGAGTTTTATTTCATTAGTAAAATTGAAGATAAAAAATAGCAATCTAAGAAAAATCAAGTTATGATAATGAAAACGAACTATTAATATTGGTAGGATTGTGGGAATTTTATTTCATCTATGATAAAAAAAAAAATTAAAGAAAAATCAAGCTATGATAAAAAGAGGAGAGAGAAGAGAGAGATTAATGGGAGAGAAAAATTAAAGAGTTCCCGTGTTTGTTCATGTTATAAATCCTTTATAGTTTTAAAAAACTAATATTAGTGTTGGTAATTTTGTTAAAGAATATTAAATTAGGGGCTAAATAGGTAATTTATTAAGAGCCATTTACTTAAAACTTTTTTTTGGCTTAAATAATATAGATGATTATCACCATATTTTCTACATTCTATTCTTGTTTTTTCAGAAGATTGGCTCAGCCTTTTATCATGTCCTTAATTTACATTCTTTTAAATCTATACCATTGAACTAATTTTGAATTCAACAACCTAAATTTGAATAAATATAAATCAAGGGTAGGATAAAGAACTAAATTGATCACATTAAAATGGAGGTACAGACCGTAAAAGCTACAATTATCATAAATAACTATGATGTCTAATCAATTTTATAATTTTTTTACATTTAAAAATTTTGATGCAAATTCAATTCAAATATAACCACAAACATAGATTTAATGTCAAATCTCTATATTTGTAATTAACCTTCACATATACATACATATATATATAGCGATTCATCAATATCTACAATATATATATTATTGTATTTTTATATTTGAATATATATCACATCATTATTATTAATTACAATATATTGCATTATGCATTATCTTCTACTAATATGTAAGCTATAGTTTATTTATTGTTTATACAAATTGGGGGCTCTTTTGATAAACACTATTATGATCGCTTAACATTTCTATACATGAATTAGCCATTCCGGTTCGATTCCATTCTAAAAGATTCCTAAACACCAAACGCAGCATAAAATAGTACTTTACATGGCTTTTCTCAATCCTAAAATTAATGAACTTTATAATGCTAGGCATGTTTAATGATTCAAATCATGTGGCTCCACTACATTATGGGCTTCGTCACCTAAGTTAATTAATTTATTGTAGTTACAAATTTTAAGAAAAAGATAGAAATTTCATCAAATTATGGAAAAAAAAGTAAAAAGTGTTATAATTTATTTTGCCTACTATAAAATTGTCATTTTAAAAGAGAAAAGAATCGAACCTGACTCACTACGTTAAGAGTTTAATGTTTATACCACTAGATTACAATTTTTATGCCAATTACGTGTTTCACCCTTTTATTTCTTACTGTAAGAAAGATATATATGGTGTATGTGTATATGTGTTTTTTATAACACCATAATTATTAAAATTGTCTTAATTTTTTAAATAACATCAATCATGATATCATCTATTATATTATAATATTAATTATTAATTATACATAGTTGTACTTTAAGGGAAGAACTTTAGAAAAATTTAAGGGTAAATTGTGCAAACATCCTCCATAAACTTTCATAATTGCATAGATACTTTTCTTTTTTTGAAATAGAACACTTATACTCCTAAAATGTATATAGGATCCACATTGCTTAAATAATGAAATAATATTAATTAAGATCTCATTGGTCCATAAAAGGAACAAAAATTAAAAAAAAAAGTTTCTTTTATTTATTTTTTCTTAGTTTTATTTTTCTTGTTATTCCTAATTAAATTTCATAGGGAACTCCTAACACTCCTAATAATTCCTAATTGTACAAGAATTTCTCTCAATTCTTCTCTAATTTTGTATCATCATGATGGGTTTTAAATACCAGGAATGTTATGAGTTCCTAAGAAATAGTGCGAATAAGAAGACAATTTTGAAATCTATGAATTTTGTCAAGAGTAAAACCCATTCTCCTCAAATTTCAATAAATTTTTTATTTTGTTTTTCTTTTAATTTGTTTCATAATTTTCCTCATATTTTTTAATCATTATGCATCAACATTTATTTGAATTTCATTATATCCATTCTATTAGCAGGGCTCTTTTGATATGAGCCTCTTAGGCCCGTTCAGATCTAACATGTCTTACCAATTTAGGCTCACCACCTTAGGCTCAAGTCCTAAGCTCGGCTTAATTGAACCTAAGAAGCTCTTCAATGGCTAAAATACACAAGATAAGTATAAGACACACCAAATCAACAATCATCTTCAGTATAAGTTGAACATGTTAGATACTGCGAGCTTACTCTTCCATACTTATGGGAGAGGATCTCTCCTACTAACTATTCTCCAACTACCAGCTTCACTCCACTATAAATAATAATTCACTACTTAACGGTAAAGTTATCTATACTTTACGTACTAAAGCTTGCCTATTACTTTCAAGTATCTTTTACTCTCCAAAATATATTATTAACTTAAGTATTAGAGTGACCACACTGAATAATACCCTAACGTCCCCTCATAGCGATCTGTTTTGCAGGCTTATCCTGCATAAAGTTTATGAACCCTGCAATCAGTTACTTAGGATTTGGTTAATAGAATTTAGAGCAATTGAGCAAATTATCTAATCTAGTTCAAATTTTACGATGAAATTAGGAATATTAATAAAAGTGATCCCATAAATTTGGATTTAGGAAAATAAATAATTAAATAATATAATATTGAATTATATATATATTATCTGTTATTTATTGGAAACACATAAAATAAATTATGATAACTAATGAATAGATAGAAATAAATTATATGCACACTAAAAATCATGAAATAACACAAATAATATTTAGGAACATTTATTTGTACTATATATGAATTTACCCGTAAGTAAAAATACGCGAAATTACTTAAAATACTTGAAATATACTAAAACAACACTAAATAATTAACGAAAACTCGTAAATAATTAAAGAAAAATAAAAAAATGAGGAAATGTCTAGAAATTGGTCGTGGTAACTTAGAAATGAAAGAAACAAAATCAACCAATCAAAATTAAATAAATAGAAAGTGGAAAAGGATAAGATAAAGCCAATGTCAACTTAAATTAATAAAAAAAAATATCTAGCCAGCACTATAAATACCCAAATTTTTTCAAAAGCTCATTTGGTCAGTTAAGAGTTTTAGGAAATTAGAGAGAATAGAAAGAGTGAGGCTTAGGGCTTAATTACAAAATTTACAAAAAAAATATGTGCAATTAGGGTATTTAGACTAAACCTACGACCCACAGCTACTTGGAAACGAACCACTACTGCCACCACTATACTCCAACACCATTACCTGGCTTGATCGATACATATGGAGCTACCTTTGGTGGTCAAAAGTCGAGCGGACATGTAAGTCTAATTTTCAATCTGATTTTGTTTAATTTTGTAAAAATATTAAATATATTTAGAAAATTATGAAATTTGTTATTCTAAGGTTTTTAAGAATATAGATTTAGGGTAAAATTTTACTTTAATAAATTTACGAGTGGAAATATCTTGTTCTTAAGAAACCACATAAAACCGAACATATTTTAAATTAGAAATAAATGACTTTAAGAATATAATTTTAAACTCAAAAAATTTGCATAGACTATTTAGATAATGAAGAACAGTGCTACAAAGCCTTTTTCAAAAAAGAATTTTCAAAATATTTAAATGATTTTTAGGCCTTAAAATGATGCATAAAATGAGTAATTTTGAGCTAATTAAGTAATTAAAGGGATAATTACTAATTTAGTGTATAATTATATGTTTTAGAATGTCGAAATCTAATGAAGTATAATATTTATAACATTTAAGATACTAGATGTAATTATTAGGGAATTATGTAGTATATATGTAATAGGTAAAAACGGTATATTTTAAACTAATTTTCTAATTTAGGGTAATTAAGTATAAATTCTGATTTGGGATGAATTTACATATTTTAAAATGTTATTTGATGTTAGGAGATAATATTTGAAGTGATGGGGATATTAGATGTGTATATTAGGTGATAGTGTATAATATGTAAATATAAGAAATTAATGAGGAAAATATTGAGTTAAAATTGATATTATAATAATAATATGAATATATACAAAATATGGTAAGAGACTTAAATTTAGATGTTTATATGAAAAATGTAAAATTTTCTCATATTGAGAGTAAATTTAGTTGTTAAATTAAGATGAGGGGTATACCATACGAATTGAAATACTGGTTAGGGGTTAAATATAATATTTACGATATTTGAAAATAATGTAATTTATCTCACATTATGAGTCGAAATGAATTACTAAGGTTTACATATAAAATCCATAATCCAATACTGAGCTAAAAATCTAATTTAGAAACCAATTAGGAAACTAAAGTAAAACCTAGCTCAAAAATTAAGAATAATTGTATAATTGTAAAAAACTTAAAAACATGAATAAATAGGTATATTAAACCTTAAATAAAAGATAACAATAAACATTATAAGATAAAACTAATTTATGGTAATTATGTGAAAACTGAAACAACGTTTATATTATAAGGATTATTGGCAATGACCTATGTGAGTCGCATCTTAAATGAGCAAGAGAGGAGTCTAGGTAAGTTGGGATTAATACACTACTATATTTTGGAATACTAATTTATAGTATTTGGAGACTTGAAATTGTTCTTAATTATGTTTGTTAGATAGTTGGTTGTGCATATGTGCTTATTTCTAAGTTTGATGATATGATTTTGATTTGCCGTCCGAGCTTGGAATTGTGTGAATTGTTGAAATGATTAGACACCATAAAATGGACCTAATTAAATATATGACTTAAAATTCTAAATTGGACATGTATAACAACCTATTAGGGGAAATTTAAGATTCTCCAGCCAAATGCCAACCCCTTCGAAAAGGATAGCGTTGGATAGTGTTGGATGGTGTTAGATGGCATAATTGATGCCTTCTTTATCCTTACTCGAACTAAGTGATAGGTAAGAAGATCTTAGCAAGAGTAAAGTTAATGGTTCGAAAGTAGTCGTAAGAAGAGTGGTGTCTCCATTGCACAAGCTCGGGTATGGTCATGACCTATTGCATTAAATAGAAACTCTTCAACCCGGATTAGAGTATGTGCAATTTCTCTAATCTTACGATAAACTGGACAACGTCGTGCGATAGTATCTGCTTGTACATGTATAACATCTAAATAATTTGATTGATAACCATGTGTGTGATTAACGTATAGTTTTGAGTCTCCATCCTAATTTACTAAAATGTAATTGCTTACATCCCTATAAACATTGCTGTAAGTGTTAACTAGGAATCGGCCTATATTACCTTGAAACTAGCAATTACTAAATCTTAGGGAGTGAAGAAATACATCCAAAGAACAAATATATTTTTAAGGTATTAGCTCTTATTTTAGAATCTTCTATTTTCGAATACTGTATTACTTAGGAAATATAATACAATGAAACCCTACAAACATTATTTGTAATATTTGTATCTTAGTGTATATATATATATTTTATACTTTATTAGGTAAATAATTTATTAAATTTATTAAATTTATAAACTATTTACTTGAAAGCGAGTTAGTTATGAATATCTTGTGTAAATCTGATCTAAGATAGCGGCTGTATAGTTAGCTTCTATCTTAAAATGGTTTGTATGGCGGAACTATTGTGACTTTGCTGCTTCGAGACATGATAAAGCCCAATCATTATCAGCAAATACCTTAAGATGACATTTGGACCTATTGTGGGAAACTGAATTCCTACACTAAAAACCCCAAACACGTTAAATACATTCCTTAAATGCAATTCTCAAACATCATGTCTTACCACGACAAGCAAGAGAACTGCCGATAGGTGGATAACCAACCCGTAAGGAACCAATCCCTCTAAAAGGGGACATTGGAGGAGCACACGGAATGCCTGACTGAAGAGTTAGTTGCTCAAAACAGGTTACCGAAGAAGCTGAGAGGCGTAATGCACAAACCTTCCTCCCTAAAGCTTCGGATGCCTATACTAGAGAAAATAAGCACCAGCAATGATAGTAGAATGGTAGGGATCAGCAACCTAATCCCCTACTACAGCAACAACTAGCAAGGTCTATGGCTACCAGTAAGCAAGCTCTAGCTAATAATGAGCAAGTAACTAACTCGAAGGGAGTACTGGCTTAATTAGTAGCATGTTGAGCTCATCCGACAGACGATGTCGACCTTAATGAGCTCCGTACAACAGTAAGGAGGCTCTCCGAGAAACAAAGGAGCAAGGCCACTAGTGACATCAGGTTGGTCATTAATAATAAAACCCCCTTTATTAAGGGCGTCCAAGACAAAGTGTTGCCTCCTAATAGCAAACTTCCGTCTCTTGACCAATATGATGGTACATGTAGCCCTGATGATCACCTCTTCCACTTCCATACCCTCATGAACTTCTATAGTCATGGGGACGCTATAATGTGCAAGGCTTTCCTGGGCACCCTAAGGAAAGCAACTCGAACGTAGTTTAATCACCTCCCCGACAATTCTATCAACTCCTTTAATGAGCTAGTGTGGAGATTTGGCCTCCACTTCAAGGCTAGCAAGCCCCTGTCCAAGGATACGTCATCCTTATACCTTATAAGGTAAGGCAAAGACAAATCTCTACGTGACTATGTAACCCAGTTCAACAATACCGTAGTTGAGATCCCTTAGCTGGACAAAGAAGTCACTGTCCATACTACTCAACTTGGCATCCAACCTTCAGGAGAAGAGCAAGCCAAAGACCTTGGTTGACTTTTGGAATAAGGCCCAAAAGTACATCGACCAGGAGGACAACATTTGTGCTAGGCGCAATGTTGAATGAGAGAGGTCAGGTCGAAAGCAAGATAAGGAAAAATTGTCCATAAGGAATTGCCTGAGTGGAAGGTTGCCAGGCAGATAAGAAAGGGAGAGCTCTGGAAAGAAGAAGCACTAAGCCGAGAGAGACTCATTCCCCCTTCCTATCTACATGCAACACACTCCTATGAATAGACCCATAGCATAGGTTTATTCCAAGGTGAAGCATAGGAACCTACTATAAAGACCCCCGAAAATGAAGGGGAACCTTAACCATTGAAATTCATATTAGTATTTCCAGTTCAATAATGATCATGGCCATACCACTGATGAATGCTTCCAATTGAATATCGTAATTGAATATGCCATTCAGCAGGGGGCTACTTCAATGAATTTGTAACCCAATTGAGGAACGATGATTGTTTTAATGACAATGAAGACTAAGTACCCCGATGGCAGCGAATTGACGGTGCCAAAGCAAAGTAGAACACCAATCGCCGCAATAACTATGCCCCTAACGGCCTTATCAATATAATAGTTAGGGGGTCATACCTTAGGAGCCAACCGAACACCAGTAGCTTAATTAACGCCTCATCCGAGGTGTTGGTAGTAAAGGAGAAGAGATAGAAGCTAGATACTTCTATCTCCTTCTCTAATAAAGATATGGAAGGGGTAGATACCCCCCGTCAAGATGCCTTGGTCACAAGAGCGAAGATCACGAATTTTGAGGTTTGAAAATAATGGTGGACACCGATAACTCCACTAATATCCTCTTCCTCTACACATATGAGAGTACGAAGAAGAAGTTACTGATGAAGATGAAGCGGTACCACCACAACGTGATCAACTTCAACGAAAGCATTGTTCGAGCTAAGAGAATCATCACTTTAGATATGGAGCTTAGTGACGACGACCATGTGGCACAACAACCAATAGAGTTCGTTGTGATCAACTATCTCTCCCCTTACAACACTCTCTTAAGAAGACTAAGTCTAAACACATATGGGGTTATTACATTCTCCTTTCATTTGATGGCAAAATTCTTGACCTTGATTAAAGTAGGAACAAGCATGTGTGATCAGAAACTCTCATAAGAGCTATATGTTAGAGCCATTAGAGGTGACGGAGTCTTCACCTTAGAGTCTAGCTTACAAGAGAAGCCAACGGATAAGGGTAAGTCGAAAGAAAAAATTGAAGACATCTAGATCGGTCCCTTTCCCGACCAAACTGCAAAGGTCGAGATTGAGACTCCTCCCGAGGTGAAGGATGAAATTATTGCTCTCCTGCAAACCAACTCAGATAAGTTCACTTGGTCGACATCAAATATGCCTAAAATCTCGCCCGACCTAGCTACCTATGGCCTCAACATTAATTCCACTGCATGACCTGTCAAGCAAAAGAAAAGGCACTTTGCTTCGGAAAGGCAGGCCACAATTAAGGAAAAGGTATAGAAGAGACTCATGGTTGGCTTCGTAAGGGAAGAGCAGTACTTAACTTGGCTAGTAAACATGGTGCTAGTCAAAAAGAAGACTAGGAAGTAGCGTATGTGCATCAATTATACTGACCTTAATAAAGCTTACTCGAAAGACTACTTCCTTCTCTTGAGAATCAATTAACTCATCAACTTCACCTTGGGACATGCCCTATTAAGCTTCATGGACGCCTTCTAAGGATACCACCGAATTAAAATGGACTCGAAGGATGAGGTCTATACCTCCTTTGTTACCGACTATGGCATATACTGTTATACAGTGATGCCATTTGGCCTAAAAAATGCTAAGGTGATGTACTAGTGAATGGTGACTAAATTGTTCAAGCCATAGATCAAGTGTAATATGGAGGTATACATTGACAACATGATCATCAAGAGTGCAAAGCTAAGCGATCATGTCAAGGACCTCCAAAAAACCTTTGATCAGATGCAGACACATGACATGAAGTCGAACCCCCAAAAATGTGTCTTCGGGGTTAGCTTTAGCAAATTCTTAAGCTTCTTGATAACCTAGAGGGGCATTGAGGCCAATCATGAAAAGATAAGCACCATCAGGGAAATGAAGCCCCCTACATCAGTTTGGAATGTGCAAAAGCTCATTAGCATGGTGGCCGCATTAAGTAGATTCGTCTCGAAAAGTATAGATAGATGTGTTAAGTTCTTTAAAATCCTAAAAAATCCAAAGGGTTTCGAATAGACCCTAAAGTACACTACCGCCTTCTAGTAGCTCTAAGACTTCCTCGTACACCCACTAGTCCTTTCCAAGCTTATCTATGGGGAGTACCTGTTCTTGTACATAGCCATGAGCAATCGAGCACTCTCCTATGTACTAGTCAAAGCAGATGGAAGAGAACATAAACTCGAATACTATGTTAGCTACATACTCCATGCACCTAAGGTCAGGTACACCTGGGTAGAAAAATTTACCTTAGCCATCGTCATCTTAATCTGGTGATTAAGGCCCTACTTCCAAGCACACCAAATTATCGTGCTTACATATCAACTGCTGTAGACCATGCTATAGAAGCCCAATGCATCTAGATGGATGATGAAGTATGCAATGGAGCTAAGTGCGTATCGAATCTAGTACCAACTACAAACGACCTATAAGGCATAGGTGCTGGTTGACTTCTTGGTAAAATACACAAAAGAGGAGGAAGCACTCCTGGGCAACAACAAACTAGTGTGGACTCTCCACATCGACAGATCATCCACCTTAGGGGATGGAGGTGCAAGTCTCGTGTTGATGGGCCTGCACAAGGTTATGGTTTGATATGCCCTCAAGTTTGTGTTCAATGCCAACAATAATGAATCTGAGTATGAGGCCCTCATCGTTGGTCTCAAGTTAACCAAAGATATTGATGCTGAACACTTACATGTCTACTCGGACTTCATGCTAGTCGTCCAATAAGTTAGAGGCCACTATGAGGCTAAGGACGCATGTGGCGAGGTACTTAGAGAAGGTGAAGAGCCCTCTAGTCGAATTCCCTTCTTGGAGTATCACGAAGATCCCTTAACTTAAGAATTCGGCGGTGAATTGGTTATCCAAACTCGCCTTCACTAAGATATAAAATCTGAAGGTGAGGAATAGGAAGATTTTTATAGAGTACCTGCTGGAGAAGAGCCGGTCTAAGCTGAAGCCTTAGAACTGACAATTGTAGCACTAGAGTCGAGCTGGATGGATCCCATCCGGAGTTATTTGAAGTAGGGCACACTCTTAGAAGACAAGAGGGAGGTAAAGAAGATTAGATATCATGTCACTAACTACACGTTAGTTAACAGCGTCCTATATCATAGGGATATCAGCCTCCTCTTGCTCAGATGCCTATGAGAAGGTAAAGGCCTGCACTTCATGGAAGAGCTACATGTTGGAGTGTACAGCAACCACATTCATTCCCAAGGCCTCTACCTCTAAGCACTTCAACTTAGGTATTACTAGCCTACAATGAGGTATGATGCTAAATCAATAGCTTAGAAATGCTTGCAGTTTTAGAAGTACGCCCTTATCAATCATGCACCCAGCACCAGTTTATAACTTCTAACCAACTTATGGCCGTTCGCACAATAAGGTATTGACATCCTCGGGGCTTTCCACAAGGCTTTAGGAGGATAGAAATTCATAATTATTACCATCGACTACTTCACTAAATAGGTCGAAGTTAAAGCAGTTGAGTCTTTCGTCAGAAATAACATCCTCTCTCAGTTCAAGGTTCCTTACGTTCCTATCATAAACAATGGGCCATAGTTTGACAACCCCAAATTCAAGGAATTTTGCGCCAAGCACCATATCATGCTGCACTTTACGTCGGTTGCCTACCCCCATTCAAATAGACAAGTCGAGGTAACCAATTGAATCATCTTGGACAGCTTGAAGAAGTGACTAGATTGAGCCTATGGCATTTGGGTAGATGAATTGCCAAACATTCTATAGGGATATAGGATTACCTATTGAACTTCTATAAGCGAAACGCCCTTTCGCTTATCGTTCAAATTTATAGTAGTTCTCCCCATCGAATTTAAACTCCATAACATTCGAACTACAAGCTTCATCGCCACCCTTAACGACTCCTTGCTGCTAGCTAGTGTCGACATTATTGAAGAGATTTGAGACTTCACTATGGCTCAGGTTACTGCATACTAGAACCGAGCCACCTAATTCTATGATTAAAAGGTTAAACACAAGGAAGTCAAGGTTAGCAACTTAGTTTACCAAAAGTTAAAAGCCACTGGCTCACGAGAAATATAAGGTAAGTTGGTCCCCAATTAGGAAGACCTAATCAAAGTAAGGGAAAACTTAGGCAATGGAACATACATATTAGAAAGACTGGACGACAAGCTCATCCCGTACACATGGAACACCAATAATCTTTAGCTTTATTTTGATTATCACACTACTGTAAATTCTTTCTAAATGATGAATGAAAATTACATTTTATAATTGTTGTCTATTGTTCTTTCTCTCTCATTGTCCTAACCTATAAAAAGGGTAAACGGACCTTCTTATTAGGCAAGTCAAAACGCCACCAACCTGTCCTTATAGGGTAACCGCGGTAAGGAGAAACACTCTTTACATAGAGGAACTTCTACTTTCTAGGCAAATCGGAATGTCACTGACCTAAACCCTTTAGGTAACCTCGGTAAGGGGAAATACCCCTTACATAGAAAAACTTCCACTTTTGGGCAGGTTGGAATGCCACCAACCTGACCACCCTTAAATAACCTCGACAAAGGGAAATACCCTTTACATAGAGGAACTTCCACTTCCCAGGTAGGTTGGAATGCCACCGACCTAACTTGCTTGGGTAACCTTGATGTAAGGAAATATCCCTTGTACATAGGAACTCTTACACAAAATAATAATAAAAAGTAAGGGGAAAAAAAAACCAAAGTATACAATAGGGGACATAAATAAATTGGAATTTCATTCATCACTTGCAAATTACAAGGTTAAGGTTGACATTCCAACTTAGGATGCAAAAAGGAAAAACAAAATGATTGCCTAGGGTTAACTAACTTTAGTAACTCCAAAAAGTCTAAAGCTTCAATCTACTCAAAGTATTGATCCGTTGCCGACCTTTGGAGAGGTGGGCTTTGAGCTGAAGTGGAGGCTACTCACGAGGGTCAATAGGAGGACCAACCAAATCTTGATCACCCCGAGAAGCATCCTTAGGGACAACCTCTTGCTGAGCTACTAGGATAAAAGTGAATGTAGAAGCATCTCGCCTGACCTTAGTAGCAAAAGAGATACCTTATACTTCGCAAGCTGCTTGAGTAGCTCCCTCTCAAGTCTCCAAGTACTACAAATTAGTACTCTAAAATAAAATAACGTATTAATCTCAACTTACCTAGATTTCCCACTTACTCATTCAAGATACAATTCACTCAAGCCATCACTGATAATTTCTATAATATAAATGTTGCTTTAGTTTCCACATAACTACCATAGATAAGTTTTATTATGAAATTCTTATTATTATCTTCAGTTTAGGATTTTATTATACTTACTCATTTAAGTTTTTAAATATTTTACAATTATTCTTAATTTAGGTTAGGTTTAGATTCCGTCTCCAAATCCGTTTCCGATTTAGGTTCTAATTTAGTTCTAACTACGGGAGTTATATATAATCTTAAGATTTCATTGAAAACCATAATGTGAAATTAATCACATTATACTCGAGTATTTTAAATATCGTTTTTAATATCTAACTAGCACTCTAGTTCATACTATATACCATAATTCTAATTTAACTACCGAATTTACTCCTAATATAAGAAAAATTTTACATTTTTCATATAATTACCTAAATTTAAATTCCATATCGACTTTATTTTATATTAATATTATTATAACATTATCATTTTGACATAATATTTTCTACTCAATAATTTCCTATATTTATATATTATGTGTTATTACATAATTCACTCTTAAATCACTTATTTAACACTTCTAACACTACATATATCATCCTTCATCATCCAATAACATATAAAATGTCTAATTGTACCCTAAATTAGAATTTATATCTAATTACCCTAAATTATAAAATTAACCTAAATATATCATTTTACCTATTACATATATACTATATAATATACCTAATAATTACGTCTAACTCCCTAAAGGCTACAAAAACCATATTACATCAAAATTTAACATCCTAAAACACATAATTATGCACTAAACCAATAATTACCCATCTAATTACTTAATTAACTAAAAATCACCCATTTTATATATCATTTTAAGGCCTAAAAATTATCTAAAAATTTCGAAAATAGATTTTTGAAAAGCCTATTTATAGCACTATTTTAAATGTTCTAACTAGCCTACACAAAAATTTTCAACTCAAAAATACATCTTTAAGGTCATTTATTTCTAAATAAAAAACTAGTTTAAGTTTAGTAATTTCTTAAAAACAGTATATCCAGAGGCCTAAATTTATCAAATTGATATTTTTATCTAAACTATATACTAAAATATCCTAGAATACCGAATTTCATAATTTTCCATATTTATTTGATATATTTAATAAATTAAACAAAAATCAAGAGGAAATTGGTACCCACAAGCATTGATTGCTTTGGCCACCATGGCCTTGTTGGCTAGCTTAGGCACTACCATCATCGTCTAGTGGTGATAATCGTCTACTCGCAAATGCTCGTTAGGTATAAGTTCACCTTATATGCTCTATTTGCACACAATTTTTCTAATTTTTTGTCAATTTGGTTTTTCCTTTCTTCTCTCCTCTCTTTAATTTTTTCCTAATTCTAAACTGACTAAAATGAGTTTTGATGAAGGGTCTCTAAATTTATAGGGCTGCCTTAATTATTTGGTGAATTTGTTGATGCCATTTGCCTCTTACCCTCTTCCAATTTTACTTTTTATTTGCTTAAATTTTATTGGTTGCTTTTCTTTCTTCCATTTCCAAGAAACCATGCCCCAAATCTAGATAATCTCACATGTTTTTTTTTCCTTAATTTTTTTTATAAATTTCCTTTAATTATTTAGTATTATTTTAACATATTTAGGGTCTTTTAAGTAATTTCGCGTATTTTTACCTATATATAAATATATATATGGTATAAATAAATACTCTTAAATATTATTTATGTTTTTAATGTGCATATAATTTATCTTTATCAATTTGTTAGCTATTGAAACTCGTTTTACACCTTTTCGATAAACAATAAAAAATTTACATATAATTCGATATTATATTATTTAATTATTTATTTTCCTAAATCCAAACTTATGGGATTACTTTTACTAATGTTTCTAACTTTGTCATAAATTTTGGGTTTAATCGAACAATTTACTCAATTGCTCTAAACTGTATGGATTGAACTTCGAATACCAAATTGCAAAGCTTACATAGTCCCTCGAATACAGCCTAGTTGCTAAGGGTTTAAGACCCCAATGAAGCTTAGTAGTTGAGAGTCCGGTGTCATAATGCAGTAATTAGCCTGGATCTCTCACTTAGACCTTAGGAGCTTCTCTCTAACCCTCTTCATCTCGAACTCAAGAGCTCGGCTCAAGAGCTTTTCATTTTAGGAGATGTACGGGACCTCCTTGAGCGAGTCTTACTCAATCCCCATGTATCTGACATAAAAAAACTCGTCCCCAAGTTCATCTATACACTTATAGGGATGAGCCGTTAGCTACTTAATCCAATCCATACAGCTCAAGGGTATCCTTGCTAAGGGCCTCTACTTCTTAGCTTTAGGCCCTACTTCCTTAGTTGTTTCGAAAGTCTTCCTCTTCTATCTTGCCACTTTCGATAAGGTGGCAACCTCGACCTACTTCCTTGGCATCGGTAGCTTCGTCCCCCACAAGAATAGGCTCGGGGATGAGGACAGGGGTAGGAAAAGCTATGCCAACAAGCTCTACAACTAGTAACTTATTCCGAAGACCAATGGCGATCCCTTGAAGAATAGCTATTGGTTGGACTCTACTGGTCTCTCCATATCCTAACTTCACCCATATCGCCTTGCCTTTCAGCTTGGATGCCTTAGATCTCATTTGTTGGCGGCTTATCAGTTCGTCTACGAAGGGATGGGAAGCCCTTATAGCCAAATTTTTTCCTACAAAATTGAATCAAAACAGTGAGGAAAAAGAAAAATGAGATAAAAACAAAAGAAACAACCACTATCATTCAACAACTCTGCTATGGCCGATACAAACAAGGAAGATCCCCCATTTTACAAAAAGATATGTCAAATAAAGTATCCTTACACTAACATAACAAATGGAAGTGTTCGCAAGAGGAACGAACCTGTTCCTTCAACCCATTTCTTCACTAGAGTTTTCTTCATGTTAAGGAAGAGCTCGAAGATTAGACATTGAAAGTATCTCTCCACAGCCTCTACAGTATTTATCTCCTATCTATGCCTAAGAGCCATGAAGGCTTAAATGTCCTGCACGACCTCTACATCATTCAGGTTAAGCCCCCTTTGAGTCCCTGTCTGAACCAGCTTGGTCCACTATGTCCAAAAGTTTGCCTCCTTAGGTAACTTGACCACTACGTAATCATCTTGCCAACCCTTTATCAAATTTGTAAGGCCACATAATAGCTTCTTTCTAGAACGAGGCTAGAGATACAACCACCCCCTATCCTTTAAGGCTTTTCCACATATAAAAGTGGTTAAGTAGCTTCAGAGTGGCCCCTATCACCAAGTACTTGCAGAGTGCCTGAAAAGCCTTTAATACGTTCTACCTATTAGGAAGGACTTATATCAGATTGTATTGATGAAAGTTAAAGAGCTTTTTCTCGAAGTGACTTAGAGGGAGACACTTCCCAAACTTTAGGCACTTCTTAAACACTGTAAAGCATTTCCCTAATAGTAGAGCTACCCGCTTGTCCCTACTCGATAACCATATTTTCCATCCAAGACCCAGGATCCAACTGGGGGCAGAGGGTTTGCTCTTACTCAACAAACCGCTAAGCCTCTTACTCATCCCAAGCACATCAAACAAATCCTTGGGAAGGGGCAAGAGGCGTATGTGTATACATCTCTTGGGATAGCATTGATAAGCCTAAGCCTAACCCTATCTAATGCCTCTATTGCCATCTTAATGGGCTCGTCAAGTTGTAACAGTGACGAGACTTTGTCTTCTCCTGCTAAGATGGGGGGGGGGGGAGGGGGAGGGGGAGTCAGAAATGTTATGTCATGATGAGTCAAAACCCCGCCTCACCTGTGTTAGCCAACATGATTGCGATAGGTGATGAAGAAGAATGATGTTTGAAAAGCTTTTGAAGAAAGTTTTATACAAAAGAGTGAAATTCATAGTAATATAACAGAAAGATTGCAGAAAAGTGATCTCTTGTTATGATTATGCTATTTACAGGCTAAGCGTCTAGAAAACCGCATAAGTAGTTATATGGATTTATATAGACACGAATCCCTTGGAATGCTACAAAGTAGACTCGTAAAGTGAGTTTTGATTAGATGGCCATCTTTAAAAGGCAAAACACATGTAACTGTATGTTAGTTTGTTATGATAAGATACATGTCACATCACATTAAATGCATGAAAATCAAGTATGCGAAGGCTAGAATTTGAAAAAGCTTTTTCCATAAGAATTTTCTCTAGGATCCCTCCAACTTCCGCCTAGTTAACATGAATAAGGTATGGTGTAATTGTGCCTACTTAGTCCATGATGAGTATTGTTTAGTCAAACCTACTTGGAGCCACAGATCGCCTGCCTAGTCGAATGTGAAAGTGTCCTACTCTAACACTCTAACTAAATCTTCATCTTGCTCAAGTCATCAACACTACTTCAGGATATTTGTGAACACCTTAGCTCTTTTGACTTCAAACATCTTCAGCCTGAATATTTACGACCTCGACCTTCTACCAGCCCAAACCTACACCCTCGTTATGTCAACACGATAGCACTAGCTCGAGCCCCCTTGAGTTAGATTGACCACATGCTTGAATAGCCCATATATCCCTTCTCTTTACTTTCGACTTAACAATGAGATTACGGAGGGATAAGTGTTGATAGTGCTCTTTAGACATAAGCCTCTTAAACCTATCTAAATCTAATGTGTCTCACCACTTCGAACTCACTACCTTAGGCTCAAGCCCTAGGCTCGATTTGACTAGACTCAAGAAGTTCTTTAACGACTAAAATATACAAGATAAAGATAAGATACCAAGTAAACAACCACATTCGATATAAGTCAGATACGTTGGACATAACTAGTCCATTGTCCCATATTTGCGAGAGACAATCTCTCCTATTAATTGCTCTCCAAATGTTAGCTCCACTTTATTATAAATACTAATTTACCACTTAACGATAAAACTCTATACACTTTATGCACTAAAGCTTTCCTATTATTCCTAAGTATCATTTACTCTCTAAAATACACTACTGACTTAAATATCAAAGTAGTCATACCAAACAATATTCCAGCATTCTCTCATAGTGATCTATTTTGCAGGCTTATCTCGTGCAAAACTCAATCACTATCGATAAATACCTTAAGATGATGCATTACAATTGTAGGCTTTTTTTTCTTTTAATTTTTGTTGCTTTTATTCTTTATTTCCAAAGGTTTACTAATAATATGAACTCACAAACGATTAATGAGATCTTAATAAAGAGCTATTTCATTATTTAAGAAATGTGGATGTAAATGTTCTATTTTAAAATTAGGAATATCTACGCAATTATAAAAGTTTATAAGAGAGATCATGTAATTTATCCCAAATTTTTGAAATTAAAAAAAATAAATAAATAACTTCACCGCATACAAATCCCTATTAAGTGAATACTCTTGCCCAAACAAACAGCCATCGCAAATTTCCTCCCAACTAAGCAAAAGAAGAAAGATCCTTGCTATTATCCTCTCTCTTTCTGTTTTATCTAACAATAAAGGACTTTACATCACGTACACCCATGATGCCTCCATGTGATTTACATCTTACACAATCATTCTCACTCAAACCTTAATAACTGCAAGGCTCACAGTCCCCCATGAACAGCAATGTAAAACGAAAACACAACTAGACCTAACCGTCCATTACAAACAAACAATCAAAAATCCCAAACCATAACACTAACGTTATCATTGTTGTTGGATCCGGATTCTTAGGACCCGAACATCTTCATGACGTTAATGCAAGCAAAGCAAAAGCGTGTAATCACCTTTCGCCCTCACACGTGTCTACATCCCATCTTCTCTCTCTTCTCTACCTTTCCTTGCGTCCTCCTAATCCTATTTATGTCCTTCATCTAGTTCCTCTTCCCTCCCTTTACTATAGTTTCACATTCCTTACGCACCCTTCGTTCCTCCCTTATTTTCTCTAATCATTTTTCCTTCCCTTCTAATTCTCTCCCGTTTTTGTCTTTTCTCTTTCTCAAATCCTTTCAGTTCTCGATTGTCGATACAGGAATAGAAAATCTAAAAGTTTAAACTGATAAACGCGTGAATAGAAATTTTTATGGGATATTGAGATATCATAGTAGGAGTGAGGCACCATGTTTATGGAAACTAATAGCATCCCCAGACCAAAATACATAAATCCTATGTACTCCGATCCCAATATGTCGTCTGCCTCTACGGTCACGGATGATGCAGATTACCCGCCCCGTGACAGCAGCGTGTCGCTGGCCAGCCCGGGTTTTTACGACCCCAGCCGCATGAGCGGGGAGGGCTCTCCTATGATGATGTCCCCTTGGAACCAAACATCTCCATTCACGAAATCTCCTTGGTCGTATGACGAGAAGGTACCACAAAACAGCCTCATTGGGTCATTGGTTCGTGAGGAAGGACACATTTACTCGCTTGCAGCCTCTGGAGAGCTGCTATACACCGGCTCTGACAGTAAAAACATCCGTGTTTGGAAGAACTTGAAGGAGTTTTCTGCATTCAAATCGAGCAGTGGTTTGGTTAAGGCTATTATTGTTTCCAATGGGAAGATATTCACAGGTCATCAAGATGGGAAGATTAGGGTTTGGAAAATAGCCCCTAAAAACCCTAGCCTTCACAAGAGATCAGGCACTTTGCCAACCCTCAAGGACATATTCAAGAGCTCTATCAATCCTGCCAAATTTGTGGACGGAAAACGACGTCGCAGCATCAAACACTCTGATGCCGTTTCCTGCCTCGCTTTGGATGAAGACCAAGGAGTTCTGTACTCAGCGTCATGGGACAGGACTATAAAGGTGTGGCGACTGGCGGACTCGAAATGCATCGAGTCGATCAGTGCTCACGACGACGCGGTCAACTCCGTCGTCACCAGCGTCAACGGGCTAGTCTTCAGCGGCTCGGCCGATGGAACTGTCAAGGTATGGAAGAGGGAGATGGGGGTGAAGTGCACCACAAAGCACTTGCTAACAGAAACATTATTGAAACAAGAATGCGCAGTGACGTCTCTTGCAGTTAGCAAGCAATGTTCTATAGTGTATTGTGGTTCGTCAGATGGATTAGTCAACTTCTGGGAACGTGAGAAGCAGTTTTCTCACGGTGGTGTCCTTAGGGGACATAAGTTAGCTATCCTGTGTTTGGCAGCGGCAGGAAATCTAGTGCTCAGCGGATCAGCCGACAAGACCATATGCGTCTGGAGGCGTGACGGGACGATCCACACGTGCCTCTCGGTGCTGACCGGTCACACGGGGCCGGTCAAGTGCCTTGCGGCCGAGAAGGACAAGGATGAGACTAGCAATAATGGGGACCAACAACGGTGGATAGTTTATAGTGGAAGCCTTGATAAGTCTGTCAAAGTGTGGAGTGTAAGTGAGCTGACAATGACGATGCCGCCACAACAACAGGTGTTCTCTGGTGGAGATTCTCGGTCTGAGCGAGGCTTTTCATCTGGCGGAAGGGCGAGCCAAAACAGGAGGTATTGAGAAACCTCGGATTTGTGGGTCCCACCTCTATAATCCTACGAGTACGAGTATGTCACTTGCCATATCCGCAGGTGGGACTTCTGTTGCATACACCCATATTTTGAACTGTCAAATTTACAAAATTAAAGAAAAATGGTGGGTTCCGTAAATTTAAAGGAGCAAAACACATGAATTATAAACCGAGTGGTCCGTGAATGCAAAAGTTCCGGAAACATGGTCTCTTGGGAATATGAAATAGAATTAAATTAAATTTACTGTTGGCACGTGTTGTGTGATGATTGTAATGTATTATAGGGAGGATTTAGTGCAAAGCATGAAGTTTGATTGTGTCATATGAGTCGGTGGTTTGCCTATCAGATAGGGAAAAAATGGGGAATAGTAAAGGAATTGAGGTTTCTTATGGTTTCTCGTAAAGTGTAATGGACCACAAGTGATGGATTTTGAGATGTAATGAATGGATGATCTTAAGGAATACGTGAACTTTTTGACGTTATTGTGAATGATTAATTTATATGGTTTGAATTGTATTTTATTTTCTGACAAAAGTAATGTCGTTGTTTATAGTAATATTTCTAAGTATGTCATCCTAAATTTAAGAGCAATGTTTTGCTTTTCGGAAAATATGGACCCCATCCCCTGTTGCTTCCCACCAACTCTGAATCAGAAACAGCGATTGCAATTGGCAGGAAAAACATATACAGGAACTAAATAACTCAAAATCTCCATAAAATTATTCACCACAAGGGACATAATGAAAGTTTAAAACGCTGGGTAGGTTATAAGCATTTCATCCCATCTACTTCAATATGCGCCGACATTTTCCATATCCAATTTGACACTTTATATATACATTCGTATTATTTTAACAACCCGATGCTTTTAGCAAACCGACCGGTTTACTTCTATTAAGGAAAAGAAATCTCATTTTCCCTTTTCTTTTTTATTTTTTAATATCTTATGAAGGTGTTAAAGAAAATTTTTTCCTGCCCTAAATTAAAGATTAAAACTTAAGAGTAACAACAGCACCAATTAAACTCAAATGGAAAAGATGGGTCTTATTTGGCTAATGTGTAAAAACCATATGGAAACATAATCCGAGAATGAAAGCAATTATGTTGTGTCGCCTGTGTAGGGGAAACGGAGAAGTTGATTGTATGGGAAATTGGAATGGGATGATTAAGAGAATTATTTGCCTTGCATGTCATCGTCTTCTTAAGATTCGAGAACATAGCGTGTCAGAAATCCATAAACAACGTACTTGTGTATACGACAATTATTTCCTTAATTGTTTTGCAGAAGCTGTTTGTTTCGCAACTATAATTGTATCAGTTGGTAGTAGATAAGCTATTGCCTTTGATTTCCTTTTGCTCTTCAACTCTAATATCTCTCTCTCTCTCTCTTTTTTTTTTTTTTTTTTTTTATAACTGAGTTTTTAATAAATTCATATTAAGTTACTGCTGTTAGTACACCATAAGAGAATATTGAAGAATTATTTAGTATAACCATTCTGATACTTAAATTAGTAGTAGGCTTCAGAGTATTTAATCTTAAAGGTGAGATGCAGTCTTAACATGCAGAGTGTAAAGAGCTTCACCGTTAGAAAGCAGCTTAATATTTATAGTAGAGTAAAGCCGACAGTCGAAAGTTAATTGGTAGGAAAGATCTTTTTCCGCAAGTGTAGGAAAATGAGGTTATTGTGCCTGATATATCTCATTTATTCAGAACGTGATTGTTTCATTCTTATTTTATACGCTATAACCGTTACAGGGCTTACTAGGCTTGGTCCATTCGGGCTTATGACTCAAACCTATAGGAGTGAGTTTTAAGCCATCAGATGCGTCAAGTCCAATCAAGTATGAAAGATCTATATCCAAAGTATCCTATCAACAATTACTTTTGTAAAGAATATTTTAATTTATTTACAAATTAAATATAATAAACCGTAAGCTGGAAGTAAGGCCTATTCATTTATGTCATGATTATTGAGTTGGATCAAATTGAAAACCCTATACGGACCCATTTGCTTGCAACCTATACGTCGGTGGTGTTGGTACGACAATGAGATTCGCTCAACCACCTTCCACCAGTACAAGGACAAAGAAGAAATTATATAGGAGAAACAAGAATGTTTTGCCAGCACAGCACAATAATCTAACTATTGTTATTATTATTATTTTACTATTATCATAACATTAGAGAAATGAATTTAATAAAAAAATTCTGAAGACCCACAAGAGTAATTCGACCGTATAAAATGATGAACCTCTATTGTTATTTTATTAATAATTTATTTACCATCGAAAGCAAAGTAACAGACCAGTATAAATAGATAAGGTAAATTTAAAGTAAACTATAAATATGTCCCCGTTTGTTTGTTTTATATATGTTTTATCTTTGAAATTGACTATTTAGACTTTTAAATCTTTTAAAAATATTTCTTTTAGACCCTAGTACACAGTTAGTTTTCCTTTGGATATAAATGAGTAAAAAAATACTAAAATAATATATATATATATATTTAAGATCAGGGGTAAAAACTCATATAAGAGTCTAGAAACACTTTCTTTAGAGATTTTAAAGATGGGGTTTAAGCACAAATAAAGCAAGTATCAAATGTATTTACAATTTAATATAAAATTTCAATTCACCTTGGATTCCTCAAAATCGATGTATATTTGTTGCTCTAAAATGTCTAAAGTATTTCGCTATACCACTTACATATTTTTTACACAAACACACGACTTCAAATGAAACATAGCAAACATCAACAAATGAAAATAAACCAGACCATGAAAGGGAGGAAAGGTAGCTTAAAATCATGAAGATACATCATGAACTTGAGATTGCTTTGATTCCATAAAGATAAAAGCTGTGGCAGTATTGTGCTCTCCAAAGCTTGTTTATAAATCTTAAAGAATGTTGAGTTGAAATCCCATTTTAACTAAGGCTTCCTATAGTCATAAGATCTAGATACAAAAGGAACCATGAATTTGAACTTTCATCCTGAACTCTTTCGGCGTAATAATGTTGGCTTTGAGTATTATCAATGTAAAAGCAGATAGCTAATATATCCCACTAATTGAATAAAAATCTATTGTCACTATGAAGTATAGTTGTATGCAAACACTATGGTGCGGTTGGTCTGATGAATGGTAGCCTTCAAAGGATGAGCAAGGGGATTATGGCGTTAACGATCCGATCCATAATCTAAAGAATGTACAAACAGCAGGAAAGTGCTCGTTGATAGTTTATCGTGTAACATTTCGTTTAATCAGGTTGAAGAAAACACATCTCGGAAGCATACAGAATTTAGAACCTAGCTTAAGATAAATCCAATGTTTGGAGGAACAAAGACAGAATGATGTCAAATCCACATGTCATCATCATAGAGGTATATGTTCCAATTCTGTGATCTTTAATTTAGTAAACCAAATTACACAATGATGTACACATATATCAATAAAAAGCTAGAAAGAAGGCATCAAGCAAAATCACTATCAATGTCAGCAGTTTGGATAAATTTTGTCATAGCGAGCTTTTGTTGGTGTAGGGAAAATCTTCACACAAGGGAAAAATGGTGTGGTCCCGAACGTAGACATCATCTAAACCGGAGATCTTTAAAATGTCTCTAAATATATGCAGATGTTTGAACATGAATCGATAACCAACTCTCAATGCGAAAGTTTTCGGGAATGACTTCTCCTTCCTTCAGAATATGGTCGGGAACTCAGGCCGCCCAAATGACCACTTCTACTACCAGCTGGATTCATGTCCAAAGCCAAAGGAACTATAGACTCTCCACCTTCCAATATTCTGAGAATCTGCTAATTAGGAACAACTCAAAACTCAGGACTAAAGAACGGATACTTGGAGACACATCAATGTTCATAATTAGAAAGAAAGAAGAAAAATCATAAATAAGAAACAAATAAAAAACTATAATTAGAGTTACCTTTGACATTGGAGGCCGGGAATCAGGATCTCGTTGTAGACACAAGGAAGCAGCATGGATCATTGCTTGTACTTGGTGACAGAAATCAGGGGATTGGGTAGCAACCAAGCATGGATCGAGGAAGTGGAGGAAATTGATGTTGCACTCTACTGACTCAAACCCTGAAAAAGGGTGAGATAAATCTGGGAGTAATATTTGTCCCTTGTACGATTGCAAGTCGGAGCTTCTTCTCCCTGTCATGAGCTCCAGCAGAACTACTCCAAAAGCATAAACGTCAACTTTTTGAGTGATTTTCCCTCCGTCGATATATTCCGGTGCGAGACATCTGCATTTAAGTTCGTGTCTAAATAATATTTGATATTCAGCAAGATATGTTTTGATGTATTACCCAGAGGAGAGAGAAGGAAAAAAAAAAAAAGATGTTTCGATGCGCTCAAGAACATGTCATACAGTTTGTTCCAATTTATTCCTTTCAAAGACTGTCTGAGAAAGAAAACATGCTTTATATATTTTCACATGAAGTTATCATTTTGAATGTCTTCAATTACTCACTTGTGTTTGGTGAAATCCAAGTGACGATTGTGCAAAATGATTTGATTTTAATTTAAGAAAGAATTATTTACTCTATATCCATTTTAAGATAATTTCTGGTCATTAATTACAGAACTGGGCAGATCTTAATCAGGAGATATTCAAAAGTATTATTGTGCTGCTTCTTGTATGCAAGTTCAGGCAAAGGAACTGCAATATTGATAGAAGATCATCAATGAATGCAACATTTTAACCAGCTTAATGGGAATAAATTCACAAATTACCAGTCTAGAATGTAAATAATTTCACTGCCACCAACACTTACCCTGTAGTTCCAATGATGTTCAGAATTTAAATAATTTCATTGCCACTTCTAGATGTGCTGTAGGAAATCTGTGTGCATAAAAATAATAAAAAGACCATGCAACACTTACCCTGTAGTTCCAATGACTTGCTCATCCGGCATGTCTGATTCTGAATACCATCTAGCCAATCCAAAATCAGCAACCTAAACAATAAAACCAACCAGAGAATATAAGTATAATTGTTGACTTAGATATAATTGCGATCACAGATGGCCCATTAAAATCAACATTAGCATAAATGAAGTAAAAGAAAACCCAGAGAATTCATTGTTTTCTAGTGAAACTACAGTGCATTGCAATACATTCATCACATTGAACAGAAATGAAGAAAAAGGTGTTTGCTTGTGAAATATCCTGTAAGTACCAGCGGTTCAAAGTCGTGCGTGAGAAGAATATTGTTAGGCCTCATGTCTCTGTGCACAATACAACCAACTCGGCAGTCTTCATGGAGATATCTTAATCCTCTTGCAGCCCCAACAGCAATTTTTAGTCGAGACTCCCAATGTAGGGAGATAGTCTTGCATTCTGTCAATTAACATTCAATAGGATATCCATACAAATGTTAGCACAAAGAAGGGACATGATATGGTGAATTAAGAAGGACCTAAAAGAATACTAAAAATTCAGATTCAACTAGGAACCTACTGTGTAAATGAAAGTCCAAGGAACCGTTGCAGATGTACTCATAAACCAGAACTCTCTTGTTTGCTTCGATACAAAAACCTATTAACAGAACGACATTTCTATGCTGTGCGCAACTCAAAACTCGGACCTCTCTGCAAAAGTCAGCATCACCTTGCGCTCCACCAAATTTCAGCTGCTTAACTGCAACCACTTGACCATCCCTTAAGATACCCCTATGGACCACGCCAAAACCACCTTCAGCCAGAAAATTCGTGTACGAGAAACCATTTGTAGCCTCCTCCAGCTCTTCGTAGGAGAATCTTCGTGGAGGTTTTCCAAAAGCTGGTGCTTTGTGCTGACATAATGAGCATAAAGGGGGAGGCATTGAGGAAGCTCTATTTACAGAGACTACATCTCTAATGTTCGAGCTGACAATGTGATCTTGTTGATGGGCTTGACCATGCCATGCCAAGTCATTCCTTTTGGCACGATCATATTTAACTAACTTATTAAACACACTAGCAGAATATGGTGCATTAGTTGGTAGAAACTTTTGGTTTTTTCTAAAAGTGGGAGGCATTTTATCGACAATGTGGTTTTGTGGAATCCAAAATACATTCTTATGATTTGCTGCTACTGAAGTTGGGGGCTTTGATAGATCAATAACTTTTTCACCATAAGTTTCGACCGACGCTAAGGGGTAGTTTAATTCATTATTTGCATAAAACGGTGAGAAATTTCCTTTCCTTTGTCCTTCAAAAAGTGGATTTCTTTCACACAAATAAATCATCGATGGTGCTGAGTCAAAACTCGATGATGAGCCTTCTTCAGCAGTTCTTGTAGTTGTACGGGAAGGGCTTGAAGATTCAGGGCTACTGACAGGAGTAGAATGCTTCATTCGGTAACCCAATAACTTTTTATTGTCCAAAATTGGAGAGGAAGCTGCTGAATAAAATGGAGTTTGGAGTTCATTTCCACATCCTAAGTTAAGCCTGAGCACCTTCGCTTGAGAACCCTTCATTTGTACAATGCTGCAGCGGAGTTCCTCCATGCAATGCTTGAGCTCAGTCTTCAGATGTCTGACCCAAAAAAGTGATTCATCATAAATAGTTAGCTAATTGAAACCACTATGGATGTGCACCCAGCATGCTAATTGATAAGTGTAAATAATTTCATCAAAAGGGAAATGTTCTACAGAACTGTCCCACAAGATCCAAGGAAGACTCGAAACACAATGGCTGCAAGACGAGCAGTAATTGCCAGTCAGAAATGAACGATGGAACTCTTAGCAATCAACTGAAACTAAAATTGTAAGATTATTTATACTGAAGTCATCTCCCATGTGGTTATTCAATAATTATTATAGAAATGTACCTTAATCCATAAATTTCATGACATGCTAAAATGCACAAAATGGCAACAAAATTTTACTCAACAAACTTGGAGAACCTTTTAAATAACATCAGTGACCGTTACAAAGCTCAGCAAGAGAACAAACAAATACATGCAAAATTTATCCATAGGTGCTCAGCCAATAAGATATAAGAAAATAATCTTTACACAACTGATGGGCCTTTCTTTTAAGAAAGGAAAAAGAAATCAAATAACAAAAATGGTAGATTAGCACAAGCCAATCAATTAAACAGATCAGACAAACAGAAATAATACATTTTATATAAAATTACTTGTCCAGTATGACCCAGTTGGTTCCATTGCTGTTTGCTTCAGCCGCCACAGCACCACTGGGGTGATCCGATACCACTTTTATTCTCACTTGAACCTATAATAATAGAAATATATATTTTGAATTCATCTTCTGGATCACAACATAAATTATTAAAGTAAAAAATCACCAGCTAAGTTACCAAAGTGCTTTTGCATGAAAATGCAAGGTAGTTTCTATTGTTAAGATAAAGACAAGCATGCTTGTACTTGTAGGACCCAGCAGCAATTTCTTTTTCTTCTAAAGTAAAATAAAAGTTAGTCATGCATGAAGAAAGAATACAAAAGCAAATATCAAAGTCACAAAGTGAGCAAAGTAACTGCCTTACTTTCTCAAAGTGATTCATATTGACATTCTTTTTGCATAAACCATTGTGGACTTAATGAACTATTCAAATGTTCAAAATCAAATTTGAACCCAGAAGACTTTCAACGAAAAAGTTATAAACCAAACCCATTAAAGGATGAAGAAGACTGACCCCATCAATTAAAGTTATGAATGACACATAATATTATAACAATAACAATCAAGAGAGGCCACAGATATGAAGGACCACCAATTAATTTCTGAATTAAAAAACTTTCCAATCATGTGCAAATAATTGATAAAATATTCTATTCCCCCAAAGATCACTCAAATGCAAAAGAGAATTGAGTACACAATCATTTACAAGTGCAGCTACTGCAGATTACAAACAAAAATTACTGCCCTCAGAAGCCATTTACACATGATTTAATGCAACTCTAAACCGCACTAATTATATAATCACATTATCACTAGACAGTATTGTACACAAATTGGCTGATGTCCTCAAACAACCATAAAAATAGAACGAAATTAATGCCAAAAACTGACCTGGGCTTGATTTCGGAATTGAAGAACCATCTGTGAACATGATTCCGAGATCTGTGAGACACGATCCAGAATCTGATTCTGCTCACTTTTCACATTACCTCTCCTTAATTTCGCAAAACTCCATAACCTTCGACCTTCACACATTTTGGACAACTTAATCAACACATATGACCAACAAACCATTTACTGCCATACTTATCATTTCTATTTTAGCTCTTTTTTTTTTTTTTTCCCATACCAGAAAGTTTAAACACCATTTTACACTGATTGGCATACCCAATTGAATTCCGTATGAACAAAGAATCCATGACATTGTTACATATATTTAGTAAATAACATAAATATGAAATTTTAGTATTAGATGGAATTATGGCATCCAGCAAGACGACATGACTCGAACCCGTCTCGATTTAAGACAACCTAAGAAAGTCAACATCAACATGTACGCCTAATCCGAATATAATTCCGATCAGTTAATGCAACAACTTAACATTAACACAAAAATTTAACACGACTCTGCCACACATATATCACGTAAACGCAAAGATTCGAACTTTCGCTCACTCCAACAGAATTATTATTTAAGTTAACAAATAATACCGGGCGCTTTGCTGGAGAATACAGCAAGCAATGTAATGCAGTCACCGGGTTGAACAACATGAGTGAGAGCCCAGGCGAATGCTCTTTTGGACACCACTTTCTCCGCCCTCACGACAACAACCACCTTCTCCACGGTGGCCGGAGCCATGGGTATTTGTCACTTTTCACTTGTTTGGATCTTTGAATTACCAGCCCGGGAAGTAAAACTGAAAATGAAATCAGTGGACAGTGGACAGGGGACACAGGACAAAGTTGTGCTGTGTTCTTTAATGTTGTTATATTAAACGAACTGAAACTGAAAAAGAGGAAAAGGAGGAGTTAACTATGGTTAGTTGACTGTGGTTAAGGGCGGGTTTTGGGGCCCAGTACAGTAAATACACGTAATGCAATTATTAGAATTATTTTATTGATTGATCCATGAGTGAGTGACATGAAATCAACCTTTGGGATGGACAGATTTAGGAGGAAGATTGGGCGGACGAGTGACCGACTTTTGTTATGTGCATGTTACGTTTTCTGGGTTCATTACTTCCCAAAATTAAAATTAACACGTCATATTGGGCCAAGTTTTGATACTATGGGCAACAACACATATCTTATCAATCTCATACAGACATATATGGGAAATATTACGAGTGTATTTATTTTAAGGTTGTATGAAAAATTCTTTTCCACTATGTTAAAAAGTTTATATAAAGCGATATTATTGATAATGATATGAATGGACAGACCCAACGTAAAATTTATTTTGATAATGGTAAAATGTTAAACTCTTCCTTGATAAGAACAAATTCTATAAAGCAGTAAGATAACTTACTAGTTTAGAGTGGTAATTGTGATTTTATAAAAAAAAAAAAAAATAGAACACTAGGCTAATATTAAAATAGATAATGTTATCTGATTGATTTAGATATAAACAAAGATCCTTTGAGAAGAAATTTTAAATTTATGTCACGATGAATTGGTTTTTCCAAATATTTAAAATGAGGCATAACCTTTCTCTTTTCTTTTCTCTTCTTTATGAAATGTAGTATTTTCAACCATTTAAGATGGGAAAAGAAAATATTGGAGGCGATTCTTAGCGTAAAAAATAAGTTAAATTATACGTCCCTTTTAGGTGCATGAATTAACAATATAGGATAATTAATGTATTCAACGACGCAATTTCCAAGAAATAGTTCTTTGTCCCCTCATCTTGCCTGGTTGTACTTTGGCTGCAATTGGATTCACTCAAAAAAGCTATGTCAAGACAAATATAAAATTTTTTCATTTTGAACCAATGTCCCTCCTTCTATTTGGAGTAAATTTTATGTGGGACCATGGTTGCCTGTTATGAGATCTATGGGCACATCTCATAGCCTGAGCCACATTTGAGATCTTTATTTTATTTTAACAAGTAATTTATTATTTATTATTTTATCTATAATATTAAAACAAGACACCATGTTTAGTATCTTCGTTGTGTGCGAGCGGGCGGTTTTTACTTTAAAGTTTACTAAATAGACATCATTTTGTTTGTTTATTTATTTATTGACAAAAAGCAATTAAAATCAGAAAAATTGTAAAGAGAAAATGTAAAAAATTCTCCTAAACTTTGATTTAAATATGAATTAATTTTATAAATTTTTAAAGTAAAGTTTTTAATTTCTTAAACTCTCATAAATTAACAAAACAACTCTCATAACCCCTTCAAACTTAGATTTTGATACATAAAGGAGTTTAAGGGGTATTTACGCATAAAAATTATAATTTAAGGAGTATTTATGTACCAAAATTAAAGTTTAATAATTATAAAGTTATTTTGTCAATTTATTAAAATTTAAAAGATAAAAAACCTTACTTTAAAAGTTTAAAAGGTAAATCCATACTTAAATCATAGTTTAGGGGAATTTTTTATATTTTCCCCAAATTGTAAAAATAGTCCTTATAATAAAATTTTACTTTTCTAACGTACTTGTTTAAGTTTTGATAAAACAACTAAGAAAAATCTTATAAATCAAGATTACAAAATATCACTTTTTAGGAGACTAGTGAGCAAGTTCTCTTATTCATTGGTCCTAATTTTTCTCCGGTTTTCTTAATAATAATATTGGCATAGTAGCTTTAATCTTGAAAGAATTGAGTGGAACTAATTTTAGTTAATTCCTCTTATAAAATGACATCTTTCAGAAAGGTTTTTAATGTCATGTTCTTTAAATGCTATGACATATTTATCTATATTTTAACTCAAGGCTCTCCCTTCTAGAAGGGCAGTTAGGGAAGCTAATTTTAAACATGTTTTGGAAATGAAATCCAACGGTACTGGAGTGTGGCAAATCCTATGTAATTCTGTCATGAAATTGTTTTCTTAAGGAATTTATCGTGGATGAGTTTGTTGATCTATGATTAATAAAAATCAAGTTTCTCTTTGAAGTAAAAATATTTTCCGAAGAGTTCATTTGTTTTAAAGTATCTTGGAATATTTTATCAATTAACTCTTTTAATCTTGATAATTCTCATTGAAAAGCTTTTCCAAGTTACCAAGAGGAAATTTCACAATTAAAAGTCAAATTCTCTATCTATCTAGATAAGCTCAACTATTATATAAATTGGAGCCTTAGCCATAACCCCTATTATGACAATTGAGAAAAGATGAATTGAGTTTGCAAGATTAACTAGCTATAAAGCTCTTGTTTTTTTGTAAATTCTTATTAAGGTGCTTTAAGAGTAAGTTTAAGTATTATTGTGAGGCTTTGTTTTGCAAATAAACATTACCTTAGTTGTTAGCATATTGAGTGTTATTTACTTTTCCCATGTGCACAATAGTAAAGTTAATTATATTCTGTTACTTAGCTACTCACTTGTACAAATAGGACTTTTCGTATTCTCTATTTTAGTTGGATTAGAAAGTTACAAACATCCTCTATAGCTTTTATTGTTTGTAAACAGAGATCACATTAAAGTCAACACATTGCTCTTAAGTAAGTTGTGCTTATCTTGTTTTACATTCTCGACACTATATCAAAGCTCCATTGGTAATGATCTTGATCCTTTTCTTTTCTTTTATGTTCGTCTATCTGTTTCAATTACTTGTTAAGTTTTTCAAATATTTATTATGAGAGATCAAATTAGCATAGATCCTTTGTATATCTTAGGATCAGATAATCCTAACATAGTATTAGGGACTATTGTTTTTAACTGACATAATTTTCTTACTTAGAATCGATTAATCCGAGTGGCATCAGGTGCAAAGCTTAAATTAGGGTTCTTAGATGGTATAATGCCTAAGCTTGAAGAAAAGTCGAATGATTATGTTGAATGGACTAAGAAATAACACCTCACTTATGAAATAATAGAAGATCCCCTTTAAGATCAAACAATTCCATAGCTCAATGTGATTACGTGTTACATTGTTGGCTACTTAATTCAATGTCGACTAAGAATTCTAAGAGCTTTCTACTTGCACAATCTTTGTATGAATTATGTTAGCAAGTTAGTGAGCAATTTAGCTAAATTAATGCACCTCTATTCTTTTAATTTTAACGTAAATTGTTGAATGTTAAGCAAACTAATCTATCAATAATTACCTATTATAATAAGTTAAAGAAATACTGGGAAAAGTTACTGATTTAAATCCCTATCCAATCTATGTTTGTAGGTGACTCATCTATTTTACATATGATCTTAAAGATCGAATACTTGAGTATGATTCACAATTGGAGTTGATCAAATATTTGTGGGCTTATTTGAGGTATATGAGCCAATAGGAAATCCAATTTTGTCGAATGAACTCCTACCTACTATTAGTTAAGCTTTTCATCTTGTCTTACAAGTTGAAAAACAATGAGAAGTAACCAATCCTATGTTTGCTAATTTGGATTCAAATGCTTTCAATGTGAATAAATCTATTTCTTTTAGCAAACCTTCTAGTTTTGGTCAAAAAAATGTTAAGAAAGGAAGAATACATTGTGGAAATTGTAATCAAGATGGTTACTCTCTTGAAATCTATTTTGAACTTATTGGCTATCATAAATGGTATAAAGGATGAAGGAATAAGCAAGTAGAATCAAAGATGAATGTGGCTTCATCAAGCTTAGATGATAAACATGTAGCTTTTCCATAATATAGCACACCATTTGATTATGTTACTGACATTAAAAGTGAAAATATAGTTAATTCTCAATTAATTCAATTAGTTGTAAGTGAAGTATTGCAAATGATGAGAGGAAAGCAAACCCCTACAACTAATATGTCTTCTCAAGCTATTGCTAACTTGCGGGTACTTTCTCTACTACTTATCAAGTTGACTTAAATAATGAATTTAGTTCTTAGGTTATTGATACTGGAGCCATTAGTCATCCAACTCCTTTTTGTCTAATTACTTTAGAACAAACATACACTTTATAAACCAATATTAGTTCATTTACCTAATGGCACTATTAAAGAAGTTGTTGAAGATGGTTTAATTTCCTTTCTCCTCATTTGGCACTTTATAATGTACTTTTGATACCTAGATTTCATCATAATCTCTTATTAGCTTCAAAACTTCTCTTTGACCTTCCTCTTATATTTTTTAATAAACATGCATGTTATTTCCAAGACTAAAGCTCTAAAAACTATGTAACAAGTCTTTATGTTCTTAATACACCTTCACTTCATGGCAATGCTGCTTTATCTTCCTATTGCATTCTTTTTATTCAATGTAATTCCTTTTCAAATTTTAGTACACCAAACATTCATATGTTTCATGTCCGGCTTGGGCACGCTTCTTTGTCTAAGCTTGCACACTTAGATTGTTGTCAATACTTTGTGAATTACCATCTAGCCAACGTTCATTGATTACCCTTTTGTTTGAGTGAAAATTCATCAACATTCTTGTTTGAACTTGTACATGTAGATTTACATAAGCCATATGATGTTGCTACTAATAATAGAGAGCATTGTTTTTTAACCTTGGTGGATAACTTTTCTCAAAGGATATAGACATATCTCCAATAGTTTAAGTCACAAATGCCTTCAATTTTAAGAAAGTTTTTATTATGTGTTCATAACCATTTCTCCTTATTTCCAAAATCTATAAGAGGTGATAATGGAACTAAGTTTGTTTCAAAAGAGTGCTAATTTTTGTTTACTGCATTTGGCATATTGCATCAATGAATTGTTCTCTATGCTCTTCAACAAAATAGTAGAGTTGAGCGAAATCATCGAAATTTACTTGATACTTCAAGAGCAATATGTATTCATGCTAGTTTACTTAAAGAATATTAGGGAAATTGTATACTTAGTGTAACTTATTTGATCAATTGCAAGCCTATTGTTAAGCTTGGTTAGAAGATATCATATGAAGTTATTTTTGGTCGGTTACAAACATACAATCATTTACATGTGATTGAGTGCTTATGTTTTACGTTGACACTTTGAATTTCTAAAAATAAATTAGATCTTAGAGGTTGTAAGTATGTATTGTTAGGTTATGCATCAAGCCATAAAGCATACAAATTACTTGATTTGGAGACTAAGAAGGTGATTGTTAGTGGAAGTGTGTTGTCTTATGAAAATGTATATCTTTTTAAAGGTTTGGATGCAATTTCACAACCCAATCCTTTTACTTCTTCATTACCTTTTATTCAATTCAACATAAATCCTAATTCTCTTCTTACTAGTTGTACTCTTATTTGATCAATAGATACATTTTTATCTTCTTCACTTACTCTCTTTACTGATTCTTCTATACTTACTTCTGTTTCTCCCACTTCTATTAATTATTCCCCTTTGCCCACTAAACTAAAAATTTCTCGACATTCTTGGAGAGATTCTCAATTCTTGACCACCATGTTGGTTAAAAGACTATGAACTCCATTAACAATGCTTATACTATTACTTCCCAAGTCATCTATAGTTAAGTATCCCTTCTTTACCTTACAATCTTTTTCTTCCTACTCTCCTGATTTTGTGCATTTAATGGCGAAATGGCTAAAAAACTTTATTCATTTGTTCAAGCTCCTAAAGGTAAGCAACAAGTAAAGGCTTTGGATAAATAGCTTCACGCTTTAGAAGACAATGAAACTTAGCAGCTTACTCATTTACTTAAGGATGAATGTATTATTGGTTGTTGTTGGGTTTATAATATAGGGAAAATGTAAAAAACTTCTCTAAACTTTGACTTAAATGTAGATTTTCCCTATAAACTTTAAATCAAGGTTTTTAGCCCTTTAAACTTTGGTAAATAAGTAAAATAACTCCCATAACCTTTAAACTTTGATTTTAGTATGTAAACACACTTTAAATTTTTATTTTGGTATGAAATTACCCCCCAAACACCTCATGGTATGTAAATATGCCCTAAATGAAACTAAACCAGTTTCACTTAAAATGATTTCATAGAATTCAATAGGCTTATAATAAATTATTCTATACCTAAAATTCACAAGGTCATTAACCTTAATGAATGGATTGGTCACCCTTTAATGCCTATTAAATTCCAAATTTCCCCAAGGAGTCCACAAACAAATTACCGAATTTCTTATAATTATTTTGATTATAAGCAAACCTAATGGAATGCATTTTACCAAATGAACCCGAAAAGATCCTATACGTGGCTCATTTTTTTCGAAAAATGTTCATCGAATAACCTACCCTACCGATTTGCAGTATAGTGGGAAGAATTTGGGGCTACTAATGAAATTATTCATGAAAGAGCTCTCAATAGTTACAAATTATTTATGCAAAATTATGAAATCAAAGAATATGAATTACCTTTCAAAAAAGGAGATGATATATTTCATGCATATCAGTATCTCTTGCGTAATGACCTGGTTCTATGAATATAGCATGAATCCTAAATTCAATACCATTACTTTAATTAGAAAATAGAAGGTAAAGTGGTGGGATAGGTCTAAGCTATGGAATAAAATTGAAGAAAATGCAATTCTAGAATGGATTAGCAAAAACAAATTTCTAATGGTTCAAAAGAATGTTGCAACCCCATTCCTTCATGACAAAAGTTTTCTAATGATGTGCATTGCTAATATTTCATCACTAAAACAAATGAAAGAAATACTAGGGAAGGTATTGGCATCTCTCAATGAATCAACTGTCGAATCAACCATAAATTCAAGCTCCCATCATAGTTGAAACATTAATAAAGATGATTGTTATGGAATGGATTTGGCTGATCCATAAATGTATTTTCAATATATATTTTATAATTTTGAATGTATTTCTCAATGTATTCTTTACTGTAATTCATCAAGAGAAGATACATATACTCACATGTATCACAGTACACAATGACATTAGAATGACATCATAATGACGTCAGATTCCATTGTTCGACATAATAATTTTATTCTCCAACTTTTTACTATTTGCTACAGTAAACTCTCTTGCTTTCACTGTTTCTACAGTGATATGTTGGCCACTTTACACTATTCATGAATAGTAAACTATCGGCATCTCTTTCTTTATAATGACCCTCATCTCTCTTCTCTAGACATCCTCTTCTTCTTCAAAATTCTCTTTCACCACTTCTCGTATCCCTTTTCTCTCTAATTCTCTTCCAATCTGAATTTCCTCTTCTCTTCATCCTTCCCTTCTCTTGTACATTCTTTCTCCTCTTTTCTTACAATTAAGAAGCATACATATGTTTCTGTCCTAAGGTATAAGATCATACCTCAGTATCCCTTCTTATATCTTTAATGTTTCTCCTTCTATATTTTGTTTTGAGCAAATAATCTATATGTAATGCTCTTTGTTTTTAAAAACTCTTCAACATAAATGAAATGAAAGTTTTGTTTTATTAATTCGTTTATGACCATCTTATGAGGGGGATCTCCATATTTGAATGAGTGTAACTCCATAAGATTAATCTTTATATATGTTTATATTTCATGTTCAAACCCGATAATTGGCAGGTTATACTGCTTATGGTGGTTTTCTATTAATGTTCTTTTATATTTATGCATTTAATGTCCATGTTTTTTAATATTCAAGCATAAAGTCTCACTAGTCTTGGTACCGTCACCCATGGTGATTTTTTGTTTATGTTTATGCTTATGCTTATGCTAATTTATAATTAATATTTCATTAATGTTTATGTTATAATAACCCCATTAGGTGCTAATAATAATATTAGGTTATAGTGGTTTAAGACCTAAAGTATATAGGCTGGAAACTCGAACGTCCGGGCTATTGGCCCAAAGTAGGATAACCAATCCTTAATCGATTTGGTAAGATAACGCTACGTACTTAAGAGTAATTTAATCTTAAATTTTAGTATAATGTTTTAATATGTCTCAAATAGTTCATGATAATCATAATGACGATTTAATAGAATTTTTAAAATATTTAAATGATGTTATAGACTTTTTAGAAAGGTTTCATTAATGTTTTATATGGTTAATTGGTAATGTTGAATTCATATTAAATCATTAATATTCTTATTAAATCATGTTTTATATGTTTCACAAATGTCTCAAATAGTAAAAGATAACAATGGTAATGATTTAATTGAATTTTATGAATATTTAAATGATGCATATGGGCTTATTCTCTCATAGGAGAAAGATTTTATTTATATGATATATATTTTAGAAGAAATTGAATTTTATTATTGCATCTTCCTCTCTATCTATATTTATCAAATTCTCATTAATATTTCATAGCTAACATCAAGGGTAGCTTCCCCTTGATTATAGAATAACTTATTATGCCATTGTTTTCAAAATGTTTAAATGAAACTGAATTAATTTCACTTAAAATTCTTTCATAGAATTTAATGGGCTTAAAATAATCATAAGGAATATAATTAAAATTTTCAAAAAACATTTTCTTTGCAAAATTATAAGGATCTTTTTCTACAAAAAAGATATATTTGAAAATTCCTTTAATGAAAAACATTGATTTTTGAGTTGGAAGGACTATATTCTTTCCAAAGGAAGATGTTACCTCAGTAATTTATACATTTTGATTAGACATTTTCTTTAGTGGAGTAATTTCATCTACTTTTTGAATTTCTGAGCAATTTGACAACCAATAGATATCATTTAATTGTAGAGCATTTCCTAATACTTTAAGGGAATTCATTTGCATCTCAAGAGTTTCTTTGGGTTGATGTATGGCTATTGCTAAAGATTTAAGAAATTCTATATTTATTGGAACAGTAATTGAAGCATTGGTTGGTTTAGAAGATGGTTCATTTTGATGGATTGTTGGAATATTGAATACATTGGATTTATTTTTTGAAGGCATTGAGGATGATGATTCATCCTTAATCATGAATGGAATATTAGGCTTTGTGGCTTCAAGCTATGACCGAATATTAGTCGAGCCTTTCTTTTGGGGCTCTTTCCCCTTTTCTTTATCCTTTTTGGAGGTATTTCTTTACAAGAATTCACTGGTATGGAAGTTAAGAAAGGAATTAGAAAATCCATTAATACACTATATAGAAATTGAAAACAGATAAAATCGATTACCATCTAGCAAAAATCTATTTTGAAGCAATATTTTGAACATCCTTTAATAAAATATCTTTAGTAGCTTTATAATCAATTTGTAAAAGAAATTTTTTATTTAACAAATCACCTTGAAATTTGGAGATTGTTAAGACAATTGCTAAATTTTCCTTTTTAATTGTAGAGTAATTTTTTTAACATTCATTCTAGTATTTAAAAATAAATTGAACAACATTTTCTTTATCATTTTGCTTTTGTTTTAAGATCCCATCGAATCCAATATCAAATGAATTTGTCTCTATTATTTTGAATAGAGATAAGTCTAGAATATGGAGACATAGAATTTCATTAATTTTTTGCTTAATTTCCTTAATAACCTTAGTATGACATTCGGACCATTGTGGAAGATTCTTTCTTAATCTTTGATAAAGT
The DNA here is from genome assembly GCA_024138015.1 of Lumnitzera littorea. Taxonomy (NCBI): domain Eukaryota; kingdom Viridiplantae; phylum Streptophyta; class Magnoliopsida; order Myrtales; family Combretaceae; genus Lumnitzera; species Lumnitzera littorea. Next base: position 25,666,780 of record JAMXBB010000012.1, read on the forward strand.
AATTTATATAAAATATTCAGATTAGGAAAAAAATCAACAACATAATTTAAACTTCTTAGAAATATTTGAAGTTGACTTTTATCCTTAATTTCATTAGGAAATTTAGATGCAAATTTTATTGATCTCTATATTGGAATTATGGTGTCGTTATGCATGTTAAACTCTAACAATCTAACCTTATTTTGGAATAGGTTAATCTTAGATAGTGATACAGCTAAACTATTCTTTTTAATGATACTAATAAAAGTTTTAATATGTTTAAAATGTTAATCTATATTAGATGAAAATATTAAAACATCATCAATATGGACAATTATAAAATTTGTATAATTATTAAAAATTTTATTCATTATTCTCTGAAATTCAAAGGGAGTATTTTTAAGTCCAAAGGGCATAACTTTCTATTCAAACTGACCAAATGGAATAATGAATGCAGTTTTATACCTATCAGACTCTTTAATATGAATTTGTTAAAATCCAGATTTCATATCGAATTTTGAGAATATTTTAGCATTATGTAATCTATTAAGTAAATCCCTCTTATTAGGTATTGGATACCTAATCAATTTTAGAGCATTATTGAGAGATTTATAGTTAATTACTAACCTAGGCATACCTTTCTCAATTTTAACATTTTTATTAACATAAAAAGCTAAACAGCTCTAAGGAGACTTACTCTTATGAATTAGTTTTTTATTAAGTAAATCATTAATCTCATTTTTGCAATGATTTAAAACTTCATTATTTATTTGTGAAGGTCCATCCTTAATTAGAATATTCCTTTCATTAAAATCATCTTCATAGGGTAATTCAACAATGTGTGACTTATGATTCCAAAAAGTATCTAAAAGTGTTGAACATATTGAATTTTTAATTTCTAATTCTAAATTAGAAATTTTATTTTTTAAATTCTCATTAAAAAGTTAAGTTTCAATTTTTTTAAACTCAAGATCATTTTTTAAATACATTAAACGCTTTTCTTTACATTCAATTAAATAATTTAATTTAAAAATTAAATTATCTTTTAATTCATTTAAATGTTTGGTTTGTGGTTTTGAGACAAAATTAAAAATAATTTTCTTTTTAAAGTTATGTGTCTTAATACCTAAATCATTAACAGAAAATTGTTGAATTAGATTAATAAAAGATGTTCCTAAAATAATATTTTGCTTCAGATTCTTAACAAGAATAAAAGCAGTTTTATAAGAAACATCATTTTTCAAAATTTCAGTATTGGACAATTTGAAATTAATCTGTAATTTGTTAGCAGATGCAAAACTTAAGGATTTGGTTGTTTTTTCAAAATATTTTATTGGAATCAACCCTTCTCTAATGCAATTAAGATTGGCATTAGTATCAAACAATGCAGTTGTTTTTCGAATAAATTCATTATTAATTCTGATCGTAACATTAATAATCCATTTTCTTGTTGTTATGGTAACAAGTTGCATCAAATAATCAGAGTTATAAAAAATTTGTTAATCTTTATCATTATTCGAAGTTCTAGCTTCATTATTTGAACCATTAGTTAAATCATTGTCGGAAAATTCTTGAATTGCCATTTTTTGTTTAAATTCAAGAAAATTATTTTGAAGTTTTAATTGCATTAATTTTAATTCTTTAATCTCTTGTTTTTTAACATCAATTTCATTGTGAAGATTATTAATAGAGATAGATTTTTTCTCTCGTTTTTTACTTTTTTCCAAGGATTTCATTAAGATTATATGGTAATTGTGGAGTAAATGAAAAAGTAATTTTATTAACACTTTTTAAGCAATTAAGTTTTCATTATCATTACTCATAAGGTCAATTTTACAAAGAATTTCTTCTTCTTCATTAGTTAAAACATTTAATTCTTTTTCAGCTTTAGAAGATATTGATGTTGATTCAATATCATTGACTTGAATTCCATCATTATTTTCTTCTTTGGATGTTGAAGACTTATTATCAACAAAAATTTGTAAAATACTTTTTATTGTTTGTTCATCAAGATTTAAATTATTGATTTTATTGTTGATTTTACAGTAGTTTGCTATATAACTAATTTTTTTATATTTATAGCATCTTAATTGTTTATGAGATTTTTTCTTGTATTTTTTATCCATTGGTTTCTTCTCATTTTCAATCTTTTTAAGAGATTTTCTCTTGTAATTTCTTCTTGGTTTTTTATACGAACATTATGAGTGTGAATGACAGTGTTTTACATTCTTTTTCTTCTTTTTATCAATAAAAGAAGGATCATATTAAACACAAAAATTATCAAGACTTTGACGTTTCATGCATTGTTCATTTTTTAATTGTTTTTGCAACCTAATTGTCATACATAAATTAGTTTCAATTTTGTAAACATATGATGCTAATTCCTCATATGACAAATTATCATAAGGAATTTCACCATTATTTTCTTTCCGGATTTTATTCCTAATTTGTTCTCCTATTAATTTAGGTAAACCAACTAAGAGCTTTTCTTTTCAGAGAGATTGGTTACAATCATTCTTAAAAAGAACTCTTTGAAAAAAGATGTCTTTATATTGTTTGAATTTTCCTAAAGATTTACATTTCATATTAGATAAAAGATCTAGGGTATTGTCATTAATGTGTGATATATCTTTTATGAAATGTTGGTCAATTGAGAATATTAGAGTATTAACCATATCTTAAATTGATTCATCATTTTCATCAAGTATTTTAATTACATTTTCATTAGTTTGATATGAAGTTAAAATATTAAATCGTTGTTCCTCAGTGAAATGGTTATCTTACTATCCTTTTAATTGTTTAATAAAACCGAAAATTAAAAGTAATGCTACTTGATAATCAGTAACATTAGGAACTGTTTTATTAGTATTAGAAAACATTATCATTTAGTGAAGCATATTAAGAATTTTTTGTTCTGAGTATCCATCTATATTCCATTCACAAGTGGATCTTGTAGAATATTTATTTTGATAGTTTCCATTATTTTCTTCAAAAATTATATCAGGAGAAGTTGCTCTTTGATAATATAATTTTTAAGGTTCTTTCCAATTAATTTTATTAATTTCATCATTAGATTTCATTAATGCTTAAATCTATCAAAGAAATATTGGACTAAGATTTATTTTCCAAATCATTATCAGTTTCATTAAGGACATTAATTTTTTCAGAAGGAGTATCATTGATAATAACACCCCTTAATTTTGAAGAGTTAATTGGTGTATCCGTATTTAGCATATCAATTGGTTTTACTTCTTCTTTCATTTTAACTTTTAGCATTCTTCTTTTATCTTCTAAAGCTTTTAAAAATTCATTATTTAGATTTTTTAGCATTTCGAAAAGTTTAAATAAAGGTACATTTTTATTAGTTTTATTGATTATAGTTTTTTCTTGGGTTTTTTTTTATTTTATTATTAACCACATTTTCCATTCTATCTAATTGTTTTCCTATTGTATGAAAATGCTGGTTTGCCAAATTATTTTGGCATATCACTTTTTTAATTCCTAAGCCTTTTTCTTTTGTAACATTTTTAAAAGACGTAAGTGTTATTTCATTATTTTTTTGTATAGATTTTATATTGTTAAGTGGTGGATGATTTGATTTTATTATTTGTCCATTACTTAATTTCCATTTAAAACATTTATTTACAACATTAATTTATTTAAGTTTCAAATAATATTCTTCAAACTATTCAAAGAAAAACATTTGAAAACCATTTTCATACATAAAATTATAATATTCATTCTTTATTTGTTTAATAATATTATCAAAAGTTTTAAAATATCATTTTTTAATTTTTTGGTGATTTAAACTCTTTGTTTAAGAAAATCCTATTTGGTTCAAAAGGTTTTTTTTTTTTTTTTAAATATTAAGTTCTAGATCATCTATTATGGATGTTAAAGGTTTTTCATATTCCGGTTCATTGTTAGGTTGGTAAACTGGCCTGGTTATATTTAACATATTATTGATTATTCTAGAAATTGAAGGATTATCCTGGACATTGGACTGAACATTTAGTTGAACATTAGATTGGATATTAAATGGTGAATAAATTATAGGTGGAGGGGGAGGTAGATCTACTAATCTCCTTGAAGAAGATGACATAGACCTTATTTTTAAGGATCTTCTAGATTGATCAAAAGATCTCTTAGCAAATTGAATTGTTACTTTGCCTTCAGGGTGTAGCATTACATTGGAAAGTTTGGTATGTAAACATGTTGTTTGGGAAGTAGATTTTCTACTTCCCATAGTTTAGGTAAGTTAACCTAAGATCATTGAATTATTTTGGATATGGACATATTGGCTTTAATTAGGTCTGTTTGGATAAGGAGGGTTTGTCCTTTCTTATCAATTTTACAAGCTTTAGACCCAAAAGCAATTTTCATTAATTTAAAATAAATTTTATAAATTATAACCATTGGTAAAGCATCTTCTATCATTTTATAATTATGGGTTTTAATTTGAAGAATTAAAGAGTTCATTATGGTCTTATCCTTAAGACCAAGGGTAACATTTGGATGATATTCAAACTGTATTAGACTAGTGCTAAGACTAGTCTCAATAGAGACATGCATTGATCTTTCATAATCTAGTTCCCTAGTATCTTTAAGGACCATAAACACAGAAGTGTCTAGACTTAATTTAATAAGAGGTTTGGTTTCTACTTGAACTAGACCTATACGTATATTGTTCCATTCTTTAGCATTCTTTTTAATTGATTCAATATTTAAAAGTTTTATTGTAGTTAAGCCATCAGAAATTGGGATGTCTTTTTCTTTTGTGGCTATAACATAGTCATTTTTACCAAATATTTTCTATTTAGCCATTTGATATATCTGATCATAGGAAGTTTTAGGAATCTTCTCATCATCTATTACTTTATCAAAATCTTTCATATGTATTTCATTTCTATTATTTAATATATATTCTTTTGATTGCTTAGAGGGAGCAAAGCTAGAAGAGGACATAGTTCTTTTGAGTAAATTCATAATTTTCAAAAGAGACTAAATTTTATCTAATTCTATTGATCCAATTCATAGGATTAATTTAAAACTAATGTTATGATCTTTAATTTATAATCCTTTTGCTACCCTTAACTTCAAACGGGATTTACACTAGGCCTTAGTAAGAAGCACCACAATACAAGGTCTCCACAAAGGAATCGTCTTAAGTGAACAGAAATATAAGATATAGATCAGCACAAAGTTAATCGTCTTAAAAGAAAATAAAAAATCACTCATAAGACTATATACTTTCCCCTTGGCTCTCATAGTTTAGGGGGGTATTTGCGTACAAAAATTAACGTTTAAGGGGTTTTTACGCACCAAAATCAAAGTTTAAGAGGTTTTTATGCATCAAAATCAAAGTTTAAAGGTTATGAGAGTTATTTTGACAATTTTTGAAAGTTTAGGGGGTTAAAAACCTCACTTTGGAAGTTCAAGAGGTTAATCTGCACCTAAGTCAAAGTTTAAAAAGATTTTTTGCAATTTTCCCTTATAATATTTGGTAATGTAAAGCACTACAAAGTACATTTGGTTTCTAAGGGTTACACCCAAGTAGCTAGAGAAGATTATTATAGTACTTTTTCTCTCATTGCAAATTTGGGAATGGTTAAGATTTATTGGTTGTAGCTGTTATTAATAAATGGCCTTTGTTTCAAGCATATGTGAATAATATCTTCTTTCATGGTTCTTTAAATGAAGAATATATAAGGAACCACCACAAGGATATATGAGGGCTAAATTGAGTAGGCTTATAAACTTCTAAAGTTACTTTAAGGTCTAAATCAAGCCTTGCCACAATGGAACTTAGAGATTCCTAATTTTCTCATTCATTATGGTTTTACTCAATCACCCAATGATCATTCTCTATTTACCCATAAGGATTCATTAGGATTTCTTGTTGTGTTACTATATGTAGATGATATGATACTCATAAGAACTAATACTACTAGTATTGCTGAGCTCAAGGATCAATTACATGTTGTGTTCACCATTAAAGATCTTGGCTTTGTACACTTCTTGTTGGGAATAGAGTTAAGTCGTTCTGATGAAAGAATTTGATTGCATTAATGCAAATTTATTGTGGATGAGCTTTTGGATGTTGGCTTGACAGTGGCAAAGCTAGTCTACAATCTATTACCATTGAATGTTAATTTGTTTCATGATGCAAAAGTAATACCAGATGATCTTACTTTTTATTGTTACATAGTAAGTTTAATTTTTTATCTTACTCTCACTTGTCCTAATATATCTTTTGTAATTCACATGCTTAGTAAATTTGTAGTTGCTCCTTATGTTAGAAATCTTAAAGTTATCTTCCATGTGCTCAAGCATCTCAAAGGGTCTATTGATCTTAGTTTATTTTATTTAGCCACTTTTTTGTTTATATTACAAAGATATTCAAATTCGGATTGGGGCACTTATTCTCTTAATCAGAAGTTGACTTTAGGTTATTGCATTCTTTTTGGCTCATCACTTATCTTTTGAAAAACTAAGAAACAAAATAGTATTTCCACATCATCTACTGAGGTAGCGTATAGGTCCATGGCATTTACAACCAAAGAGCTCCTCTAGATTTCTTATATCTTGAAGGATATGGTTTTTTTTTTTTTTATTCTCTTATTGTCTTGTGTGTAATTTACATACTAAAATCATAGTTTGAAAGGGTTATTCTCAACCTATGAGATTATTTGTCAATTTATGAAAGTTTAGAGATAAAAAACTATACTTTAAAAATTTAAGAGATCAATCTACATCTAAGTCAAAATTTAGGAGAGTTATTTACATTTTCTCCTAAAAATAAAATAAATAAGTATAATAACAAACCTTCTAAAAGGATATATCTCCATACTCTATCACTATTCATATCTCCTAAGACCCTAAATATATATTTAGATCTTCTCTTATTCTCCTCATCAACTTAGTGTATTGAGCGATATTTTTCCGTAAGAAACTTAAAGGGGAAAAAAAATGAAGGGAAACTTGTTTTATATAGAAGTTTTAGTAAGTTTAATGTTTCAGGCCTTCATGGTAAATTCTTGTGAGTAATTAATTAAAATCGAATCTTTATGTTATGTTTTTGTAGAACTCATGAGTGTACAAGTGTGGTGTGGTGAAATATGCATATAATCAAGTAAGTCGTGTTGTTTCTTCTAGAATTGTTGTAAGGTTGTAATTTTGAAGTGATAAAATAAAGTTATTTGATTCATTAGAGAAAAGGATTTTTTTTTTTAAATGTTTTATGGAAATACTAAGAATTGTTGCAACTAGTTTTAAGGTTATTTTACAATTTGTCATTAAAAGAAAAAAATATTCATTAATTAACTATTTTTATTATTAATGACATTAATTGCTTTCTATTAACAACATAAGCTAATAAACATTGATTCTTGTTCATATATATAATTTATATTTTTACAATTTAACTATTTTCTACAATATATAATATATCTTATTATGTAATTATTATACGAGGTTTATAGAATTGGAATTAGGATACATACTATGTAAGTAACAATTTGATTGCAAATATATATAATTAATTGTCCTAGTTGAGTAGCATACATAATATTCATATGTTATAACCTAAACAACTTATCATATTATATTATATGTCATACAATATCTCATTTTGATTACAATATAATAATAATAATAATAATAATAATAATGGTTTTCTATAAATTGCAACATTGCATTTGTAATAGTTTTAATATACTAAATAATTACTTGTTAGTATATTTACAAGTATTATAGTCTAATACATATTGTAACTTGTTTGTTATATAATATGTTAATAATTTCTCATTAGTGGGAAATTAGTTATTTTACTTTAACTATAACAGAAGAATAATTAATAGCCATAACAACAATTTAAAAATATAGAATGTCATAAATAGATCCTAAGCCATAAGTGTATAAGCCATAAGTGTATATTACTGGTTAAGTTAGTTAATATCAAGAGTTGCAATAAAAAGTAAGTTTAGATTATGATAATAATTGATTAGTATTGAACGTATTGAAATTATGATATAAGGTTGAGGATTCTCTATTATCAAAAAGTTCATATTGTTAGATACATGTCTATTTGCTTGTTGTTTGTGCATATTAGGTAGAACTTAAAAAAAAAAAAAAAAACAAAAGGATTTAAGAACTATCTGGCTTATAAATGCCTACTGCATGTGCTTAGGTCGGTATATGGGCCTATAGTGGTAGATCCTTAGAGGCATTTGTTAATTCATATGAGGTGGTATTCCCAATGGAGTTGCATAGCAGCATGATATGGGTAGATTTAGAGACTCATGGGGGTTGGGCTCAAAGTGGCAGTTCTCGACGTTGTAGTATGTATATATATATATATATATATATATTGTGTGCTAGGATCATGAGTTACTCGAAGTCTTAGAACGCTAAGATTGTATTGTGTGCTAGACTTAAATGAAAAGATAATAAAAGAATGTTTGATTTACTTATTTGCATTTTATGTATATGAGTATGAATTGTTTGTTATGCACATATGATTATTGTATATATGTGACTAGTGTTAGTTCACCCCTTGGGGATATATATACTTTTTTTCTTTTTCAGTTATAAATATTGAGGATTTCTATGAGAAGCCCAATGTAGACTTTGATTAAGATAGGTAAGGCGTTGAATACCATTCTTACTATGATGATCAGTAGAGACAACTCTATAATTAGTTACTTGTTAGCTTTCGATTTTTTGTTAAGAAGTGAAACTTTAGTTAGGAATTGAGGTTTATTATTTATTTATTTTTTTAAGGAGCATTATGGACTCTAGTTTCTATTATTGATATTAGATTTATCATGTTTTCCACTGTTTATGAAGTGAAATAGGTCACTTGGTTCAAACTATTATTTACATATTTATGATGTGAGAATTTGGTGGATATTTTTAAAGTAATATAGATTTAGAAATGTGTACAAGTTTATTGTATCATTATATGATAATGACATAATACGAGTTGTGGCATCCTAAGTTTTGAGCATTATAGCTTTAAAATAACATTTTCATGATAGCTATTAATAGAATTCATTTAGTAGTTATTTATGAGAAAATATCTCTCTAGAAATTCTGAGATAATCATAATAAATTTACTATTCTTGCAATATATAGCTATTTATTCTAGATCGGGCAAGATTTATTTCATTTATAAGCTTGATGTTGGATTTTGACCAATATAGAAATAATGCTATGTGGGAGTTCATAAATTTGTGAAGAAACAACCTTGAGCATCAATATTTTGACATGGTAATTTGAGTTATTCAAGTACTAGCTAGGGAGCAAATCAAAGTTCTCTTTGATAGATTATTTAGTTTCATTGCTGATGGCCTTAAGACTCTTGGTGTTAATTATAATAATGAAAATCTTGTGAGAAAAATTTGGAGGATACTAATATGTTTGTGGAATGCAAAGAAGAGAACACTAGAATAAGTCTATGATTTTTCAACATTGACTTCAGAAGATTTAAGAGGAAAATTATTAGCCTACAAATCAAACATATACCATAATAGTAATAACATAGATAGAAGAAAGAAGTCCTTAGCATTAGAAGCAAAGAGTATGATAGGCTCAAAAATATTAGATGATGGAGAAATAAATCTTACGACGAAATGACTTAATGGATTATTGAGGAAGAAAGGCACAATAATTCTAAACTCTTAAAGGCCTTATATTAACAATTAAAAAAAAATGTAGGGAAGAAAAAGAAGAAAAGAAAGAAGTAGTAGCGTATTACAAATACAAAAGGTGATGACATATCAAATATGCATATCCATCACTTCTTAAAAGGATGAACAAGCATAAAAAGAAGAAAGCATTGATGGTTACATGGATTGACCTACACGAATTAGATTGTGTATCGGACGACTTAAATAGTGAAAAGGAAGTAAACCTCTATCCCATGGCTATTGATAAGGTAACTTTTGACTTTAGTACTTCTAATGAATTTAAATATTTGTATGTATGTATATATATATATATATATATATAGGATGAAACTAAAAAGATGCTTCTAATCATAGCTAATGCAAGAAATAAAAGTAGAAGTAGTATCAAAAATTGAAACTTTAAAACATCTTACTTCAATATAATAACCCCTTCAAATTCCCTAGTTTTCATATACTTCACTTGGTAAATGTGGTTTAAGGAAAACTTCAAGTGGAGTTGCTTTAACATTTGTATGTCCAAAGCTTTCGGACATATCAAGTGGTAAATCTGTTGGATTTGAGATGTCAAATGCTTGTAGAAAGCTTGCTAACATAAATTGCACCATTCCAAGCCCTAATGATATTCCAGGACATACTCTTCTTCCACTACCAAATGGTAGAAGCTCAAAACTTAAGCCTCTAATATCAACATCTTTATGGGTGCTCAAAAACCTCTCTGGCTTAAACTCAAATGGATCATGCCATACTCTTGAATCAGTTTGAATCTTCCAAAGATTCATAATCAATCGAGTTCCTTTTGGAACATGATAACCACCAATAGTACAATCATCGATGAATTCGCGTGTTCCTGAAAGTGGTGCTGGAGGGTGCAATCGAAGTGTTTCCTTGACAATTGCTTGTAGGTAAGGTAGGTCATTGATGTCTAATTCTTTTATAAAGCACTCCTTACCAACTTGGTCATCTAACTCTTGCTTTGCTTTCATTAAAGCTCGAGGATTATTCAGTGGCAACGAGATTGCCCAAGTTAATGCCACCATGGTTGTGTCGCTTCCTCCTGCAATTAGAGTCTGAATGGCATGTAGTGTTAATTAAGAGTGATGTTACTTGCTTCTCTAGTCTCTTATGCTACTACGTAGAAACTTATATATCAATTATATATATATATATATATATATATGTATGTGTGTTAAACATGGCACTTATAGTTACATATATACAAAGACTTGTCTTAATTCAATTATATATACATTTTCATTTCTTAAAGGTTATTGAGAGGATAGGAAGAAATTGAAGTACAACAATCATTTTAGCAGAATGAGAAATTATAGTAAATTTATTTCAATGGCCAAAGATATTTGTGCTTTAGAAAAGTTTTCATAATAATCTCCTCTTATTTGCAATTTTATTTCTTCTTGTACCTAAGTTGCTAAGAACTCATGTTTGAGGTGTGTGGTAATCAATGGCACTAGTATTGAATCATATGTTAGCTTCTCTCCAACTAGTATTTCCTATGAAAAGAATGAACAATTGGGAAAAAAAATTCCTTGTTTTTCTTCTATATCCGCATTTCAATCCTAGCATTTATGATAAAACAAATTTGTAATATTGGTATATTATTATTGTTATTATTATTTGCATAGGTGGATATAACACTATTATGCGAGAAATATTACTAGCCTAAAAATTTTAGGTAACCTATAGTTTTTGGTAAAATGAAGCACATCACATGTTTCTTAAATCATGTATATGCACTAATAATAGCATAAGGTTTTTCTATTATACATTATTTATTGTGTACAACTACAACACTAAGATAGAAATTTTCGATGGCCATACAATTTGGGTATCCTATACTTCTCAAACTATGTTTTATACACCACCATTGTCTCACTAGCTTCGCTACCACCATTACACTATACCCCCACTAGCTATGTAATACCATCGCCATCATTGACTTATCATTACAATATAAATCTGTTGTGTTGTAGTGATAGTGGCAATTTGCTAATCCATCGGCAGCGATGATGGTGATGATAAGGTGGTGTTCATACAAGGGCAATGGTAATGATTATAGTATAGTATAGTGAAAGTATTGGTAATGCGATGAAAAAATTCATTGTATTGGTGGTGCTTGTGGTAAAACTATGGTAATATTTTGTGGTGATTGTAGTGTAGTAGTATGTAGAGCGACAGCAATGGTGATCATCTTGGTGTAGTTGATAATGTATGTAGTTTTTGGGGTGGTAAAGATGATGGCAAAGATGTTATAATGGTGGTAGTCTAAGCATCGGTGCACCGTGGTGACAATAGTATGGTGATGGTGCTAGTGTTGTATTAATGATGACGATATGATGACAGTTGTAATGGCAGTCGCAACAGCAATGACAATGTCATAACAATGGTGGCAATAGTGTTAAGGTGGTAATTGAAAAAGAGTAATTAGAATTTTGATTAAGAACCTTTTGTTTTATCTTGTTTTAAGATTCTTGTACCATCTAATAGAATAGGCAAATATTTTTTTAAAATTCGTTTAATAAGATAAAGAAAATTATTGAGGATCGGGTTTATTTAGTAAATTAAATATAATAAAATAAATTTTTTCATGTCCGATATCGTGAGAAGTTGCGGAGATAAATACAGAAAGTCGGCAAGCTAAAGTTGATAAAACCTAAAAGAGAGTCCAATGGGTCAAAAGAAAATTATTCTACAAATGAGCTTCGCCGAGTCGACGCCAAAGTCCAGAAGTTGCTTTGTCCGCTAAACCCCTCAAGCTTATAGGCAGCCTAAGATCAGAGGATCGCCGTTTCTAAATCCTGAGGGAGATGTGACTAAAGAACGTAGAAGAAGCAGATTTACTAGTATATGCAGCCAAGAGAAGTAAAAATAACTAAATTTGTAAAAATAATAATGGAATAAATGCACCTTACAAATAACTATAAAAATTAATCAATTGGAATTTTAATGGTTAGATTATGGATTGAATAATCTTATTAATACGACTACAGAAAAGCCTACAAAAATAGCAAATGTCATCATATTTTTGGTAGAAAATGGATATAGCTACTCCAAAGGGAATAAATACTAGCGAGACAAACTAGCAAAGGGGGATTTAGAGATCTACCAAAACAAATTCATGATACACAGGCTCTGCATGTAATATTATTAACGAACTGATCAAAACATAGCACAGACACAAAGTGATCTTGGGCACGTCAATCCCACGATCCATTTTCTAGTAATATACGTTTGAATATTGACCAGGGTATAATACACATGAACCTCATTTCGCAACTTGTGACTTGACGAGAAGTCATTCAAGCATGCAGTTGCTGTTAACTACGCTGGTCAAGTGAAATCTAATAAGACACAAAGAACAGCATTCTAGGAAGTGGAGAATATAGACGAGAGGCTTTTAGCCTCCAAACTTGGAGGCGCTTCTTTACCATCCAAGAGCACATGGAGGTCACCACGGGATGGGCTCGGCCCGGCCCAATCCATCCGGAATCGTTGGGTTCTAGTTCTCCAAAATGGAATGCTGGAACCATGTTGGTTCCATGAAAAACGCGAGTCAGCCAGTTTTGGGTCACAGTTTCTTATCCCGTAAACTAGCTCATCCAATTTATTTCTTTTTCCATTTATTTGGATTATCTTTCTTTATATGTATCTTATTTATATCTTTATATATTTTTATTTCATAATTATAATAAAATTGGCGATAGAGTAATTAGAATTGAAAAATAAAAATTTACATGATTTTGAGAGAAAGGTTTCAAAAAATATATTTTATATAATAGGAAAAAATATTCTAATTAGTATTTTTGTAAAGCTGAATAAAATAAAAGGTAAATAAATCTAACTTTACAAAGATCCATCAAATATTTAATTTTAAGAAAGGGCTATGCATGCATATTTATATTTTCATTTTCTTATTGTCTAAATTTTAACAAACACAAGATTTGAATAGATAAAAGGAAAAAAAAAAAGATGAACTAAACAAATCCATAAAGTACTATGTACTTTGCTTTTTCTTTTTTCTTTGCCATAAATCCTGTTGAGCCTGATGGATCTAGACTCATATAAAGGTTGGTTTCGAATTGCTAACTATCCCAGCTCGGCCTGGAAATGGGTAGGCTTGAACCGCCGAGCCCTAAAGGTTCAAGCTATTCAAGGGATCAAAACCGCTTGAACTGGTGGGTTGATACAATCGGTTCACTCTCTTAAATAGCGAGAGAGAGAGAGAGAGAGAGAGAGAGAAAGAAGGGAAGTCATAAAGTTAGAAAAAATAATTAGATGATATCTATTAGGTCATGACATGTCAAAATTACCTTTTTTGCGATGGTGAAAGATAATTTTTTAAAAATAATATTATCAAACTAATGATAGAAAATCAATTATAAGTTGATTATATGTTAATGATGAATAGAAAATTTAATTTAAGTTATTATAAGTATTTTTTGTAAAACTCGTTAAATGTTAAGGACTTGAATATGAAGAAAAAATAAAATTTGAGAGGAAAAAAATAAAAAAGTTAAAATCACATTAAGTCGGAAATTAATAAAAAATATTAGTAATTATTAATGTATTAATAAAATTTTAAAAAAATAAAAGAGAAAAGAGGTTACATTTGGGGAAAAAATACACAAAAGTTGAAACCGGATCCAGATGAAAATTAATTAAAAAATAGAAATGAAAAACGAAAGGGTTTAAGGGTTGGTGAAACGGCCTATAAACCGACAAATTGATTGAATTAACCCGAAATCGTGACTAACCAAGCTAATCATGGTTCATCTTACATTTGACCCATGAATCAATGGTTCCGAGTCAATTTGATTCGGTGAGCAGCACTAGTTGGATCCACGGTTCTTGGGCAATTGATTCCTGGTCGATTCACATATTGGAATTGGCTCATACCTGGTGTCTATATTCTGCCCGAAGAGATCATAGAAATTGATGAAGCTGCATAGAGTTTTGATCGGGGATAGAGTCCTATGAATATCCTTTCCACTACTTCTAGGTCATTAATTACGTCAATGCTAGTAAAACAATTTTAATATTTTTTTTTCTGTGATTTTGAGAAAAATAAACTCATCATCAGAGCCTTGAACCAATACAAGGAGAAAGCAGAAAAAAAAAAAGGGGGCAAAAACTCTATTCAAGAAAAGCTTTTAGTATGATATATTGTTATATGTACACCGAAATTCATTTGCGTATACCACATAAATCATAAAACCTGGAAAGAAATTCTAAGCATACAAAGACCGCTTACCAAGAGCTACATATCAATTAATTTAATTAAATAACTACATATGTTATAGGGGGGCTAAATTGATAACTTTTTAAGTAAGTTATGGTATTATTATTATTATAATGTCTTTTTTGAGCCTACTATTTGTGTGCAAGATAATCATTCAAAACTAAAAGCGAAAAAATAGATTTAGTGTAACATACTTCAAACCTATCAAGTTAAATCTTTTAAATATATTCTTAATTAAACTTATCACTAGTCAAAATAGCGTAATTATAATAATAATATAATCAAGATAAAGGAAAACCTTAATTAATATTTGGTTGACATATATGTGACGCTTGACAGCTTCCTACTCTAAGAATGATTCACTCGTAAATGCCTCTATGTATGCGATCGAAAGGATTGATAAAAGATTGGGCCGGCCGAAAATTAAATGTAAAAGAAGAAAATTCTTCCCACGCAATTAATTAACAACTAGCACAAAAACGTACCATTGAAGTAGCTTTGGCGATCGTATCTTTATCATATCCGGCGATCTCAATCCCACCATCAAGAATTGTGAGTATAACATCCATGAAATCTTGTTGATCGCCACTAGACTCACCCATCAACCTCCTCTTTTGTTTATGTTCTTCTAACCACTCACACAAAATATCATCCAATTCTTTTGCCGTTTTCTTCATTTCCTTCTCATGTTTTCCCAAGTCAAGCCACCTCAAACATGGCAAGGCGTCCGCCACCACAAACACCCCCAACAATTCAAACACCCTTCTTATCGCCGCTTTACATCGGTGTGCCTCCTCCTTGCGCTTTTCCCCTCCCCCAACATACTGCTTCCCCGCGACAAGTCTAAGGAGAAAATTCAGTGTCAAGCCTCCAAACCATTGCTTCAAGTCCACCAAGACATGTCCGGTTGATGAGTCATTTTTTTGCTTGGCCCAAAATCTGTACAATTCTTTGATTGAAGCCTCCACTTCAGACACCAAAAGGGGCTTTACCAATTCAATCCTACGGTGGGAGAGTAACTCCAAGGTTGCAATCTTCCTGAGCTCTCTCCAATAAGGACCATATGGAGCAAAAACAAACATCGCATAGTTGTAACCTAGTATCTCACATGCTTTGCGTTTTGGACGCGATGACAAGGCCATGTCGTTAGTATTGTAACACTC
This sequence comes from Lumnitzera littorea, assembly GCA_024138015.1. Classification (NCBI taxonomy): domain Eukaryota; kingdom Viridiplantae; phylum Streptophyta; class Magnoliopsida; order Myrtales; family Combretaceae; genus Lumnitzera; species Lumnitzera littorea. The sequence goes on from JAMXBB010000012.1 coordinate 25,682,865, forward strand.
CTTAGCAAATTCCGAATTGCTTATCACTAAAGCTGGGTGTGATCCTAATTGAATCATGAAAATCGGTCCATATTTATCGGCCATGTTTGCTAAGGTCTTATGAGGAAGATTTTTGGACCCTCCCAATAAGGGCAAGTGACCTAGTATAGGCCATGATCCTGCAGCTTCAGGGGCTGTCTTAAACTTGGAAAGCTTACGAGACCATGGAAGATAGTATGAAAAAAGAAGAACGATCAGAATTGCAGCGAAGTGGATAGGGTTTAGGTGTTGAAGTGGACCAAGAAAATCTTCCATTATCTTTGAGAGCATCTGTGTGTTTGGAGGAAATACATACTTCTTGTGTTTGCTCTTAATTTATAAACAATATGGATGCCTTACAAAAATTTAGGGAAAATTATTTTTTTGTCCTTAACATACCTACCTCTTTATTTAAGTCTTCAATATTATTTTTCCCTCTATTTAAGTTCTCAACATTTTCAAAATTTTATAGAAATAATACTTCTATTAAGTTTAGTAAATTTTCCATCTATCCATGAGATAAATTGGTTTCAAATTGTCCACAATAATTAATTAAACAAAATTATAAGATTAACTACACTTATTCATATAATATAATAAAAAATAAAATTAATGATATAATATAAATGAAAATAATAAAGAATGCAAAATAAAATAATTCAAAGTGAGAAAAAGGAACTAGAAAAAAAAGTTACGTGTATTCTGACCATATTGGCAAATTAGCTCAAGGCCAATCGAAAGGTAATACATGTCCAAAATGAATCAAATATTTGAAGTCAAATAAGATTTTGAAAATATTAATTGCTTAGATAAAGGGAAACAAACATTTAAGACTTAAATAAAAAATAGGTGAACGTTAGGTAGTAAGAAATTTATTAAAACTAAATGTGGTTATCCTACGAGATAGTTGTTCAAATGTCCTGATATAATAGGACAAAAACACGGAAATAAGACAATGTTAGGCCGGCAAAGGCTATTTGAGCTGATTAAAGCAATGATCAAGGGGCTCCAGTTGGCATCGCAGCTTTAACTTATTTCTAATAATGATATATCTGCGTTTCCTCGGAGAACAACGATGGAAACGACACTCGTTATTAATTACTGATTACAGGCGATTGAAATAAGAAGATGAACCTAAGATTACACCAATGTTTTACATCGAATACGAAGGCTTTAATAAAAAACTACCAATCTTTACTCCTATTCCTAATAAATTAATTTTTTTTTTTCTCTCCTCCCTTGTGCTTCAAAATTCAAATCGATTCCTCAAACTGTCATCCCCCTAAGATTTTGCAAAATTGGTTTATTTATTTATTTAAGTAGCAAGCCATATTTATTCTTGATTGGCCTCAACAATCTTAAGCAAAGTTTCTTTAATTTTGGACTGATGTCTATCTTCATATTAGGATTGGTCATTTGGCATCAAACTCGTCTATCTAGATACAATATTATATAATTATGAACGAATTTATGAAAACAAAACTTGATACAATAATAAATGCTTATACCCATTTGAAGCTTTGTATAATACATTTTAAGTTTTGTTTTTGTGTACATATCTATTTAGGCATACCTTATTAAATCCCAAGCTCATAATACATATACTAATCTCTTTTTATGAAAACCGAATTAAATGTATTAAAAAGTTTTTATTTAAGTTAATTATTAATAAGATTAACTTATAAAAATATTAGTTACAAAACACTTCAAGATTTAATCAATTGCCGAATTCTTAAGCTATTATATTTTTGACACATAAAAAGAAATCTTTACAAGTATTACTATAATCAATATAATTATTAAACAGTATCAATGTCAACCCGACTTCCAACAGACAAACGACAACAACCAACGGGTAGGAATTTCATCCTTCGTCGGTAAACACCGATAGTTACATAGTGCGAATCACATATCTATCGCTTCTCAAAAGGAATTTTGACAAGGAGCGATAATCCGAATGGTTTTAAGTCATAGTACAAGGGCACATTGTAGGAACAACTCTCATGCAGATTTTGAAGAACACAGAATAGGAAATTTCATGTGAAATAAAGTTCACTTGGTAATCGGGGTCTGAGAATAACCTGGAGTGGTTTTCCTTTCAGAATAGTTAGTTCGAAACTTACGGACATGTCAACTGGTGAATTGTCCACAGTTGAGACATCAAATGCCTGCAAAAATCTAGCCATTACGAAGTGTACCAGTTGAAGCCCAAATGATGATAAGCTCTTCTTCCACTGCTAAATGGTATGAGCTCAAAATGTTGTCCCCTGACATCAACATCCTTGTGTGTTGTCAAGAATCTCTCTACGTTGAAGGCTAATGGGTCCGACCAAACTCTGGGGTCTGTTTGGATTTTCCACAGGTTTGGTATGAGACTGGTGCCTTTAGAGACATGATAGCCACCTATGATGCAGTCCTCCGTGACTTCGCGAGCCCCCGAGAGAGGTGCTGCTGGATACAGTCTTATTGTCTCCTTAACCACTGCTTGTAGGTAGACGAGGTTGTTGATGTCTGAAAAGCTCACCAGTCTTCTCTTCCCAACTCGTGTGTCGAGTTCTTGTTGAACCTTTTCCAAAACCTCATGCTTGTTTAATAGTAATGAGATTGCCCATGTCATTGTCACCATGGTAGTGTCACTTCCACCTGCAATCACAGTCTTCGGAAGAAAATACATTCATGTTTCGGACAAATTATCAAGATAAATGTTTACACAATCCCTATAACTATAAGATAACTAATTATATGAACCCGTAACTATTAATAAGATGTAAATGGTACTTTTAAATTTACAAGAAAAAATAAATTTATAAAAAAAAAAAGCGTTTTTCCATAATTTCTTAATAGCACTTATCTCCGACTATTGCTAAAGCTCCCAACACCATTGTTAAATGGTCCATAGCAATACTAAAGTAATAAGTTCATATATTCAAAAATTAATGAGAAATAATAACAAGTTTAAGGACGATAGTTTAATTTACAATGAATGCATAATACAAATCCAAGGACCATGTCAGATATAAAGCACTCCACGAGAGGAGAAAAAGAATTTAAACATTGTTTGGTTAATAATAAAGTTTTAGGAGATTTTTAGTCCTCCTCCCCCTATTATCTTTGCCTTTTGTTGATGAGAGTTCTAAACTCCATCTTTCGTGATTTGTGCTTTTTCTTTTTTTTTTTCTTCCAAACTTTTTATTACACTTTCAAGGTCTAGCCCATAACTATCCACTACTTATAGATGAAATATCTCGATTCTCTCTCTCACTTTTCTTCTGAATACTCTCAAAGGTAAATTTGCTCTCTCTTCTTTCGACTCTTTAAGTCTCATAGGGTTTCTATCTACTCCTCTCGTTCTTTTGATTTTATCTCTAATTTTATGGTATAAACTCTCGTGCTAAATGTTTACTTTGATATAATAGATGTATTTTGTGTTTTGCAAGGTAAACATTGGCAATCTACTCTCTGATATTCAAGCTTGAAAGAGTAATGTAGATAAGTTCAAATTTAATAACATGTTTACTACACATGAGAAAAGAAGGGAAAAAAAAAAGGGAAAGCTGTGATAGTCATGTAGAGGGGCTTTGAAAACTCTAACATAAGTTTGAAATTGAGGAGAAGGTCAATCTATCTTTTATAGTAGACACATTGAGATTAGTGCTAAAAATTCTACTTATGAAATTAGTGAAAAATTTTGTAAACTATTAGAACTGATTGTAGAATATCATAAAAAAATAAAGTATAAAATTTTGAAAATAAAAAATTTGAAAAAAGGAAATGATGTTCTTAACAACTAAAAGAGGTTTTTAGTAAAGGTGAGTAGGTATAGGTTAGGTAAGGTATGAACTTTACCCGTACCTTACTTTGTAGGTATAGGTTTTGAAACTTTGCTACCTGTACTTATACCCTACCATGTGACTTTTTGAAACCACTCTATATCATGTACCATGTAGATTGTACATGGTGCAAGGTACCTTGTAAAATTTATAATTTTTTTTTTTAAATTTCCTTATAGATTTTAGTATGGTTGCTTTTACAAAACATAAAGCAAACCTAACCTATTCTTTTCAAAAGCAATTACTTAATTTAGTTAATTTTTCAAATGGCATAATGAATGAAGTCCATCGAGGTTTATCTTTTCCAACTAATTTTTTTTCCTTAATGGTTCTTTTACCATTATTATTATGAATAGATTTTTATGGAAGTATTATATAAAATATTCTTTGTGTAAATAAAGTATTTATTTTGTAATAATCACATTGTAGAGATATTTAAAGAAGTAAGCACACAATTTAAAAACAAAGAAAGTAGTAAACATCAAATTTAATACCGGATCTATAATGTTTATTAAAATGTGAATAAAAAGTTAATGAGATTATATAATTCAACAATTGAAGATGTGACAATAATATTGAAGCAAATAATTAATTATGGGAAAATGAAGACACATAACATGGAAACTGAACAAAATATAAATTCAAATTAAAATATTTTTCTTTTTCAAGGTACATGCCTTTCCAAACAATCTCCTTATACTCTAAGAAAATAAAAATTTTCTTTAATAATAATACCAAATCTTTTGTCAAATACAAAACAAAGAAACTATTCCTCTATAGAGAATAAGAAATAAATGTATCTTGTGCCTTATAGGAAGAGTTAAAAGTAGAAACTAAGAATTCAGATTTCCTTTTTTGAACTTTACTAGACGATGGATTTAGTAAAGGAGGAAGGAGTAGAAAGAAAACAACAATGAAGTAAAAATTAAAGACAAAAGATGAAAGACGAAAGATGGAATGAAAGGGACTAACAAGCGTTTAGTTTAATGTTTTTAATAGGCTAGGGTTTACTTTATTTTATTAAGATGGTATCCTTTATATATTAATTTTATTTAATTACTAATATAGGATGAGGACCTTAGAGACTATATCCTATATGCTTTAACGTATAGGTTCTAAGGTAGGTATAAGATACTATGACTTTTTACTCGTATCCTACTTGTAAGAATAGGTTCTAAGAAGTTATTACCTGAACTCTACCTTATAGCCTTAATTACCCATCTAAGACATACACAATCAAGTAGGGATTAGGTGAGTACCCTATACAATAAGATTACTTACTTACCCCTGCTTTTTAGTATTAAAGCGAAAATCAAAACAATACATATATCAATAAAGACTAAAAAAGAAAACCTCAATATATCAAAGAATAAACAAAAACTATTTGTAAAAGAGTCAAGCAAAAGTTTACATACTCAAAAAGGAAAGAATTACAAAAAGTGGTTTATAGGAGAGTCTAATACAAGTACATAGATTTAGGATGGCGTGTAATATACCGGAAAAGGCAAGAACTACTATATTCCTTTTTGAACAAAATATGTTATTATTGTATGCTTATAGATATTGATGAAAGATTCACTAGGTATTACTAAGGTAGCTATACATAGTTTAGGTTTTGACTAGATGATGTTAGGGGACAATCATTGAAAGTTTGAACCTGGGCTAGACTGAGTTAAACTAAAGTGATTAAATTCTTGAATATAATTTATACTTAGGTAATGTATTTAAATATTGAATTCAATTATATTATATAATCAAATAAATTGAATCTACATCAATTTAGATGGAAATAAGAAATGTAATTCAATACATTACCTAATTAGATAAATCCATCAACATAGAATAAACACAAACATAAAATACAACTGAATGAATTATATATTTAGATCAATGTTTTGATCAAATATTATCCATTCATCATCATCATTGCTTACTTTTCAGCCTTGCGAATTAGTCTTTATATCTCTGATGGCAACAATTGCTCTATGATAGGGTTTTAGCCTTTCACTTTTATATTTTAGAATTTAGAGCATTGAATATTAGGAGATATTGTTAATTTTTGAATTCACTATTTAAAGTATTGCTCTTTACATATATTTAGTAAGTATTGATATGATTTTTCATTTCTCTACCAATATTAAAAAGAAAAAACAAAGCAAAATTACATGCATTATGACCTGTTCAACCCATATGGGTCAAGGTCCAATTGTTTAAGTTGACCAAGTTTGGATGGTCATTAGCTATATGGATTCTTGGGATCAAAATAGCCCACTTTATACCAATGGTCATAGCCGAATCTGTTGAATGGGGCAAGTATTATTCGTGGCTATTGGTCCCGTAGGTGAGATAACTTGGGGGTTATTTATAACTAGTGGTAGTGATTGTGGAGTGTTGTTAGTGGAGGCATCCTCTAATGTTGGAGGGATGTCCTTTTCTATGAGCCTAATCTCTAAAGGTTGTAATGTGATAGGGGCTTAGCAGATATTTTTGAACCAAATCGGATGAGTTGTTAGAAGCTTAGTTTGAGCTTTAAGAAGATCATCTATTATACCAATAGCTTGACCCTAGCCATGATGAGGTCAAACAAGCTTTAGGGAGCTTAACCAAGGTTTTGAGTAGATCTATCATAAGCTTTTAAACTAAGCCCATGCCCTAACGAGGTTGGCTTAGGCTTGGAGGTCTACATTTAAAATAACTTATCAATATTATTATATTAGGATATAATTTATGTAAGAATCTCTTCTAAACTCAGCCTATGCCTTAATAAGGTTAGCTTAGATTTGGAGCTTTATGTCTAAAATAGCCTATTAACACTCTTATATCATGATATAATTTATGTAAGAACTATAATCTAGCAAACTGTAGATCGATTATGGGCTTTTAAACTAAGCCTATGCCTTAATGAGGTTGGCTTAAGCTTAGAGGCCTACATTTGAAATAGCTTATCAATACTCTTATATTAAGATATAATTTATGTAAGAATTGTTTTTAAATTCAGCCTATGCCCTAACAACGTTGGCATGGATTTGGAGGTTTACGTCCAAAATAGCCTATCAACACTCTTATATCATGATCTAATTTATGTAAGAATTATTATCTAGCAAACTTTCAAGGAGCTTTTACATTTGACAATATATTATATGTTCTAAAATGTATTTATACATGTTATCCTTATTGTGATATCCCATGGTCAAATGTCCTACAGAATTGTTGAAAGTTATGGTACTAATTTATAAGGTTATGGTAATGAATATCTTATCAATACAAGATATGTAGCTTTTGAGCCAAATGGTTAATGGGCTTATTTATGTTTATTGACTTGGTTTATTCATTGTTTTAGCTTGGGACGTTATAAATAGTATCAACGTCATCCACAACCAATAGTTGAATGATTTGGGTCTAGCTTTAATTTGTTGATTTAGTATGTTTTAGGGATGACTTATAGGTAGTAGATGGTTTGAATCATACACCAGAAAGGGGGGAAAACTAAGCCTAATTGTAAAGCCTCGTGACAAGGATATCGCGTGTTTAAGGGGGAAAGATTGTGATACCCAATAGCTAAGTGTCCTACATAGATTATGGGAGATTATAGTACTAGTTTATAATGCCATAGTGGTGAATATATTATCAATACAAAGTTGCAATTTTTAGGCTAAATGGTTAATGGACTCATTTTTGTTTATTGGCTTGGTTTATTAATCGATTTTGGCTTGAGATGTTACACTTACATTATATAACTATTCGTGTATTTGATTTTGTGAACACTTGGGAAAAAAATAACAAAAATAAGGGGAAAATGCAAAGAACCCCCTTAAATTTTGACTTGGGTGCAAATTAACCACTTGAACTTTTAAAGTGTAGTTTTTAGTTCCTTAATTTTCTTAAATTGGTAAACAATCCTCATAAGTTAAGAATAACTCTTTCAAACTTTTATTTTGGTGTGCAAAACATCTCATAAATTTTGATTTTAGTGTATAAATACCCCTTAAACACTTCTATAGTTTAAGGGGTTGCTTACATACCAAAATCAAAGTGTAAGAGGTTATTCTTAACTTATGGAGGTTATTTTGCTAATTTATAAAAATTTAGGGATAAAAAACTATACTTTGAAAGTTTAGGAGATCAATTTGCACTTTAATCAAAGTTTAGGGGTGTTATTTGCAATTTCCCCTAAAAATAAAATAAATAAGGATAACAATAAACCTTCTAAAAGGATATATCTCCACACTCTATATTTATCCAAATCTCCTAAAACCCTAAATATATATTTAAATCTTTTCTTATTCTCTTCATCAACTTAGTGTATTGAGTGATACTTTTCCATAAGAAACTTAAAGGTTAAAAAAATGAAGGGAAACTTGTTTTGTCTTAGTAAGTTTGATGTTTTAGGCATTCATGATAAATTATTGGGAGTAATAAATTAAAATCGAATCTTTGGGTTATATTTCTATAGAAATTATGAGCGTACAAGTGTGGTGTGGTGAAGTATGCATGTAATCAAGTAGGTCATGCTATTTTTTCTAGAATTTTTGTATGATTTTGATCTTGAAGTGATAAAATAAAGTTACTTGATTCATTAAAGAAAAGGATGTTTTTTTAAGAAGTTCTTTATGAGAATAATGAGAATTATTGCAACCAGTTTTAAGGTTACTTTGCAATCTATCATCAAAAGAAAAATAAATCATTCATTGATTAGCTATTTTTATTATTAATGACATTAATTGCTTTCTATTCACAACATAAGCTAATAAACATTGATTCTTGTTCATATATATAATTTCTATTTTTACAATTTAACTATTTTCTACTATATATAATATATCTTATTAAGTAATTATTATATGAGGTTTATGGAATAGGAATTAGGATACATACTTTATAAGTAACAGTTTGATTGCAAATATATATAATTACTTATCTTACTGGATTAGTATACATAATATTCATATATTATAACCTAAACAACTTATCATATTATATTATATGTCATACAATATCTTATTTCAATTAATATATATATATATGTAATGGTTTTCTATAAATTGCAACATTGCATATGTAATGGTTTTAATATACCAAATAATCAATTGTTAGTATATTTACAAGTATTATAGTCTATACATATTGTAACTTGTTTGTTATATAATCTGTTAACAATTTCCTATTAATAGGAAATTAGTTATTTTACTTTAACTATAACAAAAGAATAATGAATATCCATAACAACAATTAAAAAAGTATAGAGTGTCTTAAATAAATCATAAGCCATAATTGTATGTTAAGGGTTAAGTAGTTAATATTAGGAGTCATAATAAGAAGTAAGTTTAGGTTATGATCATGACTTATTATTATGTAACACATTGATATTAGGATTCGAGGTTAAGGATTCTCTATTATTGAAAAGTTCATATTATTAAATTCATGTATTCTTACTTGTTGTTTGTACATGTTATGTAGAAGTTAAAAAAATGGATTTGAGAATTATCTAGCTTATAAATGCTTGTTGCATGTGCTTGGCTAAATAAAGGAGCTTGTTATGGCAGATCCCTAGAAGCATTCGCTAATCTACATACGATGTTATCCTTAATAGAGTTGCATATCGGCATGATGTGGGTAGATTTAGAGACTCAAGGGAGTTAGGCTTGAAGTGGTAGTTACTAACACTGTAGTATGTATATGAAATATATATATATATATTGTATCTCAAGGTCATAAGTTACCCTAAGTCTTGGGACGCCAAGATTGTGCTGTGTACTAGACTTAAATGAAAAGATAGTAAAAGAATCTCATCTTCATTTTATACATGTGAGTATGAACTATTTGTCATGCACATATGATTGTTGTATATATATGCTTAGTGTTATCTTAGTCCTTAGGGATTTTTTTTTTTTCAGTTGTAAATGCTAAGGATTTCTATGAGAAGCCCTATGTAGACTTTGATTAGGATGGATTTGGTGTCGATTACCTTTCCTACTATAATGAGTAATAAAGACAACTTTATGATCAGTTAGTTGTTAGCTTTCAATTTTATGTTAGTAAGTGAAACATTATTTAGGAACTGAGATTTTTTTTTTTTTAAGAAGCGTTATGGACTTTAGTTTTTATGATTGATATTAGATTCATCATGTTTTCCAATATTTATGAAGTGAAATAGGTCACTTGGTTCAAACTATTATTTGTAAATTTATGATGTGAGAGTTTGGTGGATATTTTTAAAGTAATATGGACTTAGATACGTATATAGGTTTATTGTGTCATTATATGATAATGGCATGAGGCAATTATAGCATACTTAGTTCTAGGGTGTTATAGCTTTAAAGTAACATTTTATTTCCTACCCCTTATCAAATGGATAGGTAGTGGCAATATCTTATGAAGGTACAAGACCAGCCACCGTAACTATACGAGTGAGGCCTCCTTTTACCTTACTTTTGGGTTGGAAATAGTCCTCCCCATCGAACTTGAGCTCCCTAATAGCTAAACTTGAAGTTCCAACGCCACCTTTAATGACTCACTGCTGTAAGTAAGCATTGAAACAATCGAGGAAATCAAAGACCTTATTATTGCTTACGTAACTGCATACCAACATCGAGCTGCCCAATATTACGATCAGAAGGTTAGACACAAGAAGTTTAAGGTCAACGACCTAGTGTGCCAAAAACTAGAAGTCATAGGTTCATGAGAAGGGTAGGGCAAGCAAGCCCCTAATTAGGAAGACTCAATTAGAGTTAGGTAAAGACTAGGCAATGGAGTATATAGATTGGAAAGATTGGATGATAAGCTCATCCTGCGTACATATAACTCCGATAATCTCTGACTTTATTTCGATTAACATTTTGTCATGTACATTTTTCTAGAATGATCAAATAAAAACTTATTTCATAATTGATTGTCTACTTCTATCTCTCTTATCCCCCCTTTTCTTGTTCTCCGTCTAAGCCTTTGAAAAGGCACATAGATGCTTTACCAGGCAAACCAGAATGTCACTGATCTAACCGCCCCACAAGATAACCTCGGTAAGGGGAAACACTTCTTGTACAGAGGAACTCCCCTATACTAGGTAGGTTAGAATGTCACTGTTCTGACCTCACCCCCTTAGGGTAACCTTGTCAAGAGGAAATGCCCCTTTCGTAGAGCAACTCCCTTACACTAAGCAGGTCAAAACGCTACCGACTCAAAACCTCCCCTACCTCCCCAAGGTAACCTCATCAATACCCTTTACGTAGAGGAACTCCCTAGGGAATAGATTTCGGTCGTGCCTTACTGGTCTCCTCAAGTCCTGCTTTAGTTTTACAATCTTACCCTTCAGTAGATCCGCCCTCGTTTTTGCCTGACGGTGGCTTATTAGGTTGTCCACAGAGGGACAAGGCATTCTTAGGGCCAAATTTTTGCCTACAAGAAATCCAATCAAAATTTAGAAAAGCAAAACAAGAATGAACCAAAAGAAACTACAAATACCATTCACAAAACACTACCATAACTGGCACGGCCAAGGGAGTTCTCCTATCCTACAGGAGTTGAAGGAAGCACCTCAACACTTGCATAACTTGATCAGGTACCAAAAATACCTGTACCTTCAGCCTATTTCTCCACTACAACTTTCTTCATGTTGGGGAAGAGCTCAGAGATCGAGGACTGGAAATACCTCTCCATGATCTTTGTAGCATTAATCTCTTGGCCGTGTCTTAGCACCATAAAGGCTAGGATCTCTTGGGCGGCCTCGGCATTGCTTGGACTAAGTCCCTTCTCACCTCTGGTACAGACCATCCTGGTCTACCGGATCTAGAAGTCTGCTTTCTTGGGCAATTCAATTACTACATATTCGTCCTGTTAGTGTTTAACCAAATCTACAAGGTCGCAGAACAATTTCTTCCCTCGGTGTGGTTGGAGGTAAGGCCACTCCCCAACGCTCTTCTACATGTAAAAGTGATAGAAGAGCTCAAGAGTAGCCCTTATCACCAGGTGCTCATAAAGTGCTTAAAAAGCCTTCAGTACCCTCCACCAATTGGGAAGAACTTGGGACGGATTGCAGTGGTGGTAGTTGAAGAACTACGTTTCGAAGTGACTTGGAGGGAGGCATTTCCTAACAATAGTGCCACCCGTTCATCCTTACTTGGCAATCTAATTCGTTACCTAGGGATTGTCTCTACAAGAAGATTGATTATGATCCAACTATGGGCGGATGACTTACTTTTACTTACACAACTGCTAGGCCCCTTGCTTGTCTCAGCAGTATCAAACAAATCATTTAGGCGGGTGGGGGGGTTGGGAACGTCTACATATACATCCTTAAGGATAGCATTGATGATTTTAACCCAATCCAGTACCTCCATGGCCATCCTCGTAGGCTTGTTGAGTTGTGCTAGTGATGAAACCTCACCTTTCTGTGGTTGAAGGGGGATTACTCCTTGTAGACACTGAACTAGAGAGACACAGTGGTGAAAAGGAATCAGCCTCACCTCTATTGGTTTATATGATTGTAGTACTCGAAGAAAGAAGAAAATTTTGAAGAAAGTTTTAAAGTTTGAATGCGAACGTAAAATTTGTAATAATTAAACGAAAAGATTGTAGAAAAGTGTGCTCTGCTTGTGATCCTCCTATTTATAGGCAGATTGCCTAGTAAGCTGCACAAGCGATTATAGGGATTGGTATAAGCACAAATCCCTTGGAATGCAACATAGTTGATACGTAAAAAGCTTTTTGATTAGACGGTTACCTTTAAAAAGAAAAAGACATGTAACTGTAAGCTAATTTGCTACAATACGACACATGTCATGTCGCATTTAATGTACGAAACATTAGCGGGAAAAAATCAAATTTTGTAAAAGTTCCTTCAACAAGAAACTTCTTTAGGGCTCATCTAACTTCCATTTAGTTGGCATGATGAAGACCTAACACAGTTGCGTCTACTTGACCTTTGTCGGGCATTGTTCAGACAAATCGATTCATAGCCTTAAAGTGCCTGCCTAGAGAGTTGCAAGGGTAACTTGCTCTGATACCTTAACCTTAGCCTCGCTTGGGTCTTTGACATTCCACTCTGAAACAATTATTGACCACTCCTGCTCATCTAGCCTCGAGCATTTTTGGATCAGGAATCCATTGCTTTGGATTCCTCCATTGCGGCTAGTTTCCAGTCCGAACCTATATGCTTACCATGTTTGCCCCATAGTGCCAGGTTAGACTCTGTTGAGTTGGGTTAATTATGCCTGAGCAGCCTACATATCCTTTCTCCTTGCCTGAGCTATGGTAATGAGACTGTGAGAGAGTGTTGATAGGGTACTTTGGATATGAGCCTAAGTGTTACGCTTATATAGACCAAGCCCAATAAGCCCGACAACAACTAGAATACATAAGATAAAAATGAAACAACTGCGTTTTGAATAAGTGAGATATGTTGGGCATAACGACTCTCTTACACTTACGAGAAGAGATCTCTTTCACTAACTGATCTCTAATAGTTGGCTCCACTCTACTATAAATACTAGGTCACTATTGAATAGTGAACTCTTTGGACTTTTCGTAATAAACTTGCATATTCCTCTAAGTTACTTCCTATTCTCAAGAGTCCACTGTTAACTTAAGTATTGGAGTAGCCATGCTGAATGACTTTTCGGTGTTCCCTCACAATGTCTTGTTTTACAGGTTTTATACGTGCAAAGCTCAAATAATTATCAGTAATAACTTCAAGACGACATTATTCATTTTATCTTTTTGAAATATTGTTACATGTAATTAATAGCTGTAAAAGGAATATGATAAAATCATAATAACAATACATGATATTTAAAATATTTGAATAATCTCAATAATTGGTTTGTAATTGAAGGAAATTGATAGAATTGTAAATGAAGAGAATCCAATAAGAGGGAACTTAGAGAAATCCCAAAAGGTGAACGAGGAATGAACGGTTGAGATGAATCCAGTGCAGTTAGATGGGCGGTTGGAAGGTGGATACGGGATGAGATTTGATGGGTGATTTGTTTTCAGGGAGATTATTCATGAAGAATCCGGGCATGTGGTGAAAGTTCCATTCCGCCGAGTCCGTTTGAGCGGTGATGAATCACATTTTCACAATTATGACGCAAGTGGACCCTAAATTAATTGCTCCCCACCTTAAGTAATAGCAGTTATATATAGCTTGAACAATCCATTTCATCTAGTACGAGGAAATGCTACAAAGGCCGAGAAATTCAGACCCGAGTTCTTGGACAAAGAAGTAACTCAATGACGTATGAAAGCAAAGCGTAAAAGTGGTGATGAGTGATTTGTTCGGCCGAAGAATTCGATTCCGACGTACGGTCCAAATAAAGACGGTAATAGTGGTCGCCGTAACCTCAGTTTTTAATCTCCCTTTTCTTTTCAAGGAATAGAAAATAATAAGATAAAACATTTAAAAATGCATTTTCGTGCATGATCATAATATTTTCCACAAAATAATCAGAGGGAAAAAAACAAAAAAGAAGAAGAAGAAAGCACGTACCAAACATGTTGCTTTGGCAATGGTATCATTATCGCAACCTTCAATTTTCCTCCCATCAAGAACTTTGACCATCATGAAGTCATGATCATCACCATTAGATTCACGCATCAAACCCCTCTTTCTCTTGTAATTCTTTTGCTACTCTCTTCATAGCCTTCTCATACCCTCCTAAATCAAGCCATCTCAAGCATGGCACTGCATCTCCTAGGGGAAACACCCCCAGCAAATGGAAGAATTCCCTCATAGCTTCATAGCATCGCTCCGCTTCCATGTCGTTACAACTCTCCGTGTTGCCAAAGTAGCGCTTTCCAGATATAATCCTCAGAACAATATTAAGTGTCAAGCCCCCTAACCATTTCTTCAAATCGATTGAGAAATCATCACCTGATGGTGAAGCTTTGTTTCTTTTTCCATCATCAATCCACAATTTGTTCAACTCTTTGATTGAAGTCTCTCCTTCTGAGACCAAAATTGGATTGATGGTCGATTCGATCCTTCGGTTCGAGAGTAGCTCCAAGTGAGTAATCTTACGAATTTTGCGCCAATATGGACCATACGTAGAGAACCCAAACACGACACGGTTGTATCCCATTAGGGTTGAGGCTAATGCGATCGAACGAGATGATACAAAAGTATCATTAATGGTGAAGCAATCCTTGGCCATTTCCCAATTACTTATCACAACGGCTGGTCGAGAACCTAACCAAATCTTGAAGATAGGTCCATGTTTATCTGCCATGGCTCCTAAAGTAATGTGAGGGAGTTTCGATTTGGACAGTAATGGCAAGTGTCCTAGAACAGGCCAAGCTCCTTTTGCTACGGGGGTCGCTTTAGCTTTGGAGCCAGATGCGGCCTTCCGTAGAAAGTGGTATAACAAGAAAATACTGGTGAGAAGGAAAAGAGATCCTACGAGGGCAGATTTTAGGCTTTGAGGAAGAAGAAGAAGAAGATAATCCATTGCTTGAAAATTGAAATTGTTTGTGGAAGGAGTCCCAGAAATTCGGCAAAGCTTATTAGGCCTTATCTTACTCCGAGGTATTAGCATTTAGCATGCAATAAGAGTAAAAGCTTAAAGTTTATAGAATTTTTTTAGGTTTCACCTCTTCTTTAATAAGATTGTTGAATTTATCTCGCTTTTAATTTTTATATCTTTAAATTTGAATAAATTCTAAATTTTTAATGATTTAAATTTAGAAATATAAAAATAAATGGTACGATAAAATATAGAAACGATTCCATTAAAATAAAAGTTAAAATCATTGAACTAATATGTTTATAGGATGAAAATTTTTGCAATGGGATATGTGGAGTTCTATTTTTAATTAATAAGTAGAAAGAAAATATATCACGTAAGTACCGATTATTTTAAAAACGTGACTTCTTCATTTGGGATGGGACGTTTCAGTTTCTATTAATTTTTCGGCTTTTTGTGTTCTTTTGTCAAGCATTTGGACGATCATTAAATTTGTGTGCATAAGGCGAATTTGTCTTATCAAATTGGACACATGGATCCATAAACACCAAATGTTGCAGGAAGGATGATACATTATCTATTGTACGATGGACGGAGTGATGTAAATACAATTCCAACCAATTAACTTCCACTTGTATGCTGGGGTTTTCCCTTTCTCTCTCGAAGATGGTCCAACTCGACGATACTCTGTGCCAAACTGATGCCCTTAGTCGCTCGTCTCTGAACGGACGGAAAGGCTAAGCACCCGCATCTCTAGTGGAGGGATTAGAAGATTCCATTCTTCATTTTGATGGAACTTGTCGATCTTTAATTCTATTTTTAATTTAATATATTGTAAATTAAAATCATCAAAAATATAATTGATTTAACAGTTTAAATTTAAAGGATATAAAATATAAAAAAAGGAATGAGAGGTGAACCAGTTCTTTCAAAAACAACAACGGCACCGTCAAAAAGTGATTAATAATAATAGCCCACTATTACGTAGAGTCTCTTCATGGGCGAGATCGCCACAATAATGGAAAGGACACAGCTCCATTTAATGCCATCACCTGTTAGAAATCATGCCCACTATGCAACCTTTCATCAAGAAGTGTCACAACTTTAATTTAACTGTTGAGACTTCTAAAGTGGGATATATCTTGATTAAAGACATCGTTTAACATTTTAAAAAGAAGTATGGTAATCCTCTTACCCTTTTATCTAAAAATGAGTATTACAACATTAAGAATCACTTTTTACTTTTCATATTTTTACAAAATCCATCATAAAACTAAAAAGATTAAGAAAGAAAAATCCTACCCTTAGAAAAATAGAATTGGATTGGAGGGATAAGGTATAATAAAAAAATCGAAACGTTCTTCATATTTTTCAATTCAAGAAATATTTATGGAAAAATATAATATAATTGTCTAAAAATCATGAATTTCAAAGATTCGGAAATTATTGTTTTATCATATAATTTTGAAAATTACTTACATGTGGTATTAACAAGATTTATAAACTCTTGATTTTCTATATGTAATAATCACCGACCATTTTGAACTACACACTTACGTTGCGCCTACTTTTGTTCCTTAGATTTGAATGTAAAATTGTGACAATGTCAAATACATGATCCATTAAGATTCATTGGCGAAGCAATGCAAATATTATTGCTTTTACTTCCATGCTCTTTTACATTTATGTCCGCTGCCTATAAATACTTTACCCAAAATCTCATCGATGATATGAAACGGTGCCATAATGTTAATAATATTGTCATGAATCATAAAATCGTTCGCAAGGATATCATTTCAGTAATATTTCGTAAAAGATGATAAATTAATACAATTGTAAGTGCACTGAAAAATCATGTGTTCTAAGACATGTTCTTTTCACTAGATTGGATCTTAACATCATTAGTGGTGATATGGCATTATGATTTTCTCTTAAAGTGCATGGAATATACATCTATCGAAAGTATTGAAATGACATGATCAAGGATCCATCATCTTTCATTATAACATTGAGCGGTTATTGACCTCTAAACCGTCAATTAATTTGTGCTGGAATTTGCAAGATACAAGTTTCTATCTCTTTTATTTTGAAAATTCAATCCTTGCAGATATCATGTAAAGAAAACACCCAATACATTATTTAAGTTCTAAATACACCAAAAATCATAAATATGTTATTGTCTTTAGAAAAGTACCGAAGAATACGAACTTCGGCAAATATAATAAAAGTATATGTCAAAATTTTTTATTTGATAAATTATGACTATGATTTCTTACACTTGATTATTGTTATATATGCATGAAATTTATGTGACGTAAGATTTGGTAGTCACCAAAGTGGGCAAATCGTTAAATGTATAGGTTTCTTTTCATCTTTAAAGTTTTGAATTTTACCCATAAATCTTATTTGTGAATTGACATTATATTACATGATAGATAATATATGAGGTAAATTGAAAGTTTATTATGATAATACATTACAAATCATCTTAAGATGATTGGTTTTTCTCATAATATATAGACTTGATTTTTTGTTTGAGTATGTTTTTGTTTGATTTATTTGTATATCCTAAGATAACAAATATGTCAAACTCAATTGTTTATATACTTGTTAATTATGATTGATGTTTACATATCTTAGTATCACTTAAAAGAGAACTTTGATATATGACTATGTTATTTACGAATTACTTGAGTATTGATTTACATGATTATTCAACACATTAATATGCACCTTCTATCTTAATTGTTGCAGTATCTATCCCCGTTTCTCTACATTCCCATGCTTTGCCTGCTCCTATATTCAATGGATTGAATTTCTTATATTAGTAAGAGTAAATCTAATTCCATTTAGGTGTTTTGGATCTTAACGTATCTCTTCAAGTTGATAAACCCACTACTATTAGTAATAAAAAGCAATGATGAGGAAAGGATCTCCAAAAAAATTTAGGAAAGCTTGAATAGATTGAGCTTAATATTTATGAGAATGATAATAGCAAATAACATTAAAGTTACTTTTTATAAAATTGACAATGCTAAAGAATTTATCGAATGTGTGGAAGAGCATTCTCAAACTATTGATAAGTCTCTTGTTAGTATATTAATGGGCACTTTTAGTAACATGAAATTTGATGGATCTTGTACTATGCATGAGCATGTCCTTAAAATGATGAATATAACAGCAAAATCAAGAGGCTTTGGAATGAATATGGACGAATTCTTTTTGGTATAGTTCATATTAAACTCATTGTAACTTGAAAAATATAAGTCTTTTCAATTAAATCACAATACTTTAAAAGATAAATAGAATGTGAATAAGTTGACCAGTATGTTGATTTAAGAGGAAACAAGATTGAAGAACAAAAGGTCTCATTCTATTCATTTTGTAAGTCATCAAGAAGTTATTACGCCCTGAAATCAGGAAGTCGCAACAGTCCCGCCGTATAAACCATTCTATGATAGTAACTGGCCTCACAGTTCCTACCATAAAGATAATCTACACAAGGCGTCGACGACTACTCGCTTTGAAATAAACAGTTCGATTAATAATTATACTACAAATATGATAATTAACACAAATTTCTATTAAACATAGATAATTATAAATAAGTTCACAGAGCTTCCCAAGAAGATTTACATAATCACCACAGTCTACTAATTTACAGAATAACTATCAGTCTTTAACCTTTAACTACAAGGTCAGTCCAGTTACACATTTTACTAAGTATCTTGGTCCTCACTCCCCTGGCTTCAAAAAGACTAACCTCTGGATAATTGTAGGGCAGCATAATACTTATAGTGATCATAAATCAAAACCTGCAAAAGAATCTATAAGGGTATGAGCAACTACAGCTCAGTAAGTTGAATTGGAGACTCATGAATGCATACAAACACAAACAGGGTTATCAAACAATTATTTTCATGCAATGCAACAATCAAGTGTCATCGCACAACGTAGTCCAGTCCGTTGTGAAATCAGAGAAATTTCACCCGCTCCAATCCAGGTTGAGGAGTTCCATGTTATGCAGCAGCTCATAACCAAACCCAGGCTTATGCAATGGAGACCACGCTCCTCCCACGACTACCTTCGAACCATTGACTTCACCCCTGCCACGACCTCCTCTCCTGTCACTTAGTTCGATTGAGGATGAAGAAGGGACCATTTTGCAATCCTGCGCTATCCCTTTCAAAGGGGTCGGTATTTGGTTGGAGAGTCTTATGATCCCCTAACGGGTTGCAATGTATGACATTTTCGGTTATTAGGGTCGATTAAAATTAAATTCCGGTTAAGGTGTTCAAACAAGTTCATACCAATTCAATCAGTCACAAAATCATTCACAGTACAATTTCCAGCACGAATTCAGATACATTAAACACATGCGCAAACTATCTACAATCACAATCATATACAAGCCTAAGTCTCCGAGTACTACAAAACTAGTACTCTATTACAATAAGTAATAACCCAACTTACTTGAATTTGCTTGATCGCTCGATCCTTTAGTCGCGAGCTGATTTGTTTTTGGGTGTCCTATAATACAAATAGGTCCTTTTAGTACTTATATTTTATGGATTCTTATTCTAATTTATAATGTAACTCATTTTCCTCATGTATACCTATAACGTATTAATGATTCGTTGTATCCTATTTCAGGGTTCGGCTCCTAAACTAGATTCTAGTTTTAATTCCTAAGTCGTAATTAGGCTCGAATCCCAATGTGACATTAATCACATTATGCTCAGGTATTCAAATATCCTATTGGGTCGTAATTTTGGTATTCTAAACTATTCGGTACATGCTAACCCTAATTGAGGTATCGGATTTATTCCCGATGTGTAAAAATCTTACATTTTGAGATATTTACTTAAAATTAAATATTATTTCAGATTTATTATTTTTCTGATTTCAATTATAATATTATCTAAATAACCTTATTTTTTTAGATTTATTAATTTACACTTTTACATATTCCTAATTTCTTATATTCTTTACCTAATTTCTCTAATTAACCATACTTAGTACCTAAAGGCTAGGATTAAGGTTCCACTGCAGAGATTAACTTACCTAAACATCTAATTAAGATCCAAATCAGTAATTAACATCCTAATCACCTAATTAACCCTAAATCACCCAATTTTACCATCATTTTAGGGCTAAAAATTAACTTAAAATTTTAGAAAATTAATTTTAAAAAAATGGCTTCATAGCACTATTTTACATCATATGAGAATCCTACAGAAAAAATTTGAGCCCCAAACTACACTCCTAAACCTATTTATTTTCGGTTTAATCATGCTTGGTTTTGAACAATTTGTTAAGGAACCTATATTTCTAGACATAATTAAACTAAATCAATATTTTTCCCTAAATCTACATACAATAAAACCTCAGAATAACAAGTTTCATAATTTTCTGGGTAAAATAAATAATTTTACAAAATTATACAAAAATCGGGTGAATAAATGACTAACTGGTTCGAAGCTTTTGGGCCGTCCAAACCCGGTCCATTGTTGTCGGCCGGTCCAGGCGGTGGTTCTAGTGTAGGGTAGTGGTGGGTGGTGGTTTTGGTTCACTTGCCTAATCTGCACAGTTTTCTTTTTTTTTTTTTCTGGATTTTCTCTCGATTTTTTTAGTGTTTCGATTTTTTTCAGATCTCAAACTGGCCAAATGACTTCTGAGAATTTTTTCCTTATTAATAGACAAATGTAGTAATTAATGTGCATTAATTTGATAAGATTTTGCCCCAATTCCTTGATTTTTGGCTTTTTGTTTATCCAATTCTTATTGGTTATTTTTTTTCTTTTTCTGTCACAACTTGATCTTGTTGCAGCTTATCCTCTTCTGATTTTTTCTGATTTTTCTATAATTATTTTGTATTTTTATTTAATTATTTGCTTAGTTTTCGGCCAATTTTAGTAATTACGTGTATTTTTATCTACACGTAAATACATGTGGGGTACACGTGAACATTCCTAAATATTATTTTGGTCATTCTAAAATTTTTAGTATACATATAATCTATCTCTAATAATTTATTAGTTATTATATTACACTTTTCGCCTTTTCGGTAATTAGCAGTTATTATGCTTAAATTTTGAAAATTTTATAGTCTCCTATTTTACTACTTATTTTCTTAAATTTAAGTTTACAGAGTCATTTTTACTGGTATTTTGCTAAATAGTTTATAATTTGGGTTTGATCGGATCCCTTAGCCGATCGTCCTAAACCTTGGGTTTTAAACTCAAACCTACGGTTACTTGGCTTGGCTTGGCTTGGCTTTAGGGCTTACAGAAGTTATAATGAATTTAAAAAGAAAGTTTAGAAAAAGCAAGAAAAAAGGTTTATACAACTTGAATGAATCATCTAAAGTGGCATAAATCTACAAAAAGAAAGTAAAGTGTCATTTTTGTAAAAAATCTGAACACTTAAAAGAAAGATTATTGGAAACGTAAGGCTTGGTTAAAAAAGAAACGTAAGCCTTGTAAGAAGTTAAAAAATCCTTATAATAACCTTGCAATTAATTGTTGCTTAAAGATTGAAATCTAAAGTCAATGTAAGGACATGGTCCTTACAAAAAATAAGATGCTGAGATCAAATCGCTACAATAAGGTTAGAGACGTACAAGTGGGCTTTAAACTGAGGTTTTTTTGCTTGCTTTTTAAATAGATATGGGCCGTTTAACTTATAGGCCAAAGTGGGCTAGTTTAGGCCATGGGTTGACCTGTACAACTTACTTTTTAAATTGGTTAGGATCGAGGTTTTTTAGCCCGTTTAAAATCATATCAAATGAGGTAAGCTTGTTTAACTTATGGGCCAAAGTGAGCAGAACCAGGTTAGGTTGGCCTGTTTAACCCGTTTGCATATCTTTAAATAAGATTTTTACAATAGGCAACTTATATATGTATGTATATATATACATACATATATAAGTAATCTATTTAGAGATATAGTCCCTATGAAAAGTGACAATTATATAGGGACCTAATCCCTGCCAAAGTCTTCTAATATCTTTTTTCTTAAAAGAGGGAAATTTATTGATAAAAAGTTTACATTTCCCTCCATATTATCATTGAAATTTGAATTTTATTGCAAAATCGAAATTCAAAGATTATGTAGGGATTTGATCCCTATGAAAGCCTTAGAAAAAAATTAAAATATAAAAAAAAATTCATTAACATTTTAACAGTGAAATTTGAATATATTGGTCAATATTAATTCTCGTTTGACAATTTGTATGGATTTTTTCATCATTTTAATTGTGAAAATGTAGGCATTATTGTTTAGTTGTTAACATCTTCTAAACATTTTCATTGTATGGATTTTTTCATCATTTCATCATTGTTAAAATATATTACTTCTCGTTTGATCCATGTGGGTATTATGAATCCAAAATTCTAGCTTGAATACATTTCAACTGCATAGGTTAACATAAGTGATACTCGACGGATCATTATTAATTTTATTTCCTGACAAATATGAATCATTAATTTTAAATGATACTAAAAAATATTACATTAAAACAAAAATATGTTGAAAAATATTAAATTACAAGCATGATATTACATAAATGAAATAGAACTACATTGAGAGCACCAAAGAAAAAAAAAATTATGAAAAAAAGGAAGCTTGTCCTCTGGCCATCTTCTTTGCACACAATTCTATTAGTTCACTTCTTTCTCTATTGAAGATATAATAAAAGATTAAGAAAACAAACAAATGAAAATGTTAAAAATGAAATGTTTTGAAAAAATTTAGAAAGAAGTTACCTTTATTTGTTATTTGGATCCAGAGAAGGAGAGCTGGGTTTTTAGTCGTGTATTGAATCCCTCTCCCAACAACAAGGTAGAACACTACAATACGTGGAAAAAGGGAAATAATAAGTCAACAAAACAAGCGGATGACTCATTGAAAAAGAGAAATCAGAGACTAGAGAGTAGAGTAAAAAAGCGATTAGAACCAACTAGCTATTCACATATTTTTACACGATGAAGGTATTACCAAACCCATAGTCAGATCGTATTAATATGAATTGGAACTCATTAAAGCCAATGATAATTGACACAGGTTAAACTTTTGGCAACTCCGGGTGGTTACTGTAATCACTAGATTTGGTGAGAGAGAGAGCGATCCGAGAATAATTTGGAGAGAGAAGAGGGAGGGTATAATAAATGCGACATGAGAGTGGGTGGCAGCAAGACCTCGATTATTATTGAATAAAGCATGCGAGAATAGTAAATTTTCTATGGAAATTTCATTTTTTATTTTTCCATTAATTATACGGTGCATGTTCACTGCATATTACTACTTTTTCTCTACAACTAACTTGTTCATGCTGAAGTTTTAAAGTAAGCATATTAACTGCATCTACTTTTTCCATACGAAGAAACCAATATAAACTACTACATCATTTGAAAAAGTTAGAATACTGTGTTTGAATTTCTTTTTAATAGGTATACAGTTTTTAGGAATTCTAAAATATTTTAGAAATTTGTATGCATCATAAAATTAGTAGACAATGCTAACTTATTTCAAAATTAGGTGCAAATTTGTTTTTTCTTTCACATCAATTGATATTTTGTATATATAGATATGTACTGCACTTTTCACTATGATAAGATTATATCTTTTTAAGTTTGGTATTTATTTTGTGAATACATAGTCTACTAGTTTTTTTTTTTTTAACTAAATTTTGTGCATTTACTCAATATGTCATAATACAATATTTTTTCTAAAAAATTAATTTTCTTTTAATAACATATATATCTATCTATTTATTCTATAATGCTTCCTTCACAAATGTATGGTTAGATGGCTCGTGTATCTCACTCTTCCTTGTTTGCATGGCTCTTTTGCTATCTTCACTTAAGCCAATTCTTAGTAGCTCCAAGAGTGCCTCATTTGTAGCCTTTGTTTCACGTCATTCAATATTTGAAGGGTTCCTTTTCCTTAAGCTTGTTTTACCAGCTAATATTTCACTTTACTTGTTAGCATATCGGATTCTAATTGGGGTTCTTGCCTAATTAATAGGAAGTCCATAAGTGGTCATTACATTTTGTTTAGAAATGATGTTGTTTCTTCGAAGACTAAGAAACAAGCAAGTATATCTATGTCTTCAACAAAATTGAAGTATCGTAGCATGGTTGCTATTATTAAAGAGTTGATGTAGATCTCATATATACTAAAGGACTTGCAAGTTGATGTTTCCTTTCCCGTTACTTTTTGTTGTGATAACAAATTTGCACTTATGATTGCTATAAATATATGCCTTCATGGTAGAGCGAAATGTAAACTACACCAAATTCATGCAATTAAGGCAGCAAATATCACCCTAATATAAGATTTATTAAGGTGGCCACACTCTCATGGCAAGCATTTAGTGTACCTTAATAGCCTCTACTACAACAAAAGTATATAAAGACAACCATTGCCGCCTTAATAAATTCATCATTAGGAACGAAGAACATAAATTTAAGGGCATCAATAGCTACCCTAATAGCACCTGCTACATTAACCACATATAAAGATAGCAATAACTGCCCTAACAAGTCCATCATTTAATAACAAAAGATGTAAGTTTAAGGGCATCAATAGTCATCCTTATAGCTTTTGCCACAATAAATATATATTAAAACATCAACAACCACCTTAAAAAGCGAGTCATAATAATTATATAGTATATTATAAGAGCACTAATATTTGCCTTAAGAAATTAAAATGGAGGTTTTGATTATTATAAAAGCAAATTATCATATAAATTTAAATGAATATGAGAGATGAAAAATATTTGATACCATAAAGATGAACTTAGAAGTTATTACATATATTTTCTGAGAGACTTTGTACCCCCAATATTAACTAAATTTAGAGTAGTAAAATAGCTAATGATATATATATCATAAACAAATCCCCATAAGTTTAGCATCTCAAAAATCCTTTAAAAAAAAATTAAAACTAGTGATCTAATTCATATCAATAATAATGATTACACATGTGTCCATCCTTTTAGTGATGCATCACATATCTTTAGTCAAAAATCCACATCTTTAATTAAAAGTCTACATCTTTAGTCAAAAGTCCTCATCTTCATTAATTTCCATCTATAAAGAAACAATTATATATCATATCACTAGTACCAACAAGAAGCAAAGTACGTACAACAACACGTGACTATAAATTCCTCCTAATGATAACAAGGAATTGGTGTTATCATCCCTTTTTTTTTTTTAACTTAAATACAAAACATATGATATGTAATGGCCAAGGAATTGGTATATTAACAACATCTTCTATAGTCCTTAATGAACTCTAAGATCTGATCAAATTTTCATCACTTTTAATATGAATACAAACATGTACTTCACACCAATTAGCACCTAACGTTCCACAGCCCCAACCCCTACCCCTAACCTATGTTGGATTCATACTATGAATTACGCCCTTTGCAATTTTTTGTTTATAGTAAGATATGCCCTTCAAGACAACAAAAGATCCCAACTATCAAAAAAACACATAAAAATATATATAACTTTTTAATATTTAAGCCTGGCTAAGAAATCCACACAAATTAAAACACCACTTTACAAATATTTTTTGTGTTATGCTCTTAGGATGATATATCTAGATAAATAATTTCTTATGAGATCTTAGCTTTCTTGGTATGTATCATTATATACCTACAACAGCCTTGTCTTTTGCGTTAATGCATTTCAACATCAACTATGCAAGCAATACGGAAAATGGCACTTATTAAGCAAGAAGGATCGAACTCAACATGAGAGAAGTAATTTTAGTATTTCACAAAGAAATAATAAGGAGGTGGAGTTGAAGCTTATCACACCATGTCTTAATCCAATTTTGATGAAGAAATTATAAAGAAATATATTATATATAGCCCATATGCCACATCATCAGTAGCAACAGTTTAATGAATATAGAAAACCATGTCTCTAAGATTGAAAGCAAGTAGCTGAAGCCATTTATTTTAAATTAATAACACATGTTTTAAATGAAAAAAAATAGAGATCAAGACACCATCCATGCAAACTTAAAGATGTTTAAATGGGACTATTGTTGCCATTTATTTGTGCATGAATTGAAGAAGAGAAGCGTAGAAAAGCTATAACTATTTGTGTTAACTTCAATAAATTTTATGAGTTACCAATACATAAATCAATCACCACTAACTACATTGGTTTGCAAGTGAAGTTTCAAAAAAGAAAAAATTTTTCCACGGGCTTTGTGAGGCTAAAACTAACCAAAAAATGAACACCTAAGAAATTAAAAAAAAAAAAAAAGAAAAAACAGAAAGGGAATTACATGTGTGAAGTGCTTAATGCAAGCTATGATAGGAGAAAATATGGCCTTACTTGAACTTGAATCAATAGAAATTGTACAAAAAATTGCTAAGATAGAAGAAAAATCTTGCTTTAATGGAATTAAATATAACAGAATCATACTTACCAATATCAAATAGATTTGCAAAAGGAGCACTTTTTAAGGGCATGGTTTAATAAACAACACAAAATGTTCTTTTAATATTTACTTTTACTACAACATGATATTTGGAAGACAATTAAAATCATGAGTAATCTAAGGAATTGATTAATAGCAAGCTAATCCAAAATTTCTATTTAAACCAAAGAGAATTAAAACACAACATATAAAAGCTTAAATAATAAATACAATGAAGACATAATACACAAGCCTCCATTCATTTACCAGTGTATAGATATATAAAGAATAAAAAAGTCCATAAACATGTAAATATACATAAGAAAACAAAACTCGAAGAAAGACACTCTTTTCACATCATAGACAATAGAAAGCCTAAAACATAAAGAAAAACTAAGTAAACAAGTTAGAAACTGCAAGTATCTTTGATATTTAAAAATCTTTATTTTTAGCATTTCCATGCTTGATAATCTAATTTATTGAAAATTCTAATCAATTTCAAATGTTTCAAACACTAACAAAAAGTTGATATCAAACTAAATTCCACCCAAATTATTGCAACTTAGTGAAATGACAAAAGAATCTGCACATAATTGTTCAAATTGATTCCTTTATGAGCACCATGTGTGACAATTTAAATAGGATCAAAGAGACAACTAAAATTAGGATTCATTTGTGTTCATACAAAATTAAATCAAGTAGTCTATAGATTAAGTGGGTTATTTTTATCTTTTATGTTTGTCTGTTAGCACTAAAGAAATTCTTTTTGCTATAGTTTCTTCATAGCTTAAGTATATATCTACGACCCGTCTTAATAATGCTTAAATATTTGAACAGCTAGCCCAAAAAAATTAAAATAATTTCCAATCAAAGTTTAATACCATGTTTTAGAGTTAAAGATGTTAAATCAGTGTTTTATAAGTAAAAGCAACACAACCATAGAGGAAGTTGATTTGTACAGACACCAGAGACAGGTGTCAAAAGCTTCAACAGTTTTATTACTTGAAAGAAGCAAACTTAAGTAAACAAAACAAGTATGTCATAAGAGAGTTAGATTATAGAAAGTAAGATCTTGTTGTATTCGATGTACACAAAATTCATTGAAAAATAGAAAATATCCAAACATGAGGAAAGGTAGGATCAATAAGCCTTGCTTATGTAAAACTTCAAAGAAAGTGGTCTAGCCCACAAAAACCATGCTTGACACTCCTTACCCCATTTGAACGTCACTACTGATTCTTTAAGGTGAAATAAGCTAAATAAACAAAATATGTACAAATAAGCACAAGTTTCCTCACCTCCAATATGTATCGAAAAATATCTTTAAAAATACGAGGCACATCATCTATCATCACACCATTATGTCTATAGCTAGAAAGGTTAGAGACAGTATAAGGTTTAAAAGAACATTTCTATGCTAAATTGACATTACATTAACAAGGATTATGAAGATAGACAACAAAACCTTAACTTCTATTAGTTAGTTTTGATTAAAACCCTAATTTTATTTATTGATCAAATTTCCTACCTTATCCTTACTTGAAATCACTTGATAATTGTCCACTCTACTATTGTAAGTTGTTACTTCTTGCATAGTAAGTGTGATGAGAATGGAGAGAATAGATCATAATGGAGAGAGAGAGAGAAAGTAACAAGTGGGGATGCCAACATGTAGAGAGAGAGAGAGAGAGAATGTGGTAAGTGAGGGGAGAGGAATGGTTGTAGCAAAAATGATGAAGAAGATGATGTGAGGTGCAAGTTCAACATACGGTGAAGAGAGATAGCAAAGTTCAATGGACAGTAAAGAGAGAGAAGGGGTGTACGTATATTGTGAGATAATTATGAAGAGAGAGAGGAGTGTTTATTTCTTTTTATTGTTTTAGGTTTTCTTTTAATTAAAAAAGGTGCTATGTTTTATTTTTTATCCAATTTTTTTTTATAATTGAAATAAGCTTCCCTCTTATGTAAATATGTTCCGGTGCCTTAAAAATTATATCCACCCAAAAAAGTACTTATTAGGGTAGCTTAATGAAAGTTTCCCTAATTAACATGCCTCATTACCTTAGATTTGTTGTAGTGATATATAGATTTACTTTTGGCTAGATTATTAATGCCTTTCTATAGATTTTTTTTTGTACCCTCCAAAATGCAACTTGCAAACATGCTGACCAAGCCTATTAGTGAAGCTTCATTGAGATTTATTTGTTCCAAGTTGGGTCTTTGCAAAGATCCAGCTTGAACATATTTCTTATAAAATATTGCATTTATTTATAGTTGTTAGCTAAATCAAATTAGTTTAGCTAAGCTAAAATTAGTAAGCTTGAGTTAGTTTGTTTACAAGGTATATAAAATAGTATTAAAAAATTATATTGATTTTATATCATTTCACACTACTCATTCAAATAGACATAAATCTTCTTTGTGGACTTGTTTTCTCTTTATTAGACTTCATCTTGTTTGTGCAAAGATCCATTTTCGGTACACAAAATTACAGGTTGTTTAAAAATTTACCTTAGAGAAAAGATGCAACAAATGTACCATGGACTAAATAACATAGTTAATGAATCGAAGTCCTTAGACAAAAATATAATGGATGTTGAAATATCTAGAAAAAAATTTATACCACTTCCTCGTCATATGGTACACCAAAAAGGATAGCAATAGAACAAGCTAAAGATTTAGATACTTATAGAAACTTATTATTCTTTTTAATATCATGTAAAACTAAGATAAGAATAATATAAGAAAGAAGTGAAAGGAATGTAACATTTAAATGAAATGATATAGATTCTTTATAAGATGATGAGCAAGTAAGAGTGATTAGGAAATTCCATAGAACTTATAAGAAGAATAAAAGTTTGAAGAAGAGTAATGGTGAACAAGTTCAAATTTAATAATAAGTTTACTATACATGAGAAAAGAAGGGAAAAAAACAAGGGAAAGTTGTGATAGCCATGTACAGGGGCTTTGAAGACTCTGACGTAAGTTTGAAATTAAGAAGAAGGTCAATCTATCTTTTATAGTAGACACATTGAGATTAGTGTTGAAAATTCTACTTATGAAATCAATGAAAATTTTTGTGAACTATTAGATTTGATTATGGAATATCATAAAAAAATAAAGTATAAAATTTTGAAAATAAAAAATTGAGAAAAAGGAAATGATCTTCCTAACAACTAAAAGAGGTTTTTAGTAAAGGTGAGCAGGTATAGATTGAGTAGGGTATAGGCCCTACCTGTACCCTACCCATGCCCTATTGTATGACTCCTTGAAATAACTCTATATCTTCTACCCTATAGATTGTACATGGTGCAAAGTACCTTGTAAAATTTATAATTTTTTTTTAAATTTCCTTTTAAATTTTAGTATGGTTGCTTTTACAAAACATAAAGAAAACCTGACTTATTTTTTTCGAAAGCAATTGCTTAATTTAGTTAATTTTTTAAATGACATAATGAATGGAGTCCATTGAGGTTTATCTTTTCCAACTAATTTTTTTTCTTGAATGGTTTTTTTTTTTACCATTATTATTATGAATGAATTTTTACAAAAGTATTATATAAAACATTCTTTGTGTAAATAAAGCATTCATTTTGTAATAATCACATTGTAAAGATATTTAAAGAAATAAGCACACCGTTTAAAAACAAATGAAAGTGGTAAACATCAAATTTAATATGAGATCTATAATGTCTATTAAAATGTGAATAAAAGATTAACAAGATTATATAATTTAACAATTGCAGATGTGACAATAATATCAGAGCAAACAATTAATCATGGGAAAATGAAGACACATAACAGGGAAATTGAATGAAATATAAATTCAAATTAAAATATTTTTCTTTTTCAAGGTATATGCGTTACTAAACAATCTCCCTATAGTCTAAGAAAATAAAAATTTACTTTAGTAATAATACCAAATCTTTTGTCAAATACAAAACAAAAAAAATATATATTCTATTATAGAGAACAAGAAATGGATGTATCTTGTGCCTTATAGGAAGAACTAGAAGTAGAAACTAAGAAATCAAATTTCCTTTTTTGAACTTTACTAGACAATGGATTTAGTAAAAAAGGAAGGAGTAGAAAAAAAATAGCAATGAAGTAAAGACTAAAGACAAAAGATGGAGTGGAAGGGGTTAACAAGTGTTTAGTTTAAAGATTTCGATAGGCTAGGCTTTACTTTATTTTATTAAGAGGGTATTCTTTCTATGTTAATTTTATTTAATTATAAATCTAGGATAAGGACCTTAGAAACTATATCCTATATGTTTTAACGTACAAGTTCCAAGGTTGGTATAAAGTACTATGACTTTTTACCCCTATCCTACCTATAAGAATAGGTTTTAGGAAATTACTACCTGAACACCACCCTGTAGCCTTAATTACCTATCTAAAACATATATGGTTAAGTAGGATTTAGGTGAATACCCTATATAATAGGATTACTTACTCATCCCTGGTTTTTAGTATTAAAGAGAAAATTGATACAATAAACATATCAATAGAGACTAAAAAAGAAAAACCCTAATATATTAAAGAATAAACAAAAACTATTTGTAGAAGAGTGAAGCAAAAGTTTACATACTAAAAAAGGAAAGAATTACAAAAAGTAGTCTATAGGAGAGTCTAATACAAGTACATAGATTTAGGATGGCATGTAATATACTAGAAAAGGCAAGAACTACCATATTCCTTTTAGAACAAAATATGTTATTATTATGTGCTTATAAATATTGATGAAAGATTCACTAGGTATTACTAAGGTAACTATATACAATGGTTTTGACTAGATGATGCTAGGGGTCAATCATTGAAAGGTTGAACTTAGGCTACCAAGTTAAACTAAAGTGATTAAATTCTTAAATATGATATATACTTAGGTAATGTATTTAAATATTTAATTCAATTATATTATATAATCAAGTAAATCGAATCTACATCAATTTAGATGGAAATAAGAAACGTAATTCAATACATTACCTGACTAGATAAATCCATCAACTTAGTATAAACAAAAACTTAAAATACAACTGAATGAATTATATATTTGGATCAATGTTTTGATCAAATATTATCAATTCATCATCATCATTGCTTACTTTTCAGCCTTATGAATCATTCTTTATATCTCTAATGGCAACAATTGCTCTATGATAAGGTTTTAGCCTTTCACTTTTATATTTTAGAATTTAGAGCGTTGAATATTAGGAGATATTTTTAATTTTTGAATTCACTATTTAAAGTATTGCTTTTTATGTATATTTAGTAAGTATTGATATGATTTTTCATTTCTTTACCAATATTAAAAGAAAAAAACAAAGAAAAATTACATGTATTATGACTTGTTCAACCCATATGGGTCAAGGTCTAACTATTCAAGTTGACCAAGTTTAGATGGTCATTAGCAATATGGATTCTTGGGATCAAAACAACCTACTTTATACCAATGGTCATAGCCAAACTGGTTGAATCAGGCAAGTATTATTCATGGCTATTGATCCTACAAGTGGGACAACTCAGGGGTTATTTGCAACAAGTGCTAGTGGTGGTGGAACGTTATTAGTGGAGGCATCCTCTAACATTGGAGGGATGTCTTGTTGCCTTTTTTTAGTAAATTTTGCTTTGAGCTCTTCATTTTCCAGTTGCATCTTCAGGAACATCTCTTCCAAGTGATGAAAATGCTTTAGGTTAATAGTATTGGCTAGGTGCACTTGCTATTGGTTTTGCTACAATAGGGTAGGTTTTCAATAGTATTCTCAACATGTTGGCTAAGTTGTTACTCATTATTGTAGGTGTTGCCTTGTTGATTTCTATGAGTGGTGCATCTACTCTTGGCCATTGGAAGAATAGGATTCACTATCAGATGATGCCAATATTTATTGATGCTCAACGTTCATATGGAGTGCTTAAGATCAAAGATAACTTGCAAACGCAATCGAACATACCTAAGCTAAGAAGGATACTAAAGTGGTTCTAATGAAGCTACTCTAGTACTCAAGGCAGAGATGGCTCAAAAGTGTTTTTAAAGGAGAGTAAAGTGAGCTAGAGTGTGAAGATGTGGATGCCTTTACTTGTGGAATTACCTAATATTTTAGGAGTAACTTGTGAGGTTTACGTAAAAGGTAGATTGTATTTGAAGATGCATACTAAATATTGTAGAGAAGATCTTGGGTTAAGGGCATGCTAGTTGTATGCTTTTTATATTTAGCCAAGTTATTCCCATCTTATCTTCTTTTGATTTAATGGATTGGGCCTATGTATCATAGGTCTACAAACCTAATCTCTAAAGGCTAGAATGTGATAAAGGCTTAGTAGACATTTTTGAACCAAATCGGATGAGTTGTTAGAAGCTTAGTTCGAGTATTAAGAAGATCATTTATTATACTAATAGCTTGACCTTAGCCATGACAAGGTCAAATAAGCTTTGGGGAGCTCGGCTAAGGTTTTGAGTAGATTGGTCATGGGCTTTTAAACTAAGCCCATGCCTTAACATGGTTGGCTTTTGCTTGGAGGTTTATGTTTAAAATAGCTTATCAATACTCTTATATTTGATTTTGTGAACACTTGGAAAAAGAATAATGAAAACAAGGGGAAAATGCAAATAACCCCCTAAATTTTGACTTAGGTGTAAATTAAACACTTGAACTTTTAAAGTACAGTTTTTGGTCCCTTAATTTTCATAAATTGGTAAACAACTGCTATAGGATGAGAATAACTCTTTCAAACATTGATTTTAGTATGTAAACTTTGATTTTCATGTGCAAATACCTCCTAATCACTCCTATAGTTTAGGGAGTTGTTTATACACCAAAATCAAAGTGTAAGAAGTTATTCTTAACTTATGGGGGTTATTATGCTAATTTGTAAAAGTTTAGGAATCAAAAACCACATTTTGAAAATTTAGGAGGTTAATCTGTACCTTAATCAAAATTTAGGGGTGTTATTTGCAATTTCCCCTAAAAATAAAATAAATAAGGATAACAACAAACCTTCTAAAAGGATATATCTCTACACTCTATATCTATCCAAATCTTCTAAAACCCTAAATATATTTTTAAATCTTCTCTTATTCTCTTCATCAACTTAGTGTATTGAGTGATACTTTTCCATAAGAAACTTAAAGGTTAAAAAAATGAAGGGAAACTTGTTTTATATAGAAGTCTTAGTAAGTTTGATGTTTTAGGCATTCATGATAAATTATTGTGAGTAATAAATTAAAATCGAATCTTTGGGTTATATTTCTATAGAAATTATGAGCGTACAAGTGTGGTGTGGTGAAGTATGCATGTAATCAAGTAGGTTGTGCTATTTTTTCTAGAATTTTTGTAAGATTTTGATCTTGAAGTGATAAAATAAAGTTACTTGATTCATTAAAGAAAAGGATGTTTTTTTAAGAAGTTCTTTATGCAAATAATAAGAATTATTGCAACCAGTTTTTAAGGTTATTTTGCAATCTATCATCAAAAGAAAAATAAATCATTCATTAATTATCTATTTTTATTATTAATGACATTAATTGCTTTCTATTGACAACATAAGCTAATAAACATTGATTCTTATTCATATATATAATTTCTATTTTTACAATTTAACTATTTTCTACTATATATAATATATCTTATTAAGTAATTATTATATGAGGTTTATGGAATAGGAATTAAGATACATACTATATAAGTAACAGTTTGATTGCAAATATATATAATTACTTATCTTACTTAAGTAGTATACATAATATTCATATGTTATAACCTAAACAACTTATCATATTATATTATATGTCATACAATATCTTATTTCAATTAATATATATATATATGTAATGGTTTTCTATAAATTGCAACATTGCATATGTAATGGTTTTAATATACCAAATAATCAATTGTTAGTATATTTACAAGTATTATAGTCTATACATATTGTAACTTGTTTGTTATATAATATGTTAATAATTTCCTATTATTTAGCTTATAAACGCTTGCTACATGTGCTTGGTTCGGTAAAGGGGCTCGTTATGGTAGATCCCCAGAGGCATTCGTTAATTTACATGCGATGTTATCCTCAATAGAGTTGCATATCAGCATAATGTAGGTAGATTTAGAGACTCAAGGGAGTTAGGCTCGGAGTGGTAGTTCCCAATACCGTAGTATGTATATAATATATATATATATATTGTATATCGGGATCATGAGTTATCCTAAGTCTTGAGATGTCAAGACTGTATTGTGTGCTAGACTTAAATGAAAAGATATTAAAAGAATCTCATTTGCATTTTATATATGTGAGTATGAACTATTTGTCATGCACATACGATTGTTGTATATATGTGCTTAGTGTAAGCTCAACCCTTAGGGACTTTTTTTTTTTTTTAGTTGTAAATGCTAAGGAATTTTATGAGAAGCCCTATGTAGACTTTGATTAGGATTAGTCAGGTGTCAATTACCTTTCCTACTATGATGATCAATAGAGAGAACTCTACGATCAGTTAGTTGTTAGCTTTCGATTTTTTGTTAGGAAGTGAAACTTTAGTTAGGAATTGAGATTTTTTTTTGAAGGAGCGTTATGGACTCTAGTTTCTATGACTAATATTAGATTTATCATGTTTTCCAATGTTTGTGTAGTGAAATAGGTTACTTGGTCTAGACTATTATTTGTAGATTTATGATGTGAGTGGAAACCATTGGCTGCTTCTTCATTTTCCATGAAACAAGTGCATCACCAATTATGACAAAAAATAAAAAAAAATAGTTGAAGAGTGTCTATCATTAGTACGAGATCCCCAACATAAGTCAAAAAAGGCTCGAAGTTATAGTATATTTGCAGTTGGATAAAAAATTCCTAAGGAGGAAATTCCTTTAAGGTATTGTAGAAGATGAAATAATGCATCTAAATGTAGTTAGCCTGGTTGTGCGAGATACCGACTTAAGCAATGCATAAGGTAAGAAATGTTTAGCCTAGTGAGTGTAGCATATAGGAGACGACCAATAAGTCGCCTATACAAGGAAGCATAACATAATAGTGGCCTAGTAGACTTATCCAAGAATAGTCGAAGCTGCATAGAAGTAGAAGCTGGCTTGCAACCAGTCAACCTTGCACTTTGTAACACATTGAGCGTAAATTTCCTTTGGTTGACCAGTATACCTTGTTGATTGCAACAAAAATCTAGCCTAAGGAAGAATCAAGATTGTTCTAAATCCTTAATTGTAAATTCAAAATCCAACTTCTGTTTAACAAGCAAAATGAACCTTTTGTCCAAACCTATCATTAGCATATCATCAACATACAATGAGATAAAAGTATTGCTACCTAAACCTTAATGTGTAAATAATGATGAATCATGAATTGACTGTTGAAAACCCAAAGAAAGAAGGAACTTAGATACCTCAAAGTCCCACTGCATAGATGCTTATTTTAACCCATATAAAGACTTCCTTAACTTATAAACTTGATTAAGGAATGATGGGAATCCGATTACGGGACACCTGACTTGTAGCCAAGCCTAAGGCCTAGAAGAACTAACCAAACGAATCCTCCAGCTCTAATTGACTCTTACTAAGGTCGATTTGATCCTTACTACCAACTGACCCCTCATGCTAAATCGAATAACTACACATCTCTTGGAAGTTGAATGTCAACTAAATGAAAGCTTTGTTGACAGCCTGACCTCTCATAAATGTATGTTTAGCAATACTCGAGTTGACCCCTAGCTCGACAACATTAGTGTTGAGAAGACAAAAGCTCTAACACATGTTTGCAGCCATTCCTCCTAGGATGAGTCCAACCCAAATCGGCATTAGTTGCCTCTAATTAGAGGTATCGAGTCTTACAATTTAAATTCCTATATTCTATCCTTAACTTAATTCAACAGGCAAGTGTAGCTATCGTTTTATAGTATGGATAAGTATAGAGTTGTCTCCATTAGGAAAATGGTTCAATTACTAGTATTAATTACTCTTCCTATTAAATAGCAACCCAATTTATCAAATGATGCAAATAATAAAATATCTAATTTACTAGTTACACCACACTAATCAACATTTATCCAACACAAATGTTATAGACACTATTAATACTACAATAATTTAACATATAGACTTGCTCCACCACTTGGTATGATACTACCAATATACATTTTATCCCAATACTTTTTATCTATGGGAAATAATAGATATGTAAGTATTCTTCTCAAAACTACTTACTTTTAATATTAATTGTGTCTATTAGAATTTCTTTTTAATTAACACCTTATTCAGATTGCATTAATGTTATGTTCATTTATTGATTTCCTTAAGAATGTAGTAATTTTCTTAATAATATCTCTTTTATTAGGAGTAAATTGTTTCAACAAATCAGATCTATTCAATAGAATTGTCTCTCGACTTATTCTAATGAAATCTGGCCTAAGACAATGTCGTGCACTATATTGTACATAGATTGATTAAGTTCAATTCACCAGAACTAATAATTATTAGGAACTTACTAATTCACATACTTATTCATACTAAGTTGATGTAGGAAGCCCTAGTTACTACTCATACGTGATGAAATAAGTGAATATATTAACAAAATGTAGAAATAACAAAGAAATTAACATAAGACAAGTAAAAAATACAACCTCATTTAGAAGTCATTAGTAGAAATCTTTACAACAACAAATGATGAATTCCCATCGGCTCTCTAGAGTAATTTCGAGAAAAGTACGATGCAACACTTAGAACCATGTTGAAAATGGAAATACAATGGTACAAAGATGGATGAATAGGTATTGGTTAGTGATATGATGTTCTTTTTTTGGTGTTCTCTCTTTTGATCTAATGTTATATCTTCTCCTCTTCTATGATTTTGTCACCTTTTATCATGGTATATTTACACTTAACTCGTCAAATGACTTGAATTATGCTATTTCAAGATACCGCCTAATGTAAAAAAATATTCCATGTACTGGTTCATGTAAAAAACTTAAAGATGAACAATTACATCTACTCTTATCACGTCTGTAACTTGAGGAGTGATAGTCTCGAAAAACAAGATTTTATACTAATCATGGTCGTGACAGTGGATGTGAACTCTTTGTCGCTTCATTACAACTCATTACACTTATGATTGAGGGCATGATCACCCTCTTACTATACAATTATGATCGTGATTGACAAGGAGATCATTAGTGCTTGCTCAATCACACCCTTGATGAAGGGCATGATCAGTGATAGCTAATACAATATTTCTTCATTACACCCATGATTGAATAAATCTTGGTTCTATTTCAAACTTTTTTTCTCCTCACAGTCATGATTGACTTAAAAGTCATTTTTTGTGTGTAAATTTCATCCTCTTGCTCATGATTTATCTAAAATCAATACATTTTACAATTAAGTACAAAAACTTAAGAATTGAATCACAATTATGAACAATTTTATGCCTAAATATGCCTTAAAAGTGTAAAGTAATTTACACTTGTTAAACTTCCCTACACTTAAGCTTTACTTGTCCTTAAGCAAATACTTAAAAACAATTAATTGCATAATCGACAAAGTATTCCCAATAGATTAACTATGTATGTCACTTGTTGTGTTCATAGAACAATGACCAATATTTTAAGACTAATCAAAGTAAAATACACTTCACCCTTACTATGTAGTGATAGTTTTCAAAGGCACAAAGTTAGCACAAAGTTAAATAGATCAAACGAAAATTAGTTATACTTCATCCACTTCCTTAAGTGTATACAAACTCTTCAGTTACTTCTTAAAATCACTAATTTAGAAGAAAAGTGTATTGCATCTTTTTTTCTCCTATATTTCTACTTTTTTTTATTAAATCTCTCTAAGAATAGCTTACACATTACATTCTCATTTTTCTCTTTCTTTTTTTTTTAGAATAAAACCAAATATTAGCAATGGAGTTAGACTTAGCTCTTTTGAGGGACTAAAGCCTGTCTTAACTAACTTGGTTATAAGGATAAAGGTTAACAATGGAGTCAAACTTTGCTCTTTTGAGGGATCAAAGCTTGCCTTAACTAACTTGATCCTTATAAATCCTTATAGATTCTTATTGCAATGGTATAAAGACAAAAATTGGTAGTAGGGTCAAACTTTGCTGTTCTGACGTAGCAAAGTTTGCCCTTACTAATTTAGTCCTTAAACACTTCAATTTACTCTATTTTGAAGAGATTCTCGAGATTCTCAAGAAATATCAATAAGTGAATTACTTCATTTGCCCTTTTAATTCAAGATTAAATGAACTCACAAAAGTAATTGAAAAGTAGATATATTACTTAGAAAGTTTAGATGCACAACCAATTAACTTTGAATTAATGCCTCCAATTCACATCTAACCTCTAAATTCATTCATTAAATAGTAAGTAAGTGTGCTTTACTTAGATTTGATCCTATAATATTGATCATGTATACTAAGTCCACAAGAAGTAGTTAGGCACAAAATTAATTGCTACTATACCAAATTAACAATATACTTAGTAAACTCATTACTTAAAAACAAACAGCTTAAGTAGAAGACTTTTGATAAATAAAGTTTAACCTTCCCCACATTTAATGAGAGGCAATGTCCTCAATGTTTAAGGAAAGCAAACATAGAATAGGTATAGAAAAGGAATAACTAGAAAGATAAAAATTAATAAATAACAAGAATTGGACTTCCCTAAAATATGAAGTTTGATCATTTCATTGAGTCGCAAACCATTAGATGGTACATCCTTCAAACACGTTGACAATTTGAACAACAAAAGACACCTAACCCTTAAGACAAAACAAAAACCAAATACAACAAACTCATAATATGAGAGTCTCCATTAATAGTACATCAGTGAGATTAAGCTCTTAAATAGATAAAGATTCTAAAAATAACAAAATACAACAAAAGAAAGAAAATGAGTCAATCATCCTCATCTCCTATCTCTTCATCTTAACTGTCTTCATCCTCCCCGGATGACTCTACCTCACTTTCATCCTCAGCACCTTGTCTGGCTGTTTCTTGTTAGGTTCTTTGAGTTTCTTCTTCATCATCACTGTCATCCTCTTCTGACCCTTCCCTCTCATCACTAGAGCCTTCCTCTTTTGACTCTTTATCTTCTTCTTTTTCTTCTTTTAGAGCACTTATAGGTGGGGGAATTAGAGGTTGATTAGGACTCGCATTGTCTTGAGTTTAAGGATGAGAGAAACAAGAGGGAATAGCTGCTCTTACTTTCGTGGCGATATTCTTCAAAAGCTTAACAATTCCCTTCTGATTCTCTTTAATCTTAGCCACTTCAGTTTCCAATCTCTTTAAATTATCGACTTAGGAGCTCGATGTGGATGGTGCAAAATCAGGAGCACCAAGGTCTTCAATATCTAAATCAAGATCTGAGACTCTTGGTAATGGTTTTGGTAATAGGTTTGGATCAGCACAAGAGTCTCTTGGCATGTCACTTATAGGCCATAACCTCAAATTCATGAGGATCCTCATAATTAGTCCTCCAATGAAAATACTCATGCTTTTATCAAACGATTGCTGGCAAAGTCTAAATACGGTTAAGATGTCTACATTCATCGAAAACCCCTTTAGTACATAATATAAGGGCAATAAATCGTGCTCCCCCACCACCCTAAGGCTCTTGTGCTTCCCATAAATTATCTTAACAAGAATATAGTGGAAGACTCGAGCACTAGTCTTCTTCAAAGTGGAAACCTTGCATTTACTTGCCCTAAAACTACTTTCATTTAAGATTTCTCTCCAAAACTCATTTACTGAAGTTCCCTTAAGGAAGACTCATTGGCAAATTGACAAACTCCTCATCCTTAAGCTTAGCTCAGATGTACAACCCCATCGCCCATATGAATGTTAACATATCGATTGTATGAGTTCGTTCGAATGTAAAGAACTCCACCACATTATCCATTTTTGAGCCAATATACTCGTACTTAATCTTGAAAGATAAGAGGAAAGACAAAGTTGTTTGATTATAAGTCTTCTCTTGAACCATTAATAGTTTTAGCCATGGCCCATTTCCCAACAATCTCTGTATGGCTATCTTCAAGCCGTATTCCCTCAATACATCCTAGTTTATGACATAGTGTTGCTTGATAATCTTCTTAGTGACAAATTCCTTGAATCTCTCTTTTTACTTCGTAGTCATACTAGCTAGTGGAGCGACTGCCTTATTGAAACTTGCTACATTGGATAGTCTGGGAAGAGGAGAAGAAGACCGATCAGCTTTAGGTCTCTTATGTTGAGAAGTGGTTGTTTTTTTTTTTGGTGCCATTTGCAGACATCGATATTAGGTCAAACTCATATACAATTTGAGTATAATTTAGACTAAGCAAACCTATTCTAACTTCCTTCAACTTACAAACATAAAGTATCTATCGACTAATCATGATTAACCCTAACCAACTTCTAAGCAAGCATTACACAAGTGAATTCATAATAACTCAACTTGTAACTCGAGTGTCAACTAAGGATTAGTATCTCCCTTTAACTATGCAACACTCAACTTCATAACATTACACATAAACACAACACTTTAACATAAAGAACAATAACTAGCATTACAATCTTACATAACACTTAAGTACTATGACGAGACTAATTCATTAATTTAGACTCAATTTATGGAAATCCCCAATTCGATCATTATTAATACAAATTAGGGTTTAAGCTTGATGTACTAACTTTTAGCATAAAATCATACAAATTGAAGTCTAATTATGATACAAACACAACTGTTAGTACCATAACAACACTTTTACAAATCATAGTAAACATACATATATAAAACCTAAAGTAACAAGAATCAAATCTATGAAAATATAAAAAAATGAAAGAAAAAGAGGAAGATAATATCTTAGAAGAGTGTAAAGGTGATGAAAAATGATAGTACAAGTGTTAGAAGTGGGTAAAATAAGGGTTGATGTGAAGAAAATAGGGGTAGAGGTTTGTCAGAAACTGGCATAGTGAGAGTATTACGAGGTGGACTTCTAAAATGTGAGAGAGAGAGAGAGAGAGAGAGAGAGAGAGGAAAATTACTTATATAATGGGGGTAGTGGGGACATGATTACGGTTGTGGTACCCTTTTCGAGCTTGGTCACGGGCGTGATAAGTCCTGTAGCTTTGTGTTTAAAATTTTTTAATTATCATGGCTTACACCCTTTAATAGTCATAGGCATGAATAAACCTGTGACTAGTATTGTGGTAAAAAATTTCATACGTAACTCATTTTATCACGTCCATGATTGAATTGAAAAGCTCTCAAAGTAATAATCACAATTGTGATGGAGGCATGAAATTTTCTAAGGAAGTGATCATGGCCATAATGGATAGGTGGATTAACCCTACTAATTTATCACCATCGTGATCAATCCCGTAATAGATTCCATGCTTGAAAAATTAAATACTTACATTTATTACTGCCGTGATTGCAATGTTTACCTTTCATCCTCCATTTACGTCCCTATACTTTGTGAAATTCTTCTCTTCTCTCTAAATTTCCATGACTTCCACTTGATGTTTTCTTTCTTTGTGCATCAAACTATAAACAAAGATACTTAAAAAAATCCAAATGAATAACAATAACAACAATTAATTAATTTTAAACTCAAAAAACTTCAAAGTACTTAAAACAAACAAAACAGAATTGCTAGTCTAATAAATAATACATGCTTGTTTAATGTTTCAAGCATGATGTTTCTAGAGGCTTTCAACTTCGTTTCTTGACTAGAGAAGTCTTAACTCCTCTTTACCTTAAAGTTATAGCTTGGACTTGTTCTCTTGAGTTTATCTCGGTATTCCCTGAAAAAGATCCTAGAACCCTTTTTGAAAGTTCTTTTGCAATTTGCCTAACTTGGTTTTTTAAGTTATTGATCGATGACCCTTGATTTCTCAAAGCGATTTCAGTAGCTTAGTGACATTGTTTAGAAGTCTTGATGTACTGAGCCAACATCTCCTCAATGGAAATTGGCTTACTCTGAGGAGAAGGCACTTGTCTCTAAAATCTAAGAGGT
Source organism: Lumnitzera littorea (assembly GCA_024138015.1). NCBI lineage: Eukaryota > Viridiplantae > Streptophyta > Magnoliopsida > Myrtales > Combretaceae > Lumnitzera > Lumnitzera littorea. The sequence continues at coordinate 25,725,618 of JAMXBB010000012.1, forward strand.
GGCATGTTGAAACTTTGATTAGAGTTGTTGCTCCATTTGAAGTTGGGATGATTCCTTTAACCTTCAACCCATATTGTGTGTGTTACTGAAATGATCATTCTTTAGTTAGATCGAGTTCCCTACTTAGTCAACCTGTTCGACTTGATTAATCTCTGAAGAGCTTACCAACTCAAAATCTGAAACTACTAAAGCCATGTTCTTAACCATTGTGAGATTATTAAGCTTCCTTATCAACATCTCAACCTTATGTGCTAGAGCGGAAGTGACTTCTAACTCATGTTTTCCCGTTGACTTTATTTCTCTTCCTCTTACATATGACGATTGATAATGGTTATTAGCTATATCTTCAAACAGTTGGATATATTGCTCCAATGACTTATGGTTTAGGCTTCCTCCAACAGCTCCATCAATGAGCCGCTTAGTGGTATAGTTCAATCTATTGTAGAATGTCTAAACTTGATGCCAATCCGAAAGCCCATGATGGGGACATTTTCCTTAATAAATCCTTCCATCTCTCTTATACTTCATATAGAGTCTCTGAATCCATTTGACCAAAAGAAGAGATATTTTCCCTTATCTTTGTTGTTCTTAAAGGTGGGAAGTATTTTCTCATAAATGGCTCAGCCATCTCCTACCAGATATTGATGGAATTCTTTAGCATAGAGTTGAGCCACTACTTTGCATTAGATCTTAATGAAAATGGGAATAACTTGAGGTGGACAGTGTCTTTTGAAACTCTACCTGTCTTAAAGGTATCACAATTTTCCAAGAATTGCTGCAAATGGTAGTTGGGGTCTTCATCACTGATCCCATCAAACTAAACACATTACTGGATCATCTAAATAATACTTAACTTGATCTCAAAAGTATTTGCTTAAACTCTAGGTCGAACGATGTTGGTACTAACCCTTTTTAAGTTGGACCTACAATAATATAACATTGTCCTTAGAGTCATAAGTAGGTTTACTCTTAGCTTATTCTTCGCTTGTATTACATTCCGATTTCCATCAAGAGGTGGGTCTAAATTTAATGGTAGATCTCTTTGGATACCATCTTCTAGATTCAAGAATTGGCTTTCTAATAGTAGCTCAATGTTTTGATTTTGATTATTCATTTTAGATGACTTTATTTTGATTCTCAATGGTTTTCATGCTCTTACATCCTTACTACCAAATGCTTACTTCTATAAATAATCTCGAACTTTCTTTAAGTTACTTTTGAGTGTTCTCTTGGTTTCAGGATTGAAGTCAGGTAGATTAGTTGTGCTGCTTTGGGTCATAAACTACAAATCAACAATTAAGCCAATATGAGCACAAATATTTCAACTAAATTAATAACAAATATAAAAGAAAACAAATGCTAAAAGAACATGAATCCTAATTTTGCTAATGATGATGCTGTCTTCCCCAGCAGCGGCACCAAAAAAACTTAGTTACCTCTAGTTAAAGTTATCGAGTCTTACAATTTAAATTCCTATATTCTATCATTAACTCGGTTGAACAGGTAAGTGTACCTATCGTTTTATAGCATGGATAAGTAGAAGGTCATCTTCACTAGGAAAATAATTCACATAGTAGCACTAATTACTCTTCCTATTAACTAGCAACCCAATTTATCAATTGCTGAAAAGAATAAAATATCTAATTTACTACTTACATTACTCTAATTCACCACAAATTTTATCCAACACAAATGCTATAAACACTATTAATACTACAATGATTTGACTTATAAACTTGCTCCACCACTTGGTATGATACTACCAATATACTTTTTATCCTAATATTTGTTATCTGTGGGAAATTATAGATATGTAAGTATTTTTCACAGAATTATTTACTTCTAATCCTAATTGTATCTATTAGAATCCCTTTTTAATTAACAGCTAATTCGGATTGCATTAATGTCATGTTTATTTATTGATTTCCTAAAGAATGCAACAACTTTTGTAATAATATCTCTATTATCAAGAGTAAATTGTTTTAACGAATCAAATCTATTCAATAAAATTGTCTCTCGACATATTTTAATGAAATTTGGCCTAATACAATGTCATGCACTATACTATACTTAAATTGATTAAGTTTAATTTACTATAACTAATAATTATTAGGAACTCACTAATTCATGCACTTATTCATATCAAGTTGATGTAAGAAGTCCTAGTTACTACTCATACATGATGAAATAAGTGAATATATTAACAAAATGTAGAAATAACAAAGAAATTAACGTAAGGCAAGTAAGAAATATAACCCTATTCTGAATTCCTTAATAGAAATCTTTACAGCAATGAATGATGAATTCTTATTAGCTCTCTCGAGTAATTCTACGAAAAGTATAGTACAACATTTAGAATTGTGTTGAAAATGGAAATATAATGGGTATAAAGATGGATGAATCGGTGTTGAATGACGATATGATGTTCTCTCTTTTGATCTAATGTTATATCTTCTCCCTTTTATGATGTTGTCACCTCTTTATCGTGGTACATTTATACTTGACTCATCAAAGGAATCGAATTATACCACTTCAAGACACCGCTCGTTGGCAAGACATATTTCATGTACCAGTTCATGTGAAAAACTCGAAGAAGAATAGTTACACCTAATCCTAACATGCCTGTGACTCAAGGAGTGATAGTCTCATAAAACAAGATTTTACCCTAATCACGGCTGTGATAGTGGACATAAACTCTTCGTTGTTTCATTACAACTCATCACCCCTATGATTGAGGGCGTGATTACCCTCCTACTATACAATCACAATCGTGATTGACAGCGGGATCCTTAATGCTTCCTCAATCACGCCCTACAATCTTTCTTCATCACGCTCGTGATTGAATGAATCTTGGTTCTACTTCAAATTTTTTTTCTTCCAATGGTCGTGATTGACTTAAAAGTCATTTTTCTTGTGTAAATTTCATCCATTTACTCGTAATTCATCTGAAATTAATACATTATACAATTAAGTATCAAAACTTAGGAATTGAATCGCAACTATAAACAATTTTATGTCTAAATATGCCTTGAAAATATAAAGTAATTTACACTTATCGGGCATCCTTGCTTAGCAACCTTAACCAGCACCTCAACTCTATTGAACTCAAGCTAACTATACAAAATTTGTCTTTTTTACTAGAGAGTTACCCACCTACAATAAGTTATGTATCCAACTAGCTACAAATAGAATCTTCTACACATAAAAAGTTGCTTTTGTTGTATTTTCCAATATACCCTTCATCATTCCTTATACTCCTTTTAGACACTAACCCTTTTAATCTTTTCCATTTTAGGTAGGTTGCCCTAATTTTAGGGTATAAATACCCATTGTTCATGTAACCACAAGAATCATGTTATTATCATTAATATACTAAATATTTCTTTTTGTGAACATTGCTCTCATTGGCTTATTTGCTCTTTCTTCATTCTTGTCCTAACTTTTAAGTAATGTTAGGTAGTAAGTAATCTCACTGGATCAATTTGTGCGTCATATAAAGCTGTACCGTGAGTCATTGAAAGTTTCACTGGTACGTTATATCTTTTAGAGTTATTCATAGGTTTGCTTATTTTCTTCCTTTTTTGTTCTCTCGTGCACTTCCTATTACTCATTTTAAGCTTTTAGTAAGCTTAGACTCATTTTTGCGACTAGCTTTGTTTGTTTTTGGCTTCAGTCTACATCAGGGAAAGCCTTATCATATTCTTGAGGAGGAACCATATAAATCTTTTCATCTAAATGACTATATAAGAATTTATTATTCACATCAATTTGATGAAGTGTCTAAGAGAATGCAGTTGTTAAAGCCAATAAAATACAAATCGATCCTAATTTAGCAACCGATGAAAAAGTGTTGTGATAGTCTTCCCATTTTATGTGTTGAAGTAAACCAAGAAAATCTTCCATTATCTTTGAGAGCATCTATGTGCTTGGAGGAAATAGATACTTCTTGTGTTTGCTCTTAATTTATAAACAATATGGATGCTAAACAAAATTTAAAGAAAATTATTTTTTAGCCCTTAAGATTTACCTACTTCTTTATTTGATTCTTCAATTTTTTTTATCCCTTCTATTTGAGTTCTCAACATTTCAAAATCTTATAGAAATAATACATTTATTAAGTTTAGTAAATTTTCCATCTATCCATGAAATACATTAGTTTCAAAATTGTCCACAACAATTAATTAAACAAAATTATAAGATTTACTGCACTTACTAACATAATATAAGAAAAAATAAAATTAATGATATAATATGAATAAAAATAATAAAAAATACAAAATAAAATAATTGAAAGTAGGAAAAGGGACTAGAAAAAAATGATGCGTACTTTAACCATATTAGTGAACTAATTCAAGGTCAATTGGGAGCTAATATATGTCCAAAATGGATAAAATGTTTAATATATTTAATGAAAGTCTTAGTTTTTTAAAAGATTTTGAAATATTGAGAAGGAAAAAAAGATTTAGGACTTAAATAAAAAGTAAATAAACGCTAGGCACTAAGAAATTTATTAAAACTAAATGTCATTATCCTACAGGATGTTTGTTCAAATGCTATAAGCTGATATAATACGAGAAAAACACCGAATTAAGACAATGTTAGGCCGACAAAGACGATTGGAGCTTACGAAAGCAATGATCAAGGGGTTCTAATTTGCATCGCAGCATCAAATTATTTCTAATAATGACATATATGCGTTTCTCTCGAAGAACGACGATGAAAGAGACGCTCGTTATTAATTACTGATTACAGGAGATTGAAATAAGAAGATAAACCTAAGATTATTCCATGTTTTGCATCGAGTACAAAGGCTTTAGTAAAAAACTACCAATCTTCACTCCTGTTCCTAAGAAATTAAACTATTTTTCTTTTCTCTCCCCCATTGTGCTTCAAAATTCAAATGGATTCCTCAAACTGTCATCCCCCTAAGATCTTGCAAAATTGGTTTATTTATTTATTTAAGTAGCAAGCCATATTTATTTTTGATTGGCCTCAACGGTCTTAAGCAAAACTTCTTCAATTTTAGATTGATGTCTATCTTGGTATTAGGATTAGCCATTTGGCATCAAACTCATCTATCTAGACACAATATTATGCAATTATGAACGAATTTATAAAAACAAAACTTAATACAATAATAAATGCTCATACCCATTTGAAGCTTTGTATAATACATTTTAAGTTTTATTTTTGTCTACACATTCATTTAGGCATACCTTATTAAATCCCAAGCTCATTATACATATACTAATCTCTTTTTATGAAAACCAAATTAAATGTATTGATAAGTTTTTATTTAAGTTAATTATTAATAAGATTAACATATAAAAATATTAGTTACAAAACACTTCAAGTTTGAATCAATTGCTGAATTCTTAAGCTATTATATTTTTGATACATAAAAAGAAATCTTTGCAAGTATTACTATAATCAATATAGTTATTAAACAGTATCAATGTCAACCCGACTTCCAACAGACAAACGACAACAACCAACGGGTAGGAATTTCATCCTTCGTCGGTAAACACCGATAGTTACATAGTGCGAATCACATATCTATCGCTTCTCGAAAGGAATTTTGATAAGGAGCGATAATCCAAATGGTTTTAAGTCATAGTACAAGGGTACATTGTAGGAACAACTCTCGTGCAGATTTTGAGGAACACAGAATAGGAAATTTCATGCGAAATAAAGTTCGCTTGGTAATCGGGGTCTGAGAATAACCTGGAGCGGTTTTTCTTTCAGAATAGTTAGTCCGAAACTTACGGACATGTCAACTGGTGAATTGTCCACAGTTGAGACATCAAATGCCTGCAAAAATCTAGCCAATACGAAGTGTACCAGTTGAAGCCCAAATGATGTTCCAGGACAAGCTCTCCTTCCACTGCTAAACGGTATGAGCTCAAAATGTTGTCCCCTGACATCAACATCCTTATGTGTTGTCAAGAATCTCTCTATGTTGAAGGATAATGGGTCCGACCAGACTCTGGGGTCTGTTTGGATTTTCCACAGGTTCGGTATGAGCCTGGTGCCTTTAGAGACATGATAGCCACCTATGATGCAGTCATCCGTGACTTCGCGATGCCCCGAGAGAGGTGCTGCTGGATACAGTCTTAGTGTCTCCTTAACCACTGCTTGTAGGTAGACGAGGTTGTTGATGTCTGAAAAGCTCACCAGCCTTCTCTTCCCAACTTGTGTGTCGAGTTCTTGTTGGACCTTTTCCAAAGCCTCACGCTTGTTTAATAGTAACGAGATTGCCCATGTCATTGTCACCATGGATGTGTCACTTCCACCTGCAATCACAGTCTTCGGAAGAAAATAAATTCATGTTTCGGACAAATTATCAAGATAAATGTTTACACAATCCCTATAACTATTAAGATAACTAATTATATGAACCCGTCACTATTAATAAGATGTAAATAGTACTTTTAAATTTACAAGAAAAAATAAATTTATCAAAAAAAAAAAAGAAGTAGAAGCGTTTTTCCATAATTTCTTAATAGAACTTATCTCCGACTATTGGTAAAGCTCCCAGCACCATTGTTAAAAAGGTCCATAGCAATACAAAAGCGATAAGTGCATATATTAAAAAATTATTGAGAAATAATAACACGTTTAAGGACGATGGTTTTATTTACAATGACTGCATAATACAAATCTAAGGACCATGTCAGATATAAAGCACTCCACGAGAGGAAAAAAAGAATTTAAACATTGTTTGGTTAATAATAAAGTTTTAGGAGATTTTTAGTTCTCCTCCCCCTTATTATCTCTGCCTTTTGTTGATGAGAGTTCTAGACGCCATCTTTCATGATTTGTGCTTTTTCTTTTTCTTTTTTTTTTTTCTTCTAAACTTTTTCGGGGAAGGATAATAACATTGTGGTATTAAAAAAAGAAAATTCTAAATTTTAGTTTAAAAAAAAAAGAAAACCTTAAGGTACCTTACCTAAAATCAAATTTCCTTAGAGATATTTCTTATACATGTATTATATGGCGTGGAAATTTAAGGTTTGAATCGCTTGAATCTCCTTCCCTACTTTTTTATTTTATTTTATTATAAGATTGTCTCTTTCATTGAATATTATAGTGTAACTTAAAATTGTGAGTTCAAAATATGATTTTAATTATCTATATTTTATTTCTATTTTATTATTAAAATTATACTTTCAACTAACTATTTTAAGGTAATTTTAAATTGTGAATTGAATACATAATCTCAATTAAGTAACTTCATAATTTCTTCTTCTTCTTTTTTTCTTCAAAGGCTCATACTTTTAAGTATTTATTTTTTCCTTTGAATTCAATATCATTGTCCTCTACCCATATTTTAGGTTTTTCTTTTGTCTTTATTTTTTCCTAAAAGCTTATTATGAACAATAATTCCGAAAGCAATCATAGTAAAAAGAAAAAAAATTAATAAATTTGTTGTCTACTTCGGCTATTAAAGTAAACTTTTTGGACTTTACATTAAGAATAAGCACGGATCGATTTGATTCGGTTTTCCCTACAAATCAAATTGAATCATAAAAATGAGGTACGGAATTTTATAACTTTGAACCAAATTATACCGTTTGAATTAAAAATTTTCCAAACTTGTAAGATTTTGGTTTGATTCAATTTGGTTTATGAATTGAACCTATTTTCTAGTTTAAGAAAGTATACTTACATATCTTGTAATCTTATATAAAAAGTATCGAATTTATTTAATAATGATAAGTATTAATATCATAATAAATGTTAATGAAGTTAATATTAATATGAATAAAATATTTCAGATGTTTATTAATAGCTCATTTTATTTATAAAAATAGTATATAGTATAATGTTTGAGTTAAATTATATATATAATTTATAAATTATAATAATCAAAAGTTCAATATATATGCATTTCAAGAAATGTAATGCATATTAAAATTATTTTAGGTGCTATATTATAACAAAAGAAATTTTTTAATTATAAGTAAAATATTATTATGTATTTTATAAAATTATTTGGTTTGGTTTTATAGATAAGTTTAGTTTATCCTTTTAAACCAACAATAAAATTTTTTATTTGGTTTGGCTTGAAAATTTTATAAACCAAATTGTAAAAGAAATCATATTTTCGGTTTGGTTTAGTTTTCTTTATGAATCGGTTCCATTTGATCAATTTTTTTACCCATCCTTACTTTCCATCCAAAGTAAACCTTTGTATAAAGAGAGTATTTATATTCTAACTCCAAAATCATGATGGGACCTCCTTGTTTATGAAATGGATTCTTTCCGTTTATTTTTCTTGATTCACTTTAATTTACCTTTTGAAATATTATTACGTGTAATTAATAGTCGTAAAAGGAATGTAATTTGGTTTATAAATCGAGAAAAATTGAGAAAAGTGTAAACGAAATGAATCCAACCGGAGGAAAATTAGAAAAATCCCTAAACGTGAATGAGGAATGAACGGTTGAGATGAATGCAGTGGCGTTAGATGGGCGGTTGGAATGTGGAAACTGGATGAGATTTGATAGGTGATTTGTTTTCAGGGAAATTATTCATGAAGAAACCGGGGATGTGGTGAAAGTTCCTTTCCGCCGAGTCCATCTGAGCGGGGATGAATCACATTTTGACACTTATGACGCGAGTGGTCCCTAAATTTATTACTCCCGACCTCAAGTAATAGCAGTTGTATGTAGCTTAAACAATCCATTTCATTGCTAGTACGAGGAAATGCTACAACGGCCGAGAAATTCAGACCTGAGTTCTTGGACAAAGCAGTAACTCAATGACGTAGGAAAGCAAAGCGTAAAAGTGGTGATGAGTGATTGGTTCGGCCGAAGAATTCGATTCCGACATATGGTCGAACAATCACTTCTCATTTATGAAATAAAGACTGTAACAATGGTCGCCGTAATCTCAGTTGTTAATCTCTCTTTTCTTTTCAAGATAATAGAAAATAATAAGAAAAAATATTTAAAGATGCATTTTCGTGCATGATCATCGTATTAGTGGGTTAATATTTTCCACAAAATCATCAGAGGGAAAAAAAAAAAAAAAGAAGTAGGCACGTACCAAACATGTTGCTTTGGCAATGGTATCATTATCGTAACCTTCAATTTTCCTCCCATCAAGAACTTTGAGTATCACATCCATGAAGTCATGATCATCATCATTAGATTCACACATCAAACCCCTTTTTCTCTTGTGATTCTCTAACCATTCACTAATGATAGTATCTAATTCTTTTGCTACTCTCTTCATAGCCTTCTCATGCCCTCCTAAATCAAGCCATCTCAAGCATGGCACTGCATCTCCTAGGGGAAACGCCCCCAGCAAATGGAAGAATTCCCTCATAGCTTCATAGCATCGCTCCGCTTCCATGTCGTTACAGCTCTCCGTGTTGCCAAAGTAGCGCTTTCCAGATATAATCCTCAGAACAATATTAAGGGTCAAGCCCCCTAACCATTTCTTCAAATCGATTGAGAAATCATCACCTGATGATGAAGCTTTGTTTCTTTTTCCATCATCAATCCACAATTGGTTCAACTCTTTGATTGAAGTCTCTACTTCTGAGACCAAAATTGGATTGACGATCGATTCGAGCCTTCGGTTCGAGAGTAGCTCCAGGTGAGTAATCTTACGCATTTCGCGCCAGTATGGACCGTACGTAGAGAACATAAACATGGCACGGTTGTATCCCATTAGGGTTGAGGCCAATGCGATTGGACGAGATGATACAAAAGTATCATTAATGGTGAAGCATTCCTTGGCCATTTCCCAATTACTTATCACAACGGCTGGTCGAGAACCTAACCAAATCTTGAAGATGGGTCCATGTTTATCTGCCATGGCTCCTAAAGTAATGTGAGGGAGTTTCGACTTGAACAGTAATGGCAAGTGTCCTAGAACGGGCCAAGCTCCTTTTGCTACGGGGGTCGGTTTAGCTTTGGAGCTAGATGCGGCCTTCCGTAGAAAGTGGTATAACAAGAAAATACTGGTGAGAAGGAGAAGAGATCCTACTAGGGCAGAGTTTTGGCTTTGAGGAAGAAGAAGAAGAAGACAATCCATTGCTTGAAAATTGAAATTGTTTACGGAAGGAGTCCCAGAAATTTGGCAAAGCTTATTAGGCCTTATCTTACTCTGAGGTATTAGCATTTAGCATGCAATAAGAGTAAAACCTTACGGTTTATATAGCATGAAGATTTTTGCAATGCAATAGGTGGGATTCTATTTTTAGTTAATAGGTAGAAAGAAAATATATCACGTAAGTGCCGATTATTTGAAAAACGTGACTTCTTCATTTGAGATGGGACGTTTCAACTTCTATTATTTTTTCGGCTTTTTGTATTCTTTTGTCAAGCATTTGGGCCATCATTAAAGTTGTGTGCATAAGGCCAATTTGTCTTATCAAAATGGACATTTGGATCCACAGACGCCGCATGTTGCAGGAAGGATGATACATAGAGTAAGCACACGTTTTTCACTCTGTTGTCTAAATGTGGTGAAGCATTACTCAAGTTAGTGGGAGTCTTCTTCCTTGGTCAACAACTTTGGTATCGTTGAGTAGAGTTAATAGAAACCATGTGTAAGCACGTGAAAACATACATGGAAATAAAGCATGAGAAGATTTGGAAATTTCTGTTTTACATTATCTATTGTACAATGTACAGAGTGATGTAAATACAATTTTGACCGACCTAACATCCACTTGTAAAATGGGCTTTTGCTTTCTCTCTCGAAGATGGTTGATATAGGGATTGCAAGAAAGAAAATAGAAATTCTATTAATTCTTGAATATCTACGTGTAAAGAAAGAAGAAAAGACGTAAAGAAACTATTTATATTTAAAAGAAATATAAAAGATTCTCTAGAATATCTTTAAAGTATCACCTAAAAATAAAACCTCTGATAACAAGTTTTAAAGTGCGTTTTTTAAACTTAAAATGACATCAATTAGGCCCATCCTAACTATCTTGCTATAGTGCTCAAAAATCAGTTTTTTAAAATATATAATAATAAGAAAAATTCATTTTGAATTAAAAGTTATACCCGTTTGAAGGATAACTAAAAAAACTATCCAATGTATCATGTCCACATCAATGGTCCACCTCTACAACACTGCGCACCAAACCACATCACATAACACCCTTCTCACTCTTCCCAAAATGAACAAAAGGCTAAAACAGCCCCGAATAACATGGAGCTTCTAAGGTCCCTTACTCCATTTTCATTTTCATGATACTTATTTGGCTCTCAATTCCATCTTTAATTATAGATTAAATTAAAACTATTGAAAACATAATTGGTTTAAAGGATGTAAATTAAAGGGATAATGGATAGTTAGATCGGTCTCATAACAAATAAGAATGAGGTGGTAAAAAAAGCCTCAATAGTGATGGCCCACTATTACTGGAATGGAGTGATAAACCACCTCACCAAGAGCAAGATCTCTACTATAATAGAAAGGACACAGCTCCATTTAATGGCCTTACTTGTGAGAAATCATAGCCTAATATGTGATCTTCCATCAAGAGGACTTGTAACTTTAATTTAAATGTTGTGACTTCTACAATGGGATGTCTTGATTAGAGACATCACTTAATGTTTTATAAAGAGGTATAATCCTCTTCCTACCCTTTTATATGAAAGTGAATATTACAACATTTTTTTTTTTTTGGTAAACAAGACAATTTATTCATAATAAAGAAAAAACCTAATCATTCAGCCATGTTCCAAGATGTGTAATGTCTTACAACATTCAAGGAAATCAAAATGTAGAAGCCTACTGGTGGGGTTTGATAAAAGACAACATTATTTGAACACCTTAATTTTGCTAAACTATCATCAAGAAAATTGTTGTCTCGATTGGTCTACCTTATCTTCACAATATCAAAACTGGATATCTTGTCCTTGTTAGTAAAATAACATCATGAGTATGTGCATCAAATGAACTTTGGCATCATAATAATCTAATAGCCTCCAAGCAATCAGCAACAACCATAATGTGGTTATAATTAAGAGAAGAAGCAATATGAAGCCCTTCAGCTATACTCCACAATTCTACTTCAAAAGGAGATACATGTATAATTTCTTTCATATACCTAGCAAAACAACGTCTCTCCCAATTCAAGATAACACCACTATGCTTGTAGAGGAAAATTCAAAAACAGTTGCATTTGAGAAAAAATAACAAAAATCTTGCCTTTGCTAATATGAGGTACACATTTCTCCTTTCCAACAAAGATTGCTAACTGAGATCCTTTTTCTTAGGGCTCCAATAATTTGCTACTATCAATCTTGCATATTGCATCCAATTCAAATCAATATGTAAGCTTTATTGTGAGAAACATAATTGATTTCAATGCTTCTAAATTTCCTAAAGGTAAGATGGGAATAAACATCTCCAAGGAGGTTCGTTATTAGCATTTGTAAAACTCTTAAAGTTGCAATTAAAAACGAATCCATTCATGGAGAGTTTTGGTGAAACTTTGTCGAAAAGGTACCTTTTCGTTTATACTTAACCAAATCCGTTGCATAACAGGATAATCTCTCAATAAGTGTTGTAAAGTTTTAAATGTCGAATTGCACAATTAACAAATATTATCTACCATAACCCCTCTTTTCCAAAGTTCATAAGCAACTAGAAGTGCATTATGGAAGATCCTCCAAATTAAAAATTGTATCTTTGGAAGAGTTGGAATATGCCAAATCCATTTCATTTCCGTATTTGCAATAAGTGGCTTCCATTCATTTAAGTAGTTGTGAATAGGTTGATTTCACTAATAAATCACCAATTGGATTCTACTTCTAACATGTTGAATCTATATTGAAAAACACTAAGCTAAACTCAAGAAGGAGGAATGAATTGAGTATAGAGGACAAATTACAATTCTTATATAAATTAAGTACTAAATGCAACAATGAGTATAATCAAGATAATGATAAAATAATAATAAGTGCAGAAATTAAAAGAGATAGGGATAAAGAAGATTAAGCCTAAATTTAACGTGAAGTTTGGACTGTCTCCTAGTCTCTACGAACACAAAATGCCTCTAACTGAAGACTTTATACCACTTTATTAATTTCTTAATCCAAGCTCCAAGATCTACACAAACACAAATTTGATCATACATGTTTCACACTCACAGCTCTCAACACAATTCACGATCTCTACTCGTAACACAAAAACTCAATCTCAAGAATTATTGGTGTAATGTTTTTAAACTCTCAATACTTTACAACTAATAGCTGACAAGCACTATACTTCAAATCTGTCTAAATATTAGCAAATTAAGGTACAAAAGATAATGAGAATAATAAACAATAAAAACATAAAGGAATGTTGGAATATTACAACAAAAGATCAGTTCTTCCTTATCCTTAGTCGAGTTGTTGAGCATTTATATCGTTCTGTTTAATTCTTCCCATTATAGTACATTAAATGCTTTAACAACTAGTTGAATCAGACTTACTGGCATACCAATACCTTATCATTATCGGCAAATTGGTAACAAATTGCACTACCAGCATGAACACTAACAAGCCGATTCCTTGATCAAAAGCAATTTCATCTCCTTATCTAGGCCGCTTCACTGTCAAGCTAATAGTGCTTTAGAACCGTTAACCTGGTAAGCCAAATATCACCCGAAAATACTTTTAACACAAAACAATCTAACTTTAAGATCATTTGATCACCACTCAAAAAATTAAATTTCTTGTAGTGATAATTGATATATTTAATCATTAAGCAAATTAATTGATCTTATTCAATTATCTCAATATAATCAAATAATACTTAGTTTAATCATCCACTTGTTTTGTTCTCTTCAAAAACATGTTTAGATATATACTTTTTGTTTTGTTCTCATCAAAATCAAATAATGAATCCTAAGTTCAATATGTATTAGTATTTCCATTTATGCCTACAAACTCAATAATAATGCTCCCTAATTTGTTTTGAAGAGTTTAATTCATAAGGAAACTAATAAGATCTTCTCCCCTCCATTTAAGCCTATAGATGCTTGTTCCATTATTAGATTAGAGTTGTTTTGTAATAATGGGCCAATAAAACAAAATCTAGGTATCCCTTCAATTTCCCAATTATGATGCTAAGATAAAGTTCTTTCTCCATTTCTAATGTTTCTCTTGGAATTCTATTCAATCCATGGTAGAATTTTGTAGATTGTTTTTGCAAGCTCAGTAAAAGATTTAGGGAACTTTATTGGTTGAAAATTCCTATACTTTTGGAGCAAAAGTGTCGACCATAACTTTTTTTGTTTAAGAACTTGCTAGCTTAACTTAGATATAGTTGCTATATTTCGTAGCTTTACATCAGATAGGCCAATACCTCCTGACTGTTTCGATTGTTGTAGCTTATACTCGCTAATCTAGTGAATTGAATTTTTTCAAGTAAGGAATTCCAGAGAAAATTTTGACACATAGATTCATTGGAGTGAATGGTTCTCGATGGTGAAACGGATGATTGGGTATAGTAGTTTATAATACCATTTTTAATTGAAGATAGAAGGATTTTCCTACAAGGAAAGTTTAAAAGCTTAGCTTTCTAACCTATCAATTTCATTCTTATCTTCTCTAGAAGAAATTCCATACCTTTTACTTTCAATCTTCCGAAGTTGGTGATTGGAACTCCAAGGTATCACCCAAACCGATCCTTTGCTCTAATTCCTAAGTAATTACAAATCGCATCCTTATAAGATTATTTTGTATTTTTGAAGGAAAAACCACAAGATTTGTTAAGATTTATTCTTTGGCTTGATATTTGCTGAAAATCACTTAGAATCTTCATCATTATGTCTACATTATGAGTGGATGCATCACCTACAAGAATGAGATCATCTGTAAAAAAAGTATCTAACAACTCCAAAGTCGTTCCTCTCGTCTTGATTAGCTTCCACCTTCCATCATCCTCATAGGACTAAATCATTCTACTCAAAGAATCCATTACAATGATGAATAAGTATGGAGAAACTGGACCTCCTTGCCTTAAACCACATGAAGCACCAAAACCTTCTAGCTTCGCACCATTTAAAATAATAGAGTAATTGACTGAAGTTGAGCAAGATCCGATTAGCTTGACCTACTCCTTAGGAAAATTTAAAGATTGAAGGAAATATTGGATAAAAGACCATTTAAGTTGATCATAAGCTTTCTATAAATCTAACTTGATTATCATCCATCCCTTTTTTCCCTTTCTCTTATTACAGGAATGAATCACTTCTTGTAAAAGAGTAACATTATCCAAAGATCCTTTACCTGGAATGAAACTTATCTACAAAGGATTGATAAGATCATTAAGTATTGGTCTCAACCTATTAACTAGGATTTTTGTAATGATTTTATATACTATAGAGTATAAACTAATAGGTCTATAGTCTTTAATCGAGTTTTCTCCCAAGAATCTTGGAATAAAAACTATGAGGGTTTTGTTTATTTCTTAAGGAATCTCACATCTACAAAAGATTTTTTTAACAAGTTCAAGAATACATAGACTAACCACTTGCCGACATCTAACATAAAATGCAAACCATCTACACCTAGAGATTTCCTGAGACTAATACTTCTAATTCTAACTGCATGCTCAATTTCAATAGCATCTACATGAGTTGCTAGTCCATTTCTCATGTCATCTAGCAAAGCAAAAGAAGAAGGGGGTGGGTGGTGGTGGTCACGACTCCAACAACTGTGAAGAGAACAACTGGACAAATTATCCATTTATATGTTTTTCAAGATTATCCCTATCTTGTATACATGCGCTTGCATTGTCAAATAAACCCAATATACATACCTTTAATCTTAGAGCTAAAGTTGATTGGTGGAAAAAACGTGTTCATCTCATCTTCAACAAACCATTTACTTCTAGCTTTACCAGCCCATAAGAGATGCTTTCTTTTCTCCCAAGTATACAATTCTTTTCTCAAGAAAACTTCTCTATTTAGTAACCATTTAGAAGGTTTTTAGGATAATTTGATAGCTACCTTATCCAATTGTTTAAAGATAATTGATTTTTCCTTTTGAATTTTGCCAAAAACCAAAGCATTCCATTCTCTCATCTTTTTGTGCAAAACATCTACATCGCTACAAACATTAAACCTATCATGCCAAATATTTTTAACAAAAGGCATGAAATTTAGGTGGTCTAACCACATTTATTGAAAATGGAAAGGTCTTTGATGTTGCTCACCATGGTCAAAACGTAGGACAATCTTTAGAAGAATAGGAATGTGATTCGAGAGGTTAAAGTTAAGGTGAAAAACTTTTGCCACATAAAAGAACTCTCTTCACTCACTATTTGCCCAAGCGTAATCAATTCTAGTTTAAATAAGACCAAAACAATTCCTACTCTTATTTGACGAAGTGAATTGTTTTCCTATGAATCCTAGGTCATTCATATGACAATAATTCATACAATTTTGATAAAAGTTGGTTCTATTTTGTTTTATGTCAATATCACCCCATTTTTCTATGGAGGACAATACTTCATTAAAATCTTTGAATAAGATCCATGGACTATGAATACTATCACTTAAATTCATAAGTGTATCCTATAACAAAAACCTTTCATGGAATTTTGTGTTAGCATTAATTGCTGAAATAGACCAAATAAATAGGTTATTAGTTACTTGGATATGCATAGTTATCTCTTGTTGGCTTGCATAGACCTCAAAGATAATAGTATGGTCTAAGTTCCATAATATCGCAATTTTACTACTCTGTTTAGTTGCTTCAACACATAGTAAATTTTGAACTCCTAAAGCTTGTTGCAATTGCTCAACATGTAGATGCTGCATTCTAGTTTCTAGCAAACACATAACATCAAGCATATATTGATTCATCAATTCATGAATGGCATTTCTTCATCCATTTGAACATGCTCCACATACATTCTAAGCCAATAACTTGAAAGGATATTTTCTCATTATCATGTCTTGTCTAGCCATATGAGAAAAATCAAGGAGAGAGGTGTTCATCTTATACCATGGATGAACAATTAGAGTCTTGTAGCCCGCTTGAAGGAACCTATTTATCTTGACTTGCATCCAACATGGTCGAAATTTGTAAATCTAAAGAGTTAATGTCACATCCTATGGAGGAAACAACCATTAGTTTAGAAATTCCTCCATTAGTACTATCATTATGGTATTGAATGCAGTAGGGTTGGTTAAAACAACCTGTTGACTAGGGCTAACATAATTGACTAGAATGTTGGTTTCCATTGTGCCATCAAGGTTGCTACTAACAATCGAGTTATCCAATGAGACATGTGCACATTGAAGATTCCCTCCTTCATTGATAATAGAACTTGTCTTGGGGGAATTGTGTATAACCTTCCTCAAGGATGAGTTTCCAAAAAGTTCATTATTGGAATGGTATTTAGATAGGCTATGCTGTAGAGGATTCTTTGTTTGGAAATCTGCTCCACAATCACTTGTACTTGATTATTTCTCATTAGGAATGTCCATGCTACTACATTTGGGTTGATAATAGGAAGAGTTGTTGCTGGATGGAGAATTTAGATGCGAAAGTAAAGACAAAAACATAGCTCTATGTTCTCTAGCTCTTTGCTTCAAGTGTTTCTTTCTCCTACTGGAAGGTTGGACACCATATAATTTACTTTGCTACTACGAACTTTTCATTTCTTGAACCATTATTATAGTAGGCAAATGATCATTCTTAAAGTTATTGGCAATAACTCCTAGCCATAATAGCTAAAATCTTCATTTATCTTTCCTTCTTCCACTTTGATATCCTCTTCCTTCCTAAAGTCATTTTTATCCTTTGAGTTTTCCAGACTTTTCACATTTCCTCTATGTTGAGGCTTACGTTGTTGTTTTCTTACACTTCCTTTGCGTCTCCGCTAAACTTTTATCCAATCCCCATAGATTAATGAATTCATCTCTACAAAAGTATCTATTTGAACCTCATCATTCTTATGGATTATGTTCTCTGCATTGTCGAGCCCTAGATTATCAATTATATCCAGTTTTTTTTTTTTTATAATTTCCATTCTACTCAGAACTTTTTTTGTTAAGCTTTGAATCCGATTTTTTTTTTTTTTCCTTTAGAGAAACACTCAGAGTTTGTTTAGACTTGTTTAGGATTTATCAACTTAGAACATAAAGGAGATGTATGGCCTATGCACCCACAATTTGCACATAAATCTAGTAATCCTTCTTATTGCACCTGATAGTGTAATCCATCTATGGCAATAGTATGGATCAAAGGAGTGCTCATGTTGATTTGAACACAAATTTGAGCAAACTTTCCTCTTTCCAATCCAATAATGTATGTATCAAAGTGCAATACTTGTCTAAGAGTCTCCCTAATTTTCCTTATCGCTAATGGAGAATAGCACTTCATTGGTAATTCCTGAATTTAGACCCATACAACAATAGAATCAATGTGTAACATTGATGCATGGAAGTTTGGCACCCAGTTCTTTATTGCTAGGAAAAAACCATTCAAAAACCAAGCCTCATTTTGGATTACTTAATGGAGATCCTCTATTTTGTCAAAAGTCACTAGATAAAAGCCTAAACTTGTATGTAATCTGTATTCCATAAATTTCAATCTTAGATTGGAACCTAGAACTTTAACAATCAAGCTTAATTGTCAAGGTGCTCTTATTATAGATTTAAATCCTAGATTCGTAATTTAAGATTCACTTTTTACTTTCCGTATTTTTACAAAATCCATCATAAAATTAAAACGATTAAGGAAGAGAAATCCTACCTTTGGAAAAATAAAGTTGAATTGGGGGATAGGGTGTACCGAAGAAATTAAAGTGTTCTCCATTTTTTTCTAATTTAGGAAATAGTTATGGAAAAAGGTATATAATATTATCCATATATAATTGTCTGAAAATCATAAAGTTCAAAGATTTAAGAATTATTATTTTATCATGTAATGACAATTGCTTAAATGTGGTATCAGCCAAATTTATAAACTAGTGATTTTTCATATGTTATAATCCTTGAACCAATTTGAACTACATACTTATGCTAAAGATAAAAAAAATTACCTCAACTTTTATTCCTTAGATTTGAATGTAAAATTGTTGACCGTACTAAATACATGATCTAATGAGAATCATCTCCGAAGCAATATGCTAATGTTATTGCTTTTACTTCTATGCTCTTTTACATTTATGCTAATATCACTGAAAACATGAATTGGTGCCATAATGTTAACAAATTCTAATGAAAAGCAATCATAAAATTGTTTGGATATTATTTTGATTATATTAGGTAAAAGATGATAATCAACATAATTGCAAATATACCTAAAAAATCATGTGGTTTAAGACATGTTTAAAGCTCAAAAGTTCTTTTCATTGGAATTGAATCCCAACATCATTAGTGATGATATGGTATTATGATTTTCTCTTAAGGTGCATGAAACATGTCTATCAAAAATATTGAAATGGCATCATCGAGTATTTATGAGCTTTCGCTATACTATGTAGCGATTATTGACCTCTAAACTATCAATTCATCTGTGTTGGAATTTGCAAGATACAAGTTTCAACCTTTTTTATCTTGAAAATTCAATCCTTGAAATATCTTGTAAAGGAAACACCTAGTGCATTATTTATATTCTAAATATGGTCAAGATTATAAATACGTTGTTGTCTTTAGGAAAGTACTGAAGAATACAAACTTAAACATATATGAGAAAAGTAAATATCAATATGTTTCGATTCATTAAATTATAACTATGATTTCCTACACTTGATTATTATTGTATATGCATGAAATTTATGTGATGTATGATTTGCTAAACATTAAAGTGGGAAAATCTTTAAATCTATAATTTTTTTTCATCTTTAAAGTTTTAAATTTTACCCATAAATTTTATTTGCAAATTGACATTATGCTACATGATGGATAATATATGAGGTAAATTAAAAGTTTATTATTATGAGACATTACAAACTATCTAAAGATGATTAGTTGTTTTTACAATATATAGACACAATTGTTTATGAGTATGTTTTGTTTGATTTATTTGTATATCCAAAAATAGTAAATATGTCAAATTTAATTTCTTATATGCTTATTAATTATGATTGATGTTTATATATCTTAGTATGACTCAAAGGAGAACTTTGGTGTATGATTGTGCTATTTGTGAATTGCTTGAGTCTAAATTTATATGATTATTTAAAGCGTTAATATGCACCATCTATTTTAATTATTGCAATATCTATCCTTGTTTCTCCATATTCCCACTGTTCCCATATTCAACGAATTGAATTTCTCATATTAGATTGGTATGAGCAAGTTTAATTGCATTTAGGTATTTTAAATCTTGACTTATCCTTTAAGTTGAGAAACCTATTGCTATTACTAATAAAAGTAACAATGAGGAGAGAACTCTTCATAAAATTTGGGAAAGATTGAATAGATTGAGCACAATATTTATGAGAACAACAATAGCAAACATTAAAGTTACTCTTCCTAAAATTGGCAATGCTAAAGAATTCATCGAATTTGTAGAAAAGCATTCTCAAACTACTAATATTCTCTTGTTAGTACATTAATGGATACTTTGACTAATAGAAAATTTGATGGGTCTTGTACTATTTATGAGCATGTCCTTAAAATGACGATAAAATTAAGGGGCTTTTGGAATGAATATAGATGAGTTCTTTTTGGTACGGTTCATACTAAACTCCTTGCAACTAAAAAAATATAGACCTTTTCAAATGAATTACAAAACTATAAATGATGAATAGAATGTAAATAAATTGACTAGTATATTGATTCAGGAGGAATCAAGATTAAAGAACCAAGAGTTTGATTCTATTTATTTTGTAAGTCATCAAGAAGTTATAACAAGTTTAAAAAGAAAGTCTAGAAAAAGAAAGAAGAAAATTTTGCACAACCTGAATGAATCATCTAAAGTGGCACAAATCTACAAAAAGGAAATTAAGTATCATTTTTGTGAGAAATCTGAACAATTGAAGAAAGATTGTTGGAAACGTAAGGCTTAGTTCAAAAAGAAATGTAAGCCTTGTGCTTTTATTTATTTTGAATCAAAACTTACACAAGTTCCTTATAATACTTGGCAAATTGAATTTGGGTTAACAACTCATATTTCCAATATGATATAAGGATTCTATAAGATTCAAACAATAAAGGTAAATGAGAATTTTATATTCATAGGGAATGGAAACAAAGCTTCACTTGAAGGAATCGACAATTATCACTTTATATTTAATAATAGGAAATATTTGGATTTGTTTCAAACCCTATATGTTCCTACATTTTCTCATAATCAAGTTTCATTATCAAAACATGATGTATTAAGATTTTCCTTTAAGTTTTGATGTGAATCTTTCAATTTGAATAAGGACAATACACTTCATAGTTTAGGAATTTTTTGTGATGGTCCTTATAAATTTAAGCTTAATGATGTTTTTCTTAAAACCTTAATGACCTTGCATCATAACATTGCAACTAAGCATAGTTTGGTTAATGATAGCTCTACTTATTTGTGATATAAATGGTTAGGTCACAGATCCAAAGAAAGGTTACAAGGATTGATAAAGAATGAAATTCTTTCTTTTTTATATTTCATGGACCTTAGCATGTGTACTGATTGTCTTAAGGGAAAACAAACTAAACATGCTAATAAAGAAGTCAAAAGAAGCATGTAACTTCTTGAAATCATACGTATCTACATATTTGGACCTTTTGATACTCCATCTTTTAGTGGAGATATGTACTTTATCACCTTTATCGATGACTATTTATGTCATACTTATATTTATCTTTTGCATGAAAAATCTCAATCAATAGATGCCTTTGAGTTATATGTTAATGAAGTTAAGAGACTGTTATATGGAAAAGTGAAAATAGTTAAATTGGATAAAGATGGTGAATTCTATGGAAGGTATAATGAATTAAGACAATGTACAGGTCCATTTGCCAAATTTCTTGAAAAACATGATATATATGCTCGATATATGCTCCATATACTATGCTGAGACCATTAGAACAAATGGTGTTGTGAAAAGGTGTAATTGTATATTATTGGATAAGGTTAGAAGTATTCTAAGCCATTCGTCTTTACTAATATCTATATGAGTTTATGCATTGAAACTACAGTATACTTATTAAATAAGTTCCTAGTAAGGCAATTATAAAGACTTCTTTTGAATTGTAGATTGAAAAGAAACTTAGTTTAAGACATCTACATGTTTGAGGTTATCCTACAGAAATAAAGATTTATAATCCACATGAAAAGAAATTAGATTTTAGAATAATTAGTGCTATCTTTGTAGGATATCTTGAAAGGTCTAAGGGGTTTAGTTTTATGTCTCGATCATAATACAAGAATTGTTAAAACTGGAAATGTCAAGTTTATAGAAAATGGTGAAACTTGTGAAGAGTAAAGAATAATTATATGTATGTATTAAAGAAGTTAGGATACAAGTTCTTATACTCTTAACTTTTAAAACAATTGATCTTAATGTTGTAAAACTTTACTAAAGTGAAGAATAATAAGTGATGGATAAAAACGTCATGAAGTTATAAATGATACTCCTATAATAAATGAACCACAAGAAGCAGCATTAAGTAGATCTCAAAGAGATAGGAAGTTTGCTATTTTTAATGATTATGTGGTTTACTTACAAGAGTTAGAACTTGATGTAAAAGTTGTTAATGATCAAGTTTCATTTTTACAAGCCATGGAATGTAAAGATTCCATTAAGTGGGTGAATGTCATGAAGGAGGAATCAAAATCTATGGATCAAAATCAAGTTTAGAACCTTGTTAAATAGCCTAAAGGATGCAAAAGTTGGCTATAATGGGTTTTAAGAAAAAGTGAGACTGAAATAGCAATACTGAATGACTTGAAGTTGGACTTATTGCCAAAGGTTTTACTTAGAAAGATAGCATTGATTATAAAGAGATTTTACCACTAGTCTTAAAGAAACACTCACTTAGGATCATTTTGACTTTGGTAGCTTATTATAATTTTGAGTTACACCAGAAGGATATTAAGACTACATTTCACAGTAGAGATTTGGATGAAGAGGTTTACATGGACTAAATAGAGGGTTTTCAATTAAAGGAAAGGAAAGTGTGAACCTCATCATATTCTTTTAATCACAATATTCATAAGCATAGGCTATTTAAAAATAAAATAAATGAAAATAAATTCTTATTAATTTGAGGTTGTGAAGAAGACCTAAGAATCTAGTATAATGAGTTAGTAAAACCTAGACTCTTTTTCATACCCTAAAGTGGTAAAGCCGTAATAGTCCCACTATGTGAACCATCTTAACATAGAAGTAGGCCTTACAGCTGCTATTATAGACTTAGTCTACACTAGATGTACCCGACTCAATCGCTTTGAAGCATCCAATTTTGATGGATTGTTGACCTTTAAACCCATCACTCGCGCCACCTTCGAGGCCTCCAATCTCTCACCAAAAGGATTTTCTCTTGTTAGCCTACCAAGGACGAGCTTCAATACATGAAACAATTGTGGAAGAACTTTGCTCTACTTGGACTCTTGCCCAGTTGTCAACTTGTCGAGTGTCGAATCTGAGGATACTATACATCGAGCTCTACTCTTCCAACCTATTAAACTACGACGTCATTCAATCACCTTAGCAGCTCCCCGCATAGCTCATCAATAGAAGCCTTAACATTAGCTTCGCTCAACAATAGCACCCTAAGACCCAAGAACAAGGACCCATTGATAAGTCACCACTTGTCCCCTACTTTTTTAATACTTGTACTATATTCATTTTTATTCTTTGTCATATTTACCATCTTTCATACATTCTAAGAATCTCTTTCTTACGTTGTCTTTTATGTAATTTTTGTTTATTGTATTGTTGTCCTAAAAGGCTTACTATAAGTAGTCATTTTTATTGTAGCCTCAAGCATCTTATACCTTTACAGATATTGACTATTCTTATTCTTGCGAGATACCATTCTCTAAGTACACTTTTTCCTTATACTCTTATCTAATCTTGCTGAGTATCTTGTGATTAGTGACAAGTGGACCTTAGTATTAGCTTATGTGTCATATTAGGCAAAGTATTAATTCGTGTTGTATTCGTTAGTACGTTATATCCTGCGAGCAACTCTATATAAGCTACTATATCTGCCATTCTATTCGTACCTTTATTCTTCAATATCTCAAAGGACTTGCTTATAATTTCTATGGTAAGTCTTACTAATCAACTTAGCTCTTAGGCACATCATATAATCCATTCCCTAGGGTTGTTGAAGATTTGCCCTTAAACTTTGGTCTTCTTTTTCTTCTTTTAGCACATAGGGCATCAGATTGGCAATATTTAAAGTAGGAGACACTCCGTATCTTTCGAGTAGTTCTAGCTCAAAGGCACTGTTATTGATGCAATGAAGAATCATAAAAAGGGCCATCTAACCTGGGAGATAACTTGTTTGTCCTCTTCCTTGAGAATCACTTCTTGCTAAGGTGGATCTAGATAAGGCCTCCTAGATTATAAATAACTCGCTTCCTACCTTAGCTTCCTTATTCTCTTTATTGGGCCATTATCTTAGCTAATTGCTCGGCAACCTTCTTGTATAGTTTCTAAAACTCCTCAATGCCCTACAGGTTAGTTTGACTTTTTCCTAGAGAAGTCAAGTTGGTGTTCTAATAGAAGTGTATATTCTCCATATGGTTCCTTTCCCCCTTTGGCTTGTTTTGCATATCTCGTACCACTCAAGAATTTTGCACACATCCTTCATCATCTCAGGCCAATAGAAATGCTCTTTCAACAACTCGGTCATTCTCTTCTCACTAAAATGACTGTTTAAGCCTCCAGCATAGGCTTCTCAAGTAAGTAATTCTTTAGCAGAACCACTTAGCACATAGACTGGTCTTCCCTTTGTAAAAAATCCTTAGCTTAAGTAGAACCCATTCACTATTCCTCCAATATTACATTTAGACACTAAGGGTCCAAAGTACAAATCATGTTCATATTGATTAAGTAAGGTACCAAACCAATGTATTCTAGCTTGCAATGTTATGATAAGAACATGCCTATGAGAAAGGGCATTGACCATAGTATTAGAACTTCTTTTCTTGTATTTGATGACATAATAAAAGGTTTCCAAGAACTCGACCCATTAAGTATGATGTTGATAAGGTTTTTGTTAGCTTCAAAGGTGTTTGAGTTCTCATGGTTTGTGTAGATAATAAACTCTCTTGGTAGCAAATAATGTTGCTAGTTCTGAAGTGCTCGAACAAGGACATAGAACTCCATGTCATATATTGAGTAATCAAGTGTAGACCTTTGAGCTTCTCATTAAAATAAGTAACTGGTCAATGTTCTTTCATAAGAACAACTCTAATGCTGACTCCATATGCATCACATTTTAGTTCAAAAACTTTACCAAAGTCGAGCAGTACTAACACTAGGCAGAGATTAACTTGGATTTGATCTCTTCAAAACACCTTTAAGCTTTCTCGAACCATTTGAATTTAGAGTTCCTCTTGGTCAACTTGGTCAATGGGGCAGCTATGGAACTAAAGTTCCGAATAAATCTTTGATAAAATAAAGCTAGACCATGAAAACTCCTGACTTTTGTAGCATTGATCAGCATTAGCCATTTAAGATTAACTGGGGTCTTTTTATCATCAACTCTGGTGCCTCCTCTATAGACAACATATTTGAGGAATACTACCTCACTTTGACAGAACACACATTTTTTCAAATTGCTAAATAATTGCTTAGCATGGAGGATATCAAATACAGATCTCAAGTGCACGACATAAGAAATGAGGTCGGCACTATATATTGGAATATCATCGAAGTAAACAACAATACATTTACTAATCAATGATCTTAAAACATGATTCATAAGCTACATAAAGGTGCTTGGCACATTTGTAAGCCCAAACGGCATTGCCATCCACTTGAATAGATCATCCTTATTCTTGAAAGCAATTTTCCACTTATCTCTATGTCTCATTTGGATTTGGTGGTGGCCACATTTCTAATCAATTTTTGAAAATATTTATGCACAATGTAACTCATCGAGCATATCATCCAATCGTAGGATCGGATGTTGATACTTAATAGGGCAATCTTGTTGATAGTTTGGGTATTAGTATACATTCTCCATGAGCCATCCTTCTTCAGCACTAGGATAGCTGATAAGTACAAGGGTTCATGCTCTCTTAGAGATATCTGTACTCAATTAACTCATCAACTTGTTTCTTTAGCTCAACTACTTACTTAAGATTTATTCTATAGGTAGGTTGGTTAGGTAAAGCAACTCTAATCTAGAGGTCAATGCAATGCTCTATCCCTCTGATAGGTGGTAAACCTCTTGGTAAGAAACAAGTCAACATACTCTTGAAGAAGTGCCTATACTTCAACAGTTAAGGCTTGGACTTCCTTTAACTCTAGTAGTCTTCTAATCAATAAGAGTACACACTCTTCCATCATAACATCCTTGGAAAATTAGGCTCGAGAAATCACTAAGGACTTCCTTTGTAGTAATCTAGAAATCATCTCTTGTGACTCCTAAACTTCTTTGGGGCTCATTGGGGTTAGTATAACCTTCTTCTCATCTTTTTAGAACATAGGAGTATTCCTATACCCATCATAGAGTACCTTTAAATCAAACAGCTAAGGTCGGCTTGCTTAGTGATAGGCAATCCTCCCTTCTCATTAAGCCAATGAATCTTGTAGGGCTTAAGATGAGGACAGGTTGGCAATTTCAAGGCCTTCATCACTCCATGTGCTATAACATTGGTACAACTTCCTTCATTAATGATTAAAGCACATAGGTTGTCATTCGCTTGACAATTCGCATGGAAGAGATTCTCTCTTTACTCATCTTCCCTTGCAATGCTGGTATTACAAATTCTTCAAACAACTAAGTTAAGGTATTGCCCTCCCGATTTAGGTCGAGTAAGGGTCTTGGGATCTTCAAAGAACTGATCAGAATACATCTTGACACTATCTCTTTCTCTTTCACTAGTACTTTCTACTTAAAACCAGGGATTATCTCTCTTAATGGTCATAATACGTCAGTTTAGACATTGACTTGCCACGTGTCCAAAATCTAGGCATTTAAATCACTTTATCTCTTGGGTTTTCATACCTAAGCTTTAACCTTGATCTTTCTTCACATTAGATTCCTCGGCTTTAGTCTTGCCTCGACCATCATCAAGTCTACTTGGCATCTAATATCAGTGGTCCACCTCAAAACTATATCGAGCTCAATCATATCCAAGTCGGCTCAACATACCAATTTTGCTCTATAAGCCAAGTCAGCTGCATGATACTTGGCTGATCTGATTTTGCCTTTGCCTTCTAACCCTTCGTGCTACTTAGATGGTCTCATTCAGATTTCCAAGCCTTTGTAATTCCATTATATTACCAATTTCGAATCTTAGTCTAGAAATTAACCATGCTATTGTCTACTTCTCAGGCTCATCAACATCTCATCGAATCATTATCATCCAGAACTGTCAAACATACTCGTCTACTAATCGACTACCTTATTTGAGTTCTTGGAGATGTCAAAAAGCGTCTTGCTCATAGTGTTCTAGAATAAATCTACTCCTCAAAACCCTCTTCATCTCATTCTGCATTCAAATTTCATGTCGGTTACATTGACGTACATTTTGCAATTTCTTCCACCACATTGCTGTATATCCAAAAAATTCTAAAGCAACTACTCAAATACGTATCGAGTCTTCGTAGTCATAAAAATCAGATATCTTTTCAATTTTCTCCTCACAGTCCAAGTAATCATCAGTACTACCAGAGCTATTAAAGCTTAGAATTTGCACTTTGAGATATCCGGTTCCCTTAGGGGTATGAAGTTCATGCTCTTTAAATCTATCATACTGCTCCTCCTCTTTATCATATTCTTCAACTTCATTTAACTCAAGTCTCCTCTTCGCAAACCACTCAACATGTCGGGGTAAAGCTGGGTTCACATTAACAGCTTTTAGTACTTTAGGTTCAACTACTTGTCTTCTTAACCTGTTTCTCACATCTCGACCTTGTTCACCAACTCTCTCTTGTGGCATAGTCTCTACTACCCTTTATATAAAGATAGCTAGGTTAGCCACAATAGTAGTAAGGTCTTGCAATTGTTCATCAAGAGTTCGTGGGATTTTTCGGGTAACATAACTGCAACCATGAGCATCATTCTCAACATCATTAATCTCTCTTTGAACATTAAGATTTGACATTCTCAATATAGAACTTCAAAAAGTCCACTACTCAACAGAAGATTACACATAACTTTCAAAATAAGATATTACCTAGTAACTTAAGAACTTACCTTATTTTTCCTCTTAAGAAACAGAGTATAACAGAACATATACTATAACAAGAACTGTTGTAATACTAAGATTTTGGTCATAACCTCAAGCTCTGATACTAGGATTATATGATATGCCTAGGGGATAAGTTGATCACTAGAACTTGCCGTAGAAATTGTAAGAAAGTAGGTGCTTTGAGATATTGAAGAAGAAAGATATAAATAGAATAGCAAACACGATAGTTTCTATGAAGTTGCTAGTAGGATATGGCATACCAATAAACTCAACATAACTAAGTACTTTGCCTAATATGATGCATAAGCTAATACTAAGGTCCATTCACCACTAATCTCAAGCTAATCGGCAAGATTAAACAAGAGTGCAGGGAAGAAGTATACTCGAAAAAGGATATGTAGCAAGAACAAGAATATTCAATATTTGTAGAGGTATAAGACGATTGCAGCTATAGTAAAAAACACTACTTATAGTAAGTCCTTTAGGTCAACAAAACAATAAAGGAAAATTATATAAAAGATAATGTGGTATAGTTCAACGTGGATGAACACACGACGTCTAGTATTGCATGAACTAAGGGGGATGGGTTTGAACCTTGAGACAATCCAAAGGATAAATGATAGTTGAAGATTGAGTAGGGAACCTTATGCACCAACGGTGGATATAACGCACTAACACCTTACACATACTCTAGTCATACTTGATATTATGCACAAGTGTAGCCGAAGGTTACTCGCCGCTAGTCTATGTTCATTGGGTTAGATAAGAGTAGTCAAGAGTAAGCAAGATACACTTAGCTGACACAAGAAGAAAATGTTTGAATGTTAATTATATTCACTATTGTGGGTATTACAATACTCAAGTATTTATAGAACTCAATTAAGGTAAGTTTTAGGTTGGTGTAAATTATAAAAAGGATTCCTATTAGTACAGGAAAATGCATAATTTATAAAGTTAATGTTGTAAATAAGCATAAAGAATATCTAGTGATAGAAAAGGACAATATAGATGTCAAGAATTAAAGCAAGTATCAGCTATCCATTCCGTACTCCTAATGACACTACTAGTCGAGCAGAGCAAGTTTTGAATAGATCAGGTCAAGGTCGGTAGTTTGATAGGTCGGTAGCTTAGGGAAAAGGGTTAGTTTAGAAGGTGGCTCATTGTCGGGTCGACCTTTGGTGATTGGCTTTGGATAAGTGTCAGCTCAACCTCAACATGTATTAGGTCAGTAGTATATTGAATCAATACTTAGCCTTGGATAAATGTGTTGTAGAAGGGTCAACTAAGCATACAAGTCGGTCACCTCGACAACTTCTTGAATGATGTGGAGGGCAAAGTAACTCAGCATGTCAAACTAGGAAATGCACTACTATTTTAAGTTAAACTCTCTTCAGACAGCTGTGCGAACCATATAAGCGATTCCTCGAGCTTAGGAGCGTATGATTAGTTTGTGATGCTTATCATCTTGTCCGGGTTAGTTGAGATTTAGGATCAAATCTGGTTCAGCTCCATGTTACTCATCTTCAGGAGTATGCAGGTAGAGGTTGGCAACATTAAAGAAGTCAAAGACCCCATACTCTTTTGGTAGTTCAATCCTATAGGCATTAGGATTGATCTTTTCAAGCACTTTGAATGGTCCTTCAACTTTAAGGTATAACTTGTTCTTCTTTAAGTGTGGAAACCGTTCCTTACTAAGGTAGATCCAGACCAAATTGCCTAGCCTAAATTCCCTGTTCTTTTATCCTCGACCTTGTCTCTCGAGCTTAGAAGCAGCTTGGCTTAATTGTTCTATGACCTTCTGGTGCATGGCTTTGATGGCTTTAACTCTTTCTGTAGCTGGTTGGTCATCATCTAGGCTTGGAAGGGGTGTTTAGTCAATTAGGAGCTCAAGGTTGAACTTATAGGCAACCTCAAATAGTGACATGTTTGTTACACTATGGGCAGTCCCATTGTAGGTGAACTTTATGATCGATTAGCACAGATCCTAATCAACTATATTCTAACCAATGGCAATCTAGAGTAAAGTTCTTACTGTCCTATTGACAACCTTAGCTTATTCGTTGTTTGTGGATGATAGGACGTGCTATACAATAGCTTGGTTCCCATTCATCTCCATAATGTTCTCTAGAAGTGGCTCATAAACTTTAGGTCTCAATCTGAAACAATGGTTCTAGGTACTCCATGAAGTTTGACTATTTCCTGTTAGAAAAGAAAAGAGATAATCGAAGCGTTGTTAGTTTCAAAGAAAGGTATGAACTGTGCCATCTTACTAAATCGATCCATGAATACCATGATGGAGTCTTTCCCTCGGGACGTCCTCAGCAACCCTAACGTAAAGTTGATACTGAACTCAAACCATAGTTTGGTCGGGATAGGCAATGGTAAATGATGTCCTTGCTCGGCTTGGCTTGGCTTTTTGTTTTTCTACAAGTAGTACACCTTTCCAACACAAATCAAACATCCCTCTTCATTTTTGGCAAAAAGACTCTTAAGGATAGTATCTCATGAGTTCGATGCTAGTTAAAGTGTCTAGACAATCCTCTTCCATGCTCCTTATGCACTAATAGCTCTCTTATGGAATAAGTTGGGATACATAGTCTCCTCTTCCTAAACAAGTATCCGTTCTCTCTATGATAATTATCAAATGTTTTGCCTTCCTCACACCCAGCATAAATACGGCTAAAATGGGGATCCTCAGCATATAAATCTTTTATTATTAAAAAACATAGCAACCTAGTTTATAGCTTAGTTAAGAGGGAATATTGTCTTAATAAGGCATCGGCTACTACATTATTCTTTCCATTCTTATACTTTCCGATATATGAAAATCCTTCCATTACATCCTCGTTTGTAGCTCAGTTAAGAGGGAATATTGTCTTAATAAGGCATCGGCTACTATATTATTCTTTCCATTCTTGTACTTTCCAATATATGAAAATCCCTCCATTAACTTTACCCATTTGGCTTACCTTCAAGACAACTTGGGTTAGCTCTTTAATATCTCAAAGATTCATGTTCAATGTAGATTACAAACTCTTTGGATAGCAGATAATGTTGCCATACAATCAAGGCTCGAATCAAGGAGTAAAACTTCTTATCATATACAAAGTAATTGAGTGTTGCTCCTCTAAGCTTCTTAGTTAAGTAAGCAATAGGTTGGCTTTCTTGCCTCAGTACAACACTTATGCCTAACTCGGACACATTACACTCCACTTCGAATATTTTGTCAAGGCTTAACAAAGTTAAGATAGGCACTGTAGTTAGTTTCTTCTTCACCTCTTCAAAACTCCTTTACACCTTCTCTCCCCATTTGAACTCAACATTCTTCTTTGATAGTTCGTTAAGTAGGGCTACGATTGTACTAAAATTCCTTATAAATCTATGATAAAATGATGCTAAGCTATGGAAGCTCCTTATATCGGCTAAAGTGGTCAGCATAGGCTATTCAATGATCATCCTTATCTTTTCATTATCGACTTGTATTCTACCACCACTTACAACAAACCCTAAGAAGATTACTTTAGGTGAGCAAAAGTTACACTTCTTCAAATTGCAATAGAGTCTCTCAACTCGGAGTTTTGTAAAGATTGCTTAGAAATTGATGCGAATCCACGCAATGGGTCTCGGATGCTAAGGATGATGCTCTCGAGGTTTGAATGGGAACAAGGAATAGGGAGTGAGAAGGGGGTTTTGACTACGAATATGTATGGACATCACACACCAAGACACAAACACAATTGGGGGTTGAGTTTGAAATAGAGTTCGATGCAACTCATGAGCACTAAATGTCACTCAGGTTTCAAATGAGAGGTTAAATGTGAATTACTAAATTGCTCAAATGAAGGGATTCGCCACAATCTTAAGGACAAGATTGATAAGAACGCAAGAAAGATTAAATAGTTATTTGACACTCAATAATCTAAAACACTAGCTCAAAGGGCTCAAGAATGTCCTTACTCGAGAAGGAACGTCTAAATAAATTCTCTATATGAATACTCTTCACTGTCTGATCTAGTTACAAATGTTTCTATTTATAACAAGTCCTAAAATCCTAGTAGCAAAACTATAAATAATATACAAGGCCTCAAATCCTAAAGAATGGCCCATAATTGATATAAGGAAATATTTACAAAGTATACAAAACCATGCATCTAACAAAGTAGTCAACATGTAGTAATCTCAGTTATCTATGGGATCGGACCTAAGCAAGGGTCGGTTGGTAGTCGAATGTTTGAGCAAGGGTAAGATGTTTGGAAGTCTTACTGTGCTTGGTCAAGCTCCCAATGAGGTTAGCCTACAATTGCTACACTCGTGGATTGCTTAGCACTAGCTTTCCTATGTTGTGCCGAGCTGTTCTTTGGTTTTTAGGCCTTAGCCGTTTGGTCTCTTGTCTTCTCAATAGACGACAGGTCTAATGCCGAATGGTTCCTTTCCTTCCTTTTGTTCATCAATTATTAGTCCAGCCTCGGCAAGAGCAGGTCGATCTTGGGTTAAGACAAGTTGGCTTTAGCTTCTAGCAGGTTTGCGCTGGCTTCCAATAAGTTGGCCTCGACCCAAGGATCATTGTAGACCGATTTCTATTAGAGATGCCCTTGGTGAGTCTCCATATTAAGGCTATACACTAGGATGTTGTCAAAGCAAACCACCACAAATTTCCCTATTAGTTACGAGGCACATGATTCATTAGTTGCTTAAATGTGCTTAATGCATTTGATAATCTAAACAGCATTACAAGCTATTTATACAATCCATGGTGGGTCTTAAACGCAATCTTCCTCTCATCGCCTCCTCGCATTCGGATTTGATGGCATCCAGATTTAAGGTCAATCTTAGAGAATCATCTGGCTCCATTCAACTCATCCAGCATATCATCAAGCCTTGGTATAGGATACTTATACTTGATAGTAATGTAATTAATTGCTTGGCTATCTATACACATCCTACATGACCCATCGCAGCTCGATAGCCTGTTTAGGGTCTAGCCTATAAGCAGGCTTGTTTGATACTATAGCTCCTAGCTGTAAGTTAATCGCATGTTTAATGCCTTAGATGGGAAGCAGACGTTTCGATAGCTCACCTGGGAATAGATTGGAAAATTCATCCAATAAGGTTTTTATCTTAGTAGGCAGCATACCCTTCTCGGATCTCCTCATCTCTAGTAACCTTCTAACTAGCAAATGGGTCGACTCTTTGAGCTCCATCTCTTTCTTCAGTTTAGCTCGAGTCATCACCAAAGCTTCTCTCTTCAGGACTTAGCTCAATTGTACCTACATGATCTTAATTTGTTCAATAATCATAGGGCTCAACTTTACCTTCTTGCCTTCGTGCTTTAAGAAACATGTATTTTTCCTTCCATCGTATATCATGGTTCAGTCAAACATCCACGGTCATCCAAATTTTTTTATCGAATACTTTTTGACAGTTTATGATTATTTATTTATCATATCTAACTTTTTGTTGTTACTACCTTATACTTATAAAAAGTGTTTTCTTTATGTAGCAAAATATCATTACAATAGTAAAAAAAAAAATTTATATACTAAATTTTTTTTTTATAGTGATTAACTAGTATTTTGCTGCAATAATTCAATGACATAACTTGAATTTCTTGTAGTGTATTAATACAATAGCAAGGGTTTAATATGATCGAAGCAACATGGAAATATTGTTAAATCTCTAACAAAACTATCATGATTCATCTTTGTGATCGAGGGTTTTTGAAGGTGAGGATGATATTAGAATTCAAAGATAAATAGAGTTGTCACGAGTAGAGAACTTGTTTCCTTTTTTGTCATTCACATTCATTTACAAATTCTTGTAAATATTCATTGTACATGGAACAAGAAATTGAAAAAAAAAAGAAAACAAAGAAAAAAACAAAAATATAAAAAGATGGCAAAAGTAAAAAATACATATAATTAATTATGTTTTCCAAGAAAAGAAAATTTCTAAAACAAGTATATCTACGCTGACAATTTTAATCAAAACTTATCTAGAATACTAAAAGTAAAAAAATAAAATAAAATGAACTATACGTACCTTATATTTGCTTGAAAGGCCCATAAGCTCTAATGGAGACATAGATCCCTTGCTATTATTATTCCACCCGATGATTGTGCCAATACTAGAGCCACTGGATGATAAATCCAGTTTCTTCTCATCTAGATAACCTAAAATTTTAAATTTGGAAGTTAAAAACTATGACTGACTCGACGACTCACAAAGCAAGGTATATCGCTACACATCCTTATTTTAAAATTTACATTATTTCTTCATCTCAATTATGCACTGCAAACAAAACTATCGCAACTATACTTATAAGGATGCTTCTCTTCTTCCGCTCTATACAATACATAATTTATTTTAGGGAAACTTCTTATTTTAGTTGAGTGGAAATAATAGGGGTAAAGTTGTCAAAAGAAAAAGTTTAAACCCCTTCCTTTCTTACCATGTTTAATTTTAATCACACCACCTCCTCATTCCTTTAGTACATTTCTTTCTTCCCATAGAAAAGACTTACAAGAAGCACCTCAAGATTAACATAATTCGGATTTAGAGAAAGATTGTGTAATTTAAGTAAATCAAACACCAAATTAGGCATGGGGACAATGTATTTGGATAAGTTCTTATACCTCTAATGAAGGAAATTCGTTTTTCTTTAAGTTTTGAGGGCTTTTGCATCAAGAGACACCAAGTAAGTCACTTTAAACTCCTCTAGTTTATTAAAGTTTCATTCTTGTTGTGTATTGTAAAGTTTGAGCGTTGGTTGTGATTTTAGGGGTTCAATTGTTATATGTTGTTTGGAAGCTGTTGAGGAGTGTGTGGAGATGAGTTTGCAGTAGAAAAGGTTGGGAGAAGGAATGAATTGAATTTAGGTTTGAGTTTGGGGTTATGCAAGGGAGGAGATTGTGAATTCTGCAGACTATAACTAGCATCCAAACATCATAAGAGCTAATGTTTGGATGCCCAACCCCCTAAAGCACAAATTGTAGTTTTAGTTGTTAGCATCTGGACACCTTGTTCGTAGTAGCATATAGAAGGTTTCCTTTTCTTTCCTTGTTGCTTTTCTAACCTTCTTGTTTATTCTAAAAA
Organism: Lumnitzera littorea; assembly: GCA_024138015.1. Taxonomy (NCBI): domain Eukaryota; kingdom Viridiplantae; phylum Streptophyta; class Magnoliopsida; order Myrtales; family Combretaceae; genus Lumnitzera; species Lumnitzera littorea. The sequence continues at coordinate 25,760,999 of JAMXBB010000012.1, forward strand.
CTTTCCAACACATTTTTAAACAAGTTTTCTGAATCAAACCAACAAACAAACTTTGTTTCTCCAAGAAACAAATTGGGGATTCTTGTAAAGGCTTGAGGCCTAGTTGAGATATTGAGATGTTAGGAGTGAGTAGTGCCTATTATGTTTAAGTTTACGAGCGGAGGTGTTAATTTTGTATTGTACTAAGTTGTAGGACACCAAGACACTTATTGAATGCTACTAAAGAATTAGGTACACGATACTTGACTAATGGTTGTGTATGTTAAGCTAGTACATAAGCCAGACTTAACTAAACTTAGAATTAATTGATTTTGCTACTTTTGCTTAGTTTCAACCACCTGCGAATAGGGAGCAATAGCAATCTTTACATAACGTTGTCCCCGGTAAAGTCTCGTATTGAAAAGTTCTAGGTAAATTTCGGATGGTTATTATGTACTTTAGTGTTGGAGGAAGACCCAACACCAATACCTACATATTATTTAAATTGTATAGGGTCATGAGTAACCCCAATCTTAACATGCTAAGACTATACTACTTATGGACCTAATTAAATAAGACTAAACCAGTCAATTGTTGCATTTAATGTAGTTACCTATATGTGTACTTTTGCCATTAATCATGTATTCATGCACATATATGTGGTTTCCTATACTGGACATTGGCTCATCTTCCGTCGATTATTGTTTTTCAATACACATTTAGGTTATAAGGTCTATGATGATTTCTATGCAGAGGATGCAGGTTATAATTATTTATACTATAATGAGGAGGGTGACTATTATTATTATGATGATAGAGTTGAGACTTTGCAATTTAGCTATTAGGAGTAAATTTTTAAAAACTTTATGTTCATCCCATTGTACATATTATGAGATTTGTGTATATGTTTAGAGTCACCTGTTACTTCTATTATTGAGCTTTAATTAATTATCTCTAGGTGGAGTTGTTAGTTGTTTTCTTTGTGATTCTCTTGTGTTCAGAGGAGTGCTTGATATTCAACTCTTTTTGCTAAATTTGAGGTTATTAATTTGCCAGTAGGCAAATTTAATTAATTTTTGAGGCGTTACAATATGATTTCAATTTCTATAAATATTTGTACATCTAAATTTTTAAAGAGTTGCATTTTCTTGCATAAAGTTATGTATTATTTAAAAAATATCTATAAGATATTGGTTTTAATTTTTATAAATATGTAAAAACTTTTTAGAACTTTGTATCTTATAAAATTACACTACAAGAAATGAAATTTCTGACAATGAAATATTGCAAAAATTTTGTTTTCTTAATTACTAGAAAAAGAGTATCTAAATTGTTTTTTCCTTACTACAATGAAATTTTGTTATCAAGTACAACTATTTGTTGTTAATAGCTTATACATATAAAAAGTGTTTTCTCTAAATCTTATATTCAAGCAACAAAATGCGTGAAAATTTATTTGTGCATTTCTATCTAGCAAAATGTCGTTGCAATAGTAAAAAAAAAATTATATACTTTTTTATAGTGATTAACTTGTTCCATTAAGCAAAAAAATTACTACAAAAAAAGGTATTTTATCGTAATATTTTATTGCTATAACATGAATTTCTAGTAATAACGGTAACTAAGCTAAATATACATGTAAAAACAAAAGAAAATTAATTAATTAATTACACCAGTTATCTTTACACCAATTTATATTTGATCAATCATTTAAATTTGATATATATGAATTGGTACCAAAAACATAATTATTAGTCCATACAATATTAATTTAAGGTCAACCAAGAATATCATCAAATTTAAAATACTTTCATAAATTTTATATCCATGAATATTAGTCCATACGATGCATTCATGAAATATGGGCTTTTGATTATTGTAAGTAGGGTGAAAATGCGTAAAATCTATATCATTAAAGTGAAAGAAGGAGGTCTTTTGATGTGTTTTTTTTTTTTTTTTTTTGTAATTCCTTAAAAAATCCTTGAAGTACACTAAAAATAACAATTAAAACATATAATATTAAAATCTAGCATAATAATATAAAGAGTAAAACGAATAATTCACCCATTTTTCTCAATCCTTTTAATAACTCTCTCATACTTTTGACAACATACCTTTTCTCTTTCCATTTAATTAGTCTCTCTTACTCTTAATAAAATTCTTAATTCTTAGGTTTGAAACTTAAATGTAGCTCTCTTTTATTTTTCTTTATTTCTCTTTTCATTCTCAAAACAACATTTATACTTCCATATAGCTTTAGAATTTTTTTTAATAAAATATCTCGAGTATCTCTTTCTAAATTAAAACATAGTAATAGAAAGGGGATTTTGGTGTCTTTTCCTATTTTCTCAAATTTCCCTTTTATAATATCATTGATTTATATTATTGACAATTTGTAATTTTACAATATGTTATTTCATTAGTGTTATAAAGGTTGATTATCTTAACTTGCTCTTCACATAAAAAATGATTACTTTAATATATAACATCATTTACTTTTATCACAATCATTATTATGTTTATATTTTCATAATTATTATTAATTACAATAACAACCACATTTATTTGTATTGAATTTAATGTTTTGTCTATCTATATCTAGTCCATAAGAGAATACTAAGGGTTTTGAACTTCATGCCTTCCAAAATATTTTTTTATCCACATTATTTCATCACTTGCATGTAGAATAATAAGAGCTATTTTTTCCCCCATAAGATTGATTACAAATTTTTAGGTAATTTTCCTTTTCCTACCTATAATATTGATGAAGCAATCAATTTATAATTAGTATTACTTTCAATATAATAAGAAATTATGACTAAGATGCTATAAAAGCTTCTTTTGTAGATAATTATAAAAGCTCAAATAAATTTTTTTTCCCTTTTCATTTTTATTTAACATATGAGTGAACATTTCATATATTATCATTAACTTTATTTAATACTTTTTATTTTTCATTATTCCTAGAATAATTTTTTTTTTTTTTAGTTCCATAAGGTTATTTAAGGATTTTCCAATAATTTTTCTATTCCCACCTATAATATTAATGAGCAATCACGCTATGATAAATATTATTGTCAATATGGTAAGAAATATGGGTTAAAATGTTGTAGAAGCTTCTTTTATAAATAATTATAAAACTTCAAATGAATTTTTTCTCTCTTTTTCATTTTTAAGCCTTTAAAATATTATCATTAGCTTTATTTAATTTTTTTTATTTTTCATAATAAATATTATTAAGTTGTCTAGTATCTTCTTTTTTGTTTTTTTATTGCACATGCATCACGGTACTTTGCCTACTAATTTATTTAAACAAAAGCACCAATATAGGATAAACCCGTTATAGAAAATAAAATACCATTTTTTTGTCCTTCATCATTTTCCTTTCTCCTCACTTTTTCGGTCTCTACTTTTTTATTTTGGTAACATACTGCATCTTGTTTATTGATATAAGCAAGATATTACATGGCATTAAGGGGGCATACGCCCTTTGTAGTTCAAAACTGCAACTGAGTTCTTATATACGGACATTGTAGATTGCAGCTTTTGACATGAAACAAAAGGTAAAGTATCATTTCTTAATAGGGGTAAGATGTCCTTCAACAGAACAAAAAAGGTACATCCCCTTGCCATTCAAAAGTCTTGCTTTTTTGGCTAAGTTGTTTGCTACCACGTTGGCTTCCCGGTGTTCGAAAGAGAGCCTCAGATACGGGAAGTCATTCAATTCCCTGCAAGATGTCTGTCTTGTAAAGGTTCTATGGCCACTTTGGAATCCATTTGAACTTCCAAGTTTGTAATTCCAATGTATATGAAAAGTTGTAGCCCTCGCCAAAGCCCCCGGAGTTCTGCACTTGACATATTCAGTTGTTCCTAATTTACAGGCATAACCTTCCATCCACTCTCCTCTGTCGTTCCTAATTACCTCACCAACCTTAGCATCTCCCGCAGTGGCTGAGAAGGATGCATCCATATTTAATTTTAGCCAACCTTCTCATGGTGGCTTCCACGTAACATCAATTACCAGTTCTTGTTTCAAACAAAGCTTTTTATAAGTATTAGTCTAAGGACCTAGCTTGTTACCAAATATGTTCCAAACTTGCTGTATTAATTTCTGATGCATACAAGAGTCAGTTACGTTGCTTCCAACATAACCAGAGGAAATAGATCGATGTGAATTGCTTTGGTGCTTGACAACATAACCAGAGGAAATAGATCAATGTGAACTGCTTTGGTACTTGACACTTTGCAGCACCACAAGGACACTCCACACTTTGTTGCTTTAACCGCTGTTGCATGTTAGGCCAGACGTGATGGCAATTAAATGTTTCATTAAGTATTCTTCTGTTGCTGGACATGTAGCAATTGCATGCCTGATGCCTTCTCCCTGTCTCTATTCTCTCTCTCTCCCTCCCCTCTTCTGTTTTTTTCTCGCTCTGCTCTCTCTCTCACCCCCTCATGAGTCAAAATAATACCATAGTTTTTAACATTGATTATCTTAATAAGCATCCTCCTTTTCTTTCTCTAATTCTACTTTATTATATTTGCTTGAATCGTCTTCAAATTGTATACATTATTGTTGCCTATAATCTTCTCCCACAATCATATCCTTACTTACAAGACCCTAATTTGACCAGCAAAGTGAAGAGAAACCGTCACGAAATCATCTTTAGCACTAAATAATTAAGTAATTGATGAATATTAGCAATGAGAATGAAGAAAGACCTACCATGTACATGGGATTGATAGGGATTCCTATAGGGACATGATTTTTGTGAAACCCTAATTCTTAGAATCCAGCGCTAAAGAACACATTGAACTATCCATATAACTAAGAGCCCTCACAGCTCAGGCACAAGACGCCATTATCAAGAACGCACTCTAACGCTGAGCTGATAGCCCAACATATGGGCCTTCCACCGGGACCTGCTATGTCATAAGTGAGGGAGGGATTGACAGGGATATGCAGACAATTTTTCAAATTCGGCTATGGTGAGATGGGTATGTGACGACAGTGGCATGATGGTAAAGGGTGAGAATGGTGGGTGATCTCGTGGTGAAGAAGACAAAAAGGGGTAGTGAAAGCCTTTCATCCTAAGAATTCCGGGGTTTGGGAAAAGAAATCCAATTCCTAGATTTTAAGAATTGTAATTCGTAAAGTGATGGGGGGTTTGATGGGGATCAAATAGCCAATCCCCCCAAGTGAAAGTACCAATAAAATTTTTACTTTTTACATTCAATGATAAATCAGAAGACAAGACATCAATCTTTACCCAAACTACTCGAGTATCTTGCGTTATAAAGTAAGTTTTTTACATGGACAACATTACACATAATTACCAGGACAGACCCCATACAGAATATAGCATGAAGCAGCTTGATATACAACCTTAAACAGTGACTAATTACCAAGATACATGCCAAGCTATATCACAGGTTAGTTTGCATTAAAAGGAACTATTACCCCAACTTCCAACACCAAGAAACACCAAAATAGGTGGAAGTTATGCATGGTCGATGAAGAGACGCTCCAAGCGATCCTCAATGCGCCTAAGTACTCGTAGTGGCAAGTGTGATGGGAGTTATATCTTCAACCACGCGGAAGATAGTAACATCCAAGACAGGAATGTTGTTTATTTTGTCGCCAAGTGCAAAGAGGCAAACATCATATTCTTCTAAGTTGTTTTGCACAGCAAAATTCTTCCACCCAGAAGAAAGTCCACCGGTGCCTCGTGCTGAGAGGTTGTATCTACAGTGCCAGTTACCCCCCCGATACCGAAGAATGACATCTTGATTACCCTGACCAAAATGCTCAGCAGCCCAATCCGGAGGGATTGACTGAATCAAGCAGCAATGGAAAGCACAATTTAAAAATATACTTCAACATTTCCTTCTAGTGGGGGGGTAATTTATGTAAACATTATGTTATAGCTAGAGCAGTTCAAGAAATTAGTTTTCCATAAAATAAGCTGTATTCTAGCAAGAGAAAAATAATAAATATAGAACCAGCAAATGTTGGAAAATTAGCTAGCAATGAAGTTAGAAATTCACCAGATAAAACCTCTTGTAAACATGTGAGGGTCGCATAACAACCAGGAAATTTCCGCTCATTGCTGCAGACTGTGCCAGATTGAGAGCAGCATCCTGTTCCTCCTTAGTCACTGTTCTTCTGTGCGATACATATACCGGATAGCGCCCTGGACTTTTAGACATGGATACTTGTTTTGCATCTACAATGTGCATGTACCAAAGAAAATCAACAGATATTGCTCTGATGTTTACTCCTTTTCTCTTCCTTTTCAAGTAATAGAGAAGAACAGAAGTCTGTGTACAGCACATGGATGTCCAGTACACCAAAAGACTGTCTAGATACACCTTATAGAAAAGTTTATTCCATGAATCCTGTAAATATTTTTTTCTAAAAGAGTCGTTCAGCTTTAATAATGTTAAAAAGGTACAGCAGCAAGATTGTACCTGAATCCTTTATCTTCTTCAGAGTTCTAACAGCAATTCCTTTCTTTTTTGCAGACTTGATTAAATTACTTTTCCTGTGAACTTTTCCATTTAAACCTGCTTGAGTTTGAGGTGAGGTTTGGGGGCATGCAGGGACTTCTGTCAAGGCTTCTGCCTCCAGAGGATCCACCAAGTTATTTTTATGATTTTGACGTGAAGGGGTGACTGCAACCTCATCAGGCAGATCCTGCAATTTTCTCTTCCTTCCACATCCCTTGCTTATTTCTTTGTGCTGACATTTTCTTTTAAAGTAGGAAGCTTCCTTCTCGCACAAACTATACTGATCAAATATCAACACATCGAAGCATGACTCTCCATTGTACCTGAACATCAGAATGTCATTCTCCTCCAGAGAATGATCTTTTGCAAAATCTTCCCAACCATGCCTAAAGAACAAGGCATCATCAGAAGCAGCAAGTTCTACATTCCATGCCAGGCCACTAGGTCCCTTTATAGTCATGTTTCTGGGGAGCTTCTTCCTCAATTTGTGGGCAAATTTTTCAGGGATAGCCTGCATGTAAGAGTAATATGATCCAAAACTAAGCGATAAGAAGGTAGCTGCATGGTCTGCTGTAAAGGAAGCCGATTATTATGCAAAATAGTAGCAATAAAGTTCCAGAGTTGTATTAAGGGGCTGGATTGCTACTAGTATGTTTCACCAGGAAATGCACTGGTATTACATATAATCTTAGGCATTTGAAACATTCTCGCGGTAGACTTCATCTTTGTTGTCATAATCATGAATTTTATTCTCTCTTGAATCCCCTAAAAACCTTAATGATGCATAAGATTTCTAATGTCTAGCATTGCATTAGAGCCAACATAAGCAAGAGCGATTGTCTATCTAACAAAACATACTTTCTATGATCAATTTGACCACATCACATACATAATACTCGCTCATCACATGAAAATGATGGTGGCAATCCATGATTTGAATTTTCAAGTTTATGCTAATTAAAAACAAACATTAGCAGGTTTGACATTTATATTCAAACCATTTCACATCTATTACTTATACCGATGTTTTTAGATGTGAGAGATAAGGCTAAATTGATAGAAAATTTTACCCTTTTGAGTCAAATATGTTTCCCTCCAATATGGAGATAAATGTCCGGAGGGAGAGAAAGGAGGTATAAAGCGAACAATGCAGAATTAATTTAGTCAGATCATTGTTATTTATTTCTTTTTTTGGTAATTACTTGTTCACCCTTTTGTATTAAACACAAAAAAGCCTAAAGAAACTAACTTCTTTCTTTCTTCTTTTTTTTTTTCTTTTTTTTTTTTTTTTTGGAGTTAGAAAAAGGGCCAAAAAACATTTCTCCTCCTTCCTTCTCATCCAAACGATCAAAAGCAAAAGAAGTAGTTCATCTCCTTTCTTTATTTTTCCCCCTTCACATGCAGTCATCGCTACATATAATCTCATTCTAAAATATTTCTCTACTTTTAGTTGTCGAAACCCCAAAATTATTTAGGAAAATAACTAGGTAAAAACACAGAAACAACAACTAGAGCTTGCAGCAAACTTCTTGTAAGTCTGATAGCATACCTAAAATATTTTCACAGCACTTACATAAATCACTGTGAAGCAACACAACATAGCAAAATACGAGTATAAACAACTTCATTTCGATGTATACGAGGTTATGAAACTGCAAAAGGTGATATCAGAGAGACACAGAAATAGAGAGAGAGAGAGAGAGAGAGAGAGAGAGACTAACAAGCTGGGTGGTAAAATCACCCTTGAGAAATTGACAGAAGTGGATGAACTGGAAATGGGTCCAGTAAATATTTTCTTCCCAGGCAGTACAATCGCTGCATCTCTCCATTTTTTCTCCAGTAGAAGGAAAATCAAACACTAGAGACGTACTGTAAATGAGAAAAAAGTAAAGAAGCTAGCTCAGGGTCACAAGGGCTTTGCTGTGGGTAAAAATAATTAATTGGACAGGACTCCTGCACAGTGTTTTGATTTGCCCTGTACCAAAAGTTACCGAGCCATACTGACACTATGTTTGGATAGGCAGAAAGATAGGAAAACGGAACAAAAAAAAAAAAAAAAGATATGTTTGGACTTTGGAGCGGAACGGGTAGAAGAAAACGAAGAAAATAAGTAGAAATATTGCCACTTTGGCTTGATTTTGTCTTGTCTTGTATTAACTCTTTATAGTAATGCTTATTAAAACAAAAATGAGGTTGATTTTGTTTTGTATTAATTCTATTTCCCTTTGTTTCTTTTTCTAAAACAAATTAAAAATAGAAATAATTTCCTTTATTTTCTTCATATATTATCAAACTGTAAATGGAAAATCACATTTTATCTTAATTTTATAAAAAAATCTCTTTTTTTTTTCACTGTTTCCGCACATTATTTTTCGGAGGAAAAATTGCCAAACATCGTGTAAGACTATGGTCTCATTCGCAGGGGTATTTAGTCTGCAGTAATAAAACACTGGCCCAAATGTCCTTTTCCATGCACACACGTTTAAGTTATGGAAAAGTCACGCTTTATTTCGAAAACATTTTTCTTAATATATGTATTAGCGGACAGTATATTAAAGTGATCTCCAAATATTTTGGTTTCTTTCTTTTCTTTGTTTTATTTATGAAAAATGATAATATACAAATTCATATTGTATTGCACCAACCCCTAAAACAATTTCAATTTTAATAAATTCAAACACACTTGGACATAATAAGTTGGTTCGAACTTCAAAGCTCCAATGGTAACGAGTTACTCGAATGCCACACCTTCTTATACTAAATGAAAGGAATAAATTGGACAGAAGTGTGCTTGACATTCGTGGAAATTGAATGAACAGATTATGTAAGTGAATGGCAACCGTTCTAGAGTTCGTGGGATGACAGTCAAATGGCAAATCAGAGATAAATTGTATACCTTATAGTGGGCCACGTATATTAAACCTATAAGAAATTAAATTTTAATAGCTAAGAGTTAGAAAAGGGGATTTGATTTTAATAATATACTATCAGACACACATTTACATCTACATTATATGATTATGAAATAAATTCATTAGTACAATAAATAAAATTGTAATAAATTTTATTTAAATAACTATAGTAATATTTTTTACTATGTAAGGAGATGGTTGTAGTTTTTGGAAAAGAAAAGTTATGGTATAAGCGAAAAAATATGGCAAAGACCATTGTAACATAATAACATTACCATTAATTTTTCCTTATGTCATTAACTAGGGTTCAAATCCCCCTTCCTTCAAAGTTGTGTAACTTAGTCGGTTAAAAAAAGTGGAAAAGTAAGGGTCGAGAAATATGTAAAAAAGATGTGTATAATATAGTTAATAAATAGGAGAAAGAAATAACATGGAGAAAGAAAATCATTCAAATAATATATACATAAATTAATTGATAAATATAATCTTATTAAATTAATTGGTTGTTAATATAAGCTTTTATTGTTATATATTATCATATTGAGAATTGAATAGTAATTTTCAAAAACGGTTGTTATTTAAGAGTTTTTTTATTTTAATAACATAGATATATATATATATATACATGTTTTTTAATGTTTGGCATGTTCTAGGTACTCAATTGTTTTCATAAAAAATATTTGAAAAACATTTTTATGTATTGAAATTTTGTACATATTTTAAATAGAGTACTAATAGTTTAGTATCATAAATATAGATATTTTTATGATTCGATTCATATTGTTTACAATACCAATCTCATCTTTTATTCCGTTATTAACATAATATTCATTATATCTAAACTATTAAACTAATTATATTTTTAATAGTTTATATATAATAAATATTACATCTTTGGCAGGATAAAGTGTGGGACCCATCATATTAAAATAAAAAATAAGACCGTAGAAGTTCTCAATAAATATATTACGTCAAACTTTTCATGTAAAATAACTATACAAGATGTATATGATTTTTTTAATATTTTGATATTTTTAAGACAAGAATTTCGATTAATTCATCCATTAAAAATGTATATTTAAAATAATCTTTCATTGGCATATTATAGGAAATCAAATATACTTTTTCTAGAGGTGAAACAACAATGATTAATGAGAAAAGTAACTTTTCATTTTGAATAGCATAAGTCGATTTCTTAAAAAAAATCTCAGTTTTTTTTATTTTAACGGGAAAAGATATTCTCTAAAAGAGGAAATAATTTATGTTTTAAACACGTTTTTCAGTATAACAAACACAGAAGGATGGAAAATTTTTTTTTTTTTTAAAAGAAAATATGTTTTCTAAAATAAACAGAGGCTTAGTCATATACGATTTAACGTGTGAAATAATCATATCATCCAATAGCAAGGATATCATCTTTACATCCTTTTGTTATTTATATTTAAAAATAATTGAAATCGTAGACCATTGGTGACCCTTGCTATTTACTTGCATAAATTTTTACATCAGCCAAAAAGTCAGATTATCATTAATCGCAAGCGCCCAGCACCAAAATGTCATGGGAATGATCAATCTTTTGACATTTTTCATGTGACATTTAATCCAATAGGCAACAACCAAATATGTGGTCCCAGTACATATGCCGATATGGCTAGGTTACATTACAAGAAATATGACCGAAATAGGACATCTAAATTCTAATCCTTAGAAACTGTATGAGCAACGAAATTGCATTGTGTTACGCTGGTTTGCTGGACTAAAAATGAAATTGCAAACCATCAAGTAAGTAATACAAGCAAAAAATTGACGATAACACATATAATACAATTACGAAAACCCTAAATCGAATTTGAAAACAGCATCCTTCCAGCCCCTACGCGAGCCCACCATCCAACTCTTTGGATCCATGCTCAATTTGCCTTGTACAGAGACGATAGCAGGATAGTATCAAAAATAGTACCTATAACTTTAAAAGAGTACTCAATTCATTAGCTGAATTTTTAAGTTGTTGAGTGTGATACTCTATTCAACTTTTCATTATTAGCATTATTATCTACAAATTATCTAATGCTGTTAGCTGAATTAACATATTTTAGCCAATAGTTGGATCACACGTGATGTGTGACCTTCGAAAAAAAATGAAAAAGTCATTTGGGAAGTTTACGTGGACTTTAGATACCAAATGCAACAGAAAAAAAAATATGAAAGAAAAGAGAGCGATTAAAGAAAAAAAAAAAAAGTAAAATCACATATGAAACAATCAAGTCTCTTCGTTCTCTTCATCTACCCTACTGAACAACGAACGATTATTCATCTTCTTCATCGCATTTGTTCTTTTCTCTAATTATTAAAGTTTTCTTTTTTTCAAATTCATAAAAATAATCTTTATAAATAAATATAAACGCAATCCTTAGCAGACTAGTCATCGAATAATCTTTATAAATAAATTTAAGTGTAGTATTTAGTAGACTAGTCATCAAATCAAATCAAGAACCAAATTGAACTGTAAAATATGGTTCTATTTATATTTCGATCTAGTTTACAGTTTAATTTGAAAAAGGTTTAAACGATTCACAATTTAATTTAGGAGGTCAAACTGAACTGAATCGCTTAAACCTGAACCAAAACTCTATTTAATAAAAAATTAGCAACACTTTTTAATTTTAGATCCTTCTACATTTCAATCAATCCTGTTTATATATATTTATATATATATATATATATATTATGTATTTATAATATTTAAGCCAATATAGATGTAGTAACTACCATTTGATGGCATAATTTTTATTTTATACTTTATGTGTCACTCTATAGTTAAGTATCTCACATAAATTATGAGAGATTGAGATACTAGTTTATAAGATCATAATAGTAAATATCTTATCAAACATATGATTATAACTTTTAAACTAAGTAATTAAAATGGATCTATTAGTATTTATTGACTTGATTATTTACTACTTTTAGCTTTAAACGTTACAAATAGTATCAAAGCTAACCCTTACCAATAAGTAGATAATTCAAGTCTAGCCCCAATTTAAAGAAGAAATCCAAAAGGAAAGGAAGTATCATCAAGATGGTTACTCCTAGCATGTTTCTAGAATAACGTATAAATAGTGAGTGGCCCGAATTATATATCGAAAACAAAAAAGAACTGAACCCAATTATAAGGTCTCCCAATATTGAGTTGTAGAATAGTGTGTTACTAGTTTATAACATAATAGTAGTAAATATCTTATCAATACATGATTACAACTTTTAGATCAAATAGGTATTATACTTTATTAACTGTATTACATATCTATTAATGATTGTTACTTTTCCTAAACAAAGGTAATATATATGTAAAATATTAAAAAGCAAAAATCATCAATATACTAATTTATCTTTTTTAACGCATACTCATCATGTTCTCTCTTACTTATACTATATGTCTTTCCACGTTCTTTCTAAACAGTTACTTTTACTCTGCTTTCTCTTGCTTCCCCATTCTCTGTATTTTCTCCTTATTTCTCAACAAAAATTCCATTTCTTCATTCCCTTCTTTTAGATTTTGTTTACACAACTAAAATATAACTCCCACTGTTCAACTGTTTTTGATGGAGAAAGAATTTCATTTTTGTTTATTCAGTTTAGGAAGTACATCTCTCTCTCTCGATCCCATATGAGGACTTCATTTCCGTTTGACGAAAAGATGATATATTTAGGTTTTGTGTATGTTTTCTCGACATGGGTTTTTAAAGATTTTTCTTTTAGGTATATTTAGCACATTCATTGTTGGGATTCTTTTTAAGCATTTGTGTTGAGTTAGTTTCTCATGATATTGATGGGATTGGTGATTTTATGTTAAAATATGTTTATAAATTGGGTTTGCTGCGGTACATGTTAGAGTGACAAGAAGATGCTATTTTGCATGGTAATTATCAAATATATTTAAAATTCGTTCAGTGGAATCAAACCTTGCTTTTCGACTATTTTTTGATGGAGAAAGAATTTCATTTTTGTTTGTTTATCAATTTGGTATGTATACATCTCTCTCACAATCCCATTTGAGGACTTCGTTTTCATTTGATGAAGAGATGATATTTTTAGGTTCCGTGCATGTTTTCTTGCCTTGAGTTTTTTAAGATTTTATTTTGAGGTATGGTCAGTACATTCATTGTTGGGATTCATTTTAAGCAATTGTATTGTGTTTGTTTCTCATGATCTTGAAGGGATTAGTGATTTATGTTGGAATATCTATAGTATTAAAGGGGAGGGTGATTTTTGGTGTCAACACCTCCCTTACTCTATACAGTTACAAATTAAACATCTTATATAAATGATTTTTACTATTTCTTCCATCTCCTATTTTAGTTATCAATTAATCAAACTAAGGGTATATTCGTGCCCCACCTTACCCCTGCACGAGGACTCTCTATCTCTCTCTTCTTAGATCTATGTCTTTTTTTTTTTTTTTTTTTGTTTAATTTTGTTATAGTTGTATTAAATACTTTTATGTTTGGTTTTGTTCTTACACGCATGCTTCGTGTTTTGTTTATGCCTTATAAAGAAATTCATGGTGTTTGTGTGAAGTACTTTAATTTGAATGTGATTCGGTTCAAGTGTAGTTGGAGCAAGTTTCAGCACCAAATGGTTGTTCTAAGTTAACTCCATCCTTTGTAGTTCTACGGTAGTCTCCTTCATTCACTACTTGCCAGGTAAATAAATGATCAGTGAGGCAATTTCCAACTCGGATGGTGGTTTTGGGTTTATCTTTGTATTTTCATTTCAAGTTTGGATCTTTATTGACCATCTCTTTTTTCTTTTTCCCTTTCTCTTTATTTATATATATTATTAAAACTAGATAGGCTTTAAATAACTGCTCCATATAAACCTTTAATTCAAAATTATATAACCAAAAAACCAATACTAAAAATATTATAAATATATTATAATATGGGTAAATTTAGTATTTTTCATAAATTCTCATTCAATCTCTCTCTTCATTTCCATAATAGCCTAAATCATGGTCAATCCCACTCTTCCACATCCAACTTTAATCTTACTCTCACATCCTATATATATTCTACACAACTTTCATGCAAACTTAAAAACATACATATTCATAGTCACTTAAAAATTTCTTATCTATCTATCATTTATTATAATAAGTAAAAATATTTATTTGTAAGCTTTTTTGTAATAATTTATACTAAATACAACCAAATCATTAATTATACACGTGTTCATTTTTCATTTAAAAGAAAAAGGAAAATTTTATTTTTATAAATATTTTTATATGTGATTGATTTATTTAATTTTTTCCTAACAAATTATTTTACTCAATTATCTATTATTTTTTAGCACCTACAATGCGAGTGTGGCGTTGGCTAGTTTATTTATTTATTATTTTTTGCAATGTTATTAGGTTAATGAGAAAATATTAAGGAAATTTGGGTTTTTTTTTTTTCCTTTTTCTTTTCTTTTGTGATTGAAGTTTCATTCTTCTCAAGCATATGTGTTGTTAATTTTTATTGCATTTGCCAATAGAGGAGTGAGTACTTTCACCTTTCTAATATAGAATTGATGGTGTAAATATAGTACTATAGATCTTGCGAAGATTTTTGTGTAATTGGTAATGACTTTATTTTTAATATTTAGTTAAGAAAAGCGCACAAGTTAGCAAGACTTTATTGGTATCATTACTTTGCTTATTATCAACTCTACAATAGCTTTATTAAGCAAAACAATGCAGAGAATATTACGGTTGCTCTTATAGCTCAATTGGCACCGAAGTGGGGTGAAAAATGCATGTAGTCCAACATCTTTTCAATTAGTATGTTAAGGAATAATTATCAATTAGTTTTAGATTACTTAGTGAAAAACTTAATGAAAGAATGTGAATACATTTTTATTAGGGTTTGATGCTTATAGATGACTTCTATGGCTGGTAAGTAATATTACACTTTTTACTCAGGTTCTAATGATAGCAATTACTCTCTTACGAATTTTAATAAATAAACTAATTGAAAGGAAAATGCCTTAATATTTTTCTTTTGAATATGGGATGACATTTTTAAATGAAAGATCCTATTATGTTATCTTCAAAATAAATATATTCTTTATTGGTTTAAATAGCGAATAGGAATTTCCATTAAGGTAATGGTTGTTTGTTGCCAATGTCTTTTTCATATCTTGTTCACATGTTTTTGGCTTTAGCTCACATCCATCTTTAAATATGCATTTTTGCTACATGTGATTTGGTATTTGATATTAGAATGTGTAAAACCTCATCTCTTACAAGATATTCTTAGCAATAGTAACTTTTGTGCTATTTTCTCTTACATGAAAAATATGCATTCAATGTATTTGCTTTATAATTTGGGTCGTGTTTAACTAGACTGCTCTTTATGACAATGTAAGGGAAAAAAAAGAAGAAATATCTTATACCATTAGCCATATACTTTTTTTAAGCCAAAGCCATATTGAATATTAAATGGGTGTTACTCATAGGAATTGATGAATTTTTTATATTATAATAGCACATACTTATTTGTTTATATTTGGTTTTGCAAGCTATTGTTTGATCATTAATTGTTCAGTCAATTATTTAACTTTAATTTGTAGTGTTGGATTTTGTTATGTAAATTTTCTTTTACTCTTGATCATGTGTATGTTTATAGTATCCATAATTTTATGAGTATTTTGTTTATATATGGAGATGTTTTTCCTAATGGAGTTGAATTGAATTTTAGAGATGAGTGAAGAATTAGTGCGAGTCATGGGAAAGCATTGGTTGAAAGAGTGTTTTCTTGAAAACAAACAAAAGGCTACTTCAACCTACAATTCTCTCTTATTTATGCATTAGTGATATGTAGTATATGGAAATTAATACTTATTCGAATTTCATTAGCTTAATTATGGGGATGCTGCAAGTAGAATTGTCTACTATTGCTTCTTTTAGAGAAAATTCTTCTTTCTTTTTTTTCCTTTTCAATTTAAAGAAAACATTTACCAATAGAGATTTTTATTTAGTCAAAAGAAAGCTAATAAAGCTTAGAGGGAAAAAAATGTTGTTATTTCAATAAGCGTATTAGTTACACTCTTTAATGGACCTAATGCCCTATTTTGGGCTCTTTAAATATTTTCTTCACCTACCTTCAACATATGCTATTTCTTCTACTTCTAATTCTATCTTTATTTAATAAATATATTATTTCACTTTAACCCTAATCAAACACATGCTAGCCCCTAACTATGTCTAGGTTGAAGCATAATCGGTTGAGCAATGGAAGCAACAAAACTATGAATAATATAAATTTCTAATGGAGTTATAGGTAACTTAGAAAGTTCACAAATAACTTCATTCAAATGGCTTGGCAAACATGCAACAATTCTAAATTTATAATGCAAGTATCGTGATCATAACCATAAGGTTATCTTTTAATAACTTAGGGTGGTGCCTATGGGTATAAATGTTTTCTAAAATAACTAATCTTAAAAAAAAAAAATATTTGTATGAATGGTAAATGTACTTCCTTTTCTATATAAAGTCAAACTAAGTTTAATTGACCCATTCATTTCAAAAACCATTACTATTTTATATTGCACTATTCATACCTCCAAAGTAGTTATTTGAATCCACTTGAAGATCACAATTTATGAGCTTAACTAATTGTTTTTGTTTTCTTAATTTGTTTTTTTTTTTAATATTATATGTGCAATCTTGATGAAAGATTGGGATTGGGATTTCAGCACAATAAATTTTGTCTTTATATGTGTTGCAACTAAACCAATATTAAGAATGTACATATATTGCCCATGCATATTAGTCAATATATTAGTTTTATCAAACAAAAGCTTTCATTGGTGTTTTTGCTATATATAATTTGTTTTGATATATTAGTAAAAACAAGTATTCATAATACAATAAACTTATCAAAATTATTTATTGCTATCCTTAATTTTTTTTTTCTCTTCAAAATTTTGTTTAATTAGTATCTCAATACTAAAAAATCAATTGTACCTAAAAAATTTTTAGCTGTATTTAATCCATGACTCTCTAGAAAATAAGATTAGATAAACAAACACATTTGCCTAATAATTTATTCAAGGAATAGCACTAATTGATTTTTCTCAACAAAGAGAAAAAAGAGCTATTTTTCGTGACTAAACAATTGCTTTATGTTGTTTTATTGATTAAACGATGGAGTTGGTAGTCTATCAACAAAACAAAGTATACATTCCACACAAAAAATAGTATCTCTTTGAATCAATGTAAAACATATCAGCAAAGGAAAAACTATGACAAATCAATGTTGATTTTCCTATCATGATATAATTTAGTGCTAATTTTCCCTTTCTTTTTGCTTCTTCATTCAATATGGAATTTCAAGTTTCCATTTATATTACAACCATTACAAACTGCATCCTCTAATCAACATGTAATTATTGTTATAAGTTTAGATTTTTTTTTCATTTTTCTTTTTAGTATTTTTCATGATTTTTTCTCTCAAATCTTCAATTAGGTTATATAATAACTATATGTCAAATTTGACTAGAATATTTTTAATTTATATTACGAAATAAGTTTATAATGTATTGTTAATGTGGTGTATTTCCTTTTCCTTTACATATTTTTCAAACTATATATGCATTATTTTTTCTTCGTTAAACTATTGATTGTGAATGTATTTTGATTTAGTAATTGTGTTATATTGTGATCTTATTATATGGATGTGTCCCATTTTTGCGCACGCATAGAGAGTCCTTATCTACTAATATGTCTATATGGGTATATGTATATATACACACTAACTTGACAATTGTCTTCGATATAACCCATCAACCTAAAGCCTGTCAAAAACAATGGTGTAATAGGTAATTCTAGAAATCAGCCCCAAGTTACCAAGTTAGCCGTTACTTCTACTCCTTAAGGATCAATCATATACATCTCTCTAACCATAATATTTCAAAGCTGCTTGCATATATATGTGTATATGTGTATGTGTACATTTATCATTTCTCATCTCACTTTTAGCCTCCATAATCACTTTATTCATTCACCACTATCTCTCATCTATAGCAAATATTATAATGCCCCAGAACTGGAGGACGTCACAACCCGCCACATGTTCCTGCCAATTAGGAACATGTTAAGGCTCTAAAACTAACTATGATCTTTAAAATAAGTTGTAAAAAACCACTTATTAGGTACAAAATAACAATTCTCCAAATACATCAATTTGAGTTACTCATAGGTAAGTCACTACAATCATTACAACCACAAACACACTAAATAACAAGACCTTGATCTTCTACAGCATACAAAACTAACCGCTTCTTTTTCCCAACTTGATGATAACTATTTCCAAACTTATCACCAACTTATCAAGTCGACCAACAACTATAAAAATAAAGGAATGAGCTGAAGCTTGGTACGAGTGCATAAACACACACAGATGACAAGCCCAAATCATTCATATGCATATAATGCAACTATAACAATATATAAACAAATAATAGTTTAATTATCTTTAATTTAGACCAACAATCATTAAAGGGGTACTCATAACCCCACCACATCATGATCTTTACTACATACATAGATGATTATAATATAAGTTTTCCTTCAAGTCCTTTATGCCTAAAGTCTAAAAACCAAAAACTTAATATTCTAACTACATCATCCCATATAAAAGTCCACTACGGAAACCTCGTACATGATCAGCGGTTGCCCTTTTAGGGATCTGCCACTGCAAGTTCCCTAGAGCAATCGGATCAGGCATAATTGGTAATCAATTAATTTAGGTTGAATATAAATTAGTTCGATTCAATTACTAAGTCCTAATAAGCACAAGCAAAAAACAAGTACTACGTACCTAAAAATCGTTCCAAAATCGAAAATAAGACTCTAATCTCACAACCCAAACAAAAGCTCAGACTTCAATAAGAGAAACTGAACACCATGAATCTAAATAAAAAACAAGTAACACGTTAACCTGCAAGCACTCCATAACTAAATTCTACCTGGAAGTTATCTATAAACCTATAATTTATTCAATCAAGGTCCTAAAAGAAATCTTCAAATCAAATGATAATTCCAGAATAGAAATAAAACGTAATACAATTAAGCCAAAAAGTTGATATAACTATATAAGATCACTTATTTATAGAAAATCGTAAAGTAAGTTATATATATATATATATATATTTATCTATATATATAAAAGAAAATATAAAGTGAACACACGGTTGTAGTATCAAAATATAAAGATTATCGAATTGATTTGGTAATAAAATGATAAGTACTTAATTGGAAAATAGTATGATTTGTAAAATTTCGCAAGGAATAACATAACAATAATCGATAAAATAAAATAGGCATACTATGCATAATATAATATGCTATACATTCATAGTACTAATGTGATAAAATACTTAGATCGTAATGCCATCAATATCAATAATAAAGCATCCGTATAAATACTTAAGGAAATACATATTAATAATCGAAATCCAAGATAGAAATACTTTACGAATAATATAATATACTATATAATCATAATAACTATCATAATAAAAATACTTAAATCATAATGCTATCAATATTAATAATAACGTATAATGGTAATAAGATAATGTTATCGTAAACCAAATCGACACTTAAAATACATATATGATACAAGCATTAACATAACTGTATACCAGGCTAGAAAATTGTGTCTCTACATAAAATATATCAAGAAATTGAAATCCAATGCTATAAATTTACATATACATATAGCTTGATATTATGACATAAAGTATAAAATTACGATGATTAAATCAATTATAATAGAAATCAAGTATTAGCATATAATTACTTTTCACAATGATATTGGAAAATAAAAATAATATTATACTCACACGATACTGAAAAATAGAATTAAATCAACTCGCGAAATAAACTCTAGTCCAGAACATTAGATAGACACTAAATTGATGTCGAAAATGAACCTATAAAAACAAAATATAGATACTCTATTTCATATAATAATGTACTTAAATAATTAACAAATATTAAATTTACCGAAGTGGCTTAAAATGCATAGAAATGAGCACGTAATAAAACACACATTTTGGAAAATCAATTTTAAGGCTCTAACGCATTGAGAATTAATTGGGGTTCAAATGCTTACAGACAACGAAAAAGAATTGGGGGGTGGGTGTTGGTGAAGATATTGGAATTCAGGTGAGAGTGAGGGAGAGTGGAAGATGGGGATTTGGGAATTGCAGTCGACACATGAGAGCAAGAAATAAGTGTGAGAGAGAAGAGAAGAGATGAGGGAAAGAGAAGAGAGAATAGGGGAGAGAATTTATGATGGGAAAGGGGAAAGTGACGAAATAGAGGCATAAAAAGGCAAAGGATGACGGGAGACAGTGAGCTAAGGGAGAGAGAGAGAGAATGAGGGTGGCGACTATAAACAAAAGGAAATTAAAAGAGGGTTTCAGGTAGGTCTTAAAGGGGGTCTAGAGTGCTCTAAAATGCTTT
Organism: Lumnitzera littorea; assembly: GCA_024138015.1. Taxonomy (NCBI): domain Eukaryota; kingdom Viridiplantae; phylum Streptophyta; class Magnoliopsida; order Myrtales; family Combretaceae; genus Lumnitzera; species Lumnitzera littorea. Next base: position 25,781,918 of record JAMXBB010000012.1, read on the forward strand.
AGAGTATAAGGTATGTCCATATAAATAGAGAAAGTAAAGAATTAATTAAAATTAAAGTAAATAATATTTAGAAAAATAAGACAAGTATTAAAATACTATAAGATATAGAATATTAATATATACATATATATATATATATACTTTACATGTAAAATAAGATAAAATTAATATATTTAATATGTACGTAAAATAAAAGTAATCGAAAATATATATATATATATATATATTATTAGAATCTTAAATTAAACATCTATTATATAGGATACACTTTAGAATGAATCTGAAATTACTTGAAGGTTAATAAATAGAGAAATTTTCTATTAGATTGTAGATTGCTAACTGTTGGTCTCGTATAAGATATTAAGAGGGAGAGGAGAGGGGTGAATTGATATTTTTAAATTTTTGAAACTTTTTCGGTGTAAGCAAAATAAAATTCTCCCTCTTAACAACTTATAATGGTGAACAATAATATTTAACAATTAAATACACAATAATAAATAAAATAAAAGAGTAAGAAAGAAGAATATCAAGAAAAAATTTATAGAGCTTCGGCCTTCTACCTACTGTTTTCTTCCACCTCCACTGTTGGGGACCAAGTTTACTTCACCAATATCATTCCACTTGATCCACTAAATCAAATCACAACAAGATTACAAATACTCGTCACATATGAACTTTATAACACTCTACTCTACCTATTTAGTTTCTCTACAATCTAAGCTAATACAGATCTACAAATTACAAATTGACTTCTCTTTACAACAAAGTTTAGAGATTACAAGTGAAATAAAGAATATAAGTCTCAAATAATTTAGCTCTCAAAGAAAAATAACAATTGTTGTATAATTTGCTTTGGTAGAACTTTCTAAAGAAATATTTAAAGGACCTTCTGTAACTTTTCAGAATGTATAATTTGATCACAATTTTTTATGCAACAAAAACTTTTTTTTAGAGTTATGTCACATGACATTTTGAATCCTTTCTCTTTTTATATTGAAATCTTCCAACGGCTAATTTGAATATCATCTTCACTTTCGTATTTATTCAACTGTTAGTTATTTAAGATAATTTCTTGGATATTTAGAGAAGATCTTGGTAATTTGAAATTCAAAAACAACTCTCCTTATCTTTTTTAGATCAAATACACATCAATCCGTAACCACCAGATAAGCTTCTGATTTGAATTTAAAAAGATTTGTTTTTGTTAATAACTTCCGAATAAGTCTCATGTTCAAAAACTTGAAACTCCACAAAATCCGTATCAACCTTATTCTTATCCATTCTTATGCATATCTTAATTTTTCAAAAATTAATTTACTCAAAGATAATTCCCATGGATCTTAATTCCATCTTGAATGAAATAGGATTAAGTGTATTTTCTTAATATACCCAATTTAGTAGAGCTAGGTCTTGACTAATTTGAATATAATTTAAAGTTTTTTCAACATCATACTTCCAGACTTACTTTCTAAACAATTTTTTGAATAATATCAACCTGTTGCTTCTAAAGTTTCTAAATAAGCTTTTCATGTGCTATATTGATTTTTTTTATAAAAACTTTTGAATTACTCTCTAAAAATTTTTAGATTGGTCTATATTCAATTAATTCAAACCTTCTGAATATAACTTAGTTTTACAATTTAAAACTTTCTAAAGAACTTTTTGAATACCTACACACTTGTTAATTCATTAGTGTTCTTCTTTTTTTATTATCATCAAAATCCATAAAAGATATCTAATACTAACAACTCGAGCTAAGGAAATTTTTACAACTTAAATAAATTATTAAACTAACTTGACTGGTGTATTTTAGATATGAACACCTTCACTATCATTAAGATAAAATTGTCGCTATGACTATGACTATTACTATTATCAATTACATATGTTTTAATATTTGTGTAATATTACTTATTCAGATGTTAATATTTAATTGAAAACTCTAATGACCATTATTATTATCAACTAGAAAAGGATATTTTTAAAAAGCATTTCAATCTGAGCAAAATCGAACAAAACTATATTTGAAGTGTTTCGATTTAGAATCTTAAATTGTTAAAAATGGTTTGGTTTTATAATGGTTTGAGTAGAATCGTTGTAAATATAGTTCAGTTTGGTTATGAACTAAACTCAAAATGAATTGAATTAAACCATAAACACTCCTAATGCTTAATTTATGGATCTTTTGGAATAGGAGTGTACGCAAGTTGTTTAGTTTAAGAATAGGCTAAATTACACTAAAATTAATAAGTGTTATAATTGAACCTAACAATAAAAAATAACAAAATTAGTATCAGCTTCTTCAAGTTGCTTCTTTGCATTATTCTTCTTCTTTATAGCGCTTTATTTTTTGAAGTTCTCTAAATTTTGTATTAAAAAATATGAATATTTAGAATGAAAATTATGCTAAAATTAATAACAATGTTACTATAAAACCTAACCCAACAATAAACAATAGCAATGTTTAGTAAGAATTTATTTAAGTTCCTTCTTTGCATTATTTATCTTCTTCATTATGTTTTTTTTTTTTTTTCCTCCATAAGATTTTTCAAATTTCACAACAAAGGAATAATCTTTATAACATAAGGTATCCTAAAATCAAAAGCAAAGTTACAATAAAACTCTAATCAAACAATAGTAAAGTTATAAACTTGAACTCTTTCTTAAAAAAGATAAGAGCTTGTTATCCTAAACTCTTGTTTTTTAATAAATTCCCTCTCTTTAATTGAAAATAAAAAATCAAAAGCAAAGTGATAATAAAACTCTAATCAAATAATAGCAACTTTAGTAATAACTTTCCAAATTTCATATTAAAAAAGGGATAATGTCACGACTATTGCCTCAACTTTATAAGTTTTCACAATTTTACATCTCAACTTTAAAATTGTCAAATTATACACTTAGTTGGAAGTTTGGTTGTTGGCATTATTAAACTCAATGTTACAATTTATATCTCAACTTCGCCACTTTATACAATTTTATACATGAAGTTTTAATTTGTTTAATTAAATATCCAATTGAAGATTTAATTCTCATCATTTATACCTCAATTAACTCCAATTGGCACCATTAGTTTAGTTAACATGATCATCTAATGGAGTGGTTGCCTATAACATTATGGAAGTCATGCAACCCCCTATAGATGGTTGCTAACTACCTTGCAAAACAATGGGTCGTAACCCACTTCAAAAATGTAGATTACGAGACCCATTGACGACTATAGGTAGCTACCTATGTAGTGTTGTACAATCCCTTTAAGGCTGTAGCCTTACTACCATATTGACTGATTATATTGATTAGATTAATAGTATAAATTAAAGTTAATTGATGTATAGAAGGTGATAAATAAATCTCTAATTGGATATATAATCACATAAGTCGAAACCTGAAGTATATAATTATAAAAGTAAGCAAACTAAGATGTAAACCATGACATGTCTCAACATTATTACCTCATTTTTTCCATATATAACCACTAATCCAATCATTATAAACAACTAATAGAGTCTTGACACATAAACCACTATTAATAAAAGTCATATTGAAATGTAATGTCACCCTTTCACATAGGTAGGTCAAATCTACATCATTTTCTTAAATAAAAAGAAAATTAAAGCATGAAAAAATAGAATAAAAGAAATCTAAACTTTAACACAAAGCAAGCAATAATTCAAAATCAAGCACATTACATAGAAAGCTCGAACAAAAGCTATGAAATGCATTATGAAACCATAAAACATAATATCAATTGAATTACAAACCAATTTCACAATAATCAAAATTATAAATTCTTAAAACATCACAATAGACTCCAACTAATAATGAATTGATTGTAAATGCATTCAAACTTGATCTAATTTGATTATGGTAATTCATACTCTCTAATATAAAATTAAAAAATCTAAACATTAGCATGCAAATAAAAACTTTAAATAAATAAAACAATTCCACCAAAAAAAATAGCAATTAAAAATAGATATATAAATAAATAAACAAAGCTACTAACTTGTATAATTAGGAACTTCTCTATTAAAAGACAAGATCAAGGGCCTAAAGGGTCTTATATTATCAAACTAAAATTATAATTGAGTTTTCTTTTGTTCCTTCTTTTGCTTTTCCAGTTCAACCTTTTCGCTCATTTCTTCCTTTTTTTCTTCATTATCATCATGTTCTTGTTTGATTAATGAAGGGTGTGACATTTGAATCAAGGAATCACATTTACTAATCAAAGGAAAAAAATCCTGAGAAATTCAAAGAAGTTGTTGAGAAGGAGAAGATTTTGGAGGTCAAGTTGAATTTGAATTCTTGATATGAAGAAAATCTTATAGGAGAAGTTGTAGTGCAATTGAATTGAGACACATAAATAAGATTCTGGAGTCTCCTTTATTATGTGAAGTGACATGAAATAAGAACTTTTCGAAAAATGAATAGAATTTAGATTTAAGATAAGGATGCTTTACATGATTTTGAAACTTGTGAGGAGAAAGTTTCAGTAATAATTTGTTAATGTGTTTCTACTTAATTGTGTTTTCAATTCTCTAAGATTAGGTTTGTGCGTTTAAAAATAGAAAAGTGGGTTACAACTTTTCTAATGCATAATTTTTAAGGTTTAAGTGTATTTTGATGTCATAAGTTTTTTTTATTCTTATTATGAATTTTGATTTTATTTGATTTGACTTGATTTCTTTTTATTTTGTGCTCTAGATCCTTGCTTTGATTTTCTAAAATTTTCTATCTGTTTAAAAAAATAATAAAGTTTCACCTATATATGTGAACACATTGGCATTTCAATATGAATTATTAAATAACACTATGTTTGAGATAAGAGAAAGGGGTATGAAGCAATAGGCACGGTAGGAAAATAGAGAGGAAAAGTTTCAATTTTATTGTTTGGTATAGTAGAGAAAGTAAGGAGGAGAGGAAAATGGAGAAGTTTGTTTTTATGAATCCTACTAATTTTTTCTCCCTTTATATAGAGAGAAAGAGGAAGGAAAGATTGAAAAAAATTAAAATTGGTAATATATCTTTTCTTTTTTCTTGCTTTTCCTTCTAATTATTATTTTTAATGGGGTTATTGGTAAATTTAGATTATATTCATTTTATCTTTAATAATAATTTAAATTCCTTCAATTTTTCTCTCTCTATTATTTAAACACATTGGAATGAATCAAATACTTCCACAACTTATTCCTTCATGTTCTTTTTCCTTGTTCCTACCCTTATCCCATACATAGTGTCAAAGTGCAAATATTAAGACTCAATTAGCTTCTTATGATGATTGGATTAATGATTATAAATGACAAAAAGAGAGGTTACAATGCTAATAAATAAACTTTTAATTATTGTTATAATTTGAAAATTTCATAGTCGAGGTATAGAATTGTAAAAACATGTAAAGTTGAGGTAATAACCACAAGATTGTTAAAAAATGGTTTTTATAACAAAAGTTACATTAAAATTAATAAAAAAATTACAATGAAACCTTTTTTTTTTCAATATTACTTTCAAAAAAATTAATACTTTTAATTAAAAAAAAGTCATAATAAAACCTAGCAACTTTAGCAATAGCTTCTTCAAGCCTAGTAAAGGTGAGAGAGGAGATGTTATCGGTAAGCCTTAGTAACTACCTCTAGGGCTTTGATAATAAAGACATAGAATGAAATATGATAGTGATGGATGAGTTAAGGAAGTGAAGAGCGAGTGTTATAAATTTAAGGTATGCTATTAACAAAGAGCATTCTTTTAATCACTTGTTATTGTACTTGTCATACACGATGTTTATATTTTGACTATCTAGTATTCCAGTTTTATTACCCAAACTTGTTCACTTTTTAGCAAACAATCTAATTAGATACTTATCTAATAAAGATTTCATAAGAATACTTTATACTCAATCAGAAAAAGTGATTTCCTAAAGACCTCCCAAATAGATGCTAAAGTCATAACAAGGTCATTTAGGCGGATCGCCTTTTATACTCATTTCACAGAAAAAAATGTGTTATAATCTTTATGGAAATAAATTGCATATGTTAATTAAGAATAACATAGGAATTCATTGATAATTACTTTGCCATTAAGCTACTCCTCCTCCTCATTCTACTCATCTTAGCCTTCTAAACTAACTTGCACAATCAATGCCACAAAGGTAGGTAGTTTTATGATTCAATAAATAGGGAAACAATTAATAATTTGGTACCAAATATTCGAAGATGTGGAAAGGGCAGTTATGAAAAAAGGAAAAACCAACAAAAAATGAAGACTATTCATGAAGTTTCTACAAAAGACTCATTAGTTCTACCAAACATATCATAATTATATGTTCCTTGGAGCATATTGATGGAATGAATGAAATACAAACAATTAACATAATAGGGCTATAGTATTCATAAGTTTCAGTATATGATTGATGATTTTTCCATTGATGGATTAATAAAAGAAAATGATCAATAGTTTTACGTTCTTGCTTTTGTTTTATTTTACTTTATTTTATTTTTCTAACAACATTAATTTAATTTAATAATAATTTAATAAAATATTACATTTTACTTTTACTTAATTAGATAGGTAGCTAGCTACATGGAATAATTAATATTTAAAATATGCATAAGTGACATGTGGTTGTTATTTAAATGTAAAATGCCATGTATCTAAGATCAATTTGATAAAAATATGTCTCAACCAATAAAAACTAATAAAGATAAGCTAGACAATAGTGCTAATAATGATTGAGTATCAAATTTAACAACTTCAAAGTTAAATTAACAAATTAAATATTTGTGTAAAGTTAATATACTATTTTTGATATCATCCCATAAAATAACAATCATAATAAAGTTATTTTGTACAAAAATATTTACTCTCAGTTAGTTGCACTTAAGGATATGATAACTATTTTTAGAGACAGACGCAGGATCATATGATTGAGGGGTAGGGCAAAATTTTATTAATTAAGTTAGTATTAGATTCATCTTAGCAAAATATTTACTTTTCATTGCGATTATATTATATATCACATATGTAAAATGATTTTTTTAATGATAGTACTCATAAAATCTTATTAAACTTCATAATATAGAATAGTTCTTTTATGAGATGATTAGGAGTGCTTAGTGTAATATAAACTTTTCAATAGCATATTATTATCTTATAAAAAAATAAACAAAATTATTATCTAAAACTCATGCATATTGTATTTATAAAAACTAGTGAACTACATACCCACAATACATATACTAGAAATAAAGAAAAAATAAATTAAAAGCCCGTTATAACTATCTTTTTAATTTTGAAATCAAATTGTAAAACTTTCAATTTTAATAATAAATTCTTAAAAATTCTCAAAAAAATTCAATTGGATGAGATTTTTTATTTTAGTAATAAAATCCTAGAGTTTCTTAAAATTGTAAAATTTTTGTAATAGTTCAAACGTTAATATAAATTTACATTTTATTAGTAATTTTGTATATATCATATATCACATGAAAACTAAATTTTTAGAAAATTAAAATATATCATAAACCAAAATCAATATTGCTGCTTATTCATTAGTTTTTAAATTGGTTTATATTTATTCAACGAATTATAAATTTCAAATTAAATAAAAAGAAAATAGTTGAAGTTAAGAACCTATGAATAGTGTAACTTAAAGAGGTAAAGGGATATATATATATATATATGTGTGTGTGTGTGTGTGTGTGTGTGTGTGTGTAAGTGGACATATCTTAAATTGACAATTTTCTTAAATATAACCAAATTGACCATAAGCTTAAATCAATAAAAAAAAATATTGATAAGCTTTTTAATAACCAATAGTACTAGTAACAAAATTCAAAAGTATAATCTTAAAAAGTAAAATAAATCAAAACTATTAAACATAATTATTAAGGTATACGAATAACTAAGCAAATGTCACATAAAAATAAATTTTCTCAAAAATATGTAATAAATGGTTTTATTTTCAACTTACATAAAAATGTCATTTTGAGCTAAACATATAAATGACCATATATGCAAATATGACATATATATACACATTATGGAACACAAAATGTCTTTGAATAAAAAGATAATTAGAAGCTTATTAGATTGTCGTTCTTACATAAATAAATCTTGACATGAGAGAAAACCAAAGTTGTTAATGTAAGTAAACTAGAAATAAAAAAATAGTAATCAATAATAATTGAAAGAAAATTCAAAAGTATAATCTTGAAAAAATTATAATAATTCAAAAGCTTTTGAAAGTAATAGAAAAATAAACAAATGTCATTCCTTTAAAAAAAAAGTCTAAAAAATATTTAGTGAATTGCTACTTTGTATTAAAATACTATTTTGAACTAAATATATAAATAGCCATATATTACAAAGATAATATATATAAAGGAGGATAATTGAAGATTAAAAAAGAATAGTAATAACTTCTTTGAATTTAATGAAATCTAATAATAACACCATTAGAATCTTGTTAGATTGCCGTTCTTACATAAGTAAATCTTGATATAAGTGAAAACCAAAGTTGTTAACATAAGTAAACTAAAAGTAACAAAATAGTAATCAATAATAATTAAAAGAAAATTCAAAAGTATAATCTTAAAAAAAAATATAATAAATCAAAAGCTTTTAAAAGTAATAGAAAAATAAACAAACAAATGTCATTCCTTAAAAAAAAGTTTGAAAAATATATAGTGAATTAATGCTTTATATGAAAATATCATTTTGAACTTAATATATAAATAGCAATACATTACAAAGATAATATATGTAAAGGAGGATAATTGAAGACTAAAAAAGAATAGTAATAACTTCATTGAATTTAATAAAATCTAATAATGGCACTATAAGAAATATGTAATGTATAAAATCCTCTTAGTTTTTTGTTAAATGTTTTAAAAAAAGACCTAGATAATAATCATAATAGTTTGGGAGATTTACATTTACAACTTGATATTTTTTTTTTTTAAGTGTTGCGAGCTTTTAAGCTTAAATTGTGGACCATTTTTTCTTTTATTAGCGCTTTTGAAAGATATTAGTGTTTTCAACTAAAGGGAAAACAAACAGGTAAAAGCTTTCAAAATTAGTTGTTATAATAGATTAAGATAGTCATGGAAGTATTTATAATGATAACCCCTAGTTTGATTAAAATGACAATTTGAGAAACTATTTAATGTGAATAGTTTTGTAAATTTAAGATTTAAGAAATATAAAGTATATTAAAGACACTAAAAGTGGGTTTAGCCGCTTTAAAATTATAGATAAATATCAGAATTGATATATATTATATGCCAACAACATTATAGTATAGAAGTTAAATAATGATTATGCATATGAAAATTCTTATCAAATTTCAAGTTTTATTCAATTAGTAATTTTAAATTGGTAGTTTTTAAACTAATAGATTCCTTAAATTTATAGGCTTGCCCTTTATTTTCAAGTGTTTAAATATAATTGATGCTTATACATATACATATCAATCCACGCTGAATCTTTTTTTTTTTTTTGTAAGTAAGAGAGAGAGAAAGATAGGAATTCCTTAAAATTATGTGTTTTAATTGGTTTGCCAAATATTTTTTAGGGTGATATATTAATGTATATTTACTATAATCAAGGTTATTAAACTTGTGATTCTACCTAAAATCATTAGAGGGTCGGTGAAATCGAAACTTGAAAACATAAGATTCTAGAATCTATATAAAATAGCTTAGAAAAACTATAAATATATTTATAGTAATTATTCAAAACTTAAAATACATGATGAAAATAAAAAAATAAAAAAATTCTTAATAATGCACAATTTAACATGTATGGAAAAAGAATAAATGGAATTGAAACTAAACTTTTTCCCTTTTTCTTTCTAAAGAAAACAATAAATTAAAAAAAACTAAACATTTCAATTCATTTTAAATTATTAATAGTATAAAATAAAGTATATAATTTTCTTTGTAATCTTTACTATTGGAATTGAAATCTAGATAAAGGTTATGGATATAAAATAAGAGATTAGGAGAGAGAGAAAAAGGAAAAAAAAAAATAGGACAAGAAAGATTATGTAATGCCTTAATCGTTAATGGCTTATAAAAGTTTAGTTATATGTTTTGATTTTTTAGCCCATTAAACTTATATATATATAATTAATAAATTTAATAAAAAACATAAGTTTCTATTGAGTTTATATGTAAACTTGGCTAAAAGCATAAGTTTATATATGAGAACGATTTTATACACAAGTTAACTTTGAAGAGTTTTCTATAAACTTATAAAATTGTATAGGTAGAATCGTGATTTTAACAATTATGACTATAATTTGATTATACATTGATGTGGTAAATGTAAAATGCTATATACAAATGTAGCCATTTTCATTATTAAAGGTACACTAAGATAATTGACATTTCTAGCCTTAGTGAATTAATATAGAGGACATGTAATGTAAAATTAAAAATGATAAATAATATGAATTATTAATATCAACAAAAGGGCAATTTAGGCAAAGTAAAAAAGATACCAAATCCCTTTACTTTCGCTTTAATAATAGAGATAAATCATAAAAGATCTATGAACAGAAAAGTGCAAGTAAAGCCAAAAGAGTAATTTGACATAAATATAAGTATTCTTCAATCTCTTTTCCATAACTTTGCAAATTTGGCTTGTTAGCATTAGTTAAAATAATCATATGGAATATAAGTTATTATACAGTTTATCATTCAACAAATCACATTTATTTTCATAATATTAATTGTAAAATGAAATGTTACAACATCAAGTCAAATGATTGGTATAATTATGTTAGTGTAACACCCTAAAAGGAGGTGTAATAGTTTTGCTTAAAATTTTTATTTCACATGTATACCCATGATAAAACAACCGCTTTGTAAGTCAAAGGTTATAACACTCTGGCTTGTAAGTTTCTAATCATACTTAATCTTTTCACATACATTTATTGAAATATATATTTAACTACAAGTAATCCAGTAATCTATGATTCACCAGAATTGCAAAGAGTCAAAATTACCTATCAAATAATAAGATGGTATAACTAAGCTTTAATGACATCACGAGTTATTAATTATTATAAAAATCTAGCTTAACTAATACAGTTTACTAAAATAATTTTGTTCATCTAATCTAGTTGCTTAAAGGATCACCTTGCACTTTAATGTTAGCCCATTCTCAGCTTTAGTTACCTGCATGGATCAATGAGTTTGTACATTATCACTATTGTTTAAGCAAATTATTAAGTATTATTAACAAACATATAGTCAAGCTACATACGAGATGAATGTAAGCAACACATCCATGGGACTCTGGAACCATGAAATGTATATATTTACGTTATCTACACATCAATTATCCCCCGTACTTAACCGTATGAGGTACTTCACTTTATTTACATGAGGCTGTTTGTGGTTATCGCCTCCACAAACGAAACTCGACTATTACCTTGTCAAGAATACCATACTAATCAATTAAATGGATTCCATTTAGGGTTATCCACTATGAATGGTCAATATAACGCCCTACGAGCTCACTATCAGCAAATTTATATAATGCCTTACAAAGCTAAACTATGTGAGTCATAACTTAAGCTACTTCCTATCTATCAATTGAAGATGGTCCACTGACATTGCCTCAACAAGTAAAATATGGCAGGCGATTACTATGAGCACTTACCAAGTTAATAAATCTTTCTCTAAATCGTAAAACATTTCAAAAATGCATTTTTGGAAATTTTTCAAAAAACTTGGCAAAGTTACGAACATCATAATCTACAACTAATGGATCACAAACATGCAATGAGTATATGTAGTTAATTTGGCCAAATATTTAAACTTACCAATTTAATAAGGCGATCATACAAATGTTGGCATATAAAATAGTCAATTACTCAATAGACAATTAAGGGTAAGCAACAGAATATCAAGCAATCATCAAATACAAACAAGTAGCAGTTTATTAAAACCCCTTTACTTAGCCTGCTTACTTACTTGTCTTAGCCTTTAAGGTTCTTGAATTAGAATTTAAGTCACCTAAAACATAACAATAATAAAATCAATATAAGTAATTAGAAGAGGGTTTCTTGAAGAACCTAATGATTTACCTAATTATTGAAACTCGCCCTAAATCTTAAGTATGGTTAAAACTTGTTTTCATTATAACTTCATTTTAAGTCCATTTTTTGCGTTTTTATAGTCAATTTTCATTATTTTCAAATGTTTTATCACGTGATGGTATCTGTTTGGTCAGATCAAACCTATAATCTCTTGGATTAGGCCAATTAATTTCGTTGGTCTAAGGTTAGTAGTTAACTCCTTAGGGTTTTCGGCCTTGTCTAAGGATTGGGTTAAGATTTGGGTAATGGGCCTTCTTTATGGTTTATTGGGCCTTATTTAGGGGTTTTGAGTGAATTCTTCAAAATTAGCTCTTAACATGTTTTATTGGGCCTTAGGTTTACTTTTACAGGCTAAATTGGGTTTATTTTTTTTTTTTTCTCGCTATTTTCATATAGTAACTTCGAATTGAGCCTATGGGGGCTCCTCCAATTATCTTATTGAGCTTGTTGTGTTTATAATTTACTTCTTTTAAGTTCTCTTAAGCTGCTAATCAAATTCTTTCTGTTCAATTATGAGCTTTATTTTGAGCCTTTTTAATGAGATTTGAGTTGGGCCTTCATTCATTATAGGCCTTTGAAATACTTCATTCTTAATAAGTGTCCAAATCTGCTAGTTATTATTTATTGTGCTTTTAATCAAGTTTTTAAAGTCCAAATGACATTTTAGGCTCATTTAAGCTTCTAACCCAACTCTAGCTTACTAAATTTTGTTAATTAAATATGAAATCTAAATTATCATTAATTAATGATGTCATTAAGCTAATAAATGGAAAGTTGTAGCTTAGTTTAGTTTCAAGAAATGGCATCCAAGATGGTCACAATAAGGCTTCCACCATCCTTCATGTAACTTCTCATTTGAGTGCACCTTATCTATCTCTAAACTAGGTTTTTCACCAAAGAAAGTTAATATCATCAATAACTAAGTGATGGTCGTGAAGAAAAGATCCACCACAAGGGGTAGCATGCAAAGGAAATTGGAGTTTTTGGTGCTTTCTCAACTTCTTTTCATATTATCTACATGGAATCATCTTCTATAATTTTAGAATATAAGTAACAAACTTGTTAAGTACATGAATAAATATGTGGTTATATGGCTTTAAAATAACATGTATATGATTATAACATGTTTATTTAATATTTCTAATCCTAAATTCTCAAAATATCATAGGTATAACTTATGTGAATAAGAAAATCAAATTAAGTGAGTTTTACCTTAGACTGGTTTGTACAAGTTTCAACTTTTCTATTAAAAAACGAAATCGAAACTTACTCCTTCAAAAGCGAATATTTGTAGGTAAGAAACTAGGAGGTATATATGATTTTTGGGTGATGGTGGTTTGTGATTTGGTGGCATATGGTGGTGACAATTAAAAATGGTATTGGGTGTGTGAGGGGTAAGGGGGGTCTCTGAGAGTTCATCTTGGTTTTTTTCTTTTTTCCTTTTCCCTTTGATTTTTATTTGGGTTTGTAGAGAAGGTTTCTTAGGGTTTTTTAAGAGTAAAAAATGGAGTCAAATTAAGGGTTTTGAAAAAATGAAATTGCAGATAAAAAAGGTAGGATAAGAGGGACAAGATATTATTTTAATTAGTTAAAAGGATACAAAGATCAAGGGAAAGGGGGGGTAGGGGGTACCATTTGCTCTTTAACCCTTTATTTGATTTGGGAAGGGTTTTTCACAAAATATTATAATTGTCTAATTAGCCTTTTTATATTATCTCCTTAATTGGTCATGTCCATTTCTTATTAAGAAAACTAGGGTTGGTAAATGAATTAAAAGGTAACTAAGCTAACCAATCGCGATTACACTTAATTAAGCAATTTAGACCTAATTAGGGTTTTACCATGTTTTATCACTCTAATTAAGTCTATTGACCTTTATTACTTCATTTGTAATGATCTTTTAGCATTTAAGATTGATTAGGGTTATCAAATTGCGTACAAGATTAAAGATTTAGGGTTTTCAAGTAATTAGAAAAATCATTTACGATTAGCGAATAGTTTAAGAATATACTTAGAGTTTATTAGTTGAATTGGGGTTTTGGACTACTAATTAGGGTTTTAGTCAGTCTATTAATGTTTTCCTATCATTTTAAGGTTTCCCACATATTAAGGTTTTTAGAGTTTTACGCATATAATTAGGGTCTTTCAACTTATTATTTAGGGTTTATGACCTATTATTTATGATACATTTATTTTATTTAGGGTTTTTGTCATTTGGATTAGGATTTTAAATAGTTTTTTAGGGTTTTGGAGTCATCTTAGAGTTTCTTATATATTAGAGTTTTAACTAAGATTTCGAAGGTACGTTGTGGTCCTAGTATTAGTTTTAGGTATTAAACACATCACTAAAGGTAAAACAGTAATTTCAATAATTTATTATTTTAATTGGCTTTATTTGATTGATCATTATTGTTTCAAGATATGTTTGATTGTTCATTATCATTTAAAAGATTTTATGAAATATGAGTTGAATGTGCTCATTTGAAGGTGTTCCTTACATTTAAAGTTTAGTTTAGGATTTTATGACTCTAGGGTTTAAGGTTTTGCGATTTGGGTTTTTATTCAATTCAAATTTTTAATTTGTAGTTACGCATACTTAGGTTTAGGGTTTCTATATGCAATTAAGGTTTGCGAATTTTATTTCTAGGGTTTTTGAGTTCATTTTAAGCTTTCAATTTAAAATTTTATTGATTTTAATTTCTTTAGTCTGATTGAGCCTAAGGAATATCTATCGGTTCTTCAAATTTAACTTTAATTCTAAAAAGTGAAATTTGTGAGGTTTACAATTGGCAGTTTATATAGCAAAATCGGAATGATTGTAATATGAGTAATGTAATTATTAGTTACAATATACTAATAAAAAATACCAATGTATGATAATTTATTTAATTAAATAATGTTTTGCAATGAATGAATTTAATGTTATTAGATATTGTAGGAAAAAAAATAGAAAAAAGCCAAAAAAAAATTATTCAAACAATAAATATATCTTTAAAAAGTAAAATGACACTTCTAAGATTAAAACTTAAGACCTCATGTTTAGTAAAATAACATTTAACTACTTAATTATGCTTAATATTTATTAAATTTGCTCTTTAAAATATATGTATAATATATACCTTTTATTTTAAAAAATTAACTTTTTTCTTGAGTTTGGGAGAGGTAGGGCTCCTATCGGCCCCCTCTCAATGCATCCATAGCTATTCTGTTTGGGACTTCTAATTATATCCTTTTTTAACTTGCTTGTTTAATATATATATATATATAGCATTGAAATCAAAATTTAAAAGATGTAAGTATTTTTTGTAAGTTTAAAGGTATATGTCAACGGATACTAAAGTTATAAAGAAATTATTTATGATCTTCAGATAAGACAATAGACGGAAAAACACAATACTAATTTATAGGAGTTTAGAAAATGTCAAAACATACTCCATGTAAATTTGGAAATATATCTTTACAGAGGTAAGGCACTTTCCCCAATTTTTTTTCCTTGTTGATTTCTAAGGATTGTCCTTTTGTACACCGTACAGTCGAGTTTTCACTATGTATAAGATACCCATGGAACCGTGCGCCAACTTTCCTCCGCGATAAATGGGCCAAACTAACCTTCCCATCAATTTCGGTCATAGTTAGTAAATAATGGCCCAAAAAGCACACATTGGGCAAAAAAAAAAAAGAAATATCTTTCTGTTGTTAATCTGAAAAATATACACATGGGACGAAAAACCTGAAAATACATAGATCTTATTTGGGCCAGCGCGATGTATGTGGTCAATGGAGAATCGGACCCTACGAGATAATTTTAAAAATGATATTTGACTAAATCTTGTAATATTGTTAATGGATTTCACGTGTTGTTTGTTTCGAGGTTTTTTGTTTTTTATTTCGTATTGAGTTGTCTATTTGTGCCTGGGAAGCCACGCAACTCAATGGACATTAATAAGGTTTTTGGGACACTTGTTAAAGGAAAAAGTATATTTTTAATGTAATCCTCAATGTTGGGAAGCCACGCAACTCAATGGACATTAATAAGGTTTTTAGGACGCTTGTTAAGGGAAAAAGTATATTTTAGATGTAATACTCAATGTTAAATTTACTTTTTGATTGAGCTTTCAATTTTTTAGTCTATCATTTGAGTCATCAATGTTATGTAAATTTTATAAAAATAGGATTTCCATCAGCTCCATTACAATCTTGTGTCTATTTCTTATACATATCAGCATATGATTTGTCCATAATAATTAATTTGATAAAATAATAATGAAAATATATTTTATTGCACAATATAATAAAAAATAACATTAAACATTTGCCATTATATAGTAGGATAAAAATAGAGAAAAAAAAAACCTGAAAGAAAAGAAGATAAAAATACTGAAAAAAAACAAAAAACAAAAAGTGCGAGTCCAGCTATCTTGATGTCAATCAAAAGTTGACACATTAAGCAAAGATGGAAATTTTGATGGAGTTCTATCTCTATAAAACTTAAAGAATGATGAGTATTCAAGTAAAAGAAACAAAATGGTACGTAAAATGTTTAGATATGTATTTTTCCCTTATTGAACAAAGAAGCCTTTAAAAAAGTAATTGCATTTTAAGCACATGTAATGATCAATTACACAACCCACAAGCCCCTTGCAGAATAATCAATTCATGTACTTTGGATCAGCTATCAATTATTGTTGTTTTATTATTCTTCCACTTTTGTTCTCTACCATCTTCATTACTTCTAGGGATATGCTGCCAAGGATTCTCTTATTTTATTTTATCTTATTTTTCGTTTGACTTAAACCTACGGATTAATTTTATTCCCATCCAAACTCAAAGTTGGAACATTCAGAACCATCTATATTAGAACTAAGTAAAACAATCCTGTGCCTCATAATCAAGATCATTACATGATTAGAGATGAGAGATGATGGGTAATATCCCAATCATTGGATGCATTCACCTTAAAGTTCTAATAGTTAATTAAACAATGAGTATACAAGAACCGTAGACATGCAAAAAGCATGCATTTAAGATGGTTGTTTGTACTTCTTACTAATGTTGCATAGACACTGGATCAAAATGTTGGTACGATGTAAGAAAGTCATTCTTCGATCGTCTATATAATAACGTACAAATTTAAGCTCTTCCGTCTCCCCAAGAGTGTAAAAAATAGGTGTAATCTGATATAGTTAATTTCTTTTACATATAAGTAGCATGTAAAGTAAAACAAGTCCAGAAACTACAAACTTAGCCAAATTGCTTTCAAGTATCCTGAGGTCCCCCCCTATCGCATTTGCTTGGCCATGGCTATATATGTCTCTGGAGCTTAAGGTTGCCCTCTTGTATGCATAGATTTAA
The DNA here is from genome assembly GCA_024138015.1 of Lumnitzera littorea. Taxonomy (NCBI): domain Eukaryota; kingdom Viridiplantae; phylum Streptophyta; class Magnoliopsida; order Myrtales; family Combretaceae; genus Lumnitzera; species Lumnitzera littorea. The sequence goes on from JAMXBB010000012.1 coordinate 25,799,373, forward strand.
TACTTGATAGGCTATCTAGTAAAAGCACACAATCATACAAATGAAGGAGCGTCTTACTATATGCCAAAATCACTTAGATTCTTTGTTTGTCAGTGGTAGGGTAGAAAAAACACTAGGATGCCAACAGACTCAACATGCCGTGGCCTAAAGGAGAAAAAGTGGTTTACCTCTTTTCTCTTCCTTTTCTTTTTCACACGAAAAGGTGCCTTTTACCAATTTTTTTTCTTTTTTTTAAATAAAGCAACTTTTTGAAAGAACTAATGTGGAATATGAAAGGAAATTTTTGAATTTATAAATCATGTGTAGGACATTTAATATACATTACATAGGATCCCTAGTATGACATTTCGGTAAATTACCATGAGATAATTTAAAAAAAAAAAATTTATGTACATCCCAAATTTTATAAACAGTACACTCATATCATTTGGAAAAGATTGAGAGAGTAAAATTTCTTATCCAATGTGGTAATAAAGCACTCTGTTATATAAATTATACACTCATAATTACTTTATAAGATAGGATTATTATCTAGTTTGGGAATTCTGTTTATTGATTTGACATTTGAGAAATGGACATATGTTAGGTCTTGCGATAAATTGACATTAGAAAATAATTACGATTGTATATTGACACAAAAGAATGAACTTGGTCTCATAATTGAGGAGAAATTTTGCAGCTTCAACATTTTCCGATGGATGCAAGTGCGCTTTTGAAATTTAGGCGTCTCTATAATCTGATAGGTTTTTAATGTTATCACTATGATTTACCCTTCATATTTTAAAACATGGATTTTTAATTCCATGAATTCTGTATTTATTTGATCTGTTTAATATTTATTTTGCACCAAAAATATGGTACCCGGATGAGTAATAAGGATGGTGGGACCTCAATGAACACAGCTAAGATACCTCTAATAATGTATTTCACCCAACAATTGGTTGCTTTTTACATGTTCTGGTGGTACAATAATCGGTACTATTAATATGGCTCATCCACTCTGTATTGTTGGATATATAAATAATGAATGAGACAAAACAAAACAGAGACTATAGAGAATCGAAAACAACAAATACAGTTCACCTACAAATATTTAAATTGACAATGTAGAAGACATGGTATACGAGGAGTTTAATAAAACTTTTGTTTAAAAAAATAAAAGAAAAAACAATTTAAAGAAAGTCAAATTCAGACGATGAGAATCTCTTGGGCACACAACACAATCAAGACAAAATGTCATTCAAAAACCAAAAGTGAGGATGTTTTTGTTAGTCCTTTTTATATTAGTTTTGTAGATTGGTTAATGTGTCAATCCAAATTCAAAGAGGTCTATGGTAGAAAACAACATAGATGAGGTCAAACCTACAATACAGGCATTGTTCCAAAGGTTTTTTCCTCTTTTTTTTTATTTTTTTATTCTTATATTAACAGACAAATTTAGAGTCAGACACTTTTCCTAACCATTAACTACTTGTTTCCCTCGGGACCAACCAGCCAAACCTCTACCCATTTCAGGAGGACAAAGTAACCTTTGTGTTGTGTTAAGCTTTCTAGGCGAAAATATTGAAAAAAATTAATCCCACCAAGATTAGCTGACTTTTCATTTTCAGCTGCATGGTCATAGCCAGCCATATATAATACACACACTTCTTACTACCAAAGTAAATGGCTCCAAATCCAGCAACTCTTTTTGTTTACCAAAAGTGCAATTTCAAGAGGCATATTTTCTGTATATCATTCGTGTACTGGTCAATTTTATGTTGTTCCCATATAATTAATACTCGCTTGCTTTACAGAGGTAACTACAACCGAGAGAAGTAAAATAATGGAAGCATGTGTTAAGTGATGCAATCAAAGGATAAGCATAATGGTACTGGCGCACACATGGATGTTGCTTACTTCCAGTTCTAGCAGCGTTAACACATGATTCATATAAAGAACTTCAGGTGAATAGGGAATAAACGTAACGATGCGTCGTGCATATAGAAGATATAAATGTTATAAAATTAACACCATTGTAACAGAGATTTGACGGGTGTCTTCTAAATGCATCATAAATTGATGTTTATCCTCAGTTTACACCTGGATTTGTAATTTTCATCAATTTATCGTAACAGAAAATCAACTATGATCACTTCTCCCACATAGCAACAAGTGGATACACAGCTAACGTTGGTTTCATAAAATAAAACTATGAATAGGGAAAGAAAATGTAGTACGAGTATAGGTAAAGAGAACCACATAACCTTTTTCAACAACTGCATGACTAATCTGGTGGAAATAACTGAAAACTGTCTTAAGATCCTATCTCAAAATCCTGCTACTGTCATAACTGTTTATATGCTATCAGATCAAACTCTACATAAAACTGAGAGCAAGACAAGAGGGAAGCAATACATCCGATAGATATAATAAGAAGAATAAACAAATGCATATTTCCACAGGGATTAGCTCCTGTTAAGGCAAAAGATAGACTGCACAAAACCGCACCTTTTGCTTCACGTTTGGCTTGCTGAAAGTGTCTTACTTTTTGGCTTGCTGAAAGTGTCTTACTGATGAAGTCCCTGCTTAAAGCACAAATGAGTTTATCCACACGTTGCTGTAAGAAGGAAGAAACAGAGTCTTTCTCCAAAAGGATAGCAAAAGATCGATAAAATGCCACTCGTACTATGTCTCAGCTTCCTCTGGGACTGTGGATAGTCCATCATCTTTAACAAATGAAGGACTAAGGAACTTGGCAACAAAAACCCACATCTTATGAACATCTTCAAAGTTGGTAAGAAAACCAAGCGAAGCAGTAACAACCTCCATTCGGAAAAAGGCGTTTTTCACATCTTGGCAGCCATTGGCCATCGGCTTGCACAAGGCCATGGATTCGGGATCAAGAGCCCCACAGTGCTGTTTTGGGTTATCTACCATCCGTATGTGGCTAAGAATACCAACACCAAGGGACATTCCACTTTTCTCAGCCAATTTCTGAACAACCTCTGGGTGAACCCATCCTCCATTGATATCACGCACATTAAAGGCAACTGCTGCGCCTCTTTCATATTTGATTTTTGGACCATATATTTGTACAAGATGAGTACCAGCATTTCCATCAGAACTTGGTAGTCGTAATTGAAGTAACGAGGTGACAAGCCAATTGATTAGATACCGCAGTCTGGACGTAGTTTTGTTTAGGCCTAGCATATTTACGTGGTCAAGATGCTGGCAGAGTATCTCAGGCTCCCTTCTTCCCCACTCTTGTCCATCATCATAGTCACCATTACTTATAGAATCTTCTTCGCCAAAAGAAGTCATGGAAGTTTCTCCAGGATTGTAAGAACGACCCAAACTTTCTCTATTGCTATCTCTCATGCTGAAAGAAACCCTCCGACCCATGCTTACAACCCGATCACCATCTTCCACCCCAAAGAATCTACATCCATCAACTCTACTTCTCTCCCTACCCCTCAAAAGCCTGAAATCGCCTTCCGTCTCTCTCCTAATGGCACTTTCATTCACCCTGCCAGAAGTTACAGACTTTGAGGAACTCTCAAGTTGACCATTTTGAAGGCTGGAATCCCCACCATCGCGCTTTGATATATTAAGTGAGGACTTCGACTCGTCTTGGATTTCATTTTCTACTTGGATCTCTCCCATGTGCACAGAATCTGCATGTCCTCTACCATTTCCCACTACAGGTTCCACTTCTTCTTCCTCAGGTATCTCCTTCACACGGTCCAATTCCTGCGAGACTGATAGCACAGCTGCATCAAAAGACAACACAGGATCGTCATACAGTCTGGTATTGAGTCTTCTATCATCATAGATTGGACTCCTGGACACCTTCGATGATAGTTTTGGGGAGGACAATTGGGAATTGTTTCTTCTACCTGACATCCAGGATGCTGGTAAAGGTGGGCTCAATTTCTGCCGGCCAAGCTGTCCTGAATTATCAGAACCAAAGGGACTTTGACCCAGATCAATCCAATATGAATTCTCAGAAGAATCATCTTCGCTGAATATTGGGCTCTTCATGACCTCCCCTACTGAAATGCTTCCAGTTTCCTCAAATATAGTGCTAGCACCATCCCTCTCTGAACTATTATCTTGCTCCATCTCTGTCTCAAACACATCCCTAACTTGATTTGACGTAAATACACCTGAAAATGCAGGCATATTTGAACCATTATGTGTCTCGGGTGTAGTTTCTTCCTTGCTGTTCCTCACTTCATCATCAATTCCAGCAAAGATATCAAGACCATCGATTGAATCACTCAAGTACTGTGGAAACACAGGGACAATTTTCACCATTCCAGACCCAGTACGCCCAGATTGATTTTGCAGGGTCCCCATAACAGATTTTTTTATCAAGAGGCAGCCAAATCCAGTTGGGTCAGAACCAAATACCCGGTAAAAAGAAGTGATAATAAAATCTGGCCGGAAGAGAGAGAGTCCAAGAGAATCCATGTCCTTCGGACCCAGTGATCCGGCATCCAGCAGTACATGCCAATTGTTTTGTTGCGCCAAAGCCATCCATTGATAAGAATACTTGGCACCCGTAACTCTAGACTGAACAGGAAACACGAAAAGCCCGACTGCAGAATCCTTCTTCCTTCGCTTTTTGCTTGATATTTGCTTTCGCAGCTCCCGCGAACAAAGTTTAAGCGTAGGCCATTTAAACCAAGCACTATGAACCTTAGCACCTCTTTCTTTAGCACTCTGGGCCATCCAATTGACAGATTGGCTCTCATGGTCAAACATTGTCAGTAGCTTCTTATTTGTGTGGAAAGGATAAGAGTCAGCCAACAGCTTAAAAGCCGACCCTCTACTGACAGTAAATACAAGGCCATATTCATTCTCAGGTATATTCAAGTAATCCATAATCCTACTCTTGATATCATGTTCAACAGTACCTTTCTCAGCACCGCCATACAAAGCATGATTGCTCAGATTTGCAGTTATCTCTGACAAGGTAAATGCCGCCGACTCACAATATTGCTGAGTTTGAACATAAGAGAACAGCCCAAATCCACAGTAATCAAGACATACCTTTGCAAAAGCTTCAGAGAGGTGAAAATACTCATCTGATCTCAAGAGGTCAACCCTCTCAGTGGACTGGAACTTCGGATACATGGTGAGAAACAAATTGAAAGCATCACTTAAATCGGGAATCGAGTCCTTACTCATATACAATCTCTCTGCAGCAAGAGCTGTAGCTCTTAAAAATTCCTTTTGAGCGTGCAATCTAGCAAGAGATCTTGACCTCCCAAAACTCCCATCCAAATTAGGAGACTCATCAATGTCTTGAGATTTCTTAAGAGAACCATCTTCAGATGCTTCCTCCAAAGCCTCCCTGAGCCTGTTCTCATGCAATTGCCGCAAAGATGATGGCTTTCGCTTACCATCCTCAGTCAAACCAGAACCCTTTCTCCTTCTGGTTCTCTTCTCCAAGAATATTATAGCTGCGCAGTGAGATATAGGCTTCCATACTGAAAGATGCATGAATGAATGCTCGGAACTAATACCACACCTCTATGTTCACTCTACAGTATAGAAAGTGAAAGACCAGACAAGTTCAGTTTAGTCCAGTCTAGTCCAGACTCAAACCAGTAACCAAAAATTATCTTTATGTCAGCAAATAGAGCCCTCCAAAATAAAGCAGATCTAGCCAATTTCAAACTCCAGATAGAAAGCAAAAGAGGGATTATTCTGATTTCTACAGAGGGGGGAAAAAAAAAACACAAAGATCTTGTTTTGGAATTCAAAGTCAGTTGCCACCAACGTGAAGCTTACACTTTAGCAGTCTAATATTCCTGAGAGAAGAGAAAAACCTTTACTTTATAACCTGTAACATTCAAACACAAAGAAGGAAAAAGAAATTAAAACAAGATTCTCATACCCAAAAGACTTATCAAGATCATGAAGACTTTAAAGCACAAATATAAAGGAAAAGGATGAGGGGAAAAAAAAACAATTAGAATCATACCTTTAATGGGATCAGAAGGCTTTCTTTAACAATCTTCAAGGTACCATAATTTAAGGATACCCACAAAAATTAAATTCGACCCACCAAAGATACCAAACCCGAATTGCAGGACATTCCATAAAAAAGCTCATAGCTTACACACCCAGAAAGGGGAAAAAGAAAATTGAAGCTTTGGATACGATTTCAACAAAACATCATCAACCTAAGAGAAAAAAAAGAAAAAAGAAAAAAACCCACTTCAAGCTTTAATTTTGCCAAATAGGTCGAAGTCCATCCAAGTAGTAATGCCCAACAATTTGAAGGTAAGCAACAAATTCATTCTCTCCCACTTCGAGCTTACTCTTTTTTCCCCCCCCCCCTTTCAACCAAAGGGCAAAGCACCATACAAAGATTACAACTTTGGACTCCTTTTACTATGAGGAAGCAAACCCAAAATTCCAACCTTCTTATTTTCCTCAAATAACTCACTCAACCTCGCAAAAATTCACCACTTTGTCATTCTCTTCTGTGTGTGTGTGTGTGTGTTCTGTGTCTAGCAAGAAGTGGCAATCGTCAGTCATTCATTCATCAAGCAGTGTAGTTAGAGGAGGGGGGTGTTATATTAAAGGCAAATGCTTGAAACCCATTACTACACATTTACTCCAAGGGTCAATGCAAACACGTCTGCATTTAATGTTCCTGCTCTCCTCTCATCCCCCACCATCATAATCATTATTATTATTATTAAGATAAGTTTAAATAAAAACTTAATATTTTAAAAAATTAAAATAAAAAATTAATATTTTACAAAGTATAAAAAAATTTAAATAAAAAATTAATATTTTATAAAATGATTCAAATAATTTTATAAATTAATTATACTAAATATTTTATTTAAACCATTTTATAAAATATTAATTTTTTATTTAAACATTTTAAAATATTAATCTCTTATTTAAATTTTTAAGTATAAATCTTTTATTTAAATTTATTCCTAAATATTAATCCCATTATAATTCCCCTAATTATTATTCTTACAACACTTTTACACCATTTTCCTTAATTTTTCTTTTCGCAGTTTTACTCTATTGCCTTTGGCCGTTAAAAATCGAAATTTGACTATTAAGACTTTTTTTGACTTTTTTGACTCTGACCTTCTGTGTGTTGTCCTTTTAAATGGAGCGTTTTTAGTGGAAAAAAACCTCAAATGGGTCTCCTGTAGGTAACGGAACCGAGCTGTAATTTTTCTATAAATCATTTTTAAATTTTAAAATACATGTTTCATAGATTTTTTTTTTGGGATGGATTATGTTGGTATTTTTTTAATCTAATAATATATAAAGGTAGTGAAAATGTAAAAGGAATAATGTTAACGTTACTAATTTTACTTATTAAATTTATTATCTTACTTACAATAGTTAATTTTTTTTTTGGCCAATAACAATAAGTTTATTATATTAATAATTAATTGCCACATCATTTTTTTTAAAGATGGGGAGATTAGAAATTTGATGAGTAGAAATTCAACTATATATAATATTTAATAATTTTAAATTTTGGGATATCAAAACTTTTAAAACCAAATTCTATAAATACTAATTTTTCAATAAAATAGATAAAATTTAACTTTTCTTCTATTATTACAATAATATTTAAAAAAATATCTAATTTAATATAATATTTAATAACTTCATACTTTAAACTAAAAAACAAAAATATTTGGACGGTGCTTTCTCTCTCTCCCATTCTAATTTATAAATTCGTAAAATATTTTCTTTTAGCCGGCGCCCAAGCCGAACTGGGCATTTTTCAGAAGGACGTAGTAGTGTTTACTGTTCGTGTGTTTGACAAGTGACAACCTTTGGTAAATACATCAATATCAATTATATATTTAATTTATTAGACAAAGAGGCAAAAAGGAGGATGAAGAGAGTGACCAGCGAGAGAGATCTGCTTCTCATGAATGATGACTACATATGATATATCAAATTATCTTGGTTGGTTGCTTTTGCTTATCTGTATTATTCATGGAGAAAGCGATGGTTCTCTTCTCCCCTCTCTCTCTCTCTCTCTCTCTCTTTCTTCTAGCTAATAACAATAGGGTCATTATAACGGGTAATGAGTTTTTTTATTAGAATGGAAAAAAGAAAAAAAACTAAATAATGACATGCACACTTTATCAGCACAGCGCACTCTATTTTGGCAAATATAATTTTGGGCAAAAATCTCCTAAAGAAGCATTTAAATTTTATTTGTCGTGAGAGTACTTGGTTGGTTCCTTTTACAAACAAATGATCTTTTTTTTTTTTCTAAGACAAACTCTAAGCTATAATTTATAGTTATAAGTTAAATTTAATTAGGATCACATATTAGTTTTTTATTTATCCATAATAATTAATATAATTAAAATAATTTTTAAAATATAGCATAAGACACTACTTGCCACCATAAGACATAGTGGCTAGCTATCATATTGGAAGGGTGGCATGAGTCAAGAAGCCACCATTTTATTAGGGTCATTTGTTAGTGGTGAGGGCGAGCAATAGAGTTATGTAAATGAAATAAATAAGTTAATCCAATTTGATTTATTTTAACTTGTGAGTTAAATAGATCAAACTTGTTTAACCTGTTTTTTAAATTGGTAAAAAATACTCAACTTTAATATGTTTTTTAAATGAAACTAAACGAATAAATTTCGATGAATATTAAAGGTTACATAATAAATTTCAAATACAGTTTGTAAAACCTACTCCCTTAAGATTAGATATAGACATGACATCTCCATACCTTATACCAACCTTAGAGCTATACTTTAAGATATATAAGATAAAGGTATGAAAGTACAACGTATTCACCTTATAAAAATTATTATGTAAAAACGATAAATGTAAGACAATATTATATTTCTACCTAAAAAAAAAAAGAGAAAAGAAATAAACACATAACCTATAACTTAAGTTGATCATCCATTAGAAATTGTAAAAAACCTTCTAATTCATCTTTTCACCTCTCTCTTATCTCATTTCTACAATCCTTTTTTATACTTTTGTTGTCTTATTTCTTCCTTGTTGCTAAACTTACTTTTACTATTATACTTTTTATATCAAATATTGTACATGTGAATTTATTGTAATGAATTCAATATTATATATTTTAAGAAAGTGGACTAAACTTTCTAATAGCTTGTAAGGTCTCTACAATTGGTGGGCATACTTTTTTAATGTATGTGTTATTTTGTCTTTTTTATTTTGTAATGTCACTTTTGTCCAATATCCTATATGAGATAGATTTTGTAATATCAGTTTTCTAAATTCATAGAGAAAATACTTCGTAAATCTAAATAAATAAGATGTTATGGGAAATTGAGGGGTTTAAATTATCAAAAAATTTACTTGCAAATTTTAATATTATAAAAATATAATGGATTAATTTATAGATCCTATAGGATATCGTAGTCTTATAAGATTTACAGAATATAGGTTTTTATAGTAATTTTGAATTTTTTTTTTTGGGGAGAAAGAGTGGTTTCAAAATATTACAAAGGAGACTCTAATTCCAAAATTTGAAAAATTTTACTTGTAAGATTTGGTACAATTAAAGCCTTATATTTTACTCACATTATATCTACTTACCTCCTACACATTGCCACCCACCTTAAGGTATAGGAATGACTAGCTAAGGGAGTCTTGTATACTACCTACCTTAAGGAATAGGAATGATTAGCTACCATCAAAGGGAGTCTTGTATTCCCCTAACATGGTGGTTAGCCTCTCTTAAGCTTTAAGGATGTTGGCAATGGGCTTAGTGTAATATTTGCAATAATAATGGCTTTTTCTTTTTCAAGCATCTTTTTACTATTTTCTTTAGTTTTCTGTAGTTCTTATTACTTTTTCTTATAAATCAGTGAAATAAAAAATATTTGACAATATCATTTACTAAAAATTAATTATTACATATCAATAGAAGCTAAGAAGCACTCATAATTAAAATCAATAGTTAGCAATAAATTATAGATAATGTATTTATTGAAAAAGAAAACATGGGTACAAAAATCTCAAAATTTAATTTATATTTTAATAATTTTCCTATGTTCAAAATGTCAAAAATTGAAAATTTTCACAAATAATTTTTCTAATTAAGATCCAATTGAGTTTTATTTTCCTATAAGTGATGAGCTCTAACTAGAGCTGTGCAAATAAGGTGGGTTACATGAGCCAACCCGCAAAAAAATGCGAGTAGGCTAAAAAATTTTAACCCACTTAAATGCAAGCTTTTCCAACTTGTCTCGCTTAACTTATGGGTCAAAGCGGGCCAACCCACACTAAAAAAGAAAAAAGAAAAGCAAAACTTATAATGTTCTATTCTTGCATTTTATTTAAGTGCATTTTTGGTCTTAGGTTTGAGTTTTTCACAAATGTAATTAATAGCTTATTTCATTTTAAAACATATTCAGTTATTGAAAATGGAAGCAATGTTATATCATATATGTTATGCTCATAATCAATTAACTATATATATTGTTCAATATATCGTACGATAAAAATGTATTTATTATTATCTATTTGTAATAGGAAATAATAAATATAGTATATGGTTACCTTATCTACTAACTTATATGGAACATTCAAAATAATTACATAATGAAGTTGATCATCATATTAATATTATAGTGTATATGATCATTATTGTTATATAAAGTTAATTACAAATATCATTTAATATGTTATTAAATAAATCTAAGAAACAACTTACTTCTTTTGTTTTTTCATTTTTATGTTTGATTTTTTTGAAGTATATAAACATCAATGCAAATGTATGTACATATGTTATGAATATATTTAAAAAAAATAAAAATTAAATACTATAATAAATAAAAGCTAAACATAAACATTAGAATCAATAAGATTGTGAGTTGTGATTTATAATTTGTAAATATTTTACATAATGCATTCATTAGAAATGAAGAAAAATATAATTTATGGGTTGGCTCGCTTAACCTGCCAACTTATTATGGGGTGGATAGGGTTGGAAATTCTAACTCACATTTGCAAGCAGACCAACCCGCTTAACCTGTGGGCTAATTCGAAGCAGGATAGGTTGGTCCACTTAGCCTGTTTACACAGCTCTAGCTTTGATAAAGTTTCATTAATAAGAATTTTCAATTTTAATGAATGTAAAGATGCATGAATTGCAACAGTAAGCAATTGAAATTCGAGCATTTAATCATTATAGACAAAGTTCCATAAACTTATTAAAACTGTCTAAAAAAACAATTAGAATAAACCCTTCAATATAATGTATAAGTAATTATGACGTTACATCAAAACTCATTTAAATCATGGTAATTCTATGGTATTTATTGCCACATTGACATAGGACTTGCTGACATAGTATTAACTGATATGTGGCAAATGATATAGCTTAATCTTAAATATAAGCTTTGATGATATGCTCATACTATGGTCTTCTCCATGTATTTGAATTCAATTTACTATCAACCTATGTTTAATATATAGAGAGAAGTTTCTTGTGATTGGTAATGTGGGACTTGTAAATAAAGGGCTTGAATAACTGCTACTTTACAATTATTTATGTAATTTTGTTTTACTTTTTTTTTTATATTTCGTTTCTCTTAAAAAAAAAAAAACTCTCAATATTTAATTCATGCCAAATGATCTTTCATATCATATAAAAATTTCTTCAAAACCCTTCCAAAGTAAGAAAATAGTAGATCAAAATAGGCATATTAGGTTGATTTTTAAGAAAATTATAGCAATTACATGAATGTTTTTCTCGACTTGTATCTTTAATTTTTATCGTTTTAATGTAATTTCTTTTATCAAATTTGCTTAAAATATATTCTACTCCATGTATACTTTTAGATCATTCAAAGATTGCTTTAAAAACTTGTTTAGAACATATTTAAAACTTGTATCAAAGTTATGGTCAAACATACATATACTTGTTACAATTTTTTTTAAATTGTTGAAATGCTCACTTTAATCGGGTTTTAAGCAAATTTTGAATTTGCTTTCTTGAAATCTTTTTGTATAATGTAAGTGTACTCACATAATAGATTCAAGATATGATGATTTTATTAAAATTGAAAGTAAAACGGAGTACGAAAAATTGAGTTGAAGTTGACTTCTCATGCGTATAAACTGCAATATGTGACATGGCTACTATAACTTGTCCCACATTATTAAATTACTAATTTTTACCTTCTATATAATAAAGCATCTTTTATGTTATTGTTGAGAAATTACAAATCATGGACATAAGTTAAAAGATAGTTGCTCATACATGTATAAATATTATCTTAGAATATAATATGATTTTTCAAAAATTATTTCTCTATATTTGTCAAACACTAACAAACTTGTAACTGTTGAAAATACAATAAGTTGAATGGTTCAAATTTAATAAATATAAATTCAAAGATGGGATGTTGTGAGGATAGCTAAACCATCTGGTAAAAAATATAGATATGACCATAAAATAATCCTCCATATAAAGATATATATATATATATATGCATATAATAATCTATTTGTTACTACGTTGAAAATAAAAATAAATATAAGAAATCCAAATTAGCTTGTTATCATTCCAATTTAAATACTTTAAAATTTTATGAGTTTGAAAAAAAAAAGTAAAAGATTTGATTTTGTTTGAACCACACCTGATCAGGCCAATTAGATCAATGATATATTACTCTAATCAAGCCAAACCAACATAATAGATGGAAATAATAAAAAGGATTGTTGTAAATATGCTGTGTAAACTACAAGTAGGTGCGAACTGATTTTTAAACTTTTAAATTGTTACTATACATTATTATGAATTTTAAATATATTTTAAAAAATGCAAACAAGGTTTTAATGATGTAAGATGAAATAGCACTCTTTTAAAAAGTTTAATGGATTTATTTACACTCATTAATAGTTTAAGCAATGTATTTACAATTTGCAAAAATATAGGAAGATGGACACACATGTTAAATAAATCTTCAATTATGTATAACTTATTTAAAGTGTTCAATAACAATGCAGACATATCATGGATTTAATATTTAACTAAAGTGTTAAGATTTCTTGAAGTCCTATGAAATTGGGAATCATTGGATCTCTTTCTGTAATCATCCAAATGAATTTAAGCCACATAGGTGAGGAAATCTTCAAGCATCAATTCATGCAGCTCATTTTAATAAATCCTTGCTGAGACGAAATTGTATCTTAGCAAAACGATTCGTTTGGATGATAAGGAGAGATCCCAGCATGTTGGTAATTCTTCAGATTTTTTAAGTTCATGTATTACTAAAGAATTCGTACATGTTACTCGAACCAATGTGTCTTTTTGGTATATTGCACTATAACCTTTCATAGTGAATGATTTAGATTAGCTTATAATAAATTTAAGCCAGATGCAACTGACTAAAAACTAAAGTAATTGATTTTCTTTATGTTTGGAAGATTCACAACTCGTTAAACTTGTAACACCTCGATATAGTATCATATTGAGATGTGTTCAGTAAACTATATATTCCTATCGTAATAAAAAGTGCAAGTTTCTAAACTTGTTAATAAAACGAGAATTACATATTAAATCATCTTAAGAAATGAACAGTATATGCTATCAAAAGAAATGTCTATAACCTAAATTTACTCTAAATCCATCTATAATCAATTTATATCAATGTGCCAGCGTCATTACCATTCCTAGTTGAATAGTTAAATGATGTCATCACCTAATGTACAAATCCCAAAAGGGTAAACTATGAAGCCAATACTTAACTATTGAATCACACGAGAATGCATACCACATATTATAGTTTCAAATGCATACCTAAATTTAATGTGATTAACAAACATACAAAGCAAAATATAGTTTGAGTACCCCAAGACTTAAAACTAGCTTAGGACTCCCTATCATATTGCCAAAACTTATAATATTATTGATAAAATAAGTATATGGAGAAGTGATCCAAGTTTACACTACTAGTAACAATGATACAAAATAATTATTTCCTAGGTTCACTACTTGTGTCATGTCATCAAGCATAAATACAATTGATTGAATCATGGTTCTTCGAAAAGGTTGGTTTGATCTTCTCGAAACGTGTACAAGAGGATAAGATGTGTTTGTGAATAATAATAATCATCATTGTCTTCAAAATGATGCCCTTAATATTGGACTGAACCAAACCCATAGCGATTTGACGTAAATCGAATCGACTAGTTCAAGAATATATACTTATGGCTGGTTTTTAATTAAACTGATTAATTAATAATTAATGGTTATAAAAAATAAGATTAAGATTAATTAATAATTAAATAGCAGCTTTTTTAAGTCTCCAACTCTGTTAAGTGGTGAACAAAAGGGAAAGCAACCTTCATTGACAAATGCTGGTTGTACTCAGGTTGTGTTCATGTTCAGTAGGGGTATAAAGTAGATTAAATATAATCCTCCAAACCCCGATTTGTCTTAAGAAAAACAAGATTTAATAAAATGAAATAGGGTCTAATGTTGATGTTGAAAAGATGCATTTTGATTAAATCAAATTGGTTACAGAATTAGTTTTCTTCTGTAACTTCCTATGGTCTTGATTTCATTGAAATTAGTTTAATCTTGTGCAATCAAGTCAAGATAATTAAAAGTGAACTTATCTATGTAACGTGCTTAACTAAATTAAACTTGTTATTTTATTAAGCATAATCAACTCCATCTCTAATTATGCCTAACTAATAAACTTAAAATGTTTTAGACTATGTTATTATACTTAAGTTAATGAGCTTAATTATGTTGAGTAATTAACTTTAACTAACCTTAATTAACCTTATTAATGTCAATTATTAAACTTGATTAATTAGTTAATAAAGACCTCTTATTGCATATGAAAATCTAATTACTTTCATATTGGGGCTTGAACCTTGATCATGATTATTTAGACCACTAGGTACGTACATCCCTACATATAGATTGCATGTTAAGCTAGTGAACGAAAATTAGACTAAATAAAAACTGAACCTAATAACATTTGCCTTATTTGTGCTTGATTGTTTTAGGTCAATAAGCAATACCCTTGGATTATAACTATAGTTGTGCTTATACTTGTAGGGTGAATGATAATTAGGCGCTTAAGTCACCATGGATGGCTTAGCAAGTAAACGATAAGAGGAAACTACAGGTGTTGACAAATTGATGGAAGAGGAAAAAAGCTATACCAGTTGTCATCACTTAGAGGCATGGGACTCTTAGATAATACGACATATATGGATTGTGATTATTGGTGGTAGTTTCTTGAGAAATTAGAGCAAGCTATCCTCATCAACCCCTGAATGGCCTACTATGGGGTAATTTAGACCTCTTTGATCCCTTGACTTTGTTAAGGAGTCATGAGTTACTCCAACTTTTAGAATGCTTGAAGTGTGTTGTTTACTTACACTTAAAAATCGAATTTCAATTACCCTAGTTGTTGTGTTATAATTTAGGCATGCATGTCGTGAGTGGTATTGTGAGTAATTGTTGGCTACTATGTTACAAGGTCAACTAAGACTCACTTTCGTTATTACTATTTACATATGATAATTATTACATTGATGATTGCTCCGAGGATCTTTGCTTTGACTTGCTTGTTAAGGATGAGAGTAACTATATTGATGTTGTATAGATGTTCTCACTTATTCTAAGTTGAATAAGTTAGATGACTGTTGTTACACCCCGAAGTCGCAAAGTCGCAACAGTCCCGCCGTGTAAACCATTCTATGATAGTAACTGGCCTCACAGTGCCTACCATAGACATAATCTACACAAGGCGTTGACGACTCCTCGCTTTGAAGTAAACAGTTCGATTAACAATTATACTACAATTATGATAAATATTACAATTTCTCATAAACATACATAATTATAAGTAAGTCCACAGAGCTTTCCAAGAAGTTTTACATAATCACCACAGTTTACTAATTTACAGAATAACTATCAGTCTTTAACCTTTAACTACAAGGTCAGTTTAGTTACACATTATACTAAGTAACTTGATCCTCACACCCCTGGCTTCAAAAGGACTAACCTCTGGGTAATTGTAGGGTGGCATAGTACTTGAAGTGATCACAAATTAGAACCTGCAAAAGGATCTATAAGGGTATGAGCAACTACAGCTCAGTAAGTTGAATTGGAGACTCATGAATGCATACAAACACAAATAGGGTTATTAAACAATTATTTTCATGTAATGCAACAATTAAGTGTCATCGCACAACGTAGTCCGGTCTGTTGTGAAATCAGAGAAATTTCACCCGCTCCAATCCGGGTTGAGAAGTTCCATGTTATGCAGCAGCTCACAACTAAACCCAGGCTTGTGCAATGGAGACCTCGCTCCTCCCGCGACTACCTTCGAACCATTGACTTCACCCCCGCTGCGACCTCCTCTCCTATCACTTAGTTCGACTGAGGATGAAGAAGGGACCATTTTGCAATCCTGCGCTATCCCTTTCGAAGGGGTCGGTATTTGGTTGGAGAATCCTATGATCCCCTAACGAGTTGCAATGCATGATATTTTTTGTTATTAAGGTCAACTAAGATTATATTCCGTTTAGGATGTTCAAACAATTTCATACCAATTCAATCAGTCACAAATCACTCACAAAGCAAGTTTCAGCACAAATTCAGATACATCAAACACATGCGTAAGCTACTTACAATCGCAAGCATATATAAGCCTAAGTTTCCGAGCACTACAAAACTAGTACTCTATTACAATAAGCAATAACCTAATTTACTTGAAATTGCTCGATAACTCAATCCCTTAGTCGCGAGCTGATTTGTCTCTAGGTGTCCTATAATACAAATAGGTCTTTTTAGTACTTATATTTTATGGATTCTTATTCTAATTCATAATGTAACTCATTTTCCCTATGTATACCTATAACATATTAATGATTTGTTGTACTCTATTTCGGGGTTCGAATCCTAAACTAGATTCTAATTTTAAATTCCTAAGTCTTAAATAGGCTCGAATCCTAGTGTGACATTAATCACATTACGCTCGGGTATTCAAATATCCTATTGGGTCGTAATTTGGTATTCTAAACTATTCGGTACACGCTAACCCTAATTGAGGTATCGGATTTATTCCCAATGTGTGAAATTCTTATATTTTGAGATATTTACTTAAAATTTAATGTTATTTCAGATTTATTATTTTTCTTCTATTATAATGTTACCTAAATAACTCTAATTTTGTAGATTTATTAATTTTCAATTTCACTTATTACTAATTTCTTACATTACTTACTTAATTTCCCTAATTAATCATACTTAATACTTCAAAGGCTAGGATTAAGGTTCCACTTCAGAGATTAACATCCCTAAACATCTAATTAATATCTAAATCAGTAATTAACATTCTAATCACCTAATTAACCCTAAATCACCCAATTTTTCCATCATTTTAGGGCTAAAAATTAACCTAAAAATTTCGAAAATTAATTTTACAAAAATGGCTTCATAGCACTGTTCTACATCATATGAGCATCCTACAGAAAAAAATTTGAGCTCCAAACTACACTCCTAAGCCTATTTATTTTTCGGTTTAATCATGCTTGGTTTTGAACAATTTGTTAGGGACCTTATATTTTTAGACATAATTAAACTAAATAAATATTTTTCCCTAAATCTACATACAATAAAACCTCAGAATAACAAGTTTCATAATTTTCTGGGCAAAATAACTAATTTTACAAAATTATTCAAAAATCGGGGTGAATAAATGACTAACTGGTTCGAAACTTTCTGGCCGTCCAAACCCGGTCCAAGGTTGTTGGCCGGTCCAAGCGATGGTTCTAGTGTAAGGTGGTGGTGGTGGTTTGGTCCCAGGTGGTGGTGAGTGGTGGGTTTAGTTCACTTGCTTAATCTGCACAGTTTTCCCTTCTTTTTTTTCTGGATTTTCTCTCGATTTTTTCAGTGTTCTAATTTTTCTCAGATGCTAAATTGACCAAATGACTTCTGGAAAATTTTCACCTATTTATAGACATTTTTTGTAATTAATATGCATTAATTTTGACAAGACTTTGCCCATTTTCCTAAATTTTTGGCTTTTAGGTTGTCCAAATTTTATTGGTTGATTTTTCTTTTTCTGATCTAGACCTGCCACGACCTAATCTTGATTCAGCTTATCCTCTTTAGATTTTTTTTTTATTTTTCCATAATTATTTTATAATTTTCTTTAATTATTTGCTTACTTTTTGGCCAATTTAGGTAATTACGCGTATTTTTATCTACACGTAAATACATTTGGGGTACACGTAAACATTCCTAATTATTATTTTGGTCATTCTAAAATTTTTAGTATACATATAATCTATCTCTAGTAATTTATTAATTATTAGATTACACTTTTCGCCTTTTTGGTAATTAGCAATTATTATACTTAAAATTTGAAAATTTTATAGTCTCCCATTTTACTATTTATTTTCTTAAATTTAAATTTACGAGGTCATTTTTACTAATATTTCTCTTAATAGTTTATAATTTGGGTTTGATCGGATCCTTTAACTGATCGCCCTAAACCTTGGGTTCTAAGCTTAAACTTACAGTTACTTGGCTTAGCTTTAGGGCTTACAACTGTGCTGAACTTTCAAGCTTTGCTCTTGTGTTCCAACTTTCTAGACTATATTATTATTTTCTGAGACTTTGTTACTTTTACTTTAGTTGGTTGTATCTTGGATTTTAGACTTTGGAATTTGGAATTTTTAGCATATTTTAGGCTTTTAGGCCTTAGACTTTATTTTAATCATTGTGTGATATCTAAAGGATGATTTTAGTATTAAAAAATTAAGATTAAGGTCCTATTTGGATTTTTTTTTATCTATATCTTGTCTATATTTATTCTGTATTTGATATGTATCTATTTGAAATCTAATATTTGAAAAATTATCATATCAATATTTTATCTATTTTTCTTTTATAATTATGATGAAAAAGGTGATTAAACTGTCAAGATTGGGAAATTGAAATTCGACATATTTTTAAGAAAAAAATTGGAAAAAATATATTTTATTGATTTGTGATGATTATTTTAATTGTTATTTTTGTAACTATGAGTAAAGTAAAAGGTAAATAAATTTGACTTTATCGAGATTTGTTGTATAATTAATTTTAGAAGAAGAATATATATAGAATCATATTTTTATCTTTTTAGTATCTTATCCTTATCAAACGCAAAACTTAAATAGATGTCAAAAGGACACTAATAAGATAGAAATAAGATTAACCAAACAAAATCTAAGCTAACCATGGCAAATGTTTTTAAAATGAAAAATTAGATCCTTGCAATTACCTATATTGCCAATCAAATAACCATTTCAAAAGTTAACGAACGATTTCATGAATTAAAATTGGTTAAAGGATAATTAGCTAGGTTAAGAATAGTGCCCTTATATGTTTTACATAAGTAGAGCACATGGAAGACTATCATGTCTTTAGGTTTCGAGGTATAAGAAATTTAATTATATGGATTGATTTTTTTGGGCTATTGATGGGCCATGAAGAATTAGGCCTAATTAAGGGAGTAATCATTAATTTGCCTTTATAGGCTCAGAATATGGAATTTTGAACCTATCCGCCCAATTTCATCTTGACTTAGTTTCTCCGTGTGTGAAAAAAGTAGACATAGAAAAAAACCATTTACTTTATAAAGCCCTCTTTGGCTTGATTTAAAAATCTCAAAGCTTATATTATAAAAGGCGACCCAATATTTTTCTTATAAGCCTTATGAACACTTGGACAAGCGTAATGCATTATAAAGGTAAAGAAGACTTTAATTTGGTCCATCAATTGTCAAAAACAATCCAATGGATTTCATCAATCACTCATTTAGTCCGTCTATCTTAAAATCATCAAACTATCGAGAATAGGAGCTAAAATCTATAAATAATTAACTCATTCTCCTCATTTGCATCATTCAAAGCTTTGGCAAGTTTTAAAGCAAATTGAAACTCTACCAACATTATTCTCCATGAAATTAAAACGTTTAATTCATCGAGAACATTAAATTTGGTCGGCTATAATATGTATGCTATGAAAAATATGTTTGTCTAATCCTTCTCTTATGCTTTTTTCTAATGATATCCCTCCATGTGTTGTTAATTCAAGATTTCTTCAAGGTCGACTGATGTACTTTTTGTACATGATTACCCAATTATAATAACCTCACGCCATATATTATTCATAAACTGTCAAGTTTATAGTAAATCTTTTTAAAAGCTAGTGATATAAATTATGACAACTGAATATTAGTAAAAAGGTTCAAGAATGATTAAATCTAGGTAGTCTTTTTTGAAGCTGCAAGGACGTAAAAAACAGGTGAGCACACCTATGTATGCCGTCAAAGAACTTGAGAAGGACATATTTCCTCAAATACACACTTGTGTTCTAACATTAAATTGCATACTTAAACCTCAACGAAAGATTATATGGTTCTTTCCTCTAGGCCCGACATATAACTCATTATGGACGCTAAAAGCAGATTCAATCATATGTTCTGTGGAAAAAAAATTAAACAATTAAACATTAAAAAATCCTTAGCACTAAACTGAACAATATCAAAAGGACTTAGTAATAAAAGTCCACTTCTCCTTTTATATAAGCAAATATATACAAATCATTGGAGCTACATGTGCACATACACATATATCTATATGTACAACTGTTTCTTTAATTTAAATTTTCTAGCAGCCTACTTTTATTAATCCTGTTTAGGTCAAATGTTGTTAATAATAAACAATGTATTAAATAATTAACATTTTACATGCATTTCGAATTTTTATGGTATATGCTTATCATTTTCTTTTCGTCTTCGTGTAAATAGCTGTCGTGCCATAATAACAATCATTCAATTAGTCAAAGGTTCGCTCAGAAGAAGAGTTCACGATGTACAGATTTTATCAAATTATACAAAGTCAAGCAGATTCGAGGAGTTATGCATATGGCATCATCAATAATGTTCCAAAAAAGGACATATATCCTTCGGAAAATATATCCAGATTAATGAAAAAATTAGGTACGCATTTATGATCCAATTAGTTCAATAAAGATTTATTTCTGTTCATCATATTATATTAGCATGCACATGATAAAAATACTTACACTTTTAAAATTATTAACCCCTAAATATCTGTGCAACGCTAGGAGGCATGACCAAAAAAGATTCCAAAGTAAAGTGAGCTGTCGGCATTATTTAATTAGTTGGTCAGCCCTAAGAAAGGAAAATATTATCACTTGATCCATTTTTATCCGTTTCAAATTTGATTGGTATCAATTCTGTGTCCCATATGTGCATTTTAACTTTTCTTTATATATATATATACATATATATATATATATATATTTCTATTCAAATACCCACATTTATAATGATATCAAATTAAAACGGAACCAAAACCACAAGAAAGAACCCCTTGTCAATATAATTAACCAATTAATATAGGGATATTAAATATACTGTTATAATAGGAATACATTAAAGCTAATCTTATACGTAATAGAAAGGTTGAAAGAATATTTATAAATTTAAGCTGATTTAACTCTAATACCCCTTTTTTTTAGGTTAAAATGATTTTTTATTTTTTTCAATGATTACAATAATAAGGAATGGAAGATTCAAACCTGATTCATTCAATTAAAAAGATGGATGTCTATACTATTAGATTATAAGGCAATTGGCTTGAGGTTGAATGGATTATAATTCATTTAGCTAAAAGAATATTAGCCTTATAAATGTAACTATATGTATCTATGCGTGTGTATGTGTATTTTCGTTGGTCGAACCCATTTAAGAATATAAAAGGCCGGGATTACGGTTGCTTTGGATTCCATAATAAGTCTTTTTTTGCAGTAAGAATCGTGAGGTCCCACCAATCACCTATGTTGTACCAGTGATTAGCGAATTCCAGGATTAATAACCGTATCCTTGTTAGTTGATGCTTCTCTTCCTTCGTCTATGTCCACACATTTATAAAAGAGCAGGAACATGTGACAGTAAGTTAATTAATAATAATTTGCACCATCCAAGCTTCTTGTGATTGTGGTTCATGATTTTTGATAGTCAAGCAACAGTTTTCTAAAGCGAAAAGGAAAAGAACTTCGGCTTATTGAAATATAAATGATTAAATGCATCTCCTAACCTGAAATTTTTATGTGAAACAAACATGCCTCAATTCAATTTGTTCATTATTGTTCTGTTTTGGTAATGAAGCTAATATGTGTTGGAGTCAAACAAACCATCACAGGATACAAAAATAATTAATATATGAAAAGCATTAAAATGGCCTTAGTTGCTCTTTCATCCCCGCACAAACCGGTGCGTGTTTATAGTCTATTACACAATCCTCACCTTATTACAGATTTCATTCACTTGAACCCCCAATAGTGATTTAATTAAATAGATAAACAAATTAGTCATTTAGTCTCACATTTGATGTATCTTTTTTTTTTTTTTTATTGAAAAACACTTTACCAATATGGTGGAGTTAAAATTAATTTTAATTATCACATTATAATGGCTAGTGCGAGGAGACCTCTTGAAGAAAATGATTAAATTAATTGTGAAAGATATGTATTAACATGCTTACGTCCACGGTTCGGTATTTCTGTTGTAAGAATTCATTTAGATTCCAAGTGCCCTTATGATGTAAAAAGCTATGCAGTACTTTTGAGATTTAAGCATGGATGTAAAATAGCGTGTAATTTGATATAAAGGATCTTGCCTTCTGGAGCTCATCTTGTCAACTCTTTTACATTAATATATGAAAAGCATAAAAATTGGCCTTAGTTGCTCTAACATTCCCGCTCAAAATTGGTGCATGTATATTATACAATCCTCACTTATTATAGATTTCATTCACTTAAACCTCGAAATGTAATTTAATAAATAAGCAAATTAGGCTTTTAATCTCGCATGTGATATTTATATTTTCTTATTTAAAAACATCTTACGAATATTGTGGAGTTGATTTTAGTCTTCCATATATATTCATCAAATATTGGAGTCTAAGGTAACTTTTTAAGATTGTGACTATGGAAAGCCTAGTTATTCTAATAAATAATTACACCATAGTAGATTCGTGAATTGTAGATGTTATTAAACTCTACGTAAATCAAATGATGCAGATAAGTTAGGATAACATTTCAATAATCAAAAAGAAGAGGGAAGAATCAAGTCATAAGTAGCAAGAGTCAAAATTGGAAGAAGTAAGAAGATAGGCAAAAGCAACCAAAAGCTCATAACTTTTGATTTTCAGTTTTAATTTTGAGATCCAACTTTAGGAAGTCCTAACTTTTCATATATAAAGAGTTACAAAATTCACAATATGTCAATAAGAACCAATTTCAGTCTAATATGGTCTAGAGTAAGCCACTTTATCGTTTGGTATTATTTAAAAGTCAAATTTGTACAATTTGGCAAGATACTAAACTGTCAAAACTTAGTGTTGATTTAGAAAAGTTTATCTCAATTTTATTTGTTTTGTGATTTATTTAGGTTTTATTTTGTTTCTTTTCTTATTTCTAGGGTTTAGGTCTATACCCTGTGATTTCGCTGTATTCATAATCTTTCGATTTAGTACAAGTTTATTCCCTCATATATATATATTTGTCTATCATGTTATATGATGTGTCATTGTGCTCTTGATCTTATTTCCACAATTTGATCCTTGCACTTATATAAATCCTTCTATAGACCTTCTAGCCAATGGCAAACCAATCAACCTAATCAATATTGAATATCCTACAACACGCATGTGTTAATGGACTTTATATAAAATATACTTTGATTAGAGATCCTTTGAGACAATGGAAAGCATTGATTATTGCATTCTAATGCCTAGTATAGGGTGATTGTCACGCCTCAAAGCAGTAGAGTCGTAATAGCCTCACCATGTAAACCATTCTAAAATAGAAGTTAGCTGTACATCCGCTATCCTAGACCTGATCTATACAAGGCGTCCACGACTAACCCGTTTTGAAGTAAACAGTTTGTAATTTAAATAAATCATTTATTTAAAAAAGTAAGAAAATATATATATATATATATTAAAATTCAGTTATTACAATTAACATTTACAATATTTCTCCGTAATATATTTCCTAGTTATTACATTATTTAGAAATTAAAAATTCAAAATAAAAACTTAGACCTTAAAAATATATGTTTGTTCTTCAAATGTTTTTCCTCACTCCCTAAGATCCAGCAGTTGCTAGCTTCAAAGTAGTTGTATGCTGCTTCTTAGCTAACACCTGCATAACGTCTATAGGGATGTGAGCAACCACAGTTTAGTAAGTTAAGATGGAGGACTTAAAACTATATCATAAACATAACAAAGTTATCAACCAACTTATTAGGTGCAATGCATGTTCAAGCAAATGTCATCGCACAACGTTGTCCAGCCCGTCGTGAGATTAGAGAAATTGCACCCGCTCTAATCCGGATTGAGGAGTTGCTGTTAATACAACAACTCACGACCAAACCCAAGCTTGTGCAATGGAGACACCACTCCTCCCGTAACTACCTTCAAACCATTGACTTCACCTTCGCCACGACCTCTTCTTCTGTCATTTAGTTCGACTAAGGATGAAGAAGGAACCCTTATACAATCCTGCGCTATCCCTTTCGAAGGGGTCGATATTTGGCAGAGAATCCTAAGTTTTCCTTAATGGGTTGCCATGCAAATCCGATTATGATTACAAGTAGTATATTTGATTAGGTCCAGTTTAAGGTGATTAATCATTTCATACAAATCATACAATACAAGCTAGAACAACAAACAGAATCATAGCATCATTCATAATCAAGTATATGTACACAACCAACTATCTAACAAGCACAACTAAGCATAATCTTAAGCCTCCAAAATACAACATCGTATTAATCCTAACTTATCTTGACTCCTCGCTCACTCACTCGAGGTCCAACTCACTTAGGTCATCGCCAATCATCCCTATAACACAAACGTAGTTTCAATTTTTCACATAACTATTATAGGTTCGTTGTATCCTATAACGCTTATTGTTATGTTTTGTTTAGGGTTTAATATACCTAATTATCTAGGTCTTAAGTCTTTTACAATTATTCTAAGTTTAGAGTTAGGTTTAAGTTCAGTTTCCGCATCAATTTCTAAATTAGGTTCTAGTTCGATTTCTAAGTACTGTTTTATACTCGAACTCTAGAAATTCGTTTCAACTCATTATGTGAAATTAATCACATTACTTCTAGATATCTTAAATACCATCATTACCCCTAGTTAGTATTTTATTCCACTCGGTACACTTAAATCCTTATTAGTGTATCGAATTTGCTCCTGATGTGAGAAATTTTTATATTTTTCATATAATTATATAAATTTAAGTTTTGTATAAGTTTTATTATATATCCCTATTATTTATATAATATCAAATTTTATCATAATATTTTCTATTTATTATATTTCCAATAATTACATATTATGTATTATCACCTATTATATATATAATACACATCTAATATTTCTATCACTCTAATTACCATCTCCCAACATCAATTATCATTTCAAAGTGTCTAAATTCATCCTAAATCAGATTTTACATCTAATTACCCTAATTTACAAAATTAACTTAAAATTTACTATTTATCTCTATTACTCATTTACTACATAATTAACCTAATAATTACATCTAACACCCTAAATGTTATAAGTATCATACTTTATCAGATTTCAACATCCTAAAACATATAATTATTCACTAAATCAGTAATTAATCATTTAATTACTTAATTAACCCTAAATTACCCATTTTATACCTCATTTTAAGACCTAAAAATTATCTAAAATTTTCAAAAATTAATTTTTGAAAATGGGCTTCATAACACTGTTCTATATCATCTAAATAGTCTACATAAAAATTTTGGGTTTAAAACTACACTCCTAAGGTCATTTATTTCTAAACCGAAACATGCTCGGGTTTGCATAATTTCTTAGGAACCATATACCACGGGACATATTTTCATCAAAATAATATTTTTTTCTAGAAACTACATATAAAAATATTCCAGAATAACAAAATTTATAATTTTCTAAGAATATTTACTATTTTTACAAAATTACACAAAATCGGGCTGGAAATCGAACTCACCTATTTGGGTGACTCCGGCCACCACCTGCCGCCGTGGCCTTGTCGGCCGATCTAGGCGCTGCCACCATCGTGTAATGGTGGTGGCCGTCTACTCTCAGGTGCTCGTCTGGTGTGGGTTCCCCTCTAAGGCCCTAATTGCACAATTTTCTTATTATTTTTTTTCTAACCCCTATTTTCTCTCAATTTTGCCTCTCTCTATTTTTCTCATTCTTCAAACTGACCAAATGAGCTTCTGAAATTTTCTTGCTGTTTATAGAGCTTTAAGGAAATTATTGTGCATTAATTGGATTAGACAATTGTCTTATCTTCTTCCAATTTGACTTTTGTATTGTTTTAATTTAATTGGCTAATTTTTTTCTTATTTTCCCCAACTTCCATGACCTATATCTGGATCATTCCTTATTTTTTCTGATTTTTCTTTATTTTTTCTTAATTAATTATGAATTTTCTTTAATTTTTTAATAAGTTTTTAGCCAATTTAAGTAATTTCGTGTATTTTTATCTATACGTAAATACATGTGGGGTACTTCTGAACATTCCTAATTATTATTTAGTTCATTCTATGATTTTTAGTATACATATAATTTATCTCTAGTAATTTATTAGTTATTAGATTACACTTTTCGCCTTTTCGATAATTAACAATTATTATACTTAAAATTTGAAAATTTTATAGTCTTTTATTTTATTACTTATTTTTTTAAATTCAAGTTTACAGGGTCATTTTTACTAATATTTGTAACTTTACTTTATAATTTAGGCTCAATTGGATCTTTCAACCGATCGAAATCTTGAATTACTAGTTGTAAGCTTACAGTGACCTCATGAAGTAAATCACTAAATTGATTGTGAAAGATAAATATTAGCATGTCACAATTAGATGAGTTAGTTACTGGTTGAGTTCAAGTATTTTTGTAGATAATAAAAGATATCTATTGAGGCAAGTATAGATAATAAGTTAAGCACGTGCTTTAGTTTGTCCTTACATTATTAAAGATACCCCTTAATATAATAAGAATTTAACTTTGGGACTTATAGGTGGGTCATTCGGTTTTGATTTGTGTCACACGATAAGCAAAGCACAAGCTTTCACTAAGAGAAATGTCTATGTTGCTTTAGTTAAGCAACTTATATTATCTGTTGTTCAAAATTCCTATAGTAAGAGTTCATCCTAGCGCTTTTATGACCCAAAAAGCTATGTGGCACTACTTTTGAGATTTGTGTATAGATGGTAAAATAGCATCTGATTTAATTTAAAGGATATTGCCTTTAGGAATTCAATCTACCAATATTAGCTTAGTCTAATTAAAGATTTATGTTTTAAAAAATCCATCTTAGGTTAGTACAACTCACCTAATATTAATCTTTAGTCCAAGCTAGTTTAACTCAAATAAAAAATGGAAAGACAACCTAAAAGATTGCCAATCGTAATTGATATATACATTGCTAACAATATAATTTTCTATCTAACATATTGTTTGTAAAACATACAATTATTTGCATTACATCAACAAAAACAAATTTTAAAGCAACTACAATGATGAATCTATCAAATGAAGATTATTTACGCATTTAAAAATCTCTTAGGCATTAAACTAACCTGATCTCCACCTTAAGTAACTAAATCACTTTGTCTTTAAGATTACTATGGATGAAAACAATTTTTACATGATGTAAAGACTAATAATGAATAGCACAAAGTAAAATAGGAAGACATAATGAAGTTATCTTAGCTACTAAAGAAAATGTATCCCAGTAGTCAATACCACAAATATGAATATAATCTTTAGAAACTAGATTACCTTATGTAATTAAGAGTACTATTAAGCAAGTGCATTCTAGAATTATGGGCTTACCATTAGAAAGAGAGACAAGATCCGGTGAGTCATTGTGGTAAATATAAGATATTTTGTCTTACTTGACTAGAAAAAAACTAAAATGAGCTAATGTAATGTGCTTGGGATTCTTAACTGATACTAAACACAATAATTAAATGTCATAAGATTAGTTATTTTATAATCTTCAAATTTAGAATGGATATGAACTATTTCTTATGATATTATGCACCTAAAAAATTAGGTTATAATAATCTTTAAACTCGTATCATACATAGAATCAAGACTATCCATGTTTCACTAGAATCAAACATTGATAAGAATGGATAAAAGAGACAAACTCAATCAAGGTTGATAATCTATGTTAAGATGATGTCCATAAAAAATGTTGTTTGTTAAGCTAATCTTGAGCATTAAATGTAACAAATGAAAATAATTAACAAAACTAAATCTATAAATTTTACGGGCTTTGTTGAAATGTCTTATTAAGGTAGGGACGAACCTAGGATTATATAATTTAAGGAGGGGGGTGGTTAGATTACCCTTAATTAAGTCCATTATAAAATCATTGATTAGAAAATATTTGTTTATTGTTGAAATTATACTATATTTTATATATATATAAGGATCTTATTGATGTTTTAACCAGTAATAATTCCTAAAACTTAATGGAATGAAAAAATTCTTTTTGAAAAATGATTAAGAATAATCGATACACTTTAGAAGAAGTTAAAAGAATAAAATTTCTAAATTTTTATGCACATCTATAGAATAAAATTTAACTATTAATTCATTAAACAATTATATCAATATATAAAACTTATTTAAGTTATTTTTTTAATAAAAATAGATTAAAAATATATTTGTACAAGAAATTGAAAGTAGAGTAAAAAAGAAAGAATTGGTATAGATATAAGTATTGTACTAATCATTTCCATGATAACTATGTATGATTGCTCAGTAGCAATGCTAAAAAAAGAAAAAAAAATCATTTTAAATATAAGTTATTAGGTAAAAAACTATTTAATAACTCGTATTTATTTTCGTAACATTAATTGTAAATATATATATATATATATATTAAACTAAGTCATAAAGTTGGTATCTTTATCAAGGGTTATGTGATAAGACCAACGTGTTTATAATATAGACAACGTAATTAGTATTTATAATGTATTAGTAATAAAAAATAACAATTAAAAAATCATATCAATATATAAAACTTGTGTAATAAGTTTTTTATTTTAACAAAAATAGATAAAAAATAAGTATTTGTATAGGAAATTACAAGAAAATTAAAAAAAAAAATTGGCTTAGATATAACTACTATACTTTTCTTTTTCTTGATAACTTTGTCTTATTATTTCATTTGCAATGCTAAAAAAGAGACTATCATTATGAATACAAGTTAATGGACAATAAACTATTCAACAATCCATATTCGTTTTTTAACATTAATTATAGAAAAAAAATTACTAAACTAAGTCATATAGTTGGTACATTTATCAATGGTTAATAAAATAAGGTAATAATATTTATAAATGGACAATGTAATTATTATTTATAGTATACTACTAATAAAACATAGCAATTTAGGAGAATTTATTTAGTTAAATATGATTCATAATTAATGAATTTAATTTTATTGGTTATTGTGAAAAAAATTAATAAATACAAAGAGGCATGTCAATCAAATAATAAATACATCTAAAAATAATAAAATGATAAAAATGAGATTTACACCCAAAATCTCATCTTTGTAAAACCTAATACCAAACCATTTAGCTATACTTAATTTTATATTATATTTTGTTCTTTAAAATATATACTTAATATATAATTTTTTTTCCTTTTTTAAAAAAGATAAAAAAAAAATGACTTTTTCTAAAATGGTAGTTCAATATCTTAGCTTTAAGGGGATATAAGTTTTGTTTTTACAAGCTAAAATACTAAATCAATTTAAGAACTTTTAGATTTTTATTTTACCTAATTGTATTAATTTATTTCACAAATAGAATATTATGTCCCTCAACGTCATCATAATTTACAATTGGACACAAATTAATTCAATTACAATTTACTCTTAACTTCATCCAATAATTTGATTTGACAACTTATATAGATAATGAAATTGAGAATTATTCAACTAAGGTAACTTATGGAGCAAGTCTAGTGCTCCCTTTGCTTAGATGTACTTAATGAACCTTCAATTATGTCCTTTCTAACTTGTTTAACTTTTGTAAGGAAGAGCAGCCCTGAAAGCTCATTGCTAGTCACTTCGTAGGAGATCACGCAAGATGCAAGAAAACCTATCGAAACATATGACCTACTTTACTTTGCATTGTCATGTAAGTTTCAAGTTAGTAATTAAGGTTATAAGGTAAGTTTTAGTTTCAATTTTTTAGCGCTTGCCCTTATAGGGTAGGTACAAGTTACAACATCTCTTGAAGAGGAATGATTGTATCTAATCGAAGTTGTTTGTCAAATTATCTTTTACACTATATTTTCTTGTACTAAAATATTATAAAGAATTTGTTGTTATTATTCATTTTAAAAAAGTGAAAGTAAATCTCATGATAGATTATAATTTGGTGATAATATTATGTAATAAATTATTTGGAGCTATATTATCAGGTTCACAAAGTATACCTTTGTGAGAAATATGTAATTGAATTGTAGGAAATTATCAAATTGATGAATGCATAAATTAAAAACATGTAGAAAAATTGATAGGTTATCAAGTAACTAACCTAAAAGATTTTATATGAAAAATGTAATAAAAGTTTGTTT
The DNA here is from genome assembly GCA_024138015.1 of Lumnitzera littorea. NCBI lineage: Eukaryota > Viridiplantae > Streptophyta > Magnoliopsida > Myrtales > Combretaceae > Lumnitzera > Lumnitzera littorea. The sequence goes on from JAMXBB010000012.1 coordinate 25,830,117, forward strand.
AATACTATAGTATACCCAATAGTTTATAAATTTCAAAAGATTAAGGTTCTAAGGTAATCCTTATATGTTACATGATATATTATGATTCCAAAATTTAAAAACCTATTATTTATAAGGTAGGATATATATAGGATTTCAGACTCCATCTATCCTTTAGTCACTCATCATCATCATCTACTTGTATCAATTAATTTGTGAAAAGACCAATAAAGTCCCTCTAATCATCAAAATTTACAAGTGGATACAAATGAGAAGCAAATATTGGCTCTATCAAATTTTCTTTTAGATTTAATGTTGCCATTTGGGTAAAGGAAAAAAAGAAAGATGACCAAGAAGTTAATAAGGATAGATTATTGAATCTGTGCTAATTTGCGCATTTTAGTGACTTACAAGATCGGTTTTGGTCTAGCTATCAATTTTAAAGTCTGTTTGATCCATATGCTATATCGAAAAGCTTACTTGACCATTATTAAAGGACAAAAATGTTTCAAGAGGAGGAGCACTTTGGCTTTGATTATATTGGATTTTGCAGATTTGACCTATTACAAATAAAAGACATATGATGTCTATAAGAGTAGCATTATAGCTATTCTTAGAATTTTAGATCTCTGCTACATGTTAACCTACTTATCGTTTTGTGTGGTGCTAGATATTATATATATTAATAATAATGTGTAGATAAAATTAAAGCTTGTCACTATTTCATTAAATGAAAAGTAAAGAATAATAAATCAATTTGAATGAAGGTTGCCTATCTATGAGATGATTGCCATTATAATTGAGATACTCATCATTGATGGTCTATTTTTTATTATAGGCCCCTCATACTTTAGGCTGGCTCATAAGGAAAAGTCCCATCACTAACTACTTTGCTAGATGTGAATGACCAACTAATAAGGAGTAAGGAATTGCCAATCTTAGCCTCTCTATGCTTCTTATTCAACCCTTACAGGCCTCAAAGATAGGTAAAAGAAAAAAAGGGAGGATTTACAAGATCCCAAAGTGATTCTTCTTCTAGAAACTTAGTGTCACTTGTTTTTTTCTTTTTTCTTTAAGCAAACATGAATATTAGAGTGACAATTTTGGAAAAACCTTAGACACCCCTTTAAGCTCTTGTGTGTTATCTATGTAGGTTCCATTTGGCTTTATTGATTGAAGAATACTTTAGAGTTAGGTCCATAGACCATTTGATGAGAGTTAAACACTAATACTATGTTTGGAATAGGGGAAAGAAAGAATGGGAAAGGAAGAAAATAAGGAGAAAAATTACAGTTCCATTGTTTGTTTCGGAAAGGAAAGTGAGAGGGAAGAGAAATGGGTGGAATTGTTTCCATGAGCCCTGTTATTTTTTTTTTCCTCTTTAAAATAAAGAGAAAAAGGGAGGAAAATTTTGTAATTATCAATCCACCCTCATTTTTTACTTACTTTTTTTTCTTATTATTATTTTTATGGACATATTGATGAATTTGTACTATATCTTATTTCATCTTTATTAATTATTACATTCCTTCCATTTGTTAGCTTGTTTCAATTTATTTTACCTTTTTCTTTTTCTTTTTCAAGGTGGCGAGCCAACTTGATCTGTGGTAGATTAGCTCGTTTTAATCTATGGAAGGCAAATTAGGTAGCCAATTTTTAAAGGAACTTGGGTTTTCAACCTTAAAACTTGCTTCTTCCTTTTTTTTTTTTTTTTATAGTTTCTCAAATGTTTCAATTCATTGATCCCAACTTGCTTGCACAATCTACTAGCTAGTATTGCTAGTCATTGTTTCTTAACAACACTTATGAAAAATCATCTTGATTTAACCTCAAAGATCTATAAAAATCTCTCTATCTTAGAGTTACATTATCTTTCTCTTTCTATTGAAGATTCTTTTTTTTCTTCCAATAACTTGTGTTTTTTTATAATTTGTTATCCTTCGCATAGAATATTTTCATGACTAGAACGTTAGGTATCTTTTTTCATTCGTGTATAAATTGTTCATATAATGGTATGTCTATTTTTGAATTAACAATTTTTAAGTGTCCTTATTTCTTTTAATTCATTTTACATGTATGATACATATACCTATATTATGTTGTATATAATCTTTCATGTCCCAAATTAGAAAGTTGTAACAGCCCCGCTATATAACCTAACATAAACTAGAAGCTATCTATTTAGCCACTAATGTAAGTATAGCTTATACAAGGCATTTACCACTTACCTGCTTTGAGTAATCTAATTCTGAGTCTAATAGATATAAACCTATGATGTAATTTTCCAAAAATAGCTTCAAAAAATAAACTTTTGGCTCATATAATCAAGAAAATTAAGCTTTACAAATCAATTAGACTATAAAATCCCAATTTTCAATAAAAAGTTCTAAAAGTAATTTGATTTGAGAAAATAGAATGATTAATTAAAGGTTTATTAAAGTTTACAGGTTAATAGAGCATAGTAATAGTATCCATAATTGAAAACTAAAGAGTCATTGATAAAGATCCTATTAGTTTCCATATAAGTTAGTAAATCTGACAAGTAATTAAAAGCATAACCCATTTGTCTTGAATCTCACTTCTTCAGCTTATTCTCTTGTCTTCTTAAAACTTGGTGAAATACTGGTGAGTTTATGAAAAACCTGCAAAATAGCTACAGGGAAGTAAGCAACAACTTACTCAGTAAGTAGGACGGAGACAATAACTCATATTAATCATTGAGCAACTAAGGTTTTCAAATAAGATTAATTAGATACAATGCGTGATCAAATAAATGTCATCACATGATGTCAAATGATCATCGTGAAATAAAAGAAATTATGCCCTCGTTAGTTTAGGTTTTGAGGAGTTTTGCATCGTGCACTTCTTGAATCGAAACAAAATTAGGGCTTGTGCAATGGAGAAACGCACTTTGACTGAGATTACCTTCGAATTACTACCCCCAACCTTACCACGACTTCCTCTCCTATCGCTTAGTTTGACTAAGGGTGGAGAAAAAACCATTTTTTTTATCCTTATCGAAGGATTTGTGTTTAGCCTGAGAATCTTAGTTGTTTCACTTAGTGAGTTGCAATGCAGTTTGGTTAGAAATTAGGTTGAGTTTGAATTAGTTTATGTAAACCCCACAACCAGCTACTCGAGGTTTCGATCGATTGAAAGATCCGATCGAGCCTAAATTATAAGTAAAGCTATAAATATTAGTAAAACGATCCCGTAAGTTTAAATTTAAGAAAATAAGTAATAAAATAAAATAATATAAAAATTCCAAATTTTAAGTATAAAACTCGTTATTTATCAAAAATGTGTAAAATGCATTCCGATAATTAACAAATCGCTAGATATAAATTATATGTATACTAAAAATCATAGAATGACCTAGATAATATTTAGAAATATTTATTTGTACTATATATGAATTTACATGTAGGTAGAAATACGTATAATTACTTAAAATACGCGTAATATGCTAAAAAATACTAAATAATTAAATAAAATTCATAATTAATTAAGAAAAAATAAATAAAAATCAGAAAAAATAAGAAATGATCTAGAATTGGGTCATGGCAGCTGGGGAAAATAAGAAAAAAATCAGCCAATTAAATTAGAGCAATACAAAAACAAAAAATTAAGGGATTTGGGTAATGTTTTGTCCAATTTAATACACATTAATTACCACAAAGCTCTATAAATAGGGAAAAAAATCATAGAGCTCATTTAGATAGTGAGAAATTAGAGAAAAATTAGGAGTATCGAAATTGGAAGAAAAAAATTTAGGTAAAAATAAAAAATAAAAGAAAACTATGCAGTTGGGGCCTTAAAGGAGAATCCAAACCAAATGACCAGTTGGGAGTGGATGGCTACCACCACCACATGGTGGTGGTAACGCCCAGATCGGCTAATAAGGTCACAGCGGCCGACGGTGGCCGGAGCCACCTAGACTAATGAGTCCAATTTTTAGGCCGATTTTGTGTACTTTTGTAAAAAATAGTAAATATTCTTAGAAAATTATGAATTTTGTTATTTTGGAATATTTTTGTATCTAGTTTTTAGGAAAAATATTATTTTGATGAAAATATATCTCGTGATATAGGGTCCTTAAGAAATTATGCAAAACCGAGCATGTTTCGGTTTAGAAATAAATGACCTTAAGAGTGTAGTTTTGAACCCAAAATTTTTGTGTAGACTACTTAGATGATATAAAATAGTGCTATGAAGCCCGTTTTCAAAAATTAATTTTTGAAATTTTTAGGTTTTAAAATAAGGCATAAAATGGGTAATTTAGGGTTAATAAAGTAATTAAATAGTTAATTACTGATTTAGTGAATAAATATATGTTTTAGGACGTTCAAATCTGATGGAGTATGATACTTGTAACATTTAGGGTGTTAGATGTAATTATTAGGTTAATTATGTAGTAAATAAGTAATAGGGAAAAATAGTAAATTTTAAGTTAATTTTATAAATTAGGGAAATTAGATGTAAAATCTGATTTAGGATGAATTTAGATATTTTGAAATGATAATTGATATTGGGAGATGATAATTAGAGTGAAAGAAATATTAGATGTGCATTATATACATAATAGGTGATAATACATAATATGTAATTATTGGAAATATAATAAATAGAAAATATTAGGATAAAAATTGATATTATATAAATAATAGGGATATATAATAAAACTGATAGAAACTTAAATTTATGTAATTATATGAAAAATGTAAAAATTTCTCATATCAGGAGTAAATTCGGTACACTAATAAGAATTTAAGTGTACCAGTTAGAATAAAATACTATTTAGGGGTAGTGATGGTATTTAGGATATCGAGAAGTAAGATGATTAATTTCATATTATGAATAAAAACAAGTTTATAGAGTTCGGGTATAAAACAATACTTAGAAATCGAATTAGAATTTAATTTAGAAATCGATGCGAAAACCGAACTCGAACCTAACCTTAAACCTAGAATAATTATAAAAGACTTAAAACCTAGATAATTAGGTATATTAAACTCTAAACAAAACATAACAATAAGAGTTATAGGATAAAACGAACCTATAATAGTTATATGAAAAACTGAAACCACGTTTGTGTTATAGGGATGATTGGCGATGGCCTGAGCGAGTCGGACCTCGAGTGAGTGAGCGAGGAGTCGAGGTAAGTTGGGATGAATACATTGCTGTATTTTTTAGGCTTGAGATTATACTTGGTTGTGTTTGTTAGATAGTTAGTTGTGTACATGTGCTTCATTATGAGTGGTGCTATGATTTTGTTTGTTGTTCTGGCATGTATTGTATGAAATGAATTATCACCTTAAACTGGACTTAATCAAATATATAACTTGTAATCATAATCGAACTTTCATGGCAACCTATTAAGGGAAACCTAGGATTCTCTGGCTAAATACCGACCCCTTCGAAAGGGATAACACAGGATTGCAAAGGGTCCTTTTTTCATCCTTAGTTGAACTAAGTGACAGGTGAGGAAGTCGCGACGAGGGTGAAGTCAATGGTTCGAAGGTAGTCGTGGGAGGAGCGAAGTCTCCATTGCATAAGCCTAGGTTTAGTCGTGAGCTGTTACATTAGCGGAAACTCCTCAACCCGAATTAGAGCGGGTGCAATTTCTCTAATCTTACAACGGGTCGGATAATGTCGTGTGATAGCATTTGCTTGAACATGCATTACACTTAATAAGTTGATCGATAACCTTGTTGTGTTTATAGTATAGTTTTAAGTTCTCCATCCTAACATACTGAGCTATAGTTGCTTACATCCCTATAGACATCGTACAGGTGTTGGCTAAGATGCGGTAAACAACTACTTTAAAGCTAGCAACTGCTGAATCCTGGGGAGTGAGGAAAAACATTTGAAGAATAAACACATATTTTTAAGGTTTAAGCTTTTACTTTAGAATTTTTTATTTTTGAATAATGTAATAACTAGAAAATATATTATAGAGAAATATTGTAAACTTTAATTATAATAATTGAATTATAGTGATATATATATTTCCTCACTTTCTTAGATAAATACTTTATTTAAATTACAAACTGTTTACTTCAATGCGGGTTAGTCGTGGACGCCTTGTGTAGATCAGGTCTAGGATAACGGTTATAAGGCCAACTTCTATCTTAGAATGGTTTACACAGTGGGGCTGTTACAACTTTGCCGCTTCGGGGCGAGACAGTTTACCTCTTAAGGTGATCAAGTAATTTCATACGATTCAATCGAGCAATTTCATACGATTCAATCAAGCAATCAATACATAAAGTCTAGCACTCCATAACAGTAATATAATATCTAAACACATAAGCTACACACACATATAGGCTAACAATCACAAGCGTACATACTAAGGTCTCCAAGTATGCTTAAACAATACTCCAAATTATAGTGAAGTACTGATCTCACTTACCTAAAACTTAGTTCTTCGCCATTTTAGTTGTTCACTTATCCATTTTCAAGAATTCCCTATATATTTAGTCAATTTGTTATATTAGTAACTATATAAGACATAGAAAACCATTTACTTACTCATTCCCTAGAAATTAAGTTAATTTGGAACTAAATTTATAAGTTATATTGGTGTTAATATAGGGAATTAGAGTCATTTCATCAAGGAAATATACCTTTAATACCTTATGAGCTATCCCCTAAGTCAAGAAGCCCTTGTAACATTTATTGAAGAAACTTTTGAGATATCTTCTGCACCATATAGACATTGAAATGAACCACAGATTTAGCCTTTGTATCAATCTTTAAGGTTAGTAAATCACCAAAATTTCCAATCAACATCTTCTGAGCTAAGTTTTAAGTTAAGCTACCCTTGAAGTTCTTAAACTAGAAAGCATCTAAGTTATCCTTTGAGCCATATCGTAGTTAAAGTTTTAACAGGATTATTCTTTGAATCATCTTTTGAGTCCAATAACTATCCAAGATTTTTTATAAATTACCTTTTGAAACAACTTCTGAGTGCTCATACTCATGTTTTTCACTTCAATTATCCTCTAAGACGCCTTTTGAACCAACCATATAGTTTATTCAACTTTTAGATCTCATGACAAAATGTCCTTTAAGCTATCATTTGAGCCCAACTAACTTCAAATTCCTTATGAGTTCATCCTTTGACTTAACCTCTAAGCCTTCCTTATCTATACTTCTCTTTGAATTTTGCCTCTAACTAAACCTTTGAATCAATATCCAATATAACATTTACCCTTACTTCTTCTAAGATACTTTCTAACTTTGTTATCTTATAGAGTTTTTTAGGAAAATTATCCTTTAACCAAGCTCCCAAATCCTCTATTTTTACATTTTATTCATAGGTTTTACTTTTGACTCACTCTCTGAATATTAATATATTCATAGGTTTTGCTTTTGACTTACCCTCTGAATATTGATCTAGTTCAAAACTCATTTCCAAAATCCTTTGAGCTCTCAACTGCCTTCAACTAATTCCTTTATAATCACTCCATTGGTCACTTCATCGATTCGTTTAGTTCTAACTCCAATCAAAACTAATTAGAATAACACCCCAATCCATACTTCTCAACTCTATTACATCTAAATTCCTAGTATATTATATCATCATTCACCAATTTCTCAGATTCCCAAATCATCAAATGAGTCATATAAGTAACATATATTTGATTTTGTCAACTTCTCTTAGTGAAACTTTTCCAACAGCACCCAAACACCACAAAATACAACAATAACAAGTGGAGCTCACAATCCAAGTGAAGTCATTAAGAGAAATATATTTATTTTTTCCAAAACACTATTTTAATCATAATTTAGGGATAAAAAATCATAAAAATTTATAAAAAATAATTTTGTTAAAAATCTCTTCATAGTAATTTAGTATAAATGTAGAAAAGTCTATAGAAAAATTTTGGGATTAAAACCATATCATTAGACTTATTTATTTCAATATTGAAAAGTGTTTGGTTTTGTAGATTTCTTAAGCACATGTATTACAAATACTAATTTTTTACAAAACCATATTTTTTCTAGGTTTTATACTTGAAAATATGTAGAAATAAATTTTTGTGGAATTTTCTAGACAATTTTAATATTTTTTAGAAATTTCTAAATATTAGATTAAAATTTGTCCTCACTGGAAAGTGGAGCTCTGATCACTAATGGTGGCCACCTCCTTATCAGCATGGCCAGGCATTGGGTGTTGCTTTAGGTGGCAGTGGTAGTCAGTTCCCAATTGCTCCTCCATTACATGTTCACTTATAATTCCTATTTATGTACTAATCTTAGTAGATTTTTCTTAATTTTCTTCTTTAACCACTAGATCCCAAACTAAATTTTCCTTGATCATCAATAGCATGTAGGAAATATTGGAGATTGTTTGTGGATTTTTGGAGCTATTTTGGAGTATCCAAATGAATTTACTCTCTCTCTCTCTATTCTAAAAATTAGGTTTTTATACAACTATTTGCATGTTATTTAATTTCAATTGCTTCAACGCTTGTCCTATATATCCTTTATGCTTAGTATATGAAATTTCTAACTATCTGAAGTATTTTTATAATTTTTTATTAATTTTAATGAATTTCCTTAGCCTAATTTAACCTAAAATATAATTATTCGGGTATTTTAATTAATTACGATTTTATGTATATACTTGAAAATTTCACACATCACATATATATATATTCTACATATTATTTTATATCATAGAATATTTTTATTTTATTAGTTATCAAAGTTTATTTTACATGATTTCAAAAAATATTACATAATATAATTAAATTATACTAAATTAGCCATATTGTTATTGTTTTATTATATTTTTAATATTCGAGTCCACGATATTTTTTTAAATAATGTTTTGTATATTTCTAGATTGATTGGATTAGTTTCGTTGATGTTTTAAATTACTTACTCGAATAATTACGTGAAACTATAGAGCTCACATGATCTATTTTTGTGGAGAAAAAAACCACCATGGAATTGACATAAATATTGTATATATCAATTAAAAGTTAATTAATAGATTGCGAAATGAGCATTCACTGTACGGTCGATGGGCAATCTATATAAATAACTCAATTATGAAAATTTATCCTTGCATGCATGAAGTTGGGTAGGTGTAAATATTCAACGTCAATCCATCCATCGAAGAAGAGACTTTTCTTAATTGTCTTTGAGCTTTTGCTTTATATGCTTTTTTGAATTATTCAGACATGTTTCTTTTTCCACTTTTTTTTTTTTTTTCTTTTTTGGGGGTGGGGGCTGTGTTTGGAAATAATCCTAAGATGTCAATTCCATTCAAACTCTTCTTTACTAAAAAGCTCATCAGTGTCAAAGCGACCTATGCCTAGTGGGGAGATATTGATATTTGTGGAGCCAAGAAAGCTTTAAAAACATCTGCTTGGACTTTGGTCCTCGAGACCAGACATACGATACAGCCATGCAAACAAAAACATTGGTCTTTTTTAATGTGGGTGATGTCTTGTCTCGAGCATCTTTTGTGTTTACATTACACGAGATGTCAAAGTAGGTAAGGTAATAAGTCTCTATGGTCTTTTCCCCCTAGTTCTCGAACAAATAATCATTGTTTGGGCTGGCTCTTTAATTTGGGAGAAACTCATTGATTTATTAAAGCATAAAAGGAAGAAAAAGGCATAAGAAATTAATAGCTAAAGTTTAATGGAATCTTGATAATCATACATCGTATTATAACATACTTTACTAAGTTATATTTTTCCCCCCATGATCGACTTAAATTTACCACCCCAGTAAATTCATTTAAAAAGATTATTGAACTCGTGCCATCCATCTCTTTGAATAATTGTCTTGAGTTTTCCTAGTTGACGTTGGATTGGACATTTCATGTACTTACAATCTCTAAAATGAAAAAATTAATTTATCGGCCTTGTATCTCTTCTTCTTTGGTAGGAAGAATACAAGAAGTTGAGTTTTGCTTCATATGCAATTAAATCTTATTTCTTTAAAATTGAGTATTTTGGCTATCAAATCTTCAAAAAAGCACTTTTAGTTCTTTATATAACCCTTTTGTTCTTTTAAAAAATAATAATGAAAAAAAGAAAATATAAGTATAGCAAAACATTCAAAAATTAAGAGTATATATATAAAAAAATATTTATTTCCTTTTTTTTTGTCTAAAATATTTAATTTTAATATTTATAATTATTTTTTAAGAAAAACAATAATATAAGCCACGAAACCATGTTTTGTAAAATTTGTAGTCTAAATGCTTGATTTTAAAAATAAAGGAATTAAGAATATTTGAAGAAAATATAAAAGAAGGAGCTTAATGAGGTTCATATTTACATCCACTCTAATATCACATCCTTAGTATAGCAAATTTAGCAACATGATATCCGTTTAACAAAATCAAGTATGTGTTGACCAAAAATAAAAAAAAAAATAAACCAAAGGAAAAAAAAAAAAGAAAAAAGAAAAAAAGCAAACCAAGTATTAAGATGTCTTTAATGCGGTCTCTTTATTGTCCAGATTAAGGACTCTTTTTGGGTTCCTTATACAATAGTTATATAATATTTGTAGAGGTAATGTTCACGTCACGTGTGCTTTTATAAGTGGTACATAATTATGTGAATAATATATATATGGGATAGAAAAATAGTTCCAAATTAACAATTTTGCCATTTATATAAAGAAAAAAAGTACAAGTACCAAAAAAACACAAATGATGTACTCGCTGAATTTTGCATTCAAATTTCGAGCCCAACTTACATGTCACGGTCTCCCAACTTTTGGAGGATATTTTCGGAATATCTTTACTCCTAATATAAAGTTGGGTGAGAAAAATGAGTAAGAAAGGAAATGGTAAAAACATTTTTACAATTTATATAAGAACATATGGTTTCATTAATTTAATACATTGAATTTAGGTAATTTAAATGGAAAAACATTTACTACGACATAAGTATCCAACAAGTAAAACGGAAAATATGACATACTGTAAGAGAATGAACAATTGGTTTTGATAAAGAAATTGACTGTAATTTAAAACACTCTGGTAAATAATGTTTTATAAAGTTTAGGAAAAAAATGAAAAAAAAAGAAGAAGAAGAAGATGTTTCTGATATTTGTTTTAGTCAAAATTGTGGGAAATTTTTCGTCCATCTATACAAATTAATTATTACTAAACACTTATGCTTTTGTTAATTTTTATATCTAAACCCTACATCCGCGTGTACATATAACGTTATGGTTTGTTGATTAGGGCAGGCCGCAGGGCCCTCATCTTGTTGCTTCTTAAAATTACGACTCCATTTCAGCTTCACTTTCATATTTGCTATTCCATTGGGCTTTATGAGTTTTTGTCACAACTAAAACATTTCATGGGCTCCAGTCTTTCTTTAAGTCTTTCCCAGCTCCCATATTTTTGTCATGATTTATTGAGTGTCAACATAGTTTTTCACAGCTACTGATGATCTCTCGGAGAATCCTTCACGTACTTGGACAATTGTCGGTGTTTGATCGGTACAATTTGGTAGCATAAGAAGAATTAAACAATATATCATAAAAAGAATAGGACATTAAAACTTTTTTATTATGTTCGATGTGTGCAGTAATAGATATGAATTTTTATATTTGAATATACTAAAAACTTTTAAAAAATTAAGTATTCATGATATAATTTACAATACGATTCAATATTGTGATATAAAAACTTTTTATATTTGGATTCTGGGTTTCTGTGGGTGTTGATCTAACATTGTTTCCAAACTTCTAACTATTCTCCTATCGTCATGCCTTATCCCGTATCAATGGGAAACGTTAAAGATACCGTATGAACTTTCGGTGTTCTCCTAATTTCATACCTGAAACTTTGGAGCCATTGAAGGTTACACCTAATGAAAATCTTACTTGTTAAAATTATCATATACAGATTGAAGTTGCCAAATAAAAATTGCTACTTCGTCATTTTGGAGAAGATGACTTTGATAAATGCTCATTAGGAAAATGCAAATTATACTGAAGGTGAGGTTACAAATTTAAGAGCAGAAGGTCCGTTAAGTACTATTCTCGCATATAGGCTTTTTCCTAACCTTCACGTCTCGTTGTCCAATTCTTGAATCTTTGAGTACCACGTCGGCCTCGTCTCTTCCTGCACTTTGATGGGCCGTCATTTTTGCTCTAATTAGTCGGTGTAGCTTTGTTTGGTTCATCAATTGCTTTTTTTTTTTTTTCTTGATATTTAGTCAAATCTTATGTTTGGTCAGAGTAAAACACTAAAAAAAATTAAAACATAATTTCATGTATACCCTTTTTTCTAAAATTAAAAACCTCATAAATTTTTATAAAGTTAAATTTATTTTCCTTTATTTTATTTATATTTACAAAAATATCAACCAAATTAATCATTTCCAATATATAAGTTATATTTTTTCAAATCTTCTCTCTTAAAAGTATGTGAATTTTTATTTTCTAATGATGATATTCCAATTGTCATTTTTATTGTAATTATGAAACAGAAATAGATAAAATAGTTTTTCAAACACCATTTTTTAAATATATACAGATAAAATACAAAAAAAAAAATCCAAATGGGCATATAGCACTTTTTGTAGGCCCATATCTTGCATTGCATCATTAGGATGCGCATTATGGTAGGATTTCATAATGCATTATAAATTTTATTGATTTAAAAGCTATTCTATTATATCTGCCGATCCTCAGTTCAACGTTCAGGTTATTATCAAGTCAACAATAAATTGAAAATTGAAATAATGATGTAGAGAAAATTCATCAAAAATTTGAAGTAAACTCACAATATTTAATAGATTTTATCATTCAAAATGGTGTATGGACAAAAAGAAAACGAATTGAAAATTGGAGAATTTACGGTTATACTCTTCGATGTATGTGGTTTAAGATGCTTGCGTATATTGCTAATGATATAGCTTAAACACCATAGAATTATTGTCGGTTAAAGTTGGTAAAAAAAAAAAAGAAAGCAATTTATACTGTGTGGCTGTAAACGTGCATCTTCGGAGCATATTTACTTTTTTGAATAACAAAAAAAGGCACAGTCCTTTATTTTGTAAAAGTAAAGATTCTAACTCCTCAAACTGTCTTTATTTTGTAATTAGTTTATTTTTTTGTAATTATTAGCAATGTAACACCAAACCTTTCAAAGAAACTAGCAATTAAGTACTTTTCGTATCACACGATGTTGGTGTTGAATAGGCTCTCATGCTTATAAACTTTAGAACCGTCAATTTACTACTTGATCTTCGACTTGGATACCTTAACAAATAATCTTTATTATTATTATTATTATCAATTATTAATATTATTCATTATTATCATTAGATTAACAATATTTTAATCTTAATTCCTATCATCATTATTAATATTACTATACTACTAATATTTTGTTCTTAAGAAAAAGAGGGGAAAGCATTACAATATAAAGTTACATGCTCCAACGCACTTCAAGCTCCACACTCACCCACTAGCTCTTACTAAGTGGCATCCTCAAACATGGATCATTCTTCCTTTGGCGGATATATTGGGTTTAAATCTAAGTAATAGGCGATGTGAGTATAGTGAACTCGCATGGCATGGAATTTTTTTTACTCAATTTCACCCTTGGATATTTCCAAAAAAGAAAGAAAAAGCACCCATGCTGTTTTTTGCACAAACATTAGCAAGGGGAAGCTTGTATTTCTTGGATATTTTGTTCAATTGCTTTGTTTTGCCGTTGAGCAAATGTCTGACAGAGCAGTTCTGGCCGCTTAAAGAAAAGTCCTCTTCTTTCCACCATCATTAACTTTATGCCTAGACTCCTAGATTTTTGTCTTAGCCACGACGAAGGGCAGGTCTAAACATTCTCCCAGGGGCGCGTGGGGGCTTCGGACTCGGGAAAAGTTACTTTTTATAATTAATTTTACAAAAATGTACGTGGGTTATTGAATAAATAATTACTTAATAATTTATATTCGAAATGAATTTTTTTTTTTTTAGCATTGGTAATGTAACAATAATATAAAGTTGTCACGAAAAAAAATAATGCAATACTTATATCTATGTCAAGTTGCTTTTTTTATTGTACTATCAATTTTTTATTTAATTATTATTTTTTATTTTTGTTAAAAAAAAACTTACACAATTTTTTATATATTAATATAGTTTTTGATAAATTAATAGTTAATTTTTATTTAACATATATGCATAATAAAAAGATAAAAATTTAGTTTTTTTTAACTTCTTATGAAGTATATAAATCACTTGCAATTATTTTTTAAATGAATTTTTTAATCCTATTAAGTTTTAGAAATTATTGTAGGTCAAAATTTTAATAAATTTTTTTTACATATATCAGATGCAATATAATTGTAATAATAAGTAAATATTTTCTTACCGATAATTTTAATATTGACTTAATTAAAGTAAGTTCGACCTCATCAATTATGTAATCCTAATTCCATCCCTATATTCTCCATATATTTTAGACATAAGTCATTGGAATGAAATTGTTTCATTTACTTTTATTAAAATGATTATAGAGATAGTCTCAATTCTAATGTAACATAAATTGAAAATGTTTAAGATTTGCATAATGATCATATGCTTTTTACATTTAATTACTCTCCAACATTTGCTTTATTTGTGTTCTTTAATCTTTCACTAACTCATAGAAGACTTGATGTTCATCAAAATCAATAGGTTATGTCATCTAGAATTTCCAAATCCTAAAAACCATTGTTGTTATCTATATGTTTGTTATCATGAGGTGACCATTTCTTTTCATTGGTTATTGTGTAATACTCTTTAAATGCTAGATGATAGAACTCTAATCATTGAGACGTTTTTTAGAGTGATGGTTGAATGATGCTGCTACAATTGGTGGTGAACTCACTTTGGGTAAAAACTTATTAGTAACGTATATGCCATGCAAAATGAATAGTTATACAATATTTGCCTTATGTAACATGTTGGATAATCAAACCTATTTCTCGATTCAATAGAGGCTAAAAGAGTTAAATAGGATCCTAAATCCAAATAAAGAACTCTGAAGTTAAGCATATTCAAACTTAGTCAATCCTGTGATATATGATCTCTTGAGAAGTTGTGACACCAAGGGATAAAACTATGCAACATTCTATGCTAAGGTGAATAATACCTTGCTGGTAAAAGTTTCAATTGGATCGTTACAGATGGCACTAAAGTAATCCACTAACTAAGAAGACAGAGTTCTTACTTAGTGGTGATCCTAGACTTGTGTAATGAAACTGATGAAAGCGTCAATTATGTAATGGGATGAATTGTAATATCTCTCAAATGTTAGGTAGTAGAACTTTAATAATCAAGATGTCTTTTAGTATGGTAGTTTCGAGTTCATTGGAACTTCGAAGTTAAGCATGTTTAAATTTACTTAATTCCAAGATGTATAACTTCCTAGGAAATTATTATACCAAGAGCTAAAACCGTGCGGCATTCTACATTAAAGTGGAAAATATCTCAATGGAAGTAGTTCTGGTCGTGTCATTACTTATTATGACATTTAGGTGTTAATTTTTAATTTGGAAGTACATTTTAAGGGTAAAATTGAGTAGAAAAATCCATGTTACACAAGCTCATTACAATTGAATATAAGCCGAAATGCAATTCGACATTGCTTGCTTTTAGGTTTAAACCCAACATATTAGCTGAATGTAGAATGTCTCATGTTCAAGGATGCTACTTGATAAGCGCTAGAGGGTATGCAATTGCAGTGCTTTGACCGTTGGCTTTATATTTTACTGATGCTTTCCCCCTTCTTAATAATAAAATATTAATGATATAGAAATAATATTAAACATACTAATAAAGATCATGACGATGATAACAACAAAACATTAATGATGATGATGATAATTATATCACATTTTAAAATTAAATATATCTTTTATGACACGTGTCCACATTTTACAGATTAATAGTATTAAGGTGTCTAATGAATCTTAATGAAGTTAGCTGAGATAGTATAGATAAGGTTAAAATGTTTGATATAGTAGTGAATTGAACTTTTAAAATTTACATACTTAATTATAAAAATGGCTAAAGATAAGTAACAAATGTGATATATATATAGGTACAATAAGTTAATCCATCTATCTAGGTAAGGGGCAAGCACTTACTAATTTGATAATTGGTACAATGAGGTAATCCATCTATCTAGGTAAGGGGCAACCACTTATTAATTTGATAAAGGAAAAATATGAATGCTAGCCATATGTGGCTACCCTCTCATGATTTTTTCCATTTAAAATTTAATTGCTAGGTAGTGTTTGGTTAGTAGAATTGGACAATACTACACAAGGAGAATAAAACAAAACAATCCTCTTGTATCATGTTTGGTGTATGCAATAATAAATATAAATTTTTATAATTGGAAAAATTAAAAAGATTGGAAATTGTTATTTATTAATATTGTAAATTGTAATAAAGTTCAATATTATAACTTGAGAACTTGGTGTATGGCTATCTTTTAAATTTTAAATATTCATTTATTCTACATTATAAAATATATGGCGCAAAATTTTTAATATTAGTTAAATACTTCAAGGGCATTTTGTCTGGTGACTTTAGACAACGACGAAATCGAATATTGCACTAAAAAATTTGTCCAATGCCATATTGTAAAAATATGACAATTAAACAATACATTCATGTTATTTGAATTTTGAGTTTTACGATTATATGTTTCTCTTTGCTTTTGGTAAAAAAAGAATTATGAATTTCTCTGAACACCATCTCAAGACGAGAAACTAAGGAAATCAATAGAATTTCTCATAAAAGCATCATGCGATAGTTATTTGATTGCACATATTTTAAGAGGTTGCATAACTGATGAAATGATAGGTTTGAATGATTAAAAAGTTACACAATTCAACCTTTTTTTTTCATTCAGTTTCCATTGATATTCTCATTTTTTCCCCGAGTCTAAAGCTTATGTTGGTGCCTTTCAACATCTAAAAATTTATACTTCAACTTTTTAAAACAAGTAATGTAGTTACTCGTCAATATTTTCTATTGGCAAACCATTAACTTTTTGTTGATGTGACTTTTTCTTTCTTTTGCTAAAGAAGAAATTGATATTAAATTAAATTGTCAAATACATAAAAAATCTTCAAACAATAAGAACTATCTTAAACATAACTAGCATCGGAACAAAAAATATCTACTAATGAAGATGGGGATTGAAAAAATCAGTTCTTAGGACACATCTTCAATCTTGCATGATTGATTATCCAATCAATAGCTCCATTAGCATGTCTCCTTATCAGGTGAAGGCTTGCCTTCTTAAAACCGAGCAAAGAGATATTAAATCACGAATAAAAGCAGACATATTTCAAGGTGATTCATCAAGACCAGCTAGAAAATTATACGCAACAAGAGCGTCCACTTTAAGCATAATATTGATATCCGATTCTCGTTCGAACCAAGGCCCAACAAGTGAAGCTCATTATGAGGGATACTAGATAGTGCGCAGCGGAAGCTTAGGGCTCACCTCAGCCTTATCGAGCATCAGCTGACCCTTCCTCAACATCTCAGCCTGGCTTTTGTCTTTAATGCTTGCTCTTTACCGTAGTTTATTAATGAGCATCTGACATCCGTAGTATAGCTAGCACACTTGGCAACCCTTACTCTTGCCAAGTCATTGACTTGTAGATTTAGTTTTTTGGTTGGGCACAATATCACGTCCACAGCAAGGCTCAATCTCAACCGCGAAACATACTACCTATCAACAGACAGTACGAGCAAATCCCTTATTGCCACGTGTTCAAGTAACCTACATAAAAGGCATTGGGTGCTAAGAAGTAAGGGGTTCTCGCTTCAAAACTCTTGGAACACACTTGGTTTAAAAATGAGGTTCTCACTTTGTACTCTTTAGGGGCTTTTTCTTCTCCCTTTCTGTCTTGATCAAAGTTAAATGCATCACCCATACATTAGGTAAGCACGATCCCTTGGTTCCCTAATGCTTGTCCCTCTTTTTCCTTGATCCTCCTTGATAAATTGAGCATCAGAGAGCCCAGTGACTATACCTATAGGGGGCTTTTTGCAAGTATTGAGGAGAATGAGTTGAAGCTAAAGTCCATTCAAGCTGGACTCTACAAGAGCTCGTACATCCTAGTTAATCCAACCATAATCAACATTTGGGCGCTTATCGTGGGGCTACCACAACAATGATGGCTAAAAGCAAAAACAATAACCTGTAAACTTCCCATGCAGAGGATACCAATACCTCCCAACAAGGTAAAGGTGATCAAACAGTTCCACTTCAAAACAAGAGTACTAAAGTCCAACAACTCATGTTACTCATCCAGCAGATGCTAGAAGAAAATAGAAAATACCATGAGTCTACTATAGCTTTGCACAAAATGTGATATTACTCAAAAGTGCATTTCAAAAACATCTAAATGAGGAGGTAATTGTCAACTTCTCCTCATAGTTGAGCAAAAATGACAACATATGCAACACATGCCATACGCATTTAAGTGATCAGATTCAACACAATCACTAATTGCATGAAGACTTGTACAACTGGCTGAATGCAACCACAACAAAACACACGAGGAAAGCGAGTGCACAACGACAAGCAAGCTAATCGATAGCCTATCACCAAGGCTATCACCAAATGACTACAAAGACATGAACATGGACGAGCTCAATGAACACATCTGCCATGCTTCCAATGTACATAATCAAAAGAAAGTTGAATCGTTCGTACGGGTATTGCGCTTTACGCCAACAAAAAGCCCATTCATTTCCTTAATCCTTAAGGAAACTTTCCCTACAAGTGTAAGGCTACCCCATCTAAACACTTACGATGGCTTTACTAATCTAGACAATCACCTCATACACTTTCGAATAACGATGAGCTTTCACAACTTCTTATATGCCATTATGTGTAAAGCCTTCCTTAGTACATTGGCAAAAGTTGCTTTGCTTTGGTTTAACACCCTCCCTAACATATCTATCACTTTTTTCAATGACCTAAGAAGTAGATTCCAACAACACTTCCTCAGTTCCCAAGTCCTACTAAGAGACTCCTCCATCCTTTACAATGTTAGGTAGCTCCCCAACAAAACCTCATGAGCATACCTTGAGTGCTTTAACGAAACAAAGTTGCAAGTTTCCAAGTTAGATACGGGAGTCGCCTATCAAACGCTCCTCATTAGGATAGACCCTAATGGAAGGCTCTCCAACACAGTATCCTTAGGTAAGCCTAAATCCTTGGATGACTTCATAAAAGTCGCCGAAGAGTACGTAACTTAAGAAGATGCCATTAGAGTTCATTTCAAAGTGGAAAATAGCACACGCATATCAGCAAAGGATCACTTGGAACCCTGTAATCCCAAACTATAACCCCTAACATGAGAAAAGTGTGACAAGCAAAAGCACAAATTCCAAGACTACACCTCGTACACTACCCTTGATGAGAATCAGCCTCCGATTATGTCCAAGTCGAGGCTGACTTGTCTGAAGTCGATGCTAACCCTCCAAAAGAAGATGCTGACCTGTTCTAACTCAAGGCTGAACAGTTCAAGGATGAGGCCGAATAGCTTTCGCTGAGGCCGAGCAATTGATAGAAGACAAAAGGGAAGGAAAGGAGCCATTCTACAACAAGTCTATTATCTGCCGAGAAGATGAGAGAGCATACAGCCGAGGACTAAGGACCAAAGAACCACTCAGTACGGTCTTGAGAGACTAATGCCAACTAATTCTAGTACTTGACAATTATGAGCTAACCTTTTTGGTGTCTTGGCCAAACATTGCAAGATTTCGAGGAATCCTTCTTGAACCCACACATCTAACTGCCAACCTCGTCTGATTTGGATACTACTCCTTTTAGGACATGCTAAGTGATTGCATGCCGACTCTCCCTGTAAAACACACAGTTTTGTAATTCTTGAACATGTTTTTCTTTATTTTATTTATGGGCTCAATTCTTTAAGGTTTAAAGGCTTGTACATTATTTATAGTTTTGCCACTAAGGTTTAGGACTTGCTATAAATAGCAACATCTATAAACATCATGGATAGATACAGATAGACATCAATATATGAAATCAAACAGAAAAGTAGATTTTTGCATTTTTGGAATCTTTTCTTTTTAGTAAGGTTACTCTTAAGCTAGTATTTGCTAGATTATCAAGTATCAATTAAACTCTTTAATCTCTCTTACGTTCTTATCGATCTTGACCCCGAGATTGTGGCGAACCCTTTCATTTGAATCGGTTAGGGACTTGCATCTAACCTTCATTTGAATCTTGAACAATATTTAGTATTCGTGAGTTATATCGAACCCTATTTCGAGCTCAAACCCCTGATTGTGTTTGTGTTTAGGTGAGTTATATCCATTCACATTCATCGTCAAAACCAACCATCTCACTTTTTGTTTGTTAAACCCATTTGACCCATTTTGCCTTCTTGAGATCTGCTCTCATTGATCCTTATCAACTTTGACCCAACCATTTGATGAAATCATGTTTGAGGTCCGAGAGTAACTCCCGAGACCACCAAGCATTCGTGAAATGTTAGAAGCGATGCACTTAGGAAAATACTATGACTATCATAGGGTACATAGGCACAATACTAACAAATATCGCTACCTCAAGAATGTAGTCCAAGGCTTAGTCTATAAAGGTTATGTCAACCACTTCATGGCAGACAAGAAAAACCAAATCTAGTAGAGAACCCAATGATGTCGAGTGGATAACCAATAGTAATAGCACAATTAACATGCCAATGCCCTGATAGATGAGCAGAACCACAAGGGATGACAAGGCAAGATCAACACCATATGTGGCAGCCCCGAGCTCCTATCAAGGGACATGACCATAAGAGCTAATCACGAGGTTCACATCATAAGTAATAAGAAGCTAAAGACCGATACTGCAATCACTCTTATTAATACGGATGATCAGGGAATTGACCTACCTTACAGCAACATACTCATCATAAACGCTGAAATCGAGTACTTTGATGTCCCAAAACGTTCATCGATAGCAGAAGTTCAATAGACATACTCTTCTACAGCACCTTCGAGTAAATGAAAAAACAACTTGATGAACAACTTTAGCTATACAAACATAGCCTAATAAGGTTTCGAGGCAATAAACTAGTCTTTACTAAGGATATTATAACCCCACCGGTTTAACTAGGCGACGATGAACATGTCACCATATAGTTAATAAACTTTGTTAATATAGGGTCACCATACAGTGCCATCCTTGGTAGATTAAGCATTACAAAATTCAACATGCTCATCAGCGAATGATGCCTTAAAGCATAGTTCATGACACTCATTAGGGTAAGCGAGGCTAGAGGCGACTAAGCTTTGTCTAAAACTCTCTATCTCAAAGCCTAATCTAGAAACAATATTATGAACATCAAATCCACTAACTCTTCTGCTTCCCTATCGTGGGAGAGCCTATCGAAGAGATCCAGGAAATGAAGATATTCGATGCCTTAGCATGGTAACCAAAATAGGGGTTATGTTGTCAGATAGCAACAAAGTTGGGTTGACAAATTTCCTTATGGAAAACTCAAACATCTTTGTATCTAGCCTAGAGAACATGCCGGGAATCATCAACATCCCCTAGGCCACTCATAACCTCAATGTCAATCCAGCCATCTGACCTGTAGAGTAAACAAAACGATACGTCATCCTAGAACATTAGGTTGTAATAGAAGAGGAAGTGCAGAAGCTCTTCTAAGTAGGTTTCTTTTGATAGGAGAAATACTTGGCTTAGCTCACTAATATAGTACTTGTTAAAAAAGCAAATGGAAAGTGGTGCATGTATATCAACTATACTGACCTCAATAAGGCATGCCTTAAGGACTGCATCCCCCTACTGCATATCAACTAGCTCATCAATTCGATAGCCGGTTACGCTTTATGGATGCCTACTTCAGTATAACTAGATCTAAATGCCTCTCGAATAAGAAGTTCATATGTCCTTTATTACAAACTTCGAGACCTATTGCTATAGTGTAATGCCCTTCAATTTAAAAAACATTAGAGCCATATACCAAAGACTGATCACCAACATCTTTAAGCCACAAATAGGCAGGAACATTGAGGTTTACGTAGATGACATGATTGCTAAGAGCAAAACTAAAAAAGATCATATCGATGACCTCTATGAGATCTTCCAAACACTGCCAATTACAGATGAAGGTAAACCCCTAGAAGTACGTCTTTGGAGTTACTTCGGGTAAGTTTCTTAGTTTCATTGTCACAGAGTAAGGAATAGAAGTGACTTAGAAAATATCAAAGCAATCTAAGACATGCAAGCTCCGAACAAAATCAAGAAAGCCCAATTACTAATAAGAAGGGTAGTTGCGCTCAATTGGTTTGTATCCTAAAGCACTGATAAATGCATACAATTTTTTAATTTGCTCAAACACCTTATTGAGTTCACTTTCTAAGAGTTGAAGAGCTTCCTTGCGACCCTAACCATATCGTCTAAACCAATATATGGAGAGGAATTATACTTATAACTTACAGTTAGTGACAAGGCATTATCTTCAGTACTTGTCTAAGTCGATGGCCATGACCATTGACCAATCTACTATGTTAGTCATGTCCTCCAAAGGTCGAAGCTCAGATACACCAAGATAGGAAAGTTTGCCCTTGGGGTGGTCATCGCAGCCTGGAAGCTAAGAACCTGCTTCCAATCATATCCAATCATCATACTAACAAATGTACCACTCAGAATGCACTATAGAAGCTCGACACTTTGAGCTGAATGATGAAGTACTCCCTTGAACTCAGTGTCTATGGAGTCTAATTTCACCTTAGGTAGGCAATTGAGGTACAGGTCCTCACAGACTTTATAACAAGGTACACTAAGCGGGTAAGCCTCCACTTGAGCTCACCATACTCATTTGGACACTCTACGTCAATGGCTCCTCCACTAAGGTAAGGAGTGGAGCTAGTATCACATTACAAGGCTTACATGGAACAAAGATTCTTTAGGCCCTAAAGTTTGGCTTTCCAACAAGTAACAACGAAGCCATATACAAGGCCTTCATCACTAACTTAAGAATTGTGAAGAGCATCGAAGCAAAAAAGCTTAGCATACACTCAAACTCCATGTTAGTTGTGTAGCAAGTCAAAGGAGAATGTGAGACTAAAGGCAAAAAAATGGCCAAGTATTTACATTTAATATAGGAACTTCTTGTGGCATTTACTTCTTAGGAAGTCAATAAGATCTCATAAGCAAAAAATGCAGAGGCAGGCAGACTATTCAGGATAGCCTCATCCACTATACCTGCATTGCATAACTATAATAAGTCGTTCTTCATATCGTACCTCCCCGAGCGAAGTACGGAGGTATAGCAGCAGTAAGTCATAAAGAAGACAAAACTAACCCCATAGCCCTCTTGAATGGACCTTCTGACACAATACCTCAAGACTGGAGTATTAAAAGAGGATCGAGAAAAAGCAAAGAAGCTAGTCTACAATGTAGCCAACTATACATTGATCAATGATGTACTTTATCGACGAAGACATAGCATCTCACTACTTAAATGCCTTTTGAACAAAAGAGGGCACCTGAGTCCTCAAGGAGCTCCATTTAAGAATTTGCAGCAATCACATCTAGTCCCAAGAACTATACCTTAGAGCACTCAGGTTGGGGTATTATCGGCCCACAATGAAGGAAGATACCAAGACCATGGTTTAGAAATGCCACGCTTGCCACAAGCATGTGTTGATCACTTGCAGCTTTAGTTCGAAGTAGTACCCTTTGATAAGCCCATAGACATTCGCACAATGGGGATTAGACGTCCTTAACACCTTCCTGAAATCCTCGGCAAGTTGATAATTCATTCTAATAGTGGTGGATTTCTTCACCAAGTGGATAGAGGCAGTAGCGATAGCTACCATCATAACTTGGGCTATTGAAGGGTTCATAGTGACCCACATACTGTCTTGCTTTAGAGTATTGTATAGGTTGATCATCGACAATGGGAGGCAATCTGACAATGATCAGTTTAGAGATTTCTGCAACAAGCACTTTAGAGATTTCTGCAACAAGCATAATAGTAAGCTACACCATACCTTGGTAGCCCATCCTTAGATTAATGGCTAAGTTAAGGCTGTCAATAAGATAATCCTCAATAATTTAAAGAAGAAGGTAGAGTAAGCAGGAAGTGGGTGAGCTGACGAGCTTCCCTACATACTTTAGGGATATTACACAATGTAAAGAACCTTGACCAGAGAAACCCCATTTTGTCTTGTGTTTGGAACAAAAGCCATCCTCCTAATTGAGTTGGAATTCTTAACCAATAGGACCCAGCACTTCGACATGAATACGAATCCATGGCCCTACAGGCGAGCCTTGATACCATTGGCAAAGTTTATGACATTGCATGAGCAAGCATAGTGGCCTATCAACAATGCGTTACCCGATGCTACAATTGTAGCATTGGACACAAAGTTTTCCACCTAAGAGACCTGGTGTGCAGAAAGCTAGAGGCTACTGGTTCTGAGGAAGGACGAGGCAAGCTTGCCCCCAATTGGGAAGACCCAGTATGAGTAATCGATGATGTAGGATAAGGCGCTTATTAGCTTGAGACACTGGAGAGACAACCTATCCTTAAAGCGTGGAATGCCCAAAATCTAAGGCCTTACTTTCCTTAAGTGCAATGATGACAACCGAAAGCACTTGTAACTATGGTTGAATGGAATGAATTAATGAAGTGCCTCTTTCCTTCTCCCATGCCTTGTGGCTTTAGGTTGATCTCCATCCTTGAACGTGCTTTCCCATATTAGTCTTTACACTAAGACAGTTGAAACATGCAAGGGCATCAATCTACATTGAGCCCCTAACCTTAGGTTGATTCTCATCCCTAAGCTTTGCCCAAGTTAGTCTTTAAACTAACAACACGGGCACTTCCTTTGGGCATTGATTTATATTAAGCTCCTAACCTTGGGTCGATTCTTATCCTCAAGCTTTGCCTAAGTTAGTCCTTACATTAACTATGTGAGTACCTCCTTTGGGCATCGATTTACATTGAGCACCTAACCTTAGGTCAATTTTCATCCTTAAGTTTTGCCTAAGTTATTTCCTATGCTAATGATGTGAGCACTTCTCTCAGGCATCGATTTACATCGTGTCCCTAAATGTAGGTCGATTTTTCGTCCTTAGACACTTTACTAGATAAGATGTTATTACAATAGTTATTAAGTAAAATTCTAAGACAAACTAAATAGTAAGAGCCCAAAGGAAGTAAACCAATAAACAAGAGGCGATGATAAAAAGAGAAGAGTTTTATTTCACTAATGAAATGAAGTACAAGGTTTAATGAGTTGACATATTGAGCCCAATCACGTTATGATAGAAAACTGAACAATATAAAGGCATACAACTGCTTCCTATACGATGGCTATACCCATGACTTGAATGACCACTCTTAACTCCAACTCAGCTTCTCGCATCGGAAACTCTTCTCTAAGAAGAATTGCTCTCAACTTCGACTTAGCTTGCTTTCATGTTATGACTACATCCTTAGATTCCTACATGGTCGAACCTCGAACTACAGATGCCTTAGTGACACTCAGCCTCTAAATGAAGGTCCCTACTCTACCTTCGAAAGCTTCTCTTCTACAGTTACTCCACTCGGGGCACTAAGCTCTAGAGGCCTTGCTGGTGATAAAGGAAGGTCGATGCTTCACCCAAAGTGAACACAGGACTCGAAACGCAGAGGATTCCCTACAAGTGCTTTGGTTAACAAGTAAGGGTAGAGAAAAGACCTCCTTTTCTTAGAGTCATCTGGAATAATGCATGTAAAAGCTGCCTAAAACCTCGTGCAAACGAGTACTCCTACGATGAGGCCACCATGAATAAGCGATATGTTGCGCCCGAGCCCCCTCTTTCGTTCGGCATTATTAGGATACAAAGAAGGGTGGAACTAAAGGCTATGTATACCTCCCGATCATAGCTCAAGATCTAACCATGGTTACCGAGTAGCTATTCATGCCTCATGATCACAACCAAAAAGAAGAGGTCGAAGGTGACCCCCTCTCTAGCTCGGGCACTCTATCTCTCAACAAGATCGCTATGGACGCACTCATGTTAGCTCTCACATATACTTTACTAAAGTTATTTGGATGTTTGGTGTGGCTAAGCCAAGACCCACGTAACCCTTATATAGGAGCCATGAGATGTCCCCAACTGTAAACATGTTGACTATCATGCAACCCTAATAGGTTGGGAACTGTCAAGCCTGATTTTTCGATTTTCTGTTTATTTCAATTGATTTCTCATTTCTTGATTAATACTAAATCCTAACCCATTTAATATTAATCATCGACTAAAGAAATTGAGAAAATCCGATTTTTTATTGAAAATCATTTTTGGAGTCACCACCCGACCGAAGTCAGGAAAAGAAAAGAAACCGTAATCAATTGGGTGGATTGATTACGATTTGGCTACTCGTCTTTGATTTCAATTTTGAATGAAGAACTAGAGGGTTTCGAGTTCGGGAGCTAACCTATTAAACCCTAATGGGTACCACTATTTATTTGCCAAAATTAGGATCATTTTTCTAACTATAATATTTAAGAAAATAAATAAATAAAATCAAAAGAAAAGAAAAAAAAAAAAAACCTAAGTTTCTACATATTTTATCGTCGCCCCGAAGGTGCCTACGTACCTGCTAGCCAGGATCAGACGATCGTAGTTCTTTCAAAAAATTTCTAGTGGGTTGGTTCTTTTTATAAAAAATGATTGGTTGAATTTACGTTTTTATTAACCATTTTATTTTTATTAAGAAAAATCCCTAAAAGCCTAATTTTTATTCCTAATTATAAAAAAAAAACCTATAAACCTAATTTTTGAAAAGTGCCAAATTAAAATTTTTATTTAAAAATAACTAAGTGATAATTTTTTTATTTTCAAGAAAAAACTTAAAGATTTTATGAAATATACAATGTTCTACATGATGAAACTTTTATATAGAAAAGATGCTTAAAACATTAAAAAAGAAAGAAAGAAAGAAAGAAAGAAAGAAAAAAAAAATTTTCATAATCATAGAAAAGATATCTAAATCATAGAAAAGATGTCTAAACTATGAAAAAGATTTTTAAACCATAAAAAAAAATCTAAATCATAGAAAAGTTGTCTGAATCATAAAAAAGATGTCTGAATCATAAAAAAGAAACCTAAACTATGAAAAAGACATCTAAACTATGGAAAAGACATCTAAACTATGAAAAAGATATCTAAACTATGGAAAAAATATCTAACCATAGAAAAGAAGTCAATTAAAGATTTTTTTTTTTTATTTTATCAACATCAAAATGATTTTTTAATTTAGAAAAATTACATATTTTACTGTCGCCTCGAAGGTGCCTACGTACCCGTTAGCCGGGATCAGACGATCGTAGTTTTTTCCAAAAAATGTGTTGGTTCTTTTTAATTTTGAAAACCATCCGAGTTTACGTTTTTAGTTTATTTTAGTTTAAAAAATTTAACGGGTCCCAACTTTTGATACAATTAAAAGACTTTCTAAAATACCCTAAAAATTTTATTGATTTTTATTAATTCATATTTCTAAAAAAAAATTTGATTTTCTAGGTGAAAAATCTAAACAAAAAACTAGTTCTTAAAAATTCCTAGACTAATATATACATATATTATTTATATCTATATTACTGTTATTAAACAACTATCATATTTAACTTATATAATAAAGCAGAATAATGCTAAAAGAAATATACTAAACTAATATATACACACATATGCTATATCTAATAATATAATGATAATGACATAATATAATAACTAAATAAATAAAATAAAATAAAATAAAAAAAATTGAACTAAACCGAACCTGAATTGCAGTTTACAGCAGTGGTGATGGACAAGGCTCATTGGGCGTGTGGTCGCAAGGGTTGTTGTAGATGTTGTGCGTGCTGTTCGGATTGCGTGGAGTGTCAAGCTGTTGCCTTCGAATTTGCGTGGAGCACGGATTTGCTGCCTTCGGGTTTGCGTGAAGTGCAGTGAGTAATTGGAGTTGAACTGCTGTATCCGTCGGAGTTAGGTTGCTGCAGATTGGTCTGCTGTTCGTTAGATTGCGGCTGATGTGTGAATTTCAGGCTGTTAAGGGACTAACTAGACCATGGCTGATCGAAGGCTAACTGAGCATGGCTGTGGAGTACGACGGCAGAGAGGGAGATTCTTGTGAGAGAGAGGGTCGGGGTCAGATGTCGTTTGCGTAGGTCGTGTAAGCTGCAAACAATCCGGGCTTCAAAACTCCGGATTGCCGTTGCTTGTTTGAAGGACGGCGATAGTTATGTTGTGGCGTGGCTCGTTGATAATAGATACATGTGTCTATGCTATGTTATTCACTAAGGAATCAATGCTCGGTAGTCGCCGTATGGAGTTTGGAGTTTTTTTATTTTTTTCTTATATGCCCTCCAGTAGATGTTTGTTTTTCTTTTATGAAGCCTAAATCGAATCCTATCATATCTATTGTATCTAATTAGATTAGATTCAAATCTTATTCAAATCTGATTTAGCTAAACTTACAAAGATGGAAAAAAAAAGACATAAGTACCTATTGAGACTCAAACCCGTGGCCTCCAATTAAATCCTCCCAAGTACTCCGCTGCTTATCCATTAGGCCATTGACCTGTTTCTTAACATTTATTATCATTAAATTATATTTAAACTATCTGAATCCCTAAACTAAAATTTTTAACTAAACTAAAATTAACATTAACATTAAACTAATTATTCCTAAAAATCTATGAGATCTTTATAATTTTTACTTTTCTTATTTTTTTGGTATTTTCATTATTTGTTAATATCTTTTATTATTTTTTAATTAGGACCCCTTTTGTAAAAAAAAAAAAAAAAAAAAACTAAAACTATGGAAGGGTAAAAATTAGGTGTCTACAGGAACCCAAGAGATGCTTAAGGAATTAGTGATGCATCGTACGCGCATTAAACATCTTCTAGAAGGCACCTTGCCTAAGGCACTCCACTTGCTAGGGACACAAGCTACCCGAAATGAACTCTACCGAGAAGATATGCTTATGTTAGTAAAGATCCACCTTGACGAAATTACCCTACCAAGGAGATTTCATGACATCATTGTAAGATCTACTTTAGTAGACCCATCGCTCTCTGATGTTGTATGCTTGCAAGAGTCCAATGAAATGTGATTTGCTTGAAAGGTGTGATACCTCAAACTATGAGAGTACATTGTTGCAAGTACAAAACACTTGGACAAAAAATCAAGGATTGGTGTTGAAGGTTAGCACATGGACAAGCGAATAGTCCTACATAGAAATATCTACGAGCAAGCGTAGACAACCTTCTTAGGGATAAAGAACTTAAGTAGCCTTGCAAGGAAACATAGTGTATAGGTCTGCTTGAGAAAAATCCTCTTTAGTAGAAAAGACTCTAATTAAAAATAAATGGAATTCCAGTATGCAGCCATAGTAAAAATACAAGAAACAGCAACTAAGGGAAACAAAAAGGAAATTAAAGCCAATTACGGGGAATTTCATTTTTTCAAGCTCTTGATTCATTACATGACGGGAGGTCAACACCCTAACCTCCATATAATAAGATTACAAAAAGAGAGATCATAAAAGGGTACACATCACCCACACTAGCCACTAAAAAAGAAAAACAAAGTTTGAAGATGTTCCTAGGCATCTTCAACCTACTACTCCTATCCAACCTCACCATCACTACTTCCTTCCCCGAGGCCTACATACAAGCTATTATTAGAGGCTCCTGATAAGTCACCAAACAACTTGCCACCTGGACTACCTTTAGTAGCAACCTGGGGTTCATTTAGTTAACATAAGAAGGATAAGTCCACATTAGGCATGTTCTGTTGAACTTGTTTTTGCACCTCCTTCACCATTACATATCTAACCATGGTGATGG
Source organism: Lumnitzera littorea (assembly GCA_024138015.1). Classification (NCBI taxonomy): domain Eukaryota; kingdom Viridiplantae; phylum Streptophyta; class Magnoliopsida; order Myrtales; family Combretaceae; genus Lumnitzera; species Lumnitzera littorea. Next base: position 25,860,010 of record JAMXBB010000012.1, read on the forward strand.
CCTTCTTAATCAAGGGGTTGTCCAAGGTCTCCATAAAGATATCCTACTTAACTTCAGTTGACAACCCTTACCTTTCAAGAGCTCGGACTCCCTTTTAGCAAAATCGGCTCATAGCTTCTCCAGCTCTTCTCCCCTTGCCCTTAGTTCACCATTGTCTTCAATACTTTTGCTAAACTCCTTAGCCACCTTCAGGTTCTCCTTCAGTTTGCCCAATTGACCGAGGACCTTCTTATTTTGGTGCTCCAAGTTACTAAACATAGCGACTAAGTTAGCATACACCTTCTTCTCCTCTTCTAATGTCTCTTGGAGCCTCTCAACCTTGGCGTTTGCCTGACCTCCCTCTGATTGAAGGAGTGATTGATTGTACTAAAGGATGAAATTCAACAAGTCATACAGTTAGAAGCATAATATACAGTCAATAATCAAACTAAGACTATGCACTCCAACAAAAGCATACTAGCAACTTTCTTCATTATGCCTCCTCAGCAACGTCGCTGAGGCCTCCACTTCATTCTTACCTGCCATTAATTGTCCAAATCACACTTACAATTGCTCAAATCTCTAGGCAGGTCGATCTATAAGCTGAACAAGGGTTGTTCGCTTCCCACAACAGACCAAAGGTTCAATGCATTCATCATCGAGAATCTTAATGGCATTTGCAATAGTATCTTTAGGGGTTCGCTCCAAACTTAACTACTCTACATCTACTTGAGCACCTACTACTACAAGACCCCACTTGTCGACCGAAGCCCTAGCTGGAGCCTCCTGAACCGTACCCCACTAGATGGCCTCCAACCAGCCACCAAAGTCCCTAATGGCACCGCTATCAACACATCCCTATTGCCTTATTGAATAACCTTGAGTAATATTTGTTGCTTTCTACTCTTCTTCTTTGACTTTATTGAGGGGCAATGTGAACTCTCCCCCTCTCCTTTTAACTCAAGTTACCTTCTCTTCTCAGGCCTCAAAGCACTCTTAAGCTGCCTACTTTATACAAGCAATGGTTTTACCCTCACCTTCTCTATCGCTAATTCCAAAGCTATAAAAGAACAAAGAACTCCTTAGGAAAACAAACTAAAGCAAAGATAAGGTACTTACTAAGCCGAGGACAAGAAGACCGATGTCCCCCACTCCAACGATAAGACAATGCGATGTAGTAGACAACTAACTCCCCCTCCTCAGTTGAACACAACAAATACCTATCTCCATCATAAACAACGGCACTCCATCCTTATATTTCTCACACATCGGCAAAGGTTTGAGCTTTTCCCACCTTGCTAGATTTAAGAGCTCGATACTAACCATCATGTCCTCATCCCCCTAGGCTTTTAACTTCCTACCCTAAATGGGCCATCTCTACTTAGTGGAAAATTGAGTGGCTTAGGAGCATGAACATAGTAAAAGAACTCCTTCCACCCTTCTACCTTATTTGGTAGCTTACCAATGATGGTTAGACCCTTCCCTTGAGTTGTGATGTAAGCCCATTCGTCAACCACCCCTGTTACAAGGAAGAAATTCCTAAACAGTTACATAGTCGACCATTAAAGCTCTAAAACACATGGTGCCTCAAAAGAGAGCAATTGAATCTATTTATTTGCATTAAGATTGCTCAGTGCAACTTTGAAGTAACGAAAGAACTCCAACAAGAATTCTAAAAAGGGGAGGCAAAGATTAAGCTCGAATAGCTTCGCATAAATACAAAATGATCGGTTATCCCCTATGTCATAAGCCTATTGCTAGTCTATAAGCTCTTACACTTGCCATTGAGGCACCGCTCCCACCATCCGGCAAACTAACCTTAACTTCTCTTCACTCGCTACATAAAAAACATAGATATATACGTGCTTGTTCATATTGGTTGTCTGCAACAACCGTCTAATTTTCCTTTCCTCACCATCTAGTGGATACACATCGCGAAGCTGTCACTGTGCGTGCTCCCTCTCTCCTCCTAAGACAATATTACCCTATCTTCCACTCTTACTGCCACCATAGTCATTTCGGGGGGAGTAAGGCTATCACCCCATGCTTTGGACGAGCTCTCACAACCTTTATCTACTTCTCTTGAAATAGAAGGATGGGATGACTCGCTTTGATTACCAGTTGTGTTTTGATTAGCCATTGCGAATTATCAATGAGGAATGGAAGCATTTAGGAAAAGGTAATTTGCTCTTAAGAAAAATTTTAGGCAAAGTCTCCTTTAAGGAACAAAGCAAAGTGAAAAATAAGGGCTTAAGGCCCCCCTTTATATAGACAAACAAGGAGAGAAGGCGAACGATTTCCGCACTCTTAGAACATGAACCTATTATAGGATGTACACTAAATCTTAGCAACCCACATGCTTTACTCCTTCAGCTAAGGGCTACGATTGATCCTTGCATACGGATCCATGATGTGGCTTGATAATGGATTACCTCATCCGTACAGTTGTTTTTTGCAGACTATCAATGTGCGCTACATTTCTTAATGATAGCTATCATTACACATCGAGCAACTTATTGGTCACATTAATGATGCAATAACTGATGTATGGGAAAATGAGCCCAATTAGAGGCATTGTTCGCCACAACCTAAGCAGTAGAATTGGTCCCCTACTTAAGGGCCCAGGCTTAGTCTAATCACATCGGACGTCTTACTCTCATTACGTCTTGAATGCAAAGGAGAGAGGGGGAAATGTGTTGACACCTAATTTTCACTAAAACTGAGGCCCAATAGGTGTAGCCCATCATAAGAGACACTAGATAACGCTCGAGTAAACAGTGAGCCTATGTATTACACCATGACCCCTTTGCAAGGGCAAGAGTTTGTGCTAATAAAGATGCGAGCCGATGGCAAGCTTGTCTCCTATACAGTAACTTACTTGACGAGCCAAATGACGACTAATTGAGCAAGTCAGCTCTCGACCGTCAAGTTAGCAACCATTAATCATTGTCGGAAGCTTGGGGCTCAACTCGCCCCTATCGAGCATTCGGCTAACCCCTTCCTTAACATCTTGACCTAGCTTTTGTCTTTAGTACCTACTCTTCACTATAGCTCATTAATGAGTGTCTGACATTTATAGTATAGCCAGTACACCTAATAACCCCTGCTCTTGTTAAGTCACTGAACTGTAAATTTGGTTTTTTTAGTTAGCCACAACATTACGTCTATAACAAGGCTCAATCTCAACCGCGGAATGCACTACTTGCTAGCGAACAATACAAGCGAACCTCTTATCATTACATGTCTAAGTAACCCACATAAAAGGTGCTTAATGCTAGGATGTAGGGAGATTCTCACTTCAGAACTCTTGGAACACACTTGGTCTAAAAAAGAGGTTCTCACTTTTCAGCTTCTGGAGGCTTTTTCTTCTCATTTTCTCTTCCGATCAGAGTTAAACACATCACCCACACACTAAGCGACCATAGTCCCTTAGATCCTTAATGCTCGTCTATTTTTTTTCTTGGTCCTCCTTACTAACTTGAGCATCAAAGGGCCTCAGTAACTACACTCATAGGGGGCTTTTTGCAAGTATTGAAGAGGAGGAGTTGAAGCCTAAGTCCATTCAAGCCAGACTCTACATGAGCCTGCACATCCTAGTTGATCTGACCACAATCAATACATAACATCATCTTACCCAACATGTACACATGCTTAACCATATTTGATAAAGCTTAAGTTTCTATTACTTAAGAAGAACCAACTATACAAGCTCTAAATGCTCTACTGTAAATATAACCATGGGAATTTCAAGCTATAAAGAAAACTATGGCTTCTCCATCTAAAAGATTATAAGATCCATAAGAGTTAAGCTTAATACACATATTTTTTTTGTGCCTCTCAACACAAGGAATTGGTTAAGACATGCTGCTGTAGATCATAGGATTTGTCAAGTTGTTCTTCTATTATGGACCCAAAATTGCTATTGACAATAGCCTCAACATAGTACAACCGATGCTAGGTGATCAGCATTGTTGTTGTCTACTACACCAATCTCATTGCATATAGTCACTTAATTAAGTTTCACGACGATTAGTTGAGAACTGATGTTGGCTGGTGATGCTTCAAATTGAACCTATTGTTGTCTTGAAGTCTATTTTAAGGTAAGCAAGTCTACACTAGTAACATGCAATAAATTGCCATAATGAAGACGTAGAGCATTTTCATATTCCAACTGCCAATCTCTTTTAATGCTTTAGCAACTTAGAACCATTGAGTTTATGTCAAAAAGCAACATTACATGCTTTCCAAATACACCATATTACCACACTTCACTTTGAAAACAATACAACCATCTCTTTTGTACTTCCTACCAAATCCATTTAAGCAAGACATCAACCAACGATTTGAAGAAGTCACTTATTACATTTCAACTATGATACCAAGTGTAACAAACCATAGAGGCTTCCAGGAGCAACATAATAGCAACTATTTAATATAATAGATTCATCCTAATTACAAAAGTTGCAGCTCATTGAATTAACAACACTTCATTTCACAAGTTGCAATATTTAGGTACTGCATTATTTAAAGCTTTCCACATGAAGTGTTTTACCTTAAGTAAGCAAGGTAAACCTCATACATGATTTTAAATTACTCTCTCAATATGATGAGAAATAAAAGCATTCACATAAAAGGTATGAGAGTTACACCTAATAAAATTGTACGCAAATTTTACACTGTACATATGGGTTCTTTGATAAGGCCAAATAAGCTAATCTTCCATATTTGTGTATGAAATATGTTCTAAAATGGCTCTTACTATACCCTATTCATGCCATTTGTGAAGTTTATGCACTCTCCAACATCTTGATGCAGGTTTAATTAGATTTAGAACCCTTAAGTCCAATAAAATAACATCTTCCTTAGTAACTGATATATACCCCTTTAGATTTGGAATCCACCTATGCATTCCTACTCGAATAGATGAACCAACTCTTACTTGCCAAATTGTTCCCTTTAACAACTGATGTCTTTCTTACAAAATGCTTGCCTATCCTTAGAAACCTTAAGATCCTCTAGATACCTATAGAAAAGTGGAATTTGGAAATAGATGTCTTTGAGTACATGCACTCAAAAGGCATCTTTGTTCATAAGGTATCTAGAGCTAAGTTGAAATCATTAAGGTTCTTGAATCTAAGATGACATTTTTTTTTTTATAGAAGTGTTATTTTTTTCCTAACTTGGCTACTTTTGCTCGGCTATGTGTCCTGATCAATATTAAGCCACCAGGGTGTTCACCTCTCTATACCATTTCTTAGGAAACTTGAAACAACTCATGTAGTAGGTTGAAATTACAACTACTACTGACTTAATGAGAATCTCCCTACTAGCATTTGATAATAAGCATCTTTTTTAGTTTTTCAACTTAGCCAAGACTATGTTTTATACAAAATGTAAGGCCTCCATCTTGATCCTACCTTAAATAGTTGGTAAACCTAAATTTTTACATGGATTGGTTGAGATCAAGACATCCAGTGCTTCATGAATCTAAATTATACATTATGGTAATGCATTTTTGCAAAAAAGAAGCTTGGTTGGCTTGAGGCTCTAAAATAATCCTACAACATATGTTGATGGGAATCAAGCTACTGGACCATTGACCCATAGCTGTGCACGAAGACTAGAGGGATTGGTAAGGTGAATCCTCCTACTATAGCCGACTCCTGTTGAGGCTGAGTATCTCTTTGCCAACCAGTTCTACATGCCGAGCCGAATGACTGCCTATTTCTTGGAGATTATGTGTCGAGAAGTAATATGCCAAGACAATTGCCAATCCTCACTCTTTCACACTCATGCTCGAGCTGACCACCAACTCGGCTTCAATATTGTTGAGATATCGAGAGAATGCCATTGGACTGATCCTTAGCCACCCTTGCTCGAACAAGCAATTTGATTGTACACTTTTGTCTATATTCTCTAAAGGCCTCACTAATGTATCTCAGCCACATGTATAGGGCTATGTGCAGAATTTGCCACACTAATAGTTAATTTTCTTAAAAATTCATTTTTACCCTTTTATACTCTTGTACATTGCTTTTTTTAAGGTAATACCCTTTTTATCTTTTCCCTTTTAGGCAAATTGCCTAATTTATTGAGTATAAATACCCTTATATTTATAGCTACAAAGATAAGATTATCATCAATATAACTAAATATTCTTCCTTAACGTAAACACTACTTGTTTACTTTTACTATACTCTTATCCTAATCCTTAAGCGAAGTTAGGTGGCGAATAACCTCATCGGATCAATTCGTGCGTCATATCGAGTTATGCTGTGAGTCTTCAAAATTTCCATTGGTGCGTCATATCCTATGGAGTTGTTCCATTGGTACGTCATATTCTATAGAGTTATTCGTGGGTTTTGCTTACTTTTCATTCACTTTTCTACTCTTTCGTACATTTCCCCATCATCTCTTCAAGCTTTTGGTAAGCTTAGACCTATCTAGCAACTGACCTTATTTATTCTTGGTTACGGTCTACATCATATGTTGTAACACTTATACATTTGTAATAGTTATCTCAACAAAGAATAAGGAGTTGTCAGCAAAGAGAAGATGAGATGCATTAGGGCTCACCAATCCTAGTCTTGATCCCAAAAAGGTGTCTATCCACAATGGCTTTCCCTACATTTTGTGATAATACATCTGCTACTAAAATGAATAAATAGCAATAAGGAAATTGCCTTACTTACGGCCTTTAGGGGTTAAATAGTACTAGTAATTTTGCCATTAATTAAGACCATATAAGAAATTGAAATGACATATTTCATCACCCATTTAACCCATTTATCGCAAAACCAAGTCTAGCAAGGATTGTTCTTAAAAAGCCACATTCGATACAGTCATAAGCTTTCTTCATGTCTCATTCTAGGGTACCATGCATTTTGCTACTGTTGCTTAATTTGAGGAAGTAAAAGGCTTTGTGGCCAATTATAGTATTATCATGAATGACTTGACCCAACATGAAAGCACTTTGAGGATTCAAGATAAGACTTTAGAGAATCAGTTTAAAAAAAAAAAATTGACTAAGCTTAAAATGATTTCAAAAAGGAAAATACATGGATTACTTAGACAAAAATGCTCGATCACTTGTGTAACCTAAACTGTATCTACCATACTTACTCCCATAATATGCTGATAACACTAACTAAAAACCCTCGAGAACCCATTTGGACTCAAGGCTTTAGGAAACTAAGCTGAAATTTAGTAGCTTTGATCTCTTCTACTATTATCGCTTTACATAAAGATTCATTTATGTCACTGGTAACCAATGTGGCAACTGCATATAAGACTGCACCTTAATCCTTACCTTTATTACAAATGAAGAGATTAACATAAAAATTATGAAATGATTCCATAATTATCTACTCTTCTTCAAGCCAATTGCCATTACCATCCTTTAACCTTAAATCTTTATTTCTATTTTCAATACATTATTGTGGATTTGTTAATAAATATATTATTTTGATCACCATCTTTCAACCAAATAATTCTAGAGCACTGTTGCCTCCTCTTTTCTCCCTAATAATTTACGTTTCTTAGTAATTCGTTTTTAAAATTTTTATCCACTTGCCTTATCTTTTGGACCTCCTTCAACACGTTCTGATTTTTCCTTAATTTAATTTCGTTATTTGGAAATGTACTACAACTTCACTCTTTCAAAATTGTTCTACAATGCTTTAGCTTGAACCTAAGAGGGTACAGGTGTCTAGTAGATGGGTTGTCACTCTAAGCACTTCTTATGGAATCACTGCAACTCCTTAATGTTGTCTACATGTTCTCAAATTTGAAGTGTTTCTTGCCTTTTTTTGTCCATAAAGCAAGAATCTATGACAAGCACAACGTGGTCAAACTTTACTATTTCACTATGCATGACCATGGATCTCAGATGTTTGAGTAGCCATTCTTAAGAGACTAGTACTTTATCTATTACTCTAGAACCACTCTATCATTCTCCCTCTTATTTGACCAAGTAAATCTAGAACCTTGAAAGCCCAAATCATGTAAATTAGCATTCAAAATCATAGAACAAAATTGATCCATTAGTTTATTAAGTGTGTGGTATGCATCCTTCCTTTTCATGGTTGTACATAATCTCATTAAAGTCACTAATACAAAGCCATGGTGCATTATTTTTAGTCCCTTCTAATTAGAGATCATGCCATAAGTCTAGATGAAAGTTTGGATATAAATTAGCATAACCTAAGTGACATGAGAAAAAAGAGACCCATTTGTCGAATTGACTATCATTCTAATATGATTCTTACTAAATTTCAAAATTTGCATTTATACAACATTAGTCCACTATAAAGCCAAACCCCTTAATAAGCTAGAAGGGGATACATAAAACTCATTATTAAACCTCAATTTTCTCCTGATGTTGAAAATTTTGCTGCTCTTGTTTTTTGTTTCCATTAAGAAGTCAATGTTAGAATTGTGTCTGTAAATTAGGTCCCATAAATATTGAACTATTGAGCAAGGCCCCAAACCTTGACAATTTTTGCTAAAGAGAATCATGGTTTCTGTGTGGCTAATTTTAGACAGCCATCATAGCTACCTAACATGTTCTTAAAAATAGTGATCGCGATATGTACGGAAGAATTAAAAGATAACTACATTGGACAAGGAGAGGATACACATTAGACTCTAGAATGGGTGTAGGTTGGTTTAAAGTTAATCGAGAAGAGGTAGCAAGTTTTGACAGTGTAGAAACTTGTTGGGCAACTTAGGTTCTTTCAAAAGGTGGTACATAAGGCATGGAATGTCCTTACCCCACCTGTCGATAGGATGAAATTTCATTTAGCTCGCTCCTCTTACTTCTAACATCTATTTCAAAAGTAAATCATTGGATTCAAAAGCTGCGACTTCCATGGAAGATAACTGAGTAAGAGATATAATATTAGATGATCCATCACCTTCAAACCAAGGCTTGACTGAATTTGTCCTTAGCTAAGAACCTATAATTCTAACTATTGATCTCACTTTTACATCATGCCATCAAGTGACCCAACCTTCCACATTTGAAACAAATATCATGTAACTCTTTGTACTTGCAACTAACAAAGTACCTCTTTCTTTTATTCTTTCTCTCCCATGTACTTGCAGTATGTAGGAGAAACCAATCTATCTTCATTTTAACCTTGAGAAAGCTTCTCATTGCATTGCCCTTCAAGTTCATAGGTTCACATTTAGTAACCTTTCCCATGCACGTACCTATTTTTGAGGCACTATAATATTGTCTTTATGTTTTGTGCATACTTTGTTTTTCCTTTCCTTTAGTCACACACACAGCAGGTGTGGTTTCATCTAGTAACCTTAAAGAATGATAATATCATGGAACTTTTTTTATAATATTGTACTTACTCAATATTTTGTAAAAGTATATGTTGGATAGGATTTGGATTTTTTATTATTAAATAGATATAACAAGTAAAAGGAGATAGAGAGACACACTAAAATTACATGGGGGAAAAAACAATTGACAAGACCAAATCAATCCATTATAATATAACAATAATTGAACAAAGATTCTCTCAAAATTCCAAAGTAGTAATTCTTCTAAGGAAAAATGCCAAAGTTGTACTTGAATTTTATCCATCCTTTTAATTTACTACTAGAAACTCGAAATTATTGATTTACTATCTAATTCAACTTTTTGAGGTCATCTATCTACCTCAACTAACTCTTTTCGCAGCAATTAATATACATAGAATTTTTTACCAATTACTTTATACTTTGTGTTAAATATTATTAATCTAATAAACAAATGTCAAGTAGGATGTATAAGTGGAATAAAATGAAAAAATAATTGTCCATGTAAAAAGATAAAATAAAAAAAAAAGGCACATGAAACCCTAACCCATATTCTAACCACATAATCTAATTGATAGTCAAAATAACTTGATCATACATTCCAAACCTCCTTTTGAATAATGTAATCAAAACCCCACATTCCAATCAAAGCCCTAATTACAAAACCCTAGCCTCACAATATGTCGAAACCAAACAAGTTTAGAATTAATTTGTGATTCTGTAGTTATTATCAAATAAAGGACTAAAATTATCATCCCCATTTTTATTCTATTCTATTTTATCCTATTTTACTTTAGATTATTTCATTCTATATTATATTTACATATCAAGTGTGATATAAGTTCAATTACAATCCAATCAATTTGTAGTTTGGTCTTACCCATCAAGAGAGCTCTCGCTTTAATCAGAAGAGCTCTCCAACAGAACATCCCTTATGCGGCTTACTAGACTAATTGTCAAAATCGATTCCGTTAACTTGAAAACAACGGACTCTGTCGAGCAGATTCTATTTTATCCATGCTCGGCTTTGGAAATTTTTGTCTACGGCCATGGAGAACCTGTAATGATTTGAAAATGAGAATCTCCAGCAGCAAGCATTAACCATCCCTGCTCAACCAGTTGGTAAGTTCCAATGTGCTCAACATTTATCTCGATTGAGAAGGATTTCCGATATCGCGCTTGTGGAAGCAGAGTTTGGGAAGAAGAGCCTACCATTACTGCTCCTCAGGGTCCTGACTTCTGAGCAATTGGGCATAACGTAATCCGGATCAGCCCCAAGGCAACCCCGAAAGCGACAGAGGGAAGAGAATCTTGTACTCGGCCGACTAGCTGGCTCCGTTCCTGATTGCCTACTTCTCCAAACATAGGCCAGTGTCTCTGTCCCGGTAATTGAAGTCCCATAGGGCAGAATACATAGGAATCAGCTATTACCTATTCTCTTGTTCTCTGACTTCGGTTAATATTAGACGGCTCAGAAGGTAAAAAATAGGACTGAGTCAAGCTCTGAAAGTTGCAGTGCCCAAAAACATGCCAAAGGAACTTTTTTCCTTTCTAGAACTCTATAGGCTATACCCTCTTTTCTATTTGTTCCTTCATTGTCAAAACTCCTGCTGTTTCACTTATATACTCTCGTCTCTTATATTAGACGTTATATCTTCGACATTCAGACCATATCTATTTTCTACGTTTCTTTCACTAGACTTAGAGAATGCTTAATTTTTTTGAAATTCGATATATCTGTATTTTAGCTTGCTTTGTCACTTTCAAGACAGCAGACGATATTATTTAATGTGCTTATTTAAACTACATAATAAAATTATAAAAAATCACCAAAATATAAAAAGAAATAAAAAAATGGCAAGAATAAAGAAAAAACAAAAAACCCTAGAGCCCTAGTAGGCAACGCTCTCCAATCCTGTGAGGAGGTGGCTAACCATTCCATATCCCTAAGGTGGACAAGCAAAGCCGTCTAAGCTTAATAGGTCGCACGATTCACTTATTGTTGTGTAACCTATCAATTATAGTAAGTAATTACCCACCACTTTAATATGTTAAAAAGAAAAAAAAAACAAAAACAAAAAGGAAAGAAAATAGCTGCTACTTGCCTTCAACATAAGTTATTATTCTTTATATACATATAAATGATAGATTGAGATGTATATGAAATGAATTGATAAATTATTGAAGAGCGAAGATGCAATATTAATTTCTTTTAAAATAAATATCATACAAATAAAACCTTTCTCCTAAAAGAGAATAGGCCCAAACGATATATAATAAAAATTCTATTACATTTTCTTAATATTCATTAAATTCAATTAGATCATTACCATTATTATCTTTAACTTATTGACACATTAAAAATTATTACCAAATATGATTATTACAATCTAATACCCACATAATATATAGATAAAAACATTCTAAAAATTTTATAGCATTATCTAAATATTCTAAAAATTCTATTAAATTATCACTATTATTATCACGTATTATTTAGGACATAACAAAATTATTAAACTACCATTCACAATCATAAACCGTTAAATAATACCATTCCTAACATTCTATAGTATTATCCAAAAAGTATATAAATTCTAACAACTCATTACCATTGTTATCTAAATTTTTTTGAGACATAAAATTTTAGACAAACATAAGAAAATTTATATCATTAGTCCTCTAGTACGTGGTGTTGTATTACCAAAAACACATGGTACCTTTAAATCCCCTTTAGACTAGAAGCTCGTAGCCTCGGGTTTCCAACCAATATACTTTAGTAACTAATTAATATAAATATTCTTAAAGCATTCAACATTAAACAAAAGATAAAATTATTAGAAGAAGTTGAATATTAAACCATCACAGGCAGCTGAGACAAAACTAGTAAAGTATTATGCATACATAAATATTAAAGAACATTAAAAATAAATCATCATAGGCAGCTAAGCCAAGACTAGTGGAGTATTATGCATACATAAACATTAAAGAATATTAAAAATAAACTACCATAGGCGATATAACCTATTGATTATGAGGTTTGATCATAAACATAAACATATAATGGAGATTTCCCTCATAAGATGAACATAAAAGATTAATAAAACAAAATTTTCATTTCATTAATTTGAAAAGTATTTACAAAACAAAAGCATTACACATAGATCATTTGCTCAAAGGGAAACCTTAAAGAGAAACATTGAAGGTATAAGAAGGAATATTAAAATATGATCTTATACCTTAGGATAGAAGCATATGTACACTTCTCTATTAGAAGAAAGAAGAAGAAAGAATGTATAGGAGAAGAGAGGAAGGTATAGGAAGAAAAGAGAAAATTCAGATGAAAAGAGAAATGGAGAGGAAAGAGATATAAGGAGTGATGAAAATAGGATGTGTCAAGAGGAGAAATGAGGGTCATTATATAGAAAGAGAGGCCGACAATTCACTATTCATGAATAGTGTAAAGTGGCTGACATATCACTGTAGAAACAATAAAAACAGGAGATAGTTTACTGTAGTAAACATAGTAAACAGTAAAAAGTCATGAAAGAATATCATTATGTTAGAAATGAAATCCGATGTCATTATGACATCATTGTGATGTTGATGTGCACTGTAACGCATGTGTAAGTATATTCCTGCAACTATTTTACAGTACAAAAGTACATAGATTAAAAATTCATTGGAATACATTCAAAAATGCAAAATATATACATTCAAGGATCTCCTAAATTTATCTCATAGCAATCATCTTTATTAGTGTCGTCGCTGTGATGAGAGCTGGATGTTGAATTTGAGGTTGATCCTTTGGTTAATTCATTGAGACTTGCCAGTGCCTTTTCCAAAACCTGCTTCATTTGATCTGAAGAGCTTACACTTGCTAAAGAAGACATTAAAATCCCTTATCGTGGAAAAATGGCATTGGAGCATTTGTTGGAACAATTGAAGAATTCCCATTAGGAGTTTTAATCCAAGTTAGGATGGATTCTTCTTTAGCTTTATTCCACATCTTAAAGCTATCCTACCATTTTATCTTAAACCTTCTAATTAAAATGGTAGAATCTGTAGCATTGTTAGTTTTGTTGTAAAAAAACCATGTCATTACACATGGGACACTAATATGCATGAAATAAAGCACATCCGATTTAAAAAATTTTTCATGGGTCAAAGGTTTGTAATTATTAATGAAAACGTTAAATCCTTTACAGGCATTTTCGTAGAGAATTTCATTTGTGACTCCAAACTCATCTCACCAGTGTACAAACCAGTAAGGTAGGTTGTTTATGGAACAATTTCCAAACTCTTCCTACTAGCGTGCAAATCAATAAGGCAGGTTGTTTGGAACAATTTTAAAAAAATATTAACCAAATGTGTGATCGCTTGAAATTCATTTAGAAAAAAGCATTCCACTAAGCCTATTTATAATCATAATATTTATAAAGAGCTAGGTATTTTGGTTGTGGATCCATTAGAGACATTTGAAATTTAATGGGCATTATTGGATGATTATGCTATTCATTAAGGTTTATGATCTTATGAATTCTGGCTATTGAATAATTAACCATCCCATCTTTTTCAAAATGTTTGAATGAAATAGATCCAGGTTCACTTAAGATTCTCTCATAAAATTTGATTGGTTTACAGTAATCATATGGAACATAAGAAAAATCTTTAGTAAAGATTTTTCTTGCATATTCAAAAAGGATCTTTTTCATACATATCCTTTTCAACTGAAAAGACATATTTGAAAATTCCCTTTGTCAAAAATTTTGATTTCTGAGGAACAATTTTTCCTAACAAGGATGCTATTTCAGTAATTTCTATGTTCTGATTTCATATTTGATTGTCCACTTGAAGTGGAATTGTTTCTTCTATTGGTTGAATCCTTGGAATCATTGGGGGAACATTCTTTGGTTGTAGAGGAATTAAGAGTAATCTAAGGAATTCAGATGTAATTGTAGCATTGGACATTTCAGAAGTATTTTCATTGGATTGTATTTGGTGTACATTTTGATAGCCAATAGGTATCATTCAATTGCAAGGTATTTCCTATCATTCTAAGGGAATCTATTTGTGATTCATTATTAGGTTTTGGCATTGGATCATTCTTAGAAGGTTTTGAGGATGATGATTCATCCTTAATCATTAATGAAACATTTAGGTTTTTTGCAGCTTCAAGCCATGACCGAATGTTGGTTAGGTCTTTCTTTCGAGGTTTCTTCCCCTTTCCTTGGTCCCTTTTGGGAGGCATATCTCTATAGAAATTTACGGGTAAAGAAATCAAGATGAGAATTGGAAGATCCATTGACATACTCCATTTCGAAATCAAAAACAGATAAATTGATTACCATCTAGCAAAAATCTGTTTTAAAGTAATATTTTGAACATCTCTTAATAAAACATTTTTAGCAGATTTACAATTAATTCTTAAAAGAAATTTATTATTTAACAAATCTCCTTGAGATTTGGAAATTGTTAAAACATTAAGATTAGGAAAATATTAAGAGATTACACAAAATATTAAGATTAGGAAAGAAATTTGAAACATAATTTAAACTTCTTAAAAATCTTTGAAGTTGATTATTATCCTTAATTTCATTAGGAAATTTAGACGTAAATTCTATTAATCTTTAGATTAGAATTATGGTGCCATTATATATGTGAAATCCGAAGAATCTAACCTTAGTTTAAAATAAACTAATCTTATACGGTAACACAACTAAACCATTCTTTTTGACAATATTAGTAAAAATTTTAATATGCTTAAAATGTTGATCTATATTAGATGAAAATATTAGCCTATTTTGAATAATCATTAAAATTTTCATTCATTGTTCTCTGAAATTCAGAGGAATCATTTTTCAAATCAAATAGCATGACATTCAATTCGTATTGTCCAAATAAAACAGTGAAGGCAGTTTTATACCTATCGTTCTCATTAATTTGAATTTCCTAAAATCGAGATTTTAGATCAAACTTTAAAAATATTTTAGTATTATGTAATCTATTAAGTAAGTCTGTTTTATTAGGTATTGGATATCTAATCCATTTTAGAGTATTATTAAGAGTTTTATAGTTAATTATTAACCTAAGTACACCTCTCTTAATTTCAGCATTTTTATTAATATAAAAAGTTGAACAACTCTAAGGAGATTTACTCTTACGAACTAGTTTTTTATTGAGTAAATCATTAATTAAGGACATCATTATTCATTTGGAAAGGTCTTGTCTTAGTAGGAATGTTTTTCTCATTGAAATTATTTTCATAAGGCAAATCTACCATGCGAGATTTATAATCCCAAAAAGCATTAAGTAATGTTGAATATATTGAATTTTTTATTTTTAAATTAATAAAAGGTGTCTCTAAAATAACATTTTTTTTAAAATATTTGACAAGAATAAAAGTGGTTTTATATGAAACATTATTTTTCAAAATTTCAACATTAGACAATTTGAATTTAATCTACAATTTATTACTATATGTAGATTTTAAAGATTGGGTTACTTTTTCAACATATTTTGTTGGAATTAAACCTTCTTTAATACAATATAAATCAGCACCAGTGTCAAATAATACAGTTGTTTTTAAAATAAATTCATTATTAATCCTGATTATGATATTAATAATCCATTTTCTTGTTGTTACTTCAACAAGTTGCGTTAGATAATCAGAATTATAAAAAATTTGTTGAATATTATCATTATTAGAGGCTTTTGCATTAGTACTAGGTTTTGAATTATTTTCAGAATATTCTTGAATGATCATTTTCTATTTTAATTCAAGAAAATCTTTTTGAAGTTTTAATTGTATTAATTTTAATTCTTTTATTCTTATTTTTTAATATTAATTTCATGATGAAGATCATTTACATAGATATGTTTTCTTTGTGATTTTTTACCATTTTCAAGGATTTCATTAGGATTGTATGATAACTTATTTGTAAGTGAAAGAGTAGTTTTATTGACATTTTTTAAATAATTAAATTTTTCATTATCATTGGTCATTAGATCAATTTTTTGAAGAATTTCTTCTTCTTCATTTGTTAAAACATTTAATTCTTTTTTATCTTCAAAAGATGTTGATATAAATTCAATGTCATTGACTCGAATTCCATCATCATTTTCTTTTTCAGGTGTAGAGGACTCATTATCGACCATAATTTGTAAAATACTTTCTATTGTTTATTTATCAAAATTTAATTCATTGATTTTATTATTGATTTTACAGTAATTTACAATATGACCAATTTCCTTATATTTATAGCATCTTAATTGTTTATAGGATTTCTTCTTATATTTTTTACCTATTAGTTTCTTTTCATTTTCAAATTTTTTAAGAGATTTATTCATAAAATTTCTTATTGGTTTTTTATACGAACATTAAGAACATTGTGAGTGTGAATGTTTTATATTCTTTTTCTTCTTTTTATCAATAAAAAAGGATCATATTGAGCACAAAAGTCACCTAAACTTTAACATTTCATGTGTTGTTTATTTTTTAATTTTTTTGCAATCTTATTGTTGTACACAAATTGGTTCTAATTTTGTAAACATACGATACTAATTCTCTATATGACAAATTATCATAAGGAATTTCACCATTATTTTCTTCTTGGGTTTTATTTCTATCCTGTTCTCCTATTAACTTAGGTAAACTAATTAAAAACTTTTCTTTCTAGAAAGGCTGATTGTAGTCATTCCTAAGAAGAATTCTTTGAAATAATATATTCTTATATTGATGGAATTCTCTTAAGGACTTACATTTCATATTGGACAACAAATCTAAGGTTTTATCCCTAATGTATGAAAGATCTCTTATGAAATGTTGATTAATTGAGAAAATTAAAGTATTAATTATGTCTTGAATTGGTTCATTATTTTCATTTAGAATTCTCATTCCATTTTCATAAGTTTTATATCATGTTAAGATATTAAATTGTTGTTCCTCAGTGAGATAGTTATTCCACCATCATTTTAATTGTCCAGTAAAATCAGAAATTAAAAGTAATGCTATCCGATAATCAATAACATTAGGAATTGTTTTATTAGTATTAGAAAACATTATTATTTGATTAAGAATATTAAAAATTTTTTGTTCTAAGAATCTATCTATGTTCCATTTATATGTGGATCTTATAGAATATTTATTCTGATCGTTATCATTCTTTTGTTCAAAAATTATATTAGCAGGAGTTGCTCTTTAATAGTATAAATTTTTAGGCTCTTTCCAATTAATTTTGTTAATTTCATCATTTGACTCATTAATGTTTATGTCTTTTAAAGAAATATTGGACATTATATCATTAATCGAATCATTATTACTTTCATCAAGGACACTAAGTTCTTTAAAAGAGTATCATCTATGATAATACCTCTTAATTTTGATGAGTTAATTGGTGTTTGCACTATTAAAATATCAATTGATTTTTATGAAGACAAAGTTTTTTCTTTAACCATTTTATTTTTCATCTTTTTTTTTTCCTTTCATCTAAGGTTTTTAAAAATTCATTACTTAGATTTTTTTGCATTTCGAAAGGTTTAAATAAAAGGTACATTTTTATTAGTTTTATTGGTTATAGTTTTCTCTTAAGTTTTATTTATTTCATTATTAATCACATTTTCCATTTTGTCTAATTGTTTTCCAAAATATTAGTTAGTAAAAATTATTTTGGTTTATTACTTTTTTAATACCTGAGCCTTCTTCTTCTATAACATTTTTAAAAGGTGCAAGTGTTATTTCAATGTTTTTATGTGTAGATTTTATATTATTAAGTGGTGAATGATTTGATTTTATTATTTATCAATCATTTAACTTTCGTTTAAAACGTTCATTTACAACATTAATTTATTTAGGTTTCAAATAATATTCTTCAAATCATCCGAAAAAAAATATTTAAGAACCAACTTCATCCATGAAATTATAATATTTATCTTTTATTTGTTTGATAACATTTTTAAATGTTTGAAAATACCATTCTCTAATTTTCTTATTTTTTGGTGAATTAAACTCTTTATTTAGGAGAATCATATCTAGTTCAAAAAGTTTTTCTAAAACATTAAGTGATGGACACCTATTATTGAATCGGAGGGTTCTTTATATTCTGGTTCATTGCTAAATTAGTAAACTGGCCTAGTTATACCTGATCTATTATTGATTATTCTAAAAATTGAAGGATTATCCTAAACATTTGGTTGAACTTTGGATTAGACATTAAATGGTGAATGAATTATAGGTGGAGGTGGAGGTGGGGGTAGATCTACTGATCTCTTAGAAAAAGATGACGTTGACCTTATTTCTAAAGGCCTTCTAAGTTAATCTAAATATCTCTTAGCAAATTGAATTGTTACTTTATCTTTAGGATGTTGAACTACATTAGAAGGTTCGATATTGTACATTGGTTGTTTTGAAAGTAGGTTGTCTACTTTCTATTGTTCAGGTAGATTAACCTGAGGCCATTGAATCATTCTAAGTATGGATACATTAGCTTTGGTTAGGTCTACTTGGATAAAAAGGATTTGTCTTTTCTTATCAGTCTTATGAGCTTTAGACCCAAAACTAGTTTTCATTAACTTAAAATAAATTCTATATATTACAGCCATTGGTAAAGCACATTTTATCATTCTACAATTATGTGTCTTAATTTGAAAAATTAGGGAATTCATTATGGTTCTATCCTTAAGACCTACTGTAACATTTGGATGACATTTAAATTGTATTAGATTAGTACTAAGACTAATCTCAATTAATGCGTGCATTGATCTTTCATAGTCTAGTTTCCTAGTATCTCTAAGAACCATAAACACTGAAGTATCTAAACCTAGATTAGTAAGAGGTTTAGCTCTTACTTGAACTAAGCTTATATGCATATAATTCTATTTTTTAGCATTTTTTTTGTTGATTCAACATTTGAAAGTTTTATTGTTGTTAATGAAAATTGATCTAATGACCAATGATAACGAAACACTTAATTACTTAAAAAATGTCAATAAAACTACTCTTTCACTTACAAATAAATTACCATACAATATTAATGAAATCCTTGAAAAAGGTAAAAAATCACAAAGAAAACCTATCTCTGTAAATGATCTTCATAATGAAATTAATAATCAAAAATAAGAAATAAAAGAATTAGAATTAATACAATTAAAACTTCAAAAAGATTTTCTTGAATTAAAATAGAAAATGATCATTTAAGAATATTCTAACAATAATTCAAAACTTGGTACTAATGCAGAAGCCGCTAATAATGATAATATTCAGCAAATTTTTTATAATTCTAATGATCTAATGCAATTTATTAAAGTAACAATAAGAAAATAGATTAATAATATCACAATCAAGATTAATAATGAATTTATTTTAGAAACAACTATACTATTTGACACTGGTGCTGATTTAAATTGCATTAGAGAAGGTTTAATTTTAACAAAATATTTTGAAAAAACAACCCAATCTTTAAAATCTACACCTGGTAATAAATTTTAGATTAAATTCAAATTGTCTAATGATGAAATTTTGAAAAATAATGTTTCATATAAAATTGCTTTTATTATTATTAAAAATTTAAAACAAAATGTTATTTTAGAGACACCTTTTACTAATTTAATTCAAACATTTTCTATTAATGATAAAGGAATTGAGACATCTTATCTCAAAAGGAAAATTGTTTTCAATTTTGTCTTGAAACCCCAAACCAAACATTTGAATGAATTAAAAAACAATTATATCTCAGAATTAAACTGTTTAATTGAATGTAAAGAAAAATATTTAATGTTTTTAAAAAATAATCTTAAATTCAAGAAAATTGAAACTTAACTTTCTAATGAAAATCTAATAAAAAGAATTCCTAATTTAGAATTTAAAATAAAAAATTCAATATATTCAGCATTACTTAATACTTTTTGGGATTGTAAATCTTGCATGGTAGATTTGTTTTATGAAAATGATTTTAATGAGAAAAACATTCCCACTAAGGCATGATCTTCCCAAATGAATAATGATGTCCTTAATCATTGTAAAAATGAAATTAACGATTTACTCAATAAAAAACTAATTCATAAGAGTAAGTCTTCATGGAGCTGTTCAATTTTTTATGTTAATAAAAATGCTGAAATTAAAAGAGGTATACCTAAGTTAATAATCAACTATAAACCTCTTAAAAATGCTCTAAAATGGATTAGATATTTAATACCTAAAAAAAAGAATTACTTAATAGATTATATAATGCTAAAATATTTTTAAAATCTGTTAAGAAATTCAAATTTTCGTAAATTCAAATTAACGAGAGTGATAGATATAAAACTGTCTTTACTGTTCTATTTAGACAATACAAATGGAATGTCATGCCATTTGGTTTGAAAAATACTTCTTTTGAATTTCAGAGAATAATGAATGAAATTTTTAATAATTATTCAAATTTTATAATTTTCTATATCGATGATGTTTTAATATTTTCATCTAATATAAATCAACATTTTAAACATATTAAAATTTTTATTAATATTGTCAAAAAGAATGATTTAGTTGTGTCACCATCTAAGATTAACCTATTTTAAACTAAGGTTAGACTCTTAGGATTTTATATACACAATAGCACCATAATTCCAATCCAAATATCAATAGAATTTACATCTAAATTTCTTAATGAAATCAAGGATAAGAATCAACTTTAAAGATTTTTAGGAAGTTTAAATTATATTTCAGACTTGTTTCCTAATCTTAATATTTTATGTAATCTCTTAATATTTTCCTAATCTTATTGTTTTAATAATTTCCAAGTTTTAAGGAGATTTGTTAAATAATAATTTTTTTAAAAAAATTGATTGTAAATTTGCTAAAAATGTTTTATTAAGAAATGTTCAAAATATTGCTTCAAAATAGATTTTTGCTATATGGTAATCAATTTTATCTGTTTTCGATTTTGAAATAAAGCATATCAATAGATCTTCCAATTCTCTTCTTAACTTCCTTACCCATGAATTTTTGCAGAGAGATATCTCCCAAAAAGAACAAAAGAAAGGGGAAGGAACCCCGAAAAAAAGACCTGACCAACTTTCGGTCATGGCTTAAAGCTACAAAAAACCCAAATGCTTTGTTAATGATTAAGGATGAATCATCATCCTCAACCCCTTCTAAGAATGATTCAATGCCAAAACCCAATAATAAATCACAAATAGATTTCCTTAGAATGATAGGAAATACCCTGCAATTGAATAAGATCTATTGGCTATCAAAATGTGCATAATTCCATACACAATCCAATGAAAATACTTCTGAAATGTCTAATGTTGCAATTACACTTAAATTCCTTGTATGACTCTCAATTGCTCTCCAACCAAATAATGTTCCCCCAAAGATTCTAGGGATTCAACCAATGGAAGAAATAATTCCACTTCAAGTGGACAGTTAAAGAAGAAATCAGAATATACAAATTATTAAGGTAGCATCCTCATTAAGAAAAATTTTTCCTCAAAAATCAAAATTTTTGACAAAAGGAATTTTCAAATATGTTTTTTCAGTTGAAAAGGATATATATGAAAAAGATCCTTTTGAATATGTAAGGAAAATCTTTACTAAAGATTTTTCTTATGTTCCATATGATTACTATAAACCAATCCAATTTTATGAGAGAATTTTGAGTGAAATAGGATTTGTTTCATTCAAACATTTTGAAAAAGATAGGGTAGTTAATTATTTAACAGCCAGAATTCATAAGGTCATAAATCTTAATGAATGACGTAATCATCCAACAATGCCCTATTAAATTTCAAATGTCTCCAATAGAACCACAACCAAAATATCGAGCCCTTTATAATTATTATGATTATAAACAGGTTTTGTGGAATGCTGTTTTCCAAATGAATTCCAAGTGGTCACACACTTGCTTAATATTTTTTGAAAATTATTCCACAAACAACCTACCTTACTGGTTTGCACATTGATGAGATGAGTTTGGAGTCACAAATGAAATTCTCCATGAAAATGCCTGTAAAGGATTTAACGTTTTCATTAATAATTACAAACCTTTGACCCACCAAAAATGTTTTAAATTGGATGTGCTTTATTTCATGCATATCAATGTCTCATGGGTAATGACATGGTTTTTTTACTACAAAATTGATAGTACTACATATTCTACCATTTTAATTAGAAGGTTTAAGATAAAATGGTAGGATAGCTTTAAGACGTGGAATAAAGTTGGAGAAGAATTGATCCTCACTTGGATTAAAACTCACAATGGGAATCTTCAGTTGTTTAAACAAATACTCCAATCCCTTTTTTCACGATAAGGGATTTTAAATGTCTTCTTTAGCAAGTATAAGCTCTTCAAACTAAACAAAGCAAGTTTTGGAAAAAGGCACTAGCAAGTCTCAATGAATCAACCAAAGGATTAACCTCAAATTTAACGTCCAACTCTCATCATAGCAGCGACATTAATGAAGATGATTACTACGAGATAAATCTAGGAGATCCTTGAATATATGCATTTTATATTTTTGAATATATTCCAATGAATTTTTAATCTATGTACTTTTGCACTGTAAAATAGTCGTAGGAATATACTCACACATGTATTATAGTGTACATTAACATCACAATGGTGTCATAATGACATTAGATTCCATTTTTGACATAATGATATTCTTTCATGACTTTTTACTGTTTACTATGTTTACTACAGTAAACTATCTCCTGTTTTTATTGTTTCTACAGTGATATGTCAGCCACTTTACACTATTCATGAATAGTGAATTGTCGGCCTCTCTTTCTATATAATAACTCTCATTTCTCCTCTTGATACATCTTCTTTTCATCACTCCTTATATCTCTTTTCTCTCCATTTCTCTTTTCATCTGAATTTTCTCTTTTCTTCCAAAACCTTCCTCTCTTCTCTTGTACATTCTTTCTTCTTCTTTCTTCTAATAGAGAAGTGTATATATGCTTCTCTCCTAAGGTATAAGATCATATCTTAATATTCCTTCTTATACCTTCAATGTTTCTCTTTAAGGTTTTCTTTTAAACAAATGATCTATATGTAATGCTTTTGTTTGTAAATACTTTTTAAATTAATGAAATGAAAGTTTTGTTTTATTAATCTTTTATGTTCATCTTATGAGAGAAATCTCCATTATTAAGTGGGTGTAACTCCATAAGATTTATTTTTATATTTATATGTTTATGTTTATGATCAAATCTCATAATCAACAGGTTATACTGCCTATGGTGGTTTACTTTTAATGTTCTTTAATGTTTATGTATGCATAATATCCCATTAGTCTTGGTTCAACCGCCTGCGATGGTTTAATATTCAACTTCTTCTAATAATTTTATCTTTTGTTTAGTGTTGAATGCTTTAAGAATATTTATATTAATTAGTCAGTAAGATATATCGGCTAGAAACCCGAGGTTGTGAGTTACTAGTCTAAATGGTGTTTATAGGTATCTTGTGCTTTTGGTAATACAACGCCACATACTGGAGTACTAATGATATAAATTTTCTTAAGTTTGTCTAAAACTTTATATCTCAAAAAACTTTAGATAATAATGATAATGAGTTGTTAGAATTTACATACTTTTTGGATAATGTTATAAAATTTTTAGAATGATATTATTTAATGGTTTATGATTGTGAATGGTAGTTTAATAATTTTGTTGTGTCTTAAATAGTACATGATAATAATGGTGATCATTTAATAGAATTTTTAGAATACTTTGATAATGCTATAGAATTTTTAGAAAATTTTTATCTATATGTTATGTGGGTATTAGATCGTAATAATCCTATTTGGTAATAACTTTTAATGTTTCAATAAGTTAAAGATGCTAATGATAATGATCTAATTAAATTTAATGAATATTTAAAAGATACAATCATATATATACTTTTCTCAATGGTAAGAGGCTATCCACCATCTTATTGCTTTGCCCATGGAATAACCTTGACTAGAGGGCAGCTGATCACCACTTGTGGATTGTAATTTTGAGTAAGATAAGTTTATAATTGTATATATTAACCGTTATATATTATGCTTTTGTTCTATGTTAAATCTTAATTCGTTTTCATTAGCCTTGGGATGGCTTTTAAGACCCCTACCTTTGTTCTATTTGTTTTTAACCTCTTTTATAAACTTTTAATAATTTATATAATGTTATGTAATTAAATATACACATCTAAGACACAAGTATGCAAAGTGTCCAAAATAAAAATACAAATATACAAAATGTCGAACGCAGAAATATATAATATATAAACTATCAAAACAAGAAAGAAAAAAAAAATTAGAGTGAGTAAAGTGAAATTCACTCTAGTTTTGTTATGGTGCATAAAAGTAGAAGAATGGGTACGCACTAAATTATATATAGAAAAATTATTGCCTTGAATAGGGAACTTTTTTGTGCAGCTATCTCATTTTTCTTAGGTTGTACTATGTTTTCAATTTTCAACGACTTAAAAGTAGCACTTTATTATGATTGGATAAATAGCAAATTGATATCTAAGAAACTATACATACTTCCAACGAAATTGAAAGATTTCCGGTTAGAGTTATTTATAGTAAAAAAATCGTCATTTACAAGTGGATATGCGTATTAGGAAGTAAATAATTAAACAAATAAATTATTTATATAGATCATTTGAATAGATACGATATTTTATGTGAAAGTTATCATATATCAAGTAAAAACAAACACATTTCTATAAAATAGCTCCACAAAACTTCTCTCCTTGTGTAACTTCTTATACCTTACTTTTTTGAAGACCACCGCATGTCTTTTTTTAACTTCTCTAATTGTGATTTCTTTGTATTCCTTATTTTATATAAAACATTACCATAATATTTTAGAATATACTAAAACCAGCTTATCTCCATTAATAATATAATAAATATTTGATTTTTTGGACTTTTAGTTTTTTTTTTCTTTTAATGTCTTGGCTTTATTAGCTTTCTGTTTGAGTTTTTCTAGGTATTTCTTGCACCATTTTAAATCTACTAAAGCATGTACTTCTAATTAGTTGAGGGACGCTTTGACACGTCATAATTGTCTCACCTTTTATACAAGAAAATTATTATCGTAGACATGAGAAAAGAACTTTTTCTAATAATTTAAAAGACGGAGTATTTCAATTAGAAAAATGAAGATACCACGACAAAATGTGAGCTAATAAAATTGGATTAACATTTGTTGTCCCATATTTATTATTGCAAGCGCCAATCACATTCAAATATATATTGAGATAAAAAATTAATATTTAATTAGAAAAGTTTGTTATATTAAAAGAAATACACATTTGACATTAAAATTGGAGACAATAAATATTTATCATGTAAATTTAATACTTTTTCCATGATCCAAATAAACCACTTTGGGTTTGAGAGAGGGAGAGAGATATTTGGGATGGAAGAAAAAAATAGATGGATCAATAATTTATCAATTTTTAAACCTTTTATTATAAAAGTGTAATATATAAAATAAATAGATTTATATAGTCTTTTATTTAGCGAATATATGATTTCGTGTTACATGGTTAAAATAAGTAAATCATTGATTTAACTATCTTGGAGCACCTAGTACCGGAGAAGAAAGAAGGAGGACCCGATGTCACGTCAGAGAATCAGAGATCACGGGGGCCGAGAAATCCGGCACCGGCGGAGGAGTCGTACGAGTACGAAACAGAGAGGAGAGGGTAAGGGGGGAGGGAGGGAGAGAGAGAATATGATTACAGCTTCGAGCTTCCATTTTGTTTTGTTTATCGGTGCGTCTGGAAACAAAGCGTGCAAATTACAATGAGAAGAGCAGCCAACCGAATTATTGCTTCTCCCGCTGCCCGACATAATTATGTTGTCGGGACTCTCCTTGTCTTTCAATTCCTTCTTATTCCCATCTACTTGCAAATGTGGTTCATTCAATGCATTTCAGAAATCGTGCACTAGACCTCAACTTGGATTTCCAACGCCTTATCTTGTTTCACTTAATCCTTCTATAAATCGAACCATGTCCTATGGATTGCCAGATCGAAGATGTTGTAAAGATTGGCCGTAAAATAATCAAATGGATGTTGTTAAAAGATGAAGCGATGAATCCATACCACATCACGTGTTCGTTTTGTGCAGGAATATACTGTAATGAAAAGCTTTAAGTAAATAATTATAAAACTGAAGTTAATAATTAATTAATAAAAGAATTAAAGAAAAATAAAGGAGTTTATTATTTTCAAATATTTGTATAGTATGTAAATAGACGTCAAGTATTAGATACAATATTGTTTAGGAAAAATTTAAACTTTCCATTAACTCCATTTCAAACAAACACATCTTCTTCACTAAAAATATTTCGAGACTTTTCTAAAAGACTTGCAATTCTTAACTTAATCCCAAACCCTAAATCCCTAATCAAGATTTACGTTATTGAAAGGAAAATTTAACAAGAATTAATCTTTCTTTCATATTCAAGTGCTAAGAGTTACGAGGAATTCGATTATATTAGAATATGAGCTTTAAGTACAGGATATATATTTGATGGATGTATGTAATAGGTTAGTATATAAACCAAACTAAGTGAAACTCAAACTTAATTATTTTGCTAATTGTACTTGGCTTCGACCATCTACTGGTTGAGTCTAGTGGTATTGGTGAAGCATCTATTGATATTTGTGCGATGCTGTTCCATGTGAAATCTTGTACTGAAAGGACCTATGTAAATTTAGAATAGTTTTTATACTTAAATGTTGGGGAGTATCCAACACCAATACTTATATAGTACTTATATATTGCATGTTAGAGGTTGTGAGTAATCTCAAGTCTTATGATGTTAAAACCGTGTTGTTTATGGACTTAAATAACAAGATTAAAATGGTAGTTTGTTGATGAATTACTTGTGTTTCACACATATTTGTATGGTATCTTGTACTGTTCGTTAGCTTATCTTATAGGGTTGTTGTTTCTCAACTGTAGAATTGGGTTATGAAATATGCGGTGAGGTTTGTGTTGATGATTCCAGTTATGACTATCTTTATTATGATGAGGAGGGAGACTTCTATTATCATGATGATGGAGCTGAGATGCTGTAGATTAGTCTTAGGAGTAAACTTTGAGGATTCATGTTTATTTCTGTTGTATTTATTTATTTATTTATGAGACATAAGTGGTTATGAAGTCACTTGCGACTCAAGTTGCTAGTTTTTAGTAGTTTAATTGTTGTTGGAGTTATGAGACTCCAATTTATGAATTTAGTGTTTTTTCGAATTCTAAGTTTTTGGAGTTGTGATAGTTTTTACAGTTATGTTATTATGCTTGGCATTGGAGATTGAGTAATTGACATCTCACTCCAGTTGCAAGTTTAAGGTTACTACTTTTGAGTTAGTAGGTTTAATGAAAAATATTAGACTATAGACAGGTACATGAACTTTTGAGTTGGTAGGTTTAATGAAAAATATTAGACTGTAGACAGGTACATGATCTCTATATGCCTTAGTGTATTTGCCTTTAAGGTTGACACACAGTAAAGTTATGGCACCCTAGATTCTAGAGCGCTACAATAATAATTATTTCCCAATAGTTTTTTGAGATTTTATAGCTAGAATTAGAAATATGCTAAAAATGACTAAAGAATGGCTTATTTTATTTTATTTATTAAGGAATAGTAATGTTTCATTTTGCAATTGTTGATTGTGGAATCAACTAGAGTAACCAGGTGTAGATGATTCTTAATGTTATACATACTGTCTACTCATGTTCATGAAGACCCTTTGATACTTAAGTTAGTAAGGAGAGATTGTAATTATTATGAAGATGTATGTGTTAAAGTGTTTTGGTGTTCTTAGGGAACTTTCATGAGTGTTCGAGGTGATGTGTGTATGTAGAAAGCTGAGAGAACCAAGAGAAAGATAATGTACCTTTAGCCCCTTGCCCTATTTATAATGTAAGGAGGTTACCTACTAAGGACGCATGTTAAGTTGAGGTTTGGTCATTTTCGTCGTCTATAAGGTATACGCCTCGTAAGGAGGATAGAACGACTCTTCAAGTTGGTTGGCCATGAATATGTTGGCAATCATGTTTGAAATTTAGGAAGCCGATATGTCCAAGGCTTCTAGATTGTTGGTAAAGGCAATTAATGAGGAGAAAGGGTGAGGAAAAGGACAAAGGTGCTATTTAGGAAGGATGTTTCCTAGGCTCCAAGCTATACATGGGTCCCTCGTTGTGTACTCGTGAGTAAGTAGGTGACCTTAGCCAACTAGACGCGCATCAAGGGGTCGAAGAGACTTTGAAGTGCTCGAGATGGCCATGGTGTTTGGATGGATGAGCAAGTGGCATGCTAATTGATGAGTGGCTTAAGTAGGGACAAAGTGCTCGGTCTTATCAAAGTGCTCAAGCTCCCAAGTAGGCAATTAAAGGTTGAGCAGAGCTCGTTTACTGGGTTAATTGGGTGCATAAAAGGACTACTTGGGGCGCTTAAGCAACATATGGGCCTTGGTTCGTGCTTGGACTAGGCCTTAGCAGCATAAGCCCAAAATGGTCTATCAATAGCAACATTTTAGGCTTCATCAATGGCACAAACAAATTAATTCCTTTTAATCTAAGCACAGACTTTGCTTTTTATTTTCCTGATCTCCATAAATCCTTAATATAACAATAAGCAAAATATAAAATAATACTAATGTGGTCATATATTCAAGCAATCAAATCCAAGTATCTAATTCAAGTTTCTACATATAGACCACAAGAAAATGAAGCTAAAAAATGTTGGCCATATTCTTAGATGTGTTCTTGAGGAAGAGGAGACATCAGAGAGATGTACATGGTCAATGTACACGACCTTGTTCTTCAATAATACAAGCATATTCTCTATCTACATGAGTGTGTCGTTTATGACTAATTTTGTAAGTTTTGTTAGTTGCAAAGTAAGTTTTCCTTATTTGTAATTTACCCTCTATTAATCGTAAATATATTCTATTTAAAGGCTTGTAAACAATATTGTAAACACTCTTTGGTTATTGAATGTTTGCATAAAACTTTTTCTCAATTGCTTTGTGTTATCAACCTATGTTATAGACTGTAGCTGTCGAGCCTGATTTTTTCCTGGTTTTTATTATTTTCTTTAACATGGTTAGTATTAAACTTTAACTCGTTTAATATTAACTCTTGACTAAGAGTTAAGAAAAACTTAGTTTTTCTTTTGAAAATGGCTCGGAATCACAACTCGACTGGAGTCAGAAAAAAGAGTAAGTTAGATTAAATCGATTGGGTGGACCGATTTAACTTAATCATTAGTCTAATTGGAAAACCAATTTAAAAAAGGTTTTAAACAATCAAAGATTAAGTTCAGGGGCTAATCTTTTAAATTCTTACGGGTACTATTCCTAACTTTTTAAATTTAGATTTACTTTTCAAAATATCCTATAAGGAATTTAACTAATTCACAAGTAAAAAAAAAAAAAAAATCTATTGAAAAATTATCTAAAGTGGGAAAAATGGTTTTTTTTTTTCTTATTTTAAGTCACTCCATAATTGTTTCAAATATCTATATACTCACTATTCGGAATCAGATTTTCATAGTTTATTTAGAAAACATTAGCGAGTTAGTTGATTTAATTCTAGAAATAATCAGTGATAAGTTTTTTAGCCATTTTACTTTTATTTAAAGAAAATTTTCTAAAAAAGGGTCCTAATTTAAGCGTTTTATTTTCATTCTAAAAAACAGCCCTAATTTTAGAAAAGGGTTAATTATTTTTATTTATTTGGAAAACAATTTTTCTAAGTGATAAATGATTTTTTATTATTTTATTTATTTTATCATTTTCTTTTTTCTTTATGTTTTATCGATGAAATTAAAAATGAACTAAACTTACCTATTTCTCTCTTTTTTTCTTCCTTTTCCTTCTTTCCTTTTTTTTTTTTTTCTTTTTCTTTTTGAGATTTTTTATAGTTACAATTACAATAGGTAAATAAATTTACAACAAAAAAAAAAAAAGTAAAACAAAAGAAACAAACAAAGCAACAAAAGGGTTGGACTAAGAAGACAGTAGGAGCACAAGTTAGAAATGTGGGCTCAGGTCGGATCTTTAGACCTGGTTTGGGTCTTCATGTGCGCAGCATGTTCGTCAAGTAAGGAAGCTCCTAGGCAGTGGCATAGCTTGTCTTAAGTAGTTTTAAATGGCAAATCAAGCAAGGAAGGTGGTTTTCATGTGTATTTGATTGGGCTTAGTGGGTTTAGGAATGGCACCATGCAATATCGTGGTTGTTTTGGTGGTTAATGGAGAGTAGTGGCGATGGTAATGGACAAAGGGTTTAGTTATTGCTCCTATTAGCTATGGAGTGGGTCAAAGAGAGAGAGGGCAACGATATAGGTATCATAGCCATTAGATGGGAGAGAAAGAGAGGATCGAGGGTTGGTGTTGTAGCCTCTTGCTATAGGTGTTGTGTTTTTATGTGTGTTGTATGTGGTGGATGGACGGGCAGTGAAGAAGTGGCTATTTTGGTTAGCGTTGAGTTTAGTTGCTACCGTAGTAGAGGTGATCGAATGGAGTGTAGCAGTTGTGGATGGTAAGGTTGACGTTGGCGCGTGGTGGTTGTTGGTCTCTGGTGTCAAGGGTTTGCTATTTGTGGGTTCGAGTGATGAAGTTAGGGGGTTCGTTGTGTTGTTGGGTGTTGCTGTTGTTGTTTGGTTTTGATGAGAGAGAGGGTTTGAAGAGGGTAAGGGTTGTATGGTGTGCAGATGTTCGTAGATGGGTGTATTACTGTGCATGGAGCTTAAGTGGATGGTAAAGAGGAAGTGATCGTCGGTGTTAGGTTTATTTACTCAATTCTCGTTTGGTCGAAAAATTGGGGTTGAGGATGGAGTATATGTTGGGTTCAATTAAGATTAAGTTTAGTCATGTTGTTGGTTCAAAAACAGATTGTTTTTTCCTTTATGTATAGTATGAGAAAGAGGATGGTTAATTGTAACAATGGAGCTTGGTCAAGTGAGAGAGGATCAAATTTGAGGGGCTGGTTTCTATTGTGCCTTTGGTGTGAAAGGGAAGATGGTTGATTGTGACAATGGAGCTTAGTCGTATAAGGAAATGGACATTAATGATTGATTCACCATCAATGTTAAATCTCGGATCTTCCTCTTTTTTTCTTACTTTTCATTGTCGATTTGAATACGAAAACAAATGAATTTGGACTCATTTTTTCTCTTGATTTGAAGAAGGCCATGTGGAGTGTAAGATTAGATTAGTGAATCATGTGTTCACATGCGACAGATGCATAAAAGATCAAGCCAAAGTAAGGGGTGTAGACTGGGTTTGTGTAAGACTGTTGTGGAAATGAAGGGAAAATAAGGGAAAGATAGGGAAAGGGAGAGAAAGAGCTTACTAACATGGCCAAACCATTGCGTGCCATGCATCAGGGATTGATATGTAGCCCCTTGCTACATATACTTTGCTATGAGAAAAAAAAAAAGAAAAGAAAAGAAAAAGGCACAAAATGCTTGTTAAGAGATTTGAACCTAAGACCTCTAGTGCCAATATCAAAGTTAAGTCCAAGTGTAGTATTATCAAGTCATTAACATGTATATGTGTAATTAAATTGCATATATGGACCAAGTCGGCTTGAACTAAATTTAAATCTAAACTCAGGCCTAAAATCCCCTTTGTTAATTTTATTATTTAAGGCCCAAAAAAGCACTAAAGCTATTAAAATTTTCTATTCTTAATTTAAACTACCTCCTTTTCTCTCTCTCTCTCTCTTTTTATTTTCTATTTTTTTTTTCATTTTCTTTAAATTTTCTCTCTTTTTTGTATTTTCTAGATTTTCTATTTTTTGTTATTTCTTTTCTAAGTTTTTGTGTTTTTTTTAAATTATGATCCTTTACCTTATTCCTAAAATTCTACAATTATAGGAGGGAAAAAAATGAAGTATTTACAGTGACAATAACCCTTTTTGTTTTATTCATTTGTGTATTATATTAGATGTATGATTTGAAAACCTGTTATTGTAATTTTTTAGTCATATTGCATTATAATCACAGATCAATTGTTTTCCAAATCTATAAGTTTTATCATTTCTAAGAATTGATTAAAACCATTTAGATTATTAAATTAGTGTTACATATTAGATTCAATACTTTTTCATATTACTTATGTTTTCCCATTTACATTCATATAAAAAACCCCAAAAGATATTTCCTTTCCTCTGTTTTAAACCTTAAATCTACAAAAATCGAGCCTTTTAATTTGTTGTGTGATACTGGTGGATGCTTAGACTCGATTATCGAATTTGGGTCACATCATTTTTGGTATTAGAGTTTTGGTACCATACGCATAACTATATAAGCATTGATTTCACTCTTTGTTGAAGTTTTAATCTTTGGAGATTAGGGTTTGTGGTATTATTATTAAAAAAAAAAAAAAAAACCGTCATGAAGATTGTTTGATTAGTGGATTAGGTTCATATCTTTTATTGATTCGTATATGGGCATTTTTTGTGGAATTTGAGAAATGGCTGTTGGGAAGTTTTATATACATAGCCAGATTAGACGAAGAATTTTGTTATTCTAAATTGTGGACTATCTAGTCAATTTGATCGTGGAAGTTGTTGTTGGTAGATTAAGTTTTGAAATTATTTGATTGTCCATACCCATATTAGCTTGTTTATGATAACAAGGTTATTTGGGTGATGAAGCAAACAAGAGTTTCCTTTCTATTGATAATAAGCATTAAGATGAAATTTTGTGTGATATCACCGACATTGATGATTGTTATAGATGTTTAAGGATCCTTAGAAGTCCAAATATTGTGTATAATGTAACTGGTCCAATAATACATGTTATCTATCCATGGAAAGATAAGTTGTGATATCTTCAACATTTGCTAAGAGAATCTAAAGGGATTTGGAGATTGTTAGGAATTTAGTAAGGTGGTGGAGAGTTAAGAAACAATCTTGTCACAAGATTGGGAAAACTATAGGCTTGGGCAATACTAAACAAAATCATAATGAAGTGAAACTTAAAGTGCAAACAAAAGCTAACCGGAGAGAACTGTTTTGGGTGTTTAGAGCATGGAAACTATGTTGTTCAATAGCTAAGTAGCCAAGTTAAAGGCCATGTCGTGAAAGAAGGTATAAAGGTCATAGAAGTTGCTAAAGAAGATAGGATTCTACAAGAGAACATATAGGAAGTCCCTTGCAACAACTAAATAGAGTCAATTTACATCGTAGGACAAACATGTAAAGAGATTAAAGAGGAAGAGAATCTAAACCACCAACATTCAAAGCACGAGCTTCCATTAGCCTAGTTTCCATAATTTCCATTAAGTTAAAGGCCACACTCTAGACATTATGCTTAGACGGTTGAATTATTATCACATAACTTAATTGATTATGATTGACAAAGCCCATGATGAATGGAAAGAGTCTTAGTAGAAAATATTGTTTCAAATCTACCTAAGCTTCATTGTTTTGTTCATTTTGGGATTTTACAAGTTAATATTTGATTCAAGAGGATTACCAATCTAAGATTCAGTTCAAATCTTCCCTAAGAGGGAGAGGATGATGCAGTCATTGGTCTAAACAATCAAATCAAAGATGTAATTCAAGTTTTACAAATAGACCATGAGAAAAGGAAAAAAAAAAAATGAAGTACAAAAAGGTACATAGCCTTGCTCTTAGGTGTGTTAACATACATGGCAATGTACACAACCGTGTCCCTTAGGTGTATTCTTAGGGAGACAGGACATCAGAGAGATACACAGTCAATGTACATAGCCATGTTCTTTAACAACATGGTTATATTCTCTGTCTATATGGGTGTAAGTGAGTAATGCATTTTGTAAGTTGCATATTTTATTTATTTGCATTGTAAAGTTTCCTTGTTGTAATTCATCCTTTATTAGGCTTAGCTATAATTTATTTAAAGGTTTGTAAACAATATTGAAAACAAACTCTTTGGTTATTGAATGTTTTCATAAGACATTTCTCAATTCCTTTATCTTATCAATCTGTGTTGTAAATTGTGGTAACAACCCCTTTTGTTTTATTCATCCATGTGTTGTATCAGATATGTGATTCAAAGCTCGTTATTATAATTCATGAGTCAGATAAATTACAATTGTGGACCAATTGTTTTCCAAATCTATGAGTTGTATAATTTTTAAGAATCAATATCAAAACCAGTTCAACTGTTGAATCAGTATATAATATCCGATTCAATGCTCATTTATATTCTTTATGTTCTTCCATTTACAAATAGAAAAACCTAAAAAATATTACATTTCCTTTGTTTTAAACCATGAATCTACAAAGATCAAACCTTTTGATTTATTATGCGTCACTAATGGATGTATAGATTTGGCTACTATCATATACTTTCTCTTTTTCTCATTGCTTAGGAGGACTTAGTAGTAACATCTTTATGTATAGTCATTTCAAATGAGCATGTGATACAATTTGTACCAGCATCATAAAAGCTCTATCTAATACTTAGTTTAAAACTCTCTGTGAGGATATATATAAACGAACATAGAAAACAAGTATTTATTGCATAGTTCATAGACCCCTTACTATTAATAAGTTGCAAAACTGAAGGATGAAGCATGAATTTTAGAAACTCTTTTTGACAGAATTATTCATTTTACAAGTATAAAATCCTACTAACATCACTTCTAAGATAATTAACTAAGATCAAAATAGTTTTAGTAATAGAAATCTTAATTCTACATGTCAGGAGCCATGTGTAAGGAGAAAAGAAAAAAAAGGACACCTTACAAAAGACTAAATACAAATAGTAACCATGTCTATAATGAATAGTAAGACCTAGTCATTTTCAGATTCTTGATCTTCAAAACCATGAATTATACTTCATAAGAATAGAGTTTCTTTATTTTCTTTGCTATTTTGTTTCTACTAACAACTATGACATTAATTGAATAGCATAATAAGATGTAATTAAAAGTTAACTTAAAAACCTTAACCTTATATGGGAAAGGCACAAACTTAGTTCTTAATGTTCCCACATTTTCTATTTAAATCTTTAACCTTGATTTTTTTTCTATTTGAATCCTCCAAATTTACGAAAGTTTCCAATGTGAACTTTTATTAATGGTGTTAAGTTTTCTATCAATTAATGACACACAGTACAATTCTATTGGTTTACATAATTATATAAAATAAATATAATAAAAAATTAGAAAAATTATATATGAATAACGAATTTAAAATAAATAAAAAAGAAAAAACGTAAAAAATATGGAAATAAAAAATATATATATCAATACATATTAATAAACTAAATAAAAAATAAAATTTTTTGAAAAACCCTAAAATAAATAGAAACAAAAAAAAAAAATTACCTATCATAAGGTTAAGGAGTAGTTTGTTACTATTGAGTCAAGATTGTAAAGAGTGGGCCATTCAACCTCTTAGTTATCATACATGATCCACTTATTGGAGGTGATGCCATTCAATAGAAAAAAAAAAAAAAGAAATAAGTAATGAAAACCTCCCACCACTAGGTCACAACATGATGACCAAAAGTAGCCGTTTCGACCATATGAAGGTTAGAAGGTAGCTTATAGCCTCATGTAAAGGGTCGTGCAACCCCTTTTAAGTGGTCGTTGGCCACTTCTTAGTATCCCTTAGTCTTAGGGTGATTGAAAATAATTTTTCATTTTTCCTAATTTCCTTTTTTCCTTCTTTTTTGCAATTTTTATTTTTTAAATTAATTTATTAATATATATTTATTATTATATATGTGTATTCCCATTTTTTACATTTTTTCTTTTAAAAATTCCTAAATTAATTTTATATAATTTCTATAATTATGTGAACCAATAGAATTGTGCCATCTATCATTGACAAATAGAAAAGTTAACGCTGTTAACAAAAATCTTCATTTGCAAACTTTTGCAAAGATGGAAGATTTTAATAGAAAAAAATAAAGGTTGATAACTCAAATAGAAAAGGCGATAAACGTATAGAACGAATTTAGTACTTTTCCCTTTCTTTATCATTTATAACGCATCATAAAAATAGAAATTAAATTATGGGTCCCTATACATTAAATAAGCCCGAATTTTTATTAGATGCATAATACATAAATTTTATATTTTATTAAATCACTTCAATTATGCTTCAATTATGCTTAATGTCTAAATTGCCTATGCACATCAAATAAGCCCATAATATCATATGTTTAATGTCTTAACTTTATAATTTTTTATATCACTTCAATTAAGCTTCACTTTTATTATAGCCTACAATATATAAAAATTATATTATATGTAGGTTCATAAAAATATATGTGACTATAAATAGCAATTTCTCACTTAAACCCATTATCTCACCTTACCATTGTGTATCATAATATAACCCTATGAACTTAAAATTTGCTATCATTAGTTCATTACTAAACTTGATCAATTTTCAATAGAAGCAACTTTTGTTACATGTAATGTAACTAATATCATCAAGGATTACATATCTTAAAATAATAGACAACATGGATTTAAGTACTTATATGTAACATGGAAATTACATGCAATTCTTAACATGCCTATTTGCAACCAGTCTCACCATTTAGTGGGATGAAACTAAACATATTTAGAGTGGAAAATAAACTTTGAACTTTATTTTTGTAGAGAATAATTATAAATTGGTTATAACCATCAGAAGTGTCTGCAACTAAAGAATATTAAAAATAAAACTCACACTGACATTATATACTCTCAAGAAATATGAAACCCAAATGCATTGTGTGCTCATGAAAGACCTTAAGAAGTAATCCCATAGTTAGCAAATATGGAACTCATGGAGTTTGTCCTAATGTATTTTATATACACATGACACTTTGTATTCTTTATTTCATTGTTGGAACTTGGTGCTTATGTGCTTTGACTTTGACGAGCTCCTATTGTTGTTTGAATATAATATTGCTGATTTATTATTACAAAATAACTTAAGTACTCTTTCAACTCCATTCATAATTTGTAGCCCAGTGACAAAATTTCTTACTCGTATTGTTTTGCCACATACTATAAATTCTATTACTGTAGTGAAGAAGTTAGAATGTCTACATAGTACTCCTTAAAGGTATAACTCCTCTAATTAGCAGGAAGATGTGGCTTGATGTAAATATTGGATATCCTACTATCATAGGATTAAAGTTAGATTCAAAATACTCAATAATCTCTAAATCATTCATTTCCCCATAAGTGAGTATGTAATATGTTGTTCTTTGTTAATATTGCATGACTCATATGGCTACTTTTTCATGATCTACTCTTAGATTACTTATCTGCTTAGCATTTAATTATATATGCTGCATGTGGGCCCATATGGACTAGAGAAAAAATTGAACTCCCTATAGCCGATGCATATTTAAGATGCATTGTATCTCATAGATTTCATGCTCACTCTTAGGGCCCTAATGAAGACTTAATTTGTCTCTCTTGATAGTGGGTGTATCTCTTGATTTATAATCCTACATGTCAAATCTTCTCAATATCTTCTTGACATTGCTCTTTTCTAACGAGCAAGTAAGCTTCATTAATGATCTTAAGCTATTTATATGCCTAATAGAAGAGGCATCCATAGAATCTATTGCTTAAAATTTCCTTGTAAGATTTCTCTTGGTTTCATGTATTAAACATGTATAATTACCAATAATCGATATGTCATCAACTTATAAAACCAAAAGAAAAAATGTTTATTCTCAGTAGACTTATGGTGCACATTCATCAACAACATTGTTCTCAAAACCAAATGATATAAGAACTGTCAATAGGAGAAAGCCCTATTATAGATACCCATGTAGTTATGCACCCTACATCTTAAGTGCTCGAAATAGTAAAACCATTGTAACTTGGTGTTTCGTGCCAAATAGGAGGAGAACCATCATTTAGAGTAAAACAAATCTCCTTTTTTGATCATATATTTATCTTTGTGGAAATCTTCAAATTGGGTTGGTAATTGGTGAATATTAAATGTAGAGCTAAACATAAAAGGCAATTTTATCTTTTTGAGTGTTTTGGAACTTAATATATTTGAATAGAAATCAAACTAACAGTTGCGTCTACATAAAAAAGCACCAAAATTAGATAAGAAATGAGAAACTTATAGCTATTCTAGGGGTAAGTTGGTGAAATGGACTATAAGCACATGTATCTTTACAAGTTTTGCATGATCTTATAAGTGATGTTGAAATTAAGTGTATAAATATGTTATAGAACTTAGACACGTATACTGGGACTATATTTCATGCGCAAGTGAGTACATTATTGTTAGTAGTGGTTTTCAACACAGGCCTTCTCAAGATAAACTCGGCTTATGGTCTATTCACCCGATATGGAGGAAGTAAGCTAGCCAAGTTTAACAAACTTTCTTTCTTAGTTCCAAGCTACGAAAAAGGACCTATAAGATCCTAATAGCCTAACAAACTACCCTTTTGTACCTATAATTAAAAAGCTAACCCTTTTGACAAAGGGATTTGAATCTAGCCACTTTTCTCAATAGCTGATTATTTATTTTTGACCATTATTATTGACTTAAGTATCGAGGTCAACATAACCGAGTCACCTCTAGCATATCTCAATAGCTCATGTTTGTTCTTTGTGTAGGCCTTGTCAAGCCTAACCAAACTTGACATTATCCAAAAACTATCAATAGTAAAAAATATCCCATTAACCCTTATCTTATTAAATTGTAAATGGCATCATAGATGCGTATGCGTATGATCGCTTGTTAATTATTTAGATGCCCTCATAAGTTCCCTTATAGGGAACTATACTACTTGAAACTATATTTACCCATTGGAAAATGACTTAAGTGAATGATGAGTTTGTGTAATATGGTGTCAAGTGTAATTGAGACTTATTCTTAAGGCCCCCTTACTATGCAATGTCTATATGTGTGTAAGTTTGCAATTGTGAACCCAATTATACAACTTAACCATGTATTAAGAGAGTATTAAGAGAGCATGTTATGACAAATATTAGTTAGGTTTGCACATGCATTCACCTAAGCAAGAGATGTACTTAATAGTCTAGAAGGTATAAGTTAGCTGCAATATATTTAATGCAAGGCCTAAGGGTTTAACATTGTAGAGGAGTTCAAGTCGAATTTAAGGGTTAAAAATTGTAGTGCTCGAGCAAAAAATAGTCAATAGCTAAGCCAACAAACATTAATGAGCTCATTTCAACTACTTAGCCCAAAAATTGTAAAACCATTTACTGACAAGGTATTTATTACTATAACTTTATAAACTAGTACCACAACCTCCTATAATCTATGTAGGATATACTTAGACCATGAGGCATTGCAATCTCTCCCCTTAAAATATGCAATGTCTTTATTGTAAGAACTTACAATTGGGCCATGTTCTTCCCCCTTTTCGATATAAAATTTGGGCTACTTATTACTTATAAGTCATCTTGAAAGCATGTTAGGAATCACAATCTTGACAACACTCCCTATTCGATTCAGGCCACTCACTATTTATAGATCATCTTAAAAGCATACTATGAGTCACCATCTTAATGACACTCTTTACTATCTTTAGACCTCTTATCTAAATTAGAGCTAGACCCAAATCATCCACCTACTGATAGTAGGTTGACTTTAATACCATTTATAACACCCAAGCTAAGAGTAGTGAATAGCTAAGCCAACAAACATTGATAGGCTGATTTCAACCATTTAGCCTAGAAGCTGCAATCATATGTTGACAAAGTATTTACTACCATAGTCTTATAAACTAGTATAATAATAACCTTTTATAATCTATGTGAGATACTTAATTATAGGGTATCACAATAATAGAAGAGTATAATTGCTGTCACGCCCCGAACAGCAGGAGTCATAACAATTCCGCCGTGTAAACTAACCTAAGATAGAAATTGACCTCATAGTTGTTATCATAGATACAATCTACACAAGACGTGCACAACTCAACTAGCTTGAAGCATCTATTCTAATAGCTATGAGTAATCAAATTTGTGGTATAGCTTTAAAAAATACTTGTTTTATATAACATATTGTCTTATAACATAACAGTACTGACATAAATGTTTTACACCTAAAGTTATAATTTACAATCAGAGTTGATAAAAAAGCCACAGGTTTTGCAGACTATTTATAATAAGTTAGGAAACTAGTAGGCATCACATAAAATTCCCAATTAGTTTCCTCAAAATTCAAAAGAAAGGTCAAAAGTCTAGGTTTAGTTGATACTTTGTCCCTTACTTTCCCTAGCACATTAACTTGAGGTTAGCAGTATTGGAATATCTTAGCCCTCATTCAGTACTTACAAAAGAGTCTATGGGGATATGAGCACAACTAACTCAGTAAGTGGGATAGAGTCAGAGGAGTACCATACAATCACAAGCAAGGTTATTAATTATGATGAAATGCAATGCAATCAATCAAATGAAATATCGCACAATGTTATCCGGTTCATTGTGAGTTTAGAGAAATTACATCCGCTTCAACCTGAATTGAGGAGTTTTATTGCAACTCAAATTGGACCAAACCCAAGCTTATGCAATAAAGAACACCTTCCTCCCATGACTGCCTTCGAATCACGGCCCTTACCTTTGCTACGACCTCCTTACTTGTCACTTATTTTGATTAAGGATGGGGAAAGGACTATTTCAACTATCTTCATCGAATGAAGTCGGTATTTAGCCTGACACTCTTAATTATTTCCTCTAATGGTATTATGCACGTCCAGTTTTGTTTTAGTCGAATAGACATTAGTTTTAATCAGGGGTGACTAAACAAGTTCATACAATACAAAAACAATGCAAACATGCAGAATAGCACACTAAGGAGTTCAAGTCCTATCACAACAGAGTATCATATACACACACAATATACGCACAGTCAACTAACTAAAAATGCAGCTAGAAGTATTCTTGGGTCTCCAGATACTTTAGTACAGTATCTTAACAGGCAGTAAAGTTATAATCCCAACTTACTTATTCAGACACTCACTATGACAGACTTGAGTCGTCAACAGCCTATTCATTAGAAGATCATATATACACAGAAAACCCAAATTCAGTTTTCGTAATAATTACAAAAACATTAAGATTTGATCTAAAACAATTATATATATAAATATATTATTTCAATAATATATAGTTTTGTTATTATTATTATTATATATTGAGTTAAATTGTTAATTATTGATAATATACGTAATCTCTATTATTATGTATTATATATCATTTCTATTATATCGAAACGTACTTTTAATTTATTAAATCACCTTTTAATTCTGGTAGGGTTACCGAAATGCGCACATTTTAGAATATGATAGAGTTATAGGTTATATTGTCTAAGATTGTCCGATTTTAATAAAATTAGTATCGTTGAATTCATATAGATCTAATGACACGTGTTATAAGTTTTGTTCTTAGAGATGACTTTTAATGAGTAGTTTAAGTTTTTAATATAATTATACATATCTATATAAATATTATCTTATTATACGTAATTTACGTTATTAAATTATATTTTAACTGATTTGTCTATATAACACTATAATATGAGTATTATCTAACTTTAATATACCTATAATATATCCCGATAAGAAAATATCAATAAATATATTGAAAACAAATTTTTTATCTAATCTGATCAGTAACCTCATACATAGTTTTTATTTAACTATTTAATTTATTTTAACTTATTCTTACTAAAAATATGTCCCGCTTTGTAATCTAAGCTATTTTACTACAAAAATTCATAATAAATAGTTCGGATTATCAAATAATTCATTGAAAATTTCTGTAAACTCTTAAAAATATGGGAAACTCAGTTATTATTTGGTTTGAAGTTTTCAACCTATCGCTTATATATTCATATTTACGATTTTGTCTCCAAATTATGTTAAATTATTCAATTATGATCATTTTTTAACCAAATTAATTTCAATATGACCCAACATTATTTTTATTCACCAGAGATCAATAAGTGTCCATTTCATTATTTAATTTAATAATTTCCTATTTATTACACAATTTCAACCTATTTTCGAGCCATTTTTAGGCCTAAAAATGCAATAAATATAAAAAATATTTAAATAAAAATTCAGGCTACATGGCAATTATTCATATATCACACACATCCTACAAAAAAATTTTCAGCTAGAAACAATATCGTTCAGTATATTTATTTTACAATTCAAACTTTGGATAAACAGTAGATTTCTTAAGAAAGTATATTAAAAATTACGAATTTTTCAAAAATAAAAATATCACATGAAAGCATGTTCAAAATAACCTAAGTACAATTTTTTTTTCACAATTTTTTAGGTGATTTAAATATTTTTTAAAAATTATTAAAAAACATAGTAGAATTTTGACTTAGCTTTTCTTGGTGGGTCCGACAGTCGTAGGGCAGGGGGGTGAGTCGGACGACCAAGGCATGGCTTGGACTGGTGGTGGCCAGTCAAGTTGGTTGTCATGTGATCGTTTGGATCGGGTACAGATAGGGTATGATGGTTCTCCTGTTTTTTTTTTTATTTTCTTTCTAATTTCTTACGATTTTTTTTCTTTATTTCCTCTAAGTGTATCTAGTTTGTAAAGTTAGGAAATTATGTAGGGAATCTTATTTATACTTGTTGGAGTCAGTTGCTGCTATTGGATTTTCTTTTTAATTTTTTTCTTTGCTTTTTCTTCATAAATGCAAGTAGGAGATGGCTAAATCCTACAAACTTGCTTTTGAATCAGCATCCTTAAGTTTTTCCCAACTTGCCGTGATGAAAATCCAGACATTCCCAACTGCAATTGAGTCTTTTGAATGAGATTTGTAATTATTCTAGCATTTTAGGTATAGTTTATTAAGATTTAATTATTTATTAATATACGGGTATATATCCCATGTATATATCACACATAATATATAACTATACTTTTATAATTAAGTTTCTAACATATCTTTTATTTTTAGAATATGTTCTATTAATTATTCACATGAATTTAACACATTATAAATATAATTACATAAATTAGGGTTAATTTTTTAGTATAATTATTATTTATATCGGGTATACTTATAAAGATATGAGTATATTCATATGGTAAATTATACTATATTATCTCATTTTGTAGCTTAATTAACTTATCTTTAAGTTTTCGTCACATTCCAAGCTCGATTTTAAGGGTTTTGAACATTTTAGTGTTATACTAAATAATCTTACTTCTAAGAGCAAAATTGGGATTTGGAACCATTATTTCTACAATCTAACTTCATTGTGTTACTTCGTTTAACTTTTCTATCTTAGTTGTAAAGTTTGGCTCAATTAGATAACTTTCCTTAAAGGCCCTAAATCTAGGTTCAGTTGTTTTAAACACATTTTAGGGGCTTACAATTGCCTCAAGGCTATTGTGTGGTAAGAGTATATCTTAGTTGTAAAGTTTGGGCTTAATTGAATAACTTTCCCTAAAGGCCCTAAATTTAGACTTGGTTGTTTTAAACACAATTTTAGGGGCTTACAATTGCTTCAAGGCTATTGTATGGTAAGAGTATAAGAACTTATTGATTAGTGTTTGGAATTAGTTTAAGGATTTGAGGATCACAATTCATTAATATTATATGGATATAATTTGTGTGTTAACTCGAGTTGAACATAAACACTTAATATGTGAACTAAACTTAGATCAAGAACGTCGATTAACCTTTTAGTTCAACTTGGATTAAACAAATGGGTTTAGTTTGTGATATAAACTCAAGTCAAGTATATCAATTAACTTGTAAGTTAGACTTAAGTTAAATTGGCCAACCTATGGGTTGGACTTGATCAAGTGTATGAGTCAACATATTTATTGAACTTAGTTCCTCTTTTTTTTTTTTAACCAAAGGAACTTAGTTCAAGTATATGGATTATCAAATTTCATACATTTACCCATTTATTAATCCAATTATAGGTCACTGACATAGTATACTCTAGATATTCCAAAGATATAATTATAGAGAGAATCTTAGCAAATGACATATATATAGCCATACATATTATTCCATCGCAATTCAAAAATTGATCC
The DNA here is from genome assembly GCA_024138015.1 of Lumnitzera littorea. NCBI lineage: Eukaryota > Viridiplantae > Streptophyta > Magnoliopsida > Myrtales > Combretaceae > Lumnitzera > Lumnitzera littorea. Next base: position 25,904,316 of record JAMXBB010000012.1, read on the forward strand.
ATCCCTTCAATTTAGTATAACTCATATTTATAACATATAATCATTGCATATCATTTCCAAATAAGAGTATAGAAAAGCAAGTAGTTAATTATAAGTAATAGATGGCTTAAGAACATTATAAACTCTAATAAGCATACATAACATAACATATTAGAGAGGTGCATTCACCATAGAATAGATACCAACCATCATGATTCTCAATAGACACATCTACCCCATTCGTGGAAGCTATATATATGGTAATACTTGAATCACATATTGTAACTATAGTAGTATACTATTTTTACTTCAACTTTTTAGAGAAGGACTCCCACCTAGTAAATATATTTTATTTTAGGTTAGAATTTACAAACTTTTATATCTTGCAATATTGAAGAAATATAATATCTATGTATGGTTGGTGGTTTTCACAATTTAAATGACCAAATTGCCCCTTTTATGTTTAGTCAACTTGAAATTAAACAAGTCCAATTCAAACCTAACGTGTAACTTTAGACAGTAGCTTTAGGAAGTATAATTAAGATAAATCCATGAGATCATCGACAAATCCAAGCGAATCCCTTCCATGCAAATTAAATTCAACTCTTAAATTTTCAATCACCAAACTCAATTTTCACCACTATTATAATCACAATTAGCCACTTTATTCACTAAATTCACTCCTTAATAATAATAAATAATTAGTTACATGTAGAGATTAAGGTCAAGATCCACAATTTTTTCTTTGGAAAATGACAAAGGGAAAGAGAAGAGAAGGAGTTGAAGCAATAAGGAATTGATTAAGTTGTTGTAGCAGTTGCTTCAGAAGAAGAGAAAATAAGGTGATTGATAATGTTTAGTTGAGTATGTAGAGGCCTTTAGCACAAAGAGAGAGAGAGAGAGAGAATAAGGTAATTGATAATGTTTAGTTTAGACTTAATTAGTGCAATTTAATTATGGATTAACTTACCTTTAGGTTGAATATTAGACATGCATTAATTTAATGAAGTTAATGGAACACTTAACTCTTATAAACTCAATGTATTTTATGTAGATGTAAATCTTTCTTTGAGTTTCATTCAACGGTCATTAAAAAAGTTCAAATTACCATCTATCTATACGAAATTATTTATACATACTAAAATTATATTGTATAGATTACAATAGCACCCCTAAAAATTATTATTATGTTTATAGAAAAACCTTAAATTTCTAAAATATTGTAAATAAAACTCTTGAAGAATGTTGCACTTGAAATTTTTCCTCTAATGGAATAATGAATCATTCTTTTGCATAAATACACACACACACACACACTTATAAGTATACATCAAGGCTGCTAAACTAAAAATTTGTGTTGAAATACTCACATCATAACTTTACTACGTAATGTTCAAATGATGCAATGCTTAGCATATGGATAGTAGGGTGAGATTTGATTTTGGTCACTTTTTCACCATCGGGCATCTAGATAATAGAAAGGTTGGCATCTAACTGATACACCATGCTCTTGAAACTTGTTCTCTAATCAATTTTTTGGGTCCTGGAGTCTAGATGTTTACCAATGGCATCTAGACATTCACTATTGAATATGCAGCTGTTATCTCCTTGTTACCTTGCACAGTTTCACCTAATCACTACCCAACTAATAACTTGTTGAAGAATTAATAAAGGCTTTGTAGGACTTGTAAATGCACCTTAAACATATCAATGAACATAAGCTCCTCCTCTACAAATTGTTTTGTTAAGCATCTCAATACTAATTTCTAAAGTCCCTTAGCTCTAGCTTGAGTAATGGGGCTAGTAAGGAGTTAATTCCTACCAACCTTTCCTTTCCTTTTTAATAAACACAGTGCAAATATAATTAGGAGGTTGAGATATAAGGTAGTATTGGTGTTAAATCTTTACCGGTAGAGTCTTTCGATGAGTGTAGATCCTAGAGTGAGCTCATGGACTTGTGATCTACCTAGATGGGCTTGAACAAGGAACACACAATTAAGTAGGTGCCAAAGGTTATTTTAACATGACCACTCTAATACTTAAGTCAATTTATAAGTAACGATAAAGCCCTAAAATAAGTAGGAAGGATATTTTGGCCATTGGAGATTAGACCAACTCAAGAGATCAAGAGAATGTAATTGAATATAAAGGAATTTGGACTTTTATATATAGAGAGCTAACAAGAGGCAATGCAAGGTTTGCTATATTAAATGTAATGCCATTGGATAAAGGACTTCCTAATAGGGGTATAGGTGTAGAGGTGGTCATGAGGCCTTGTACCTTCTTTTTCTATTTGAGGCTTTAGGAGTGTTTTATAGCCTTTTGTTCTTAAGATGCATTGTGGATCGAATGGTTGTTAAAATTATGATTCTATTGTTACCTTGAACATAGAAAATCGTTTAAATTATACAGAATTATATAAAACTAGTAAAATTATAAGATTGTAAAATTTTACATCAAAATTCATAGTTTAAACAAAAATCTATACCTAAATGATTTTATATTTATTTTAATTAAGAAAAATACGATAAAATTATAAACTAGAAAATCGTACTATGGACTTGTAATTTTAACAATTATAAGGGTCACATAATCAGGACTATGCTTGATTTACCAAGTGTAGTGATCAGTTTTTTGCCTAAGCTTTGGAGAGGTCACTAAGCTTACTTGTCGTGGATTTTTTGTTAGGTTGGGCTTGGACTAAGCCCTGTTATCAATAGGTGGTAATTTATAAAATGGTTAAGTCCTATATTCAGATGGATATAAGTATTGTTTTTATAAGGATTGTATAATTTTAAATTTCTTTTCACGTTATGATAATGAGAAAGTGATCCTTTCCTTAGGTTATTGGCCAATCATGTAATCTTTATTTTGTGAAATTTCAGTAGTTTTATTTACATGCATTTCCTTCTAAATCATTGGTAATAAAAAGTTAGTGTGTTAGCATAATTGTTTCTAGCTGTATATGGGGAATCAAGTGAACGAAAGGATCTATGGACCCGATAGAAAGAACCTTCATCCAACTGCAAAGTAAAAAAAAAAATTTGGAAAACAAAACACAGTCCAAGTGCCACGTAACTCTAGCCAAGAAACATCGTACCTACAGGCCACATACATTCTATTCTACAATGATACAAACAAAAACTACCCACCGCTTTCAAATTTTAAACAAATTCCATCTCTTTTTATTCTAAACTTCCCAAACCACACCTTCTCTTCTCAACATCAAACCATTCCAAACCCTTACAATAACTCCAAATCTCTCTCTCTCTCTCTCTCTCTCTCTCTCACTTGTCACGTCTTCTCGCGTCTCTTTCTCCCCCAAGCCCCAAAATCCCTCACCTGAACTGACCAACAGAATCAGCACTACTTCCCTTTCACTTTCACGGACTTCACCAACCTCAAAACCAAACAAACGAAACCCCCAAAGAAAAAATAAAATTGCAACACCAAAAAGCACTCTCTTTACGTACAACAATGCCTTCCGACACGACCACAACCGACCAGCAGCGCAAACTCCCTCTTTCTCGTCCCTCCAACGCCACCCACGCGCCACCACCCCACGCCGAATCCCTCCCGTGTCCACGCTGCGACTCAACCAACACAAAATTCTGCTACTACAACAACTACAATCTTTCTCAACCCCGTCACTTCTGCAAGTCCTGCCGCCGTTACTGGACTCAAGGTGGCACACTCCGCAACGTCCCTGTTGGTGGCGGCTCTCGCAAGAACTCCTCCAAGCGCCATCGCTCATCCGCCGCCTCCACTATAACTTCGACTATTAGCTCCACCTGTTCTGACTCGGTTCAAGATCACATCTTGCCACCAAGTGATGCGAAAGTAAGCGAGGCTAGTGTTGGCAGTGTAAATGGTGTCACGGGGCTGAATTCGAGTAGTGGGGCTTTCATGAACTTGCTCAGCTCTCAGGGGGCAAACAGTAGTAATGGGTTTTTGGCACTTGGTGGATTCGGGTCGGGGTACAGGTTCGGGTTGGATGAAATAGGATTAGGGTTTGGGAAAGGTGTTTGGGCTTTTCCTGAAGTGGGGTTTGTGGATAATGGTGGTGGGTATAGCGGTGGAGGAAACGGTGGTGATAGTACCATGACGGTGGGGAGTGGCGGTGGGCCCAACACGTGGCAGTTAGGGATTGGTGAGAGTGGAGTTGGTGGATTGGCTGATGGTGATGGTTTAGCTTGGCCTGAGCTTGCAATTTCCATGCCGGGTAAGGGGCTTAAATGAAAAGACGAAGAAGTTTCTTGGGGACCATTTTGCAAATTTGGTATGGCTAAGTTATTGTTGAAGTTGAAGTCTTTTTTGGCGTTTTGGGTATGTTGGGTTGGTGAAAAGTATTCTGGGTGATGCATGGACTTCGGGCTTTGTGTTTTCTGGTTTTTGGTGGGTGGGTATAGTATTATTAGATATAGGATTTGCATAGAACATATGACTTTGTGAAATTTTAGTCCTGTTGAAGCAAGGAAGTTTCTTTATCTTATATTTCCTTGAGTATCATGTCGTCATGTCCTTCATGGCTCTTCTATGTACATCTTTGGTCCGTTTCTGAGGAACAACGGGAAGGAAAAGAAAAGGGCCTTTTTGGACATGTTCGCTAGTAACGTTAACATAACTGGCCTTTGAGCATGTTTTGCTTTAATGTCCTATCAACACTGAGACAAATTGTTCTATTTTAGTTCGAAGTGCTACGTTTTTACGCTTCACATACTCGTATTCTCTCCTTGAACCTGATACGCTTAAGTGAGGATTAAAAACAAATGTTGAGTGCCAATCTTCTTAGCGTTGTTAAAAATAGAACCTTTTTTCCTTTTATGTATACGGTGGTGTTCTAGTTGATGAATGAAATTGCAGAAGAATGGCATGTAATAATGTGAACACTCATGAAAGTGTGTCTTCAAAGAAAGCTTAATTTGGTCCAAGAATGATGTGCAAGAGTCCAAGGTGGTCGGGCGACAGAACCCGAGGAAAAGGGTACTTTTCCTTCTCACATCCCTTTCGCTTTGAACGAACAAGATTATGTGTATGACTGGGATGGGGGGGAAAAATAAAAGAACCAACAAAAAGCGAATTAAGAAGAGACTTAGCATACAAGTCCTCCATGTGAGTCTCATAATGGTATGCACATGTTAGGGCAACTTTAGGGATTGTGAATAAAAGAATCCCTTTGTAATTTCTCCTAATATTCATTTACAAACCCACAGGCCACAGCTACAGCTTTCATTTTGGTTGAAGTCCATATTTGTGATAAAGCGCTTACCACTATATATCATTGCAAGTGCCTTTCGGCCCTCCACCACGGGTGAGATGATGATAACACCTTTAGCAGCAATTTCCGTTGCCATGTCTGGTTGCTGGCAAACTTAGGCTCTATCACAAATCGCTACATGGAAGTTATAATAGTGGTGGTAGTAGTCGACTTTAAGTTTTCGCTGTATAACAACCCAAAGGAAATGCTTGCTTAACCATACTTTGGTTTAATCAGTTTTCATTATGGGCACGGTGCTAGCAGCCTTTTGCGAGAGGAAATTTGATTGCTTGTGACGAGTCAAATGCGGCAAGTTTCATGCTTGTCTAAACAATTTACAAATAAAGGTAAATTTTTAAATGGATAGAATAGTGAAAATTTTTGTTCTTCTCTAAATATCTATTTTTTTAATGCCTAATACCTAGGAACAGTAATCAATTTTAGCTCAAATGGTTTGTAGAAGAAATCTAACATGTACGATTTCTTTTCATCAATACACCCTACAATTTGCACTTAAGTTCCTTTTGTATCCACTAGTTTGGTTAATTCAATAGCCATTTTTATTACTTTGTAAAATGAGACTCAATTTTCAATTGTTTATTTTAATAATGAGGTTTGAGTATTTTTATGTAATATTTATTAAGCGGAAACAAATTTGAAATGGAATCGTAATTTAGGTTTTCATTTCATTTTCCATATTTGGAAGTGCTTTTTAAAGTTGGAATTACTATTCCTTGGAACCTATAATTCTTGTTATTAATAGAAGATTTTGGATATGAGTCTTTAGACCCATGCCAACTTGAAAAGGCCTTAGGTTAACTTGCTCAAGTTCATAGCCAACGTCTTCCTCCCTTGAGTGACTATCCTAACTTATGCCCGACTTGCATGAAGTTGCAATAAGCGAAAGACGGGATACTACTTCAAGGATGACCTCTTTAGGCCAGGGACAAACCAAGGGCGCTAATGGATAAGGCTCTTTGATTCAGTCAACAACATAAACCTTAGATTCTCAAGGCATGATTGCCAACATGATGTGCACTTTCAATGCCCCCTTTCCATGCTTAGTAGATGCTTCAACATGAGGACGTGCATTATATATTCTCTCCCTCTCTCCGCTATCAATAGAGACACTATACTAACGATGCACGCACACGCACACACGTACGCACACACAGACTCTCATTAGCGTTCTTGTTTGTGTACTTACTTTCTCTCCCTAGACACTATTTAACTTAAGTATTGATATCGGAGTGATTACGCCAAACAATACTCTAGTGTTCACCATGTCTTGTTTTGCAATTCTTAGATACTTCAAGGTCTAATTTCTCTTACTCTATTGATAGAATCCTAAAGACAACACTTGTTTTAGGGGAAATTTGATTGTATCTTTAAGAAGGTGGTATCGCATCTCTATTCCACCTTTGTTAATTACATTAATTTAAAATTATGTATTTAACCTTTTATCAAATTATCACATGTAATAAGTAATGGTGTTTTCAATAAATATTGTAACATATGTATTCAATTCCATTTATTTTTCATTTCATTTTATAGATATTTTCATATATAGAAAAAGATTTACCATTTCAATTCTCATTAAATTTCAAACAGTTTTTACATACTAAACTGAACATAAGATCTTCGTTCAAGATGTTAACCATGAAGTTACAATCTTATGTATCAATTCTCTAAATCCTTAATAATAACCAGTGAAACGAATGAATCCAACACTATGAATTAGGAGGTATGGCCTATAGGATACTATTTTCTTTCATTCATTAATTTCATCATATATTCATTGAGAATAATAATAAATTACATTCAATAAAATATTTGTTTTTAGAATAAATAAACCAAATGTATATTTGTTGAGGACTTGACTTTGTGCCAAACTTTGCTCCTTCGTCCCTATAGGTAGGCACATACTTGTTTCAAGAGGCAGGCCTAACTTGAAGGAGCAGAAGCTACGTGCAACTTGATGCACATAGGACTAGGTACATAGTCTCTGTTCACTTTTAAACATGTAGATGCTGAAAATTGTATCCAGAATAATTTAACGGCATACTAATTCTATTTATATAATTATTAAAATAGCAATTAAAGATACACTTAATCTTATATATAATAAATCCTCCCTCTTTTTTAGCCCACTTAGAGAGAAGGGATATATATATATATTATATTTTCGCTTCCTATACATAAGAAAGAAATTTAATCACTTATATGTCATGCATTGACTAGGTTTGACTTTCTAGTACTTTCTCTGTAAGGACTAATTATTCTTGCAATGTTCACACCACATGTGGCATGTTCGAGATAACGCTCGAAGGAATGACTTCGCTTCACCAACTCCTCTTCAACAAGTAAAAATAAATTATAAAAATATATAATGGGGACATTGTGGGGGCCCATTTGTGGAGCAACGATCGTATAAGACAAAGGTGCGGAATGAATGTCGAATCCCGAAGCGGGTAAGTAAATGACCTGGTAACTTCGGTGACCCGCGGTGTCTTAAAGTTTTGTGGGCCAAACCAAAACATAATATCGTTTTAAAGTTTTTTGAACTTCCAAAACACGCTCGACGACTTGGCATCATTATCATTATGCTGTTGTTCCTTCGCCGAAGTTGCTCTTATGCAGTTCTTTTTTTTGCAGATTGTCCCGATAAGGCTCCTTGACTAACGTTGAACCGTAAACTTCGGACATATGCACCTTCATGCCTGGTCAGGAGAATTTCCTTACCCTATAAATGTAATAATTTGCGCATCATATATACTAAAGGGAGTCTTATTACATATGGAAAATTGCGTGACGGATATCATGTCACAATTTGTGATGGCTATGATCCAAATGAATGTGAATGCGAGTAAAATTGCAACTACGATAGATAACAAACACGGGAAATATTTTTCAAAAGAGTTCACTCAATGCTCATGGCAACTGAAAAAGTAAAGTTCACTTAATGCGCTGCATGATATAGAATACTTGATAAAATAAACCTCGTTAGGAAAATTATAGAGATAAAGACTATACGAGTGCCGATAAGACATTTTGATCATGGACTCTAGGCTCAGACTAACTACTTTAAGGCATCAGCCGAGCTCTAAAGATTTATCTAATCTCGTCTTCCAAGTTGAGGCTCCTGGCAACTTAGATGCCTTCTACAAAGGCAAGAACAAGTCATGAGGAAGCCTTACCAAAGTTCCTTCAAGTCTTCAAGCAAAGGTTTTGACCCGACAAAAAGAAGATCTCTAAGAACTCGATTTAGGTACTTGGGCTTGCAAGCCAATTAGGCTTAGTTCACGAAGCTCCAATCAAGTTGCACAAGAACGATAGGTATATGTTCTTAAATTTTTGAAATCAAAACCTATCCTGTGGTATAATCAAATCATCATATACCTCGTATCTAGTAAAACTTATAAGATAAATGGTATCTTATTAAATTTATAACCCTTTTGTTTATTTTTAAATCTTCTTATAAATTTTGATTGTTTATCTTTTTTAGTTAGCAAATTCTAATTATATATTTTCTTTTACATGCCAAAAGGTTGCTTTATAAACATTGCATGAACAAGATGTCAAATGGAACCCTTTATTAGTAAAGTAATTAAATGACAAGTATATGAGAGTGCATGCATGAAAGTTTAAAAAAAAATAAAACAAGTTCCTTGAAACTAATGATCAATATTACCTTTCAAAGTTTGAAATTACTATTTTTAAGTTTCAATTATTAATTTTAGTTACCAAAAAAATTATTAGTTTTAGATTTAGGGTCTATATTGAGTTTGATACATTTCTTTTTAATGTTGATACAATATCATTTATATGCTTTTAGTAATATATATATATATATTATTCATTAATATATATCATTTTAATTTAAGAATTCTAAAAAATAGAAACGGATTACCCTAAAAGTTATACCTTAGATACAAGTATAAGTTTTAGAGTGTGCACAGGATACAAATGCCTTATTATTCATATATAAGAGTAGATTTCCTAAAACTATTATTTGAAACCTACTTTATGATTTTTAATACTCACTTAAAACTTACTCAATTAAGTAGAGTATAGATGAGTATTTCTTATTTTCTGCTCACACTCAATTTTTATTTTAAACTTCCTTTCCTCTTGGCACTTTCCAGAGGTCAAGTCACTTTTCATGTAGTTTCTTGGCCGATCCCATCTCTTTTGTTGCCAAGGCTAAGATAATTATTGATTGGTCAAGCCCTCAACCCTATGGAAATGGTAAGTGGAGTCTCGGTCGGCCTTTATCTCCGAAGGTGTGACAAATAGAAAAAAGAGACATATGGATAAAAATGAAACGAACCATTTTCTTAGGTGTCAAAGTTCTAATGGAAGTTATTAATATTATATGATTTAAAAAACACCTATTTATTTTTCCTCGACCCTTTTATTGAGCTGAGGCTATCATTGTAAATTGATTACAAAATCAAGTCCCATTTATGAGATTAAACTTTTCCATAGTTTTACACCATATGACGTAGAAGAAGCCAAAAACTTCAATTTTAAATGATAAGCATTAGTATTATATATGTAGGAATTGGAGTTGCATCCATTAATCTGAGAACAATTGTAATCTATAACAAATCTAAAAATCGTTAACAATCATTTTACTTGTTTTTTCTTTTCGAGCAAGTGTGTATACAAGGTTTGGTTCTTCTCCATTCTGTTAAATTCCAATAATTTCAAAATCAATTGTCATGAATTATCTTGTTACATTATTACGATATCATATTCATTATAACAATTTTAACCATTAATTAATTAATTATACACGATAATATTAAAGGGACAAGTTGATGAAAATATAAAAATGGCTATGGGGGAGAATCCAATTATATGCAAGCGAGTGAAAGATAATGGATTCACACAGGCAAAAAAGATTGCTTTCTCCCACTCTGCATATAGATTGTACCTGAATCAATTAAGCAGCCATGTTCGGTCGAACCTAAATCAATTGAACTGCATATTGTAATATCTTGACAATTGAAGCGGACCCACAGCATACTTTCGTCAAAGTCTTGACAATTGAGTTTTGAATCTTGCGCAGGCCCTATGACCAGTAGCCCACGGGATACACCCCTATGTCTTTGTACGGATTAAGGATTAAATATATAATGGAGATGGCAATATTAAAGAATAAATGCTCCACGAAAAAGAAAATAGAAACATGGATGAATTAGCTAGTGTTCTTAATAGTATTTGGATAAATTAATAATTACTAGTTAAGATGGGCTAAATTTGAAATTTGACTCGTTTTTATGAGGTGACATGAGTGAAAAAAGGAGTACATTTCTACGTATAAAAGTTTGTACCTTCATATGATATCTCTTTTTCTTGAATTTAGATAATTGTTTGGTCTTTTTTAGTAAATTTAAAAATATTGGTACATTATGTTTTGTATTTGAACAAGTTTAGATTCATTAATATTAACACACAATGTATTTTAATAAGTGATTGGTAAGTATTAATAATATTTAAATACATATCAATGATAATAAACTTATGTATTAACTTATTAAAATTTTGTTAATACTTATCCACCACTTATCAATATACATAATGTGTGATTGCCCTTAAAACCTTTTTGAAAAGAACTTGCAAGAAAGATGAACCAAGTTACTCATAGTCGTAAATAGTAGATGTCTTTTCCGCTTTTTTTGAAAGTTTAATTTTAATATTAATGTACTTGGCTGAATAACATATAGCTTAGCTTTATAACTTCTTATTTAATAAACGAAAGAAAATTAGGAAAGAAAATGGAAGCAGTGTGAAATATTCATATGGCATGAGCTGCGTTTACCATAATACAACCTTTTATTTTTTACCATGTTTTGTGTATGCAATATAGGATACAATTCTCTGTGTTATTTGCTATTGTGTGCAAGTACTATGCTGGATATCGTGTTTTGATAGCTTTACCTATTCTTTAATGTTTATTTAAATATGTTGTTTTGAGAGGATATTTGACTTACATAATTGTATGCATTATGTATATCACTAAGTGGGACATCATGAATTTATTGCATATTGAAATGCAAAGCCCTAATTACAATAAATTTAGTATTGGCACGAACTATACATGTTAATTATTCCAAATAATAATGTTCAAAACCCTAAGAACTAAACTAATTTAAGAAATGATGCAACACATATTTTGATCTTAGTATCGAGAGCATCATACACCATATAGAAACAAGATTGTCTATGACATATTATAAGCACGTTATTACTTAAAGAAGTACTGACGCGCTCCTAATACACGAATAATGAACCACAAAAAGAAGAAGAAGTTTAATGTCAAATAATTTCAGCTACAAGCAAGCATCAGCCAAACAAGCCCCCAAAATTAAAAAGTTGGGATACTTCTTTTATCGTATGACTATGATTTGCTAAATAAATATTACCCTATGTTCTCCTTTTTAAGTTTAAGCCCAATCCCACTAGATCTATTATATTGTGGATTTTAGACATTTGTACGAGTGCATAAAAACTCCTAAGTAACAACATAATCTAAATATTTTTCAATACCTAAACTAAAAAGTACAAATAACAATCGACATTGTTACTTGCTTAGACATGATTTCTCCAGATTATAGGTAGCAAAATTATTTTTAAGCTGCAAAGTAGGGTAGTGTATCCAAAATAAGTCACCATCCCCACGCAAAAACACATCCATATAAATAGGTAGGATAACGTTGAAATGCGAAATCATTTCTTCTCAGGTGGGCTCATCATTAATACAGTGTTGGTAGATCCCGCCAACCCATGACTCGGTCTATTATCTTTTTCGACCTGTAATTATGCCACGCTAACTAGTGTCTGTTTGTATTTTATGAGGAGGGAAAAAAAAAAAGAAAAAAGAAAAAAACAAAAGAGAAATGGAAACTTTGAAAGCGCCCGGTAATCTTTGCGGCTTCCTTTCCAGGAAGAATCGATAATCATTGCTCTCCAAGCGCACCGACGAAAGTGGTGACCACAGTGTTCGCTTCTATGATGAATTGCAGGTCTTTTATGTATAAAGTATGTTGTTTAAAAATACTTATTAAAAACGGCTGTTTGAAAAAATTATTACGCTAGTAAGGTGCAAAAACTTTAGAACTTATTTTCCTTTGATTAGTTTAGACTATATTTGGTGATGAGTATTATGAGTTATAGATTAAAATTTTATATTCTAATAGTTACTTAACTTTTATAGAGAATATTTATTTCAGCATTTAGTTTATTCATTAATTGTAATATTAAGTTAAAATTATAATAAAGGATACTAATATATGCCTATTTAGTCATTTTAGAATAAGTTTAACATTGTATTTGGTATTTAAATTTTACCAAATTATTCAATTTATTATATCAACTTTAAAATTTTTAATTTCCTACTTAGTTAAACTTTTTATGATCATTTATATTATTTGCTCTAACTTCATTAGTCTTCATTTGTAAATGTGGATGGAATAAACACATACCACTATGAACTAAGACGTAATACTTGTTGATATGGCACGAAATGCCATGTGCTACCACTACTAATTGACACAAGTTTTAACACATGATACTTGCTAACATGGCATCAAATGTCACGTGTTAATGTTATGAATCGACAAGAAGCACCTTTATTTTTTTAGAAAAATGTTATTTTTTGAATAAATAATACAAAAATCAACATAACTCTAAATATAGGCCATTCCATGCACATAGCATGTTTTTCCGCTTAATACTTTGAATAACCTATAATATATACAAATCTTCTTATCTTTAGCATTTCATGTTAGATATGCAACGTAAAAACAAAAGGTTTAAACTAGGCCAACCAAAATACTTGTAATTTTAACTTTAGGCAATTTAGTGTCTGAACTTTTATTTTTTTTGCGACGTAGTGCTACTTCTTTTAGTTTGATTTTAATTTAGTGTATTTGTAACAATAAAGTTAACGATCATTATAGTTTTTTTACATTTTAATATTTATACTTAAATTATGATTGCATTTTGATATTTATACTTTAACTTTGATGCATATTAGTACATGTTCACTTATTAATTTATTTAAAATCAATTTTTGATTTTGCTTAATTAATATATCATTTTCAAAATTAAAATAATTTGTTTATCTCTAATAATTTCATTCGTGCATGATTTTTATATGTAATGTTTAATTTTAGAAAATCTTATGATATTAAAGTCTTAAGATCTACTTTTATTTGTAACTAAGATCTATTATGTGTTGGGCACACAAATCAAATAAAATTTTGAAATAGTCATAACTTATAAATAAAGTCTTGTTTGACCTTATAATACAAATTCTTTAACTTACCTAACAATTTTCTTCTATATAATAATATTTTGTTGTATGGTGGTGTCCGCATATTGATTTTTATAACTTTGCAATCTCATAGTCTATAAGTCAAGTATTGTACAATTGTAATTATCTAGTAGTTGAAAAACTTAAATTATATTCTACTTAAAAATTGTTATTTTTTTGTCAAAATTATAAGTGTACTTGTATAAATCTTTGCATTTTTCATACACTACAATTGACATTATTTTTATGAATTTATTTATTTTTATTTTAAATGACCTTTATATGTTAGACATGTTTTTATTATATAATTTTACCAAAAAAATTTGTAATAATATATTATTTGTAAATTTTTTTAACCCTGAATGTATTAGTTTGCCTTAAAATTATATATTTAAACAGAAAAATAAATTACAATATCATAATAATACAAATGAACTATTTCATACGTAAAGAAATTAGTGGTAGTATGGAAAAAAAAAATTTTTGTTATTTTTAAGGTCATTCTAAAAGTGCCTACATATCAGTTAGCTAAAATTTGAATGTTGTAATTTAGTATAATTTTTTAGAAAACTACTAGTATGTTGGTTAATTTTAAATTAGGGTAAAAAAGCTAAGTTTACATGATTATTCATTTAATTTTTTTAAGGAAAAAAACCTTTTGTCGGATATGTGATAATCTATTTATGTGATCTTGTCATTTGTTTTTTATTTTTTAATATAAATGGTTGAATCGGTAGGCCAACAAAAGGCTCAGCCTACCGATTAAAAGCTTGCCTAATCAATTGTTCACTCTATTGAGCAGCCGAGAAAAGGCCAAGTTGAACTCATAAAATAGTTCGAACCCAACCTGCTGGTTTAGGGAATCAGCCTTTAGAGTTAGGCTCATGGAATAAATTGTCAGATCTTGCAGTTCAACCTAAGTCAAGGTTTAGGACCTATTGATCTAACCTAAACTTGGGTTTGCCCATTAAAAAAAAAAAAAATTAGCTGTGTGTTGCAACCTTTAAAACACATGGCCCCTTCCTTCATTTAACATAACTACATAAACAAACAAATCTCTCTTTATCTTTTTTCTATTCCCCTAATATTACCAAACTTTGTTAGAGAAGTTGAAACACAACATAAAAATTTTAAGAAAAGAGACATAAGTCACAGATCATTAAAGATAAAAACATGGAATTGTCAATTTCAATTCATCATTAATATGTTCGGACAAAAAAATTTCAAATTTGAGATTAAATAGTTAAGTAGTCATAGAGATAAATATTTAGTGCAAATGACCATTATGATATTGTCATTGTTGCAAAAAGAATTTAGAGCATACATTTGCTCAATTTTCCTTCAAAATTTGAATCAAATCATTGTATATAAATCGCATGCATCGGTCCTTAAATTATTACCATCTAAGAAATCTCTTCAAACGCTTGTTATTTGTTCAGAGTTTTATTGAAACGTTTCCACTTTATGCATTATACTTTCATTCAAATAAAAAAAAAAACTTTTCGTGTTAAACTGTAATGAAAAAATTTTTGTTACTAATAAAAAATTTTACTCTATGCAATAGCTACATTTTTTTTTTTATGTAGAATACTTTGTGCACAACTTGTTTCTTTGTTTGCATCTACAGTTTGCATGTGTAAGAAAAAAATACAAACCAATCGCTTTTTCTATTGATCTTCCTTCGATAAGAAGGATCGAAGGGAAAAGGGAAGAATCCCCAGTTCATTGATGTTAATGATTACAGTGTCCAGCATAACTACGCAAGTGAATGAATTGAGGATTTATTAGACTTTACAGCAGTTCCTCCCAGTTTTGAGCAATAAACATTGTATCGGTGTGATGATGCTACTGAGGGCAAGGAAGTTGCCAATATAGTTGAAGATGAAGTAGAAGAGTTATAACATGGCAATCCAGGAAGCCCCTAGACTCGTGAAGTCAGAAATTTTTATTAAATATTTTACTAAAATTATAGATCAGAAAGGGAACTCCAACGCACAATGCAACTACTACTCTTTGAGCTATGCATGGAAGAAGGGGCAACCGAAGAATTCATTGAAGTATGGTATTGACAAATCCTAACAACAAATTGCATATTCTGTTAGTTCTCAATTGTTCGCACTATTTTGATATGACATGGAAAAGTAGAAAATGACCCTGATACAGCACATTGCAAACATGCACCACAATGTAAGTAAATGCAAGTCCCAACTGTGGTACGAATAAGAGTCGTTGAATCAAAACTCATGTACCTTCAACACTAAAACCATGCGGAAGGCCAACTTAAAATTGGACCACAAGGGTAAGCTAGAGCTGATAGTAACGTTCAATTCTCTAGATAGACAAGTATCCATTTATGCAGATATATGGAAAGATAGATGGAAATAAAATTCTTATACGGCTTTGGAAAAATAAAAAAAGAAAAAAAAAATCTTACATAGGTACTATATGCCACTAAATAGATGATAATAGTAGCTTAATAAAAAACTTTTGACACTTAAGGTATTCAATGAGCAGCATGCATCACAGGCCATATATAGAATAATAACTATTATTCTTAAAGAATGTAACTCCATGAAAAATTTTCTTCATAAGTTCTAATAATGCTAACAAGAACGTTGTATCAATACATGAACTAAAAAATCTCTATCAATCTTACCTAGGTTGTACCTTTTTTTCATATAAGATGTGCATGCCACATATTAAATCTATGTGGTAAAAGGAGATGGAGGTGCTTGAGACAAAGTGACGCCAATAAGGTTAGCGGTTAAAACAATTATAAAAGGTCATCTCTACATAAAATGTGGAGGGATTACTGCATACAAAACAGGAAAAGGGAAAAAAAAAATTTAAAAAGGTCAACCATAAAGATCTACTGTGTAATTCTTGTTTGCACAATATATCGAAAGTAGAGATTCACACAAGAGATTGGGATGTATGTAATAAGCTATTGTAAGTACTTAAAGCTTTCCATGATAACGCAAACACTTTTTTGCATGTTTATAGGTTAGCATACATTACTTCCTTACAGCAATTGTCAAAATTATTGTGGCTCTTGTAGATGCATGTGGGGATGCAATCTTGTAAAGTTTTGCGATAAAAATGGTGGCCAAGTGGTTGTAGCATTACAGGAGAATTCTTTCTATTTACCTTCTTGCGACAATTTTAGACTCGCATTTTAATGTAGATATTCTTTAGAACTATCTTAATACGTACTGTCAAATATACAAGATTTATATAGTATAAGTGCAGGTAATGAACTTCGCTAAGCAATTGAGGAAATGAACGAACTATTTTAACATTTCACCTATGTGTATTAAGGCCAAGCTACTATCACTCTAACACCAACCCCGACAACATATAGTTACTCCTTTGTGGGAGAAAAATTGTTAGCCCGAAAATTAAAGAGACACCGATTTAAAGGGCAACAAACCGTACTACAATACTATCTTAACACTAATTTTGAGTTCAAGGATAATATCGATATTTGGGATTTCAACATCCCGAAATGGTAGAAGTTGCGGAGAAAGATATACCCCATACTCTTCCGCATACCATGTCAAGTCCTCGCTGCTTTAGCATCAATGGTTGCTATAGAGTGGGCGTTTGGCATGACTAACCTAATTCTTGACGATCATCGCACATCACTAAGCACTGTCAACGTAAAAGCGACCACCTACAATGAAGATTGATAGTCAGTGACAAGTAGAGAATAGGAGCCAATAGGAACATCAATCGAGGAAGACAACTATTTCAGCGACTTAGACTCTTTTAGAGGGAGTCAAGGCTCGACCCCAAAATGGAGTGGCCTATAAGGTAATAGTGATTGAATGATAGTTTTTTGTTCCTTTTTTTTAGGTATAAAACATTTTATCACTTAAAAAATGGTTTTAAAAAAAATCTAATTGGTCATTTATAAAAAATTAGGTTGGATCCATTTCTGATAGATGTTGATAAATTTGAGCTAAACAAAAAAAAACAAAAAAACTTGGATGTTTTATAGTATTTTCTTACAAAGTAAATACTCTAGCTAAGAACGAATCGATACTTTTTTGGGAATATTAAAATTAACTAACACACTAAATTTTTTTTAAATAATTATCGAATTATGGTGGTTTGATTCCAATTAGCGGATATATAAGTAATCGATAATGCAGTGTAACCTTAAAATCTGTTAATAAACAAATAATTTCATGTAAATTGTAAATTTACTATTATAATTTGTTATGTCTCATGTATGAGATGCTTATGCAATTGTTGCAAAATCCAATTTAATGAAAAGTGTAACTTTACTATTATAATTTGTTATGGTGGCCATCTATAAAAATTATGCACTTTTCAGTCCTTTCTCACAAATTTGAACTACTTGATTTTTTACGTTCTTGTTATAAAATTTCTTTGTATTACCCATTGTTTATAGAATATTCGTTATCAATTATAAGCAAGTCCCAATAGAATAGTGTAGGAAAAAGACAATGGAAGAGAGAGAGGAAAAGATAGAGACAAGACTTTGTTATATTAAATGTAGCTTAGAAAGGGACAAAGAGATATGGAAAGAAGAGAATAGGTTGAAAGAGACACGAGAAGACCATTGTTAGAAATGTGTAGAAATGAAGGGTGCTAACAAGTAAACTTTATGCTATAAGTTTTCCTCTTCATTCTACATTTCACTTATAAAAAACTCACACATCCCATCATCTTAGAAAATAAGCTCTAGCCCTTCACATGAAAAAATCAAAGATCATTATGCAATTGCTTATATTTACCTTCAAAAAATGGATCGTTTTTTCCCATGCTCCTAGTTCAAGTTCATTTCCTAAGAAGATGTGAACTAAACTCATTAAGATCAAGATTACTAATTACGTGAAGGAAGAAACTATATCCATGGAAAAATATACCACTCCAAAATAGGGAGGAGACAAACTTTAAGTCTATCAAGCGTTAACCGTCTATGAAATTATTCAACAACCTGAAGGAGGGAATTGTTGTAGGGACATGGTTAATTTTGAAGATGATATACATGTAGATGAAACTATAGAAGACATCTCAAAATGTGAGATATGCAAGTACGTAGACCAGTTAGACAAAAAAGAATTTAAAAGACACTTAAAACAACATCACCCACTAGAGTACAAGGCAGAAAACACATGGTTCTGCCACGTCAACTACTATAAAGGCATAGGAAAAAATGAAGTCAGCATGTTATCGCTTGAGATTGCACGTATTTAGTTCTCTTCTAAATCCTTACCATTGCTTCTTTGCATGTGTTTTTTCAAGCTCTAATGTTATTGACTGTGCGTATGACTTTTATTGATGTTTGCTGTAATGTATACATTGTCGTAAAGTCATCGCAACTCAGTGTGAAGCATGATACATGCAATCTCTAATTTAACCATTAATGTGTTTTTTATTTTTTGAAATGTATTTGCAATAACTAACAAATTAGGAAATTGTTTTTTTTTTTAATTTTTTTTATAAAAAAGTTAACAATGTAGGCTTGTAGAATTTGTTAAGAGAAAATTAGAATTAAACATTTGTTGCAAATTTAAAAAAAAAATATTTTGCATCGCTTAGTTCATGAGTCGAGTGAATCAACTTGGAACTAGCCCAAGTCAAGTTGGTCCCAATTCAAGGGGAAACAAGCCCTTGACTAGGCGATTTCAAGTTGATTTCAACCCGACTCTAGGTCTACTAAAGAGGGCTTAGGTTCGTTCTAAGCTAGTTCATAGTTCTAAATTAGTCTTTATATAGGTCTAAGTATATTCATAATTTTCATTTAAAATAATAATTTTTAGATAGCACATAATTTAAGTTTTTCAACTACTATATAATTACAGTTACACTATGTCTGATTTGTAAATTATGAGATTGTATAATCATAAAAATCGATTTAGGACACTACTAGATATATAACAAGATATTATTACATAGAGGTATATTATTTGGAAAATTAGAAAAATCATGTTATAAGATCAAACAAGACTTGGTTTACAAGTCATAACCATTTCAAAATTTTACTTGATTCATGTGCTTAACACATAATAGATATTTTCAAATAAAAGTAGATTTTAAAACTTTAACATTATAAGATTTGCTAAAATTAAACATCACATATAAAAGTTATGTATGATTGAAATTATTAGATATATAAACAAATTGTTTTAATTTTGAATATGATATATTAATTAAGGAAAATAAAAAATTGATTTTAATTAAAGTAATAATTGAACAAATACTAAATACTTTAAAATTAAAGTATAGACATAAAATGCAAAAAATTGTAACGACTGTTAATTTTTCCATTAATTGAGACACCATATTTAAACCAAACTCAAAAAAAGAAGTACTAAATCGCAAAAAGTAAAAGTTTAAACATCGAATTACCAAAAATTAAAAGTACAGGTACTTTTGTTGCTTTATCTCATTTAAACTAGAAGTTTCAACTTTTGTAAGAGAAAGTCTTAAACTTTAAACCCAATTTTTAGAATATGGTATATTATATGGACATACTCTACAAACTTTTGAAATTGCATTTTTTTAAAGTCGAAGTGCAAAGACAGTTATAAGAATTAATAACGAGGTTGTAAACAATTCTAAAGATGTATAACATGGGATAAGACATATCCAAACATGCGGATCAAGTTTACCATAAAAAAAATTCAAACACATAATCAAAAATCTGCTTAAAGGCTCTCACTTGACATGGAAGAGAGATCGGTATTAATATTACCGTTACTATTGCTGTTACTAACTATTGTATAGACTGAAAGCGCTTCATGATAATAACGTGGATATCCATGTAGCGCTGAGCACAATTGGAAAGGCAAGTAGACTCGCTGGAGCTAAACTTAGCTCCCTCGAGTTCCCGTAATGCACTTGTCCCGGCACACACTCGCAAGCTTTGCAACCATCTCATTCACCATTGCCCTCTCCTTTTCTTGTAAGATAAGATGTTGCAGCTCGGTGGAGTTAAGGGCGGAAGAGTTCATTGGTATTAGCAATCGTTAAGAAAGGTTCGATCTTTTTCTTTTTTTTTTTTTTAATTTTTCAAAACTTTTGATATTGTATGAAACCCTACTTTTTGAAAATCAACTCACGTATAAACTTCTTTAAATAGTTATAAGACCCACTTTCTTATGATTTTTTTTCGCTTCTCTCAATTATATGTTGAGTGCCATATGTATTTTCCTACTGATATGGACAACATATGTAATATATTTAATTAAAAAAATGTTAAAAAGATACTAAAAGTTTGAGAATACAAAAAAAAAAAAAAAAAAAAAGCGCGAGAAAATAAAAGGCAAAAAACCAAAATCGAAGGAAATTATAAAAAAAGAAAAAATAAAGTATGTAATCACTATCAGCCATCCAAAAGTACAGAGTGGCCAGCAACCATGAAGATTGAGGAGTCTTATCTACTTGTCCACAAAGAATCTAATATCATGTTTGATATATACAAATATTAATAAAGGAATGGGATGAATTAAAATAAAATAAAATGGAATTAAAATTGAAATGATAAATTTATATATGTGATTAGAAATGCACATGAAAAGGAATGGAATATGGATGTGCTTATATATAATAGTATTTCTCAATATCACCTCTCAATTGTTGGGTATGATAATTAGCTAGAAGATTGAATAAGAAATTTTAATTAATCATAATTAATAAGAGTGGAATAAAATCATGATTCCATCCCCTTCAAAAGTGAAATGAATTCTCCTTCAAAATTAAAATCAACAATTCACATTAATCACAATTTCACCTTCTAAGGCTCCGTTTAGTTCATATTTTTTTTCATTGGTGTTTACTTGAATTTGGTATTTAGTAAAAATAAGATATAAAAAAAATGGAACTGTAATTCCATATACATCTATTTTCTAAAATTAAATACATAACAAATCCCAATAAAGTTAAATTTTATTAACTCTTATTTTATTTAAATTTTAAAAAATGCTAACTAAAATAATCATATTTTTAACTATTTTATCTTAGAAGTATGTAAATTTTCATTTTTTAATTCTGACACTTCAACTATCACTTTTATCATAATTATAAAATATAAACAGATAATATATAGATAAGATAGTTTTTTAAATATTAAATTTTAAATAGATACAAATCATATATATATATATAATAGACATAAATAAAATGATATAAAAAAATCCAAAATATATTCAAATATGAAAAAGGAAATAGATTTAGAATCACGACTCTGTAGAATCGTTATATGATACGTGTATTGTTTTCATCTCACGTGCGTCATCATTCACTTACCGCGAGATACAAGACTTTCTGCCTGAAATCGATCCCTTTCTCATTTCGACTTCTCATGCCTTGAATCCAGTGCTCCTCACAGCAGGAAATCAACGATGAAAAATGACCGATTATCTTCATGTACCAACTCTACTTTTGAAAAAATACATTATGCGAGTCTGTGTTTATCGTTTCAGAGAGGACGGAGCTATTACAATCGCAGGTAAAGTTACTAGCGAATAAAGAATCAAGATTCACACATAGTACATAATTTAGAACATTACTGGTTCTCTTTTTTATCATTTATTAATTCAATATTTTACAAGTGTTTTCCACATACCATGTTCACTTATGAAAAAAAGTAACGGTCAATGCAATATTAGAAGCTTTTAGAAAATATCCATGTAATTTACCTTAAATATCTATTTAAAGTATTACATTTATGATAAATGATAAAATAACGTACAATATATTATAACATTAATTATAACATTTAATATAACATCTTACACACAACATATTCTTCCTATATACGGAAACATATACATCTATGCACACGGAACAAGTTATATCTCATATACTAAACTATTTTACAAAGTGTATGTACTATGTTATGTGCCAAATACATGAAGATATATATATAATAGATTTATGTAATATGCATAACATAGATTATAGGGATAATGTCATAAATGGCCTTCAAATTTTGTCCAAATATATAATTTGCTATCGGTATTTTGAAAAGATTAATTTACTATCTAATTGAGGTTTTTATTATTTGAACTAATTGTATTAAATCTGTTTGCTATCATAAACATAAGGATGAATTACAAATCGAGCCACCCTAAAGGCTAGGGCCTAGTCAACTGCTATACATATGGAGTTGCACGATCCCCCACTTAATGGTTATTGACTACTCTCGACCCTAGGGTAGTCGAAATGACAGTTTAAAGAGAAGTAGATCGCAATTCATTTTAAAAAGTGAGACATTTGACTCACTAAAGGCCAAAGATCAATTCCTATTTCATCCTTTTATCTATTTTAGTAAACAAACTTACTTGAATTAGGTCATGAAGCAAAAATGATTATAAAAACTTTAAATAGGTAGTAAATTGATCTTTTAAAATATAGGTAGTAGCTTACATATTTTGACAAAATTTAGATACCATTTATGATATTAACCCTAGATTATATATGAATACTATAAGCACTCCATCTCCTTCATCTCTTGCATTGTAAACATTACCAAGACATAATTTTCAGAAAAGCATTAATGGTACCGACATTCAATGTGGATGAATTAGTAATAATTAGTAAATACCAATATAATTCTAACAATAGAGATATAAGTGATAGTTTTTTTCTAAAAGGTACTCAGTATCGCTAGTGTTCATTTGCACCTTAACACATTATCAACTAAACTTTATAAAAAATAAATAAATAAGAGGAAAAGAAGAAAGAAATCACCACCATGGTATCATTGGAGGCCACCACCACCCTCCGTTCCTCCACCACCACAAATACCATAAATACCTACCTTATCTCTATACTATTTCCATTTTCCATGTATGCATGTTGAGTCATATATATTATATATATGGATAGATAGACAAATAGTCATGTTGTTCACTATCCCACTAAATTTACGATCTCTATATAATCCATGCTATGAGAATTGACCATCTCAACTCGTTAATAAGCTTTATTACTACCTTGTTTCGAAGAAATAATCTAGTTTGTCACTGTAGCATGTATCTTTCATTACTAATCTAGAATGAATGAATCTTTAGTTACAGATAAACAGACTTTTCATGCAACATTGATGATATACATGTGTTTAGGCAGCAGTGTTCTATTATACTCACCAATAGATTGAGTTTCTCTTAATAGACTTGTAGCATTTTTAGTGTGAAATTACTTGAACCTTGAAAAGATGTTTTTATATTCCCACTAATCACATATGGCCATGTATAAAGAATTTATTAAGTACGTCCCACTTTTTGTATCTATATTCATACTGCCTGAAGCATCTGAAAACAACAAAATTTCCTTCTATTCATATTTTTGGATTTGGGGGATTGCTCTTTCTATCAGTGACCTCCAATTGCATTGGAAATTTGAACTCACATATTGCATTGCAGTTTTTGTTCGCCAACTGCCAATGGATCTCTTTGTGCACATTCACAAACTGCGATCTGAATGGGTAGAAAAGAGAATTACTTATTGGCATCGCCTACAACGATAGACAAATATGTATGATTCAAAACATCCTCGTCTATGCATGGAGCATCGTATTTCAAATCATCGCCTATTTGTCCACATAATATAAGGATGATTTTTGGTAGAAAGAATATTAGCATCAGTTTTGTTCGTTTATCCATTCTTAACCATCCGTGACATTTTATGCTACACTTCGTGTACGGTATGATGGAACTTCCTTTACTTGTGACTAAGGAAGTCTTAATGTCGCATTTGTAATCTTAACTTTTGGTTAATTTGTAATCAACTAGTGAAACATGTCTTATACGGTATACCATATGTATCATCAAGTAGAGAGCAAAATCGTTAGCATCAAGCTTCAATTCGATATTAATGGTTGCAGGCGATAAGTTTATGTAGTTAATTGTAATTCATCAAAGTGAAGATACAAAATGTGACGTTATTTATTCACACCCCACACCACCCCCCCCCCCCCCCAAAAAAAAAAAAAAAAAGAAAAAGTGAAATTATGTTACATGTATATTTTAGCCGTCATTTATGCCATTGACTAACTTTTAGTAGGGGTAGGGCCATAAAATACTACCAACGCTGTGAAGAATCAAGAGAAAATTTATTAAGTTCATCCCACACTTTAACCAAAAAGCCCAAGCCCAATAACCATAGAAGAAAACCTAATTAAATGATCTCTCTTTCTCGTTATTTAATTTAGACTCTCCAGGAGGTTCTGTTTCGGTTTTCTCGACTGTATGTGGTTCTCTTCATGAAACGAAACCCATAAACCATAAAATTTAGTAATCTCACTTGAGTTATTTTCTGATGTTTGTGGAAGAAGATAACGGATGAGCCACCGATGTTTGGGTCCGAGATAAAACCGACACACTCAATTATATATTTCATTTTTCTTGCTTTTACTTGCTTTACTAAAGTCACTCATGAGATGAGGTAACATTAGTTACGGTTAGTACAATTGTTGGCAAAGTTTTTGTTTTTTAGAAACTTATACATGAAATCTTTCAGCCAACTCAACTGAGCTTCTTATTAATATTCCTACTTCCTTATAATATGAGATATGACAAAATACATAGAACACTTTAAAAAAAGAAAAAAACTTTACAATTTTTTTTTTTTTTTGACTTAGTACCTTGTGTAAATGGTAACTGATGTAAACACTCATATGACGATTTGAACCATATTCTTTAAATACATTTCATTATGCAAATTCATTAATGTTAGGAAATAACTAAAAGATACAAAAAAATGGAAAAGAAGAAAAAGAAGGGTTGCTATCATAGCCATTCTCGGCCCAAGAGCAAGGTATGGCAGCAACTAGCTACCCACCTCGTACAGTCAACAAGTGACTTGGCAACGGCCATGACCCTTCACTTTTATTTTTCTTTTCGTTTTCAATTTTCTACCTTTTGGAAAAAAAAAAAATTATACAATTATTGCTTATGTTTTTTACGCTTTTGTAAATTCATAAGCGGTGTTTCTTCTTTTAATATAAGTTAAGGAGTATGTCACAGTTTCTATTTGGTCCACTTAATAAGATAATAATATTGAAGGATAAATTATAAATAAAACTCCTTTTGTTCACTACATGAGCACTTAGCCCCCTATATTTCTAAAGTTTACAACTTAAATCTATTTTTCGTTTGAGCCAAATCTTTGAATGATTTACATTTAAACCATATTTTACTATTTTTTCCCTGGATAAAATACTAAAGAAACACTAGAACAAAAAAAGAGAGAGGTAAAATTAAGTGCAAAATGGTCTTTAGAGTTGAAATGCATTTTTTGAAAAAATTTGGGATATAAATACTCATGATAAGGACTTTTACAAGTGCTATCTTGTTTTTAAAAAAGAAAATCATAATGTTGTTTGGCCATCCACGTAACTATTTGCGCTATGTTGGTGGGTAGTTGTCCCTTGCCATGGGAGTGGTAGGCCATGGTTAGATTAGGGTTTGTTTAATATTTTAACCTATGCTTTTTTAATTTTATGCATTATTATTATTTTTATTAAATTAATTAATTTAATATATTTAAGAATATTATTTAATTAAATGAATCAATTGAAAGTTGACACATATCACCGAACTAGCGTTAATAGATGGTGATAAATTGCTTGTGACAAGCCCCAAATAGGTAGAGTTCCAATAGTGTTATCATGTGAATTGACCTAGGATAGAATCTGTCCTCTCAGATGCTATCATAGACTTGGTTTATAAAAGATATACTTGACTCGACTTAACTCGACTCGATCTAACCGTTTTGAAACAATTAGCTTAGTACCTATTAATTATAAAACTTGTAATATGACTTTTCTAAATATTTCTTCACCAACAACTTATAGAATGAAACTTATGGCTTATAATCGTAGTTATAAGTAAGAAATTCATATAAAAAATTTTCATTTTTAAGAGTGACTTTTAGGACCATAGATTAAATTTAAATACATTATAAACCAAGAGTTGAGAACCATTGGGTTGCCAAGGGAGACCCCATTAGTTTCAACCAAAAAGTTACAATAATTGTTAATAGAAAACAAAAGTCTTCTTGATTCTCACTCCTTAACCTTGTTTGTTGTCGTTTTGAATCAAGGAGGAATATCGTAATTTATTCTGGACTTGCAAAACAATATGTTGGGGAATGAGCAACAACTTACTCAATAAGTGAGATAGGAATAGAGGTATGCATTTAGCATGAAACAATTATAGCTATCGACTAAGTTAATTAAATACAATGCATATATAAGCAAATGTTATCACTTAATATTGTCCAGTCTACCATAAGATTAGATAAATTCCACTCATTTTAATTTGGGTTGAGAAGTTTGACGTTATGCACTCATGAATCGAAACCAAATCAAAACTTATGCAATGGAGAACATGTAAGGCTTACTAACTTATTTAAACAAATACAAGGATACGAACCCTAAACCTTGGGTTCTTACAAATTCAATTACTAACTCTTTAACCCTAAACAACTCTAAAACATGAGAATTTGCTAGGAACGTCGACCTATCAATAAGGACTACAGAGTTGACAATAAACTGATAGTATAAATTATATTAGTCAAAAAAGAAAACTTAGGGAAACTAAGAATAATTTAACCTAACAATTACCAAGTAAAAAAAGATAAAATTAATGTTATTAACCTATGTTTAGAATAGGTTGCAAAAGGTAGAAATTAATAATAATTAGTAGAAAGGATTAGTCATTATAAAATAAAAGTTTAAGAAATTAACTATACAACATTTATGAAGGATTAAAGATGATAAAAATTGAGAAAAAGACCAATTTTTCCCTAGAAATAATAATAGGTAGTAAAAAGTAAAAATAGAATAGTAAATAGTAAATTAGTAATAAAGTAAGGTAAATAAATAATAACTACGAGTAAAAAGTATGATAATAACTAATACCCTTTACATATAAGACATCATCTTGATGTATTCCTAAATAAAAGTAAAGAATATAAATAGAAAAGTAAATTAAATAATAAAATAATTAGGTGAAATGCTAAAATATGATAAAAGTACTTTATAAAATATTGTAAAATACCTAAGAAATATCAAATCAATTCTACAAATTTCAAACAACTAATAACATGTCATAAAAATATCCAATAACTTATAAGGAAAGTAAAATTTTTTTTATAAAACTAGGAAATATCATCGAATTATTAAAATATGTTGATAACTTTTTCAAGACTTTACCAAAAATTATTCAATTGGTGAAAGATGTTGAAAAATTATCTAGACACATGTCTTAGGGTTAGGAACATGTGGCAATTTTTCCAAGAGTTCATGCTTACTAGAAGATTATTAAAAAATTATGTAACCTTTTCAAAAATTCACTAAAATTTGTGCACTTGTCCAAAAATCATGAAATTTAATGAGAGATGTCTAACAATTTGAGGAATATGTGTCAAATTTTCCATAATGTTTAGACATCTGTGCAATTAAAAATTAATTTTTGAACACTATAAATATCTCTCTCCTAACTTCAAAAATTCACACCACTCAAACTAAGCCTCTCAAATTTAGGAGAAAGTTTATGGAGCTCTTAGATATTCCTCTTAAGAGGTTAGTCGTTGGAGTTGTGGTGGCTGCTAGTAAGTGGTGATTTTTGCCAATTTGGTCGTTCTTGCTTAAATAATTTTAGAGCCTCCAATTTATGCTGTTTCAAGGAGTCCTTTTACTTGTAAGTAGTCTATAATCATATATTCTTGTAGTAATTTTCCTAGAATTAATTTTTCATTTTTGGTATTTTTTATAATTTTTGCCAATTTTGGACTATTTTGATTAAAAATGCCTATTTCAAACAGAAATCATAAAACTCTATCTAATGACTTCCTAAAATCCCCAAACTTTTTCACATATTTTCATGTCCCCAATAAGATTTTTAGAAACTATAGTTGCCATTTATTGAAGTACTTTCTAATTCTTGATTATTTGGCCTCATTTCTTAATAAAATATTGATTTTCTATTAAATATTATATTTTCAAAATAAAAGCTAATACTAAATTTCATATGTTTTGGCTTCTTCAACACCTACACTATAAGTTTTTCTACAATATGAAGCTTAATTACGAATTATTTTAACCTATCTTTATATATATAAGCTCAACTATAATCAATTACATATCAAACTCCTACTTTTCATAGCTTATATAATTATAATGTTTTGTAACTTTGAAAAAGGTTATCATTTCTTCACCTTGTTCTATATATAGAGGCTATCTTTTGCCCCTTCTTTTAAGAACTAACTCCTTTTACTTAAAAATCGATAATTAACATACAAACCAAAAGATTACTAACTAATGAGATTATCAATTTCACATGAACTAAATGTTGCTTTTCCTTAGCATCAAAATAGGAATATGTTTCAAGACATCTTTTGTAATCCTATTCAAAAACAACATTAAGGAAACTGTAAGGGTTAACTCAACCCAAAACTCACTCTAGAACCTTACTTGCCTTTTAGGAATATCCTTATTCTTACACAATTAACTTAAAAATTATTTGATAGGAACTTTTTTACCATTCATGGGATATCAAGCACTTGTAACCAAGGTAAGTTGGCATGCTTCACCACAGTTATATTGTTTGTAACAAAGAACTGTCAACCATTATGCTGCTTATGGTTATAATTAGAATTGTTTGTGTGCATGCAGTATATGTGTTTGATATGTTGTGCTATATTGGGCCTCTTTTATTGGTGTGATTGATTGTACTATAACTTTATGCTGTGGTTTAATATATTGCTTGATCACCCTATAATTGGTATTATGATTTTATTTGGCCTTAATCCATTGGTTATGCATTTCATCCTTAGCATATCTGCATTTTGTTCCTACCAAATGTTGACCACTCAGTAAGGTATTAATATTACTTTCTTTTGGTTGAGTTGAACTATACAAACTGGAAAAGAGGTCATAGTACAGGTAAAAGCTATCTAAGGATTGTTCGAAGTGGATTAGGGAGGACCAATGGTCCATTGTGTAAGCCTGGATTTAGCGGGAGAGCGTTACTTATGGAAACTCCTCGAAACCCTAATTGGGGTAAAGTTAATTTCTCTAATCCTATGATGGATTAGATAACGTCATGTAGATGACATTTGATTTGTTACGTTGCACTCTAGCTAAACAATGGTGGTTTGCTTGATGAATGTATGATGCATGTTCATTGCTAACTTACGGAGCATGTAGCTTAAACCACTATAGGTATTATTTTGTAGGTAAACATAACAAAAGCTTAGGGATGAGAAAATTAAGTAAGGATCGATCAAGAAAAAATGACCACAAGAGTTTTAGGCTAGTTCATTCGGCAATTGTGGAAAACTTAAATTCTATTGTAGTAAACACTTTTTCTTTTCATGTTTAATAAAGCATTATTCTTTCGGGTTATCTATGCTTATGTTTGCTTCCACTTTAATATGCCGCCATGTGTATACTACTAGAATAATGGTGGCTACAAGCCCTATGCTATCATTATCTATTAGCATATATGGTAGGACTGTAACAATTAAGAAACACTTTGTAAAATGCTTTAACAGTCTTGCCGTATATCATAATTGCTTATGATAGCTTAAGGCCTATCGCCATCATAGTTAGTTAAGATATACAAGGCTTTTATATAACTAATACTTAAAGAATAAACATTTTATTAATCTACGTTAAAGCCATATTACAGTGTAGGCCAAAGCTTGAGTTAAAGCCTAATTTTGTTACAAAGAAAATTTTAATTTCTTATTCCTTCCTTTGGCTTCTTGTCTTAAAAACCTACTAGTAGAACCCAAGGCATCGTGATGGGTATGTCTTGGAAACCTACAATAAGCCGATAAAGTTGTGAGCGAAATCACAATTAGTAAGTGACAAGGAACTTGCATTATACTTAAGCAAGCAACAAAACAATCCTTTAAGGTGCCATGTAACAAAACAAAATCAATCCACGTGATGTTTTCCGGGTCGCTGTGAGATTCAAGAAATTACAAGCACTTTAATCTTGGTTTCAAGGAGTTTCCATAATAGGACATTCTCACACTAAATCTAGGCTTGTGTAATGGATTTTCGATCCTCCCTAAACCACTTCGGATTATCCTTGAATAGTTTTTACCTGTATTGCAACCTCCTTTCTAGTCAAAATAGTTTAGTAATGTTAAAAGAAAATATAATATCACTTAATGATTAGTATTTGATGGAGACAAAATGTAGATATGCGAAGGATGCAATGCATGTCTGATTTCTTAAGTCAAGTAAATTCTTAAGGTCTAGTTTAGATTAGTGATCAAACAAATAGCACAAACCACAACATTATAATTTAAATACACCATAAGCACACTAAGCAAGCAAACTTTGTTATTAAAACCATATTTTCAATCTCACATATCGCATGCACATAAACAATTCTAGTTATAACCACAAAAAATATAATGACCGATAATTCCATGTTATAAATAATACAATTGCGGTGAGCTAAGCCAACTTACCTGAGATATGCTTGTCTCGTATACCTAGAAGCTACAAAGGAGTTTACTATCTAAGTTAGTATAGTAATCCCCTTTTAATTGTATAATCAAAGATTGAATATGTTGTTTCTTGATTCATGATTCACTTGCTTAAGAAGACATACTGGTATTTTTAAATTTTGAAAAAAATCAAATCTAGCTCATTGAAATATAATGGGAATGTGAAATTGTAAAGGTGAAACTAGTAGTATTTAAAGCCTAATCTCGATTTACTGAAAATGAAGTATAACTAAGGATATGGATAAAGATAGTGGTATTTTAATCAAATAAAATTTAAAATAGTCATTATACATCCATACTAAATGTTTTAAGTTATAGATGCCATTTTTTTATTATTTTTAAAATTTTATAAATAACCTATTTTGAGTTATTTACTTGAAGAATGAGTCATAAAGTAGTAATAAATTGAGAGTAGTTGGAAAAATAATGCTTTTTGCATAAAATAGTGATAAATAATATATTATAATATATAAAAATTCATGGTAGTATTATAATTTCAATAGGTATTTATTTGGAAATTTTCTTAAAAATCAGGTTTTTTGGCATTATTGGGTTGAAACTTACAAAAATTATTAAATATATCAAACATGCAAAATAAATTTTGGAAAAATAATCATATATTACTATAATTATACAATACTTACTGTAAAAATTTCAAGGAGAAAGGAGCCCTATTTCCTTCCCAATAATCCGTACATTGAAATGCCTTCTCATAACCTACAATGCGACGACCACCACCACCATCCTAAGCTTGTTGGAAACTTAGAGGAGAATATGAGGGAGATCTAATTCAAGTTTGATGATTTTTGGAGCTCCGAGTGAGTGTATGGAGAATTTACAAGTAAGGGACGGTACTTATAAGCAATTCCCTTACTGTAAAAATTAATTTGTTATTTATAGCTTAAGAGTTAAGGTCTGAAATCTTTATTGTAGTTTCCTAAAACCTTTACATGTCTCCAATAAAATTTTTAGAATTTTAGGACATTTGTCAAATTTTTGATGAACTTTTGACACCTAAAAAGCGTAATAATTAATTTTTCTAATAAAAATTCAACTTTGTAAAAATTATTCCCCTTTTCCCCTACATTTTTCTAACTTCTTAAATAAGTTGTTGGGTTTGATGTGATATTTACTTATATGTAGATTAATTTTGTGTAATTTTTCCTCCAAATTATGGACATTTTGGTAATTTTACTACTTAATTAATGAATATCAAGTTTATTTCTACTAAAATATGGTCGAATCATCTAATATTCCTGATTTTATATTTAATATATGAAATAATGATGCCCTACATGCAAAAGACATGAGTTATGATATCATAAATACAATTTATCTTTATTTACAATTCGATCAATATCATTGTTTATACTTTAATTTTGCCATTTTTTGCAATTATACACCTAAAGTTTTAATTTGTCTAATCATATATCCAATTGAAGATTTAATTGTCATATTTTACACCTTAATTCATTTTAATTCATATTGTTAGTCTATTCGATACTATTAGCTAGTGAGATGACTATATATAACCTTAGGGGGTTTACTCGACCTCTCATAGGTATCTACTGAATGCTCCATGTGAAATTATAAGTCACAACTCACTTTAAAAATGTAGGTCGTGTAACCTGCTAGCAGCCATTTGTAGCTGTTTACAACTCTATGGAAGTTGTATGAACTTGCTAAAGCTGTAGGCAACCATCTATTTGGCAAATCATGTTAATTAGACTAATAGTATGAATTAGAGTTTATTGAAGTATAGATTATAACAACCAAATCTTCCATTTAGTGTATAATTAAATAAATTGAAATTTCAGGTGTGTAATTGCAAAAAGTGATAAAGTTGAGATATAAATCGTGACATTATCCTTTTACAATTTCAATATCTACTATTTTACTTTTAGTTTTTGCATTTTACTTCTTTACTTTTTTATTTTTATTATTATTTTTTTATATTGTAGGGTATTTTGGTCTTTTCTACTTATTTTAACACATTTACCTTATAGTAATTGTATTATGGTTATATAAGATTTACTACCTAATAACTTATTTATGAAGTCAAAAAAATCTAGAGGACAAAGGGAATAATTTCTAAAATGTTGGTTTTTTATTAGAAAAATTAATTATTAAGCTTTTTAGGCATAAAAAATTCATCAAAAATTTGAAAAATGTCCTAAAATTCTAAAAATTTTACTAGAGGCATATACGGACTTTAAGAAACTATAGTAAAAATCCCATACCTTAAATCTTAAGTTATTAATAAAAAATTAATTTTAATAGTAGGGGAATTACTTATAAATACCGCCTTCTACTTGTAAATTCTCTGCACATTTACTCAAAGCTCCAAAAATCATCAATCTTGAACTAGAGCTCTCTCATACTCTCCTCTAAGTTTCGACATGCTTGGGGTGGTGGTGGTGGTGGTATAGTGATTTTGGCTATGAGAATGTGTTTTAATGCATGAATTATTGGGAAGTCAATAAGGCTCATTTCTCCTCGAAATTATTATAGTAAGTACTCTATAATTATAGTAATATATGGTTATTTTTCTAAAATTATTTTGCATGTTTGATATATTTAATATTTTTTGCAAGTTTCTCATCAAAAATGCCTAAAAAACCTAATTCTCAAGAAAATTTCCAAATAAATACCTATGGACCTTTTAATGCTATAATGAATTTTTCTAAATTATAATATATTATTTATGACTATTTTATTCCAAAAGCACTATTTTTCTAACTCCTCTCTATTTATTACTACTTTATGACTCATTCTTCAAGTAAATAACCCAAAAATAGGTTATTTATAAAATTTCCAAAATAATAAAAAAATGACATATATAACTTAAAACACTTAGTATGATTGTATAATTATTATTTTTAACTTTATTTAATTAATATATCACTATCTCTTAAATTTTAACTTTGCAAAATGTCCTAAAATTCTATAAATTTTCCTAGAGATGTGTAGGGTTGTTAGGAAACTACAATAAAAATTCCATAACTTAACTCTTAATCTGTTAATAAAAAGTTAATTTTTATAATAGGGAAATTGCCTATAAATACCGCTCTCTAGTTGTAAATTCTCCATATACTCACTTAAAGCTCCAAAAATCATCAAACTTGGACTAGATCTCCCTCCTACTCTCCTCTAGGTTTTTGATAGGCTTGGGGTGGTGGTCGTGGTCATTGTGTGGTGGTTTTGGTTGTGAGAAGATGTTTCAGTATATGAATTATTGAGAAGGCAATAAGGCTCTTTTCTCCTTGAAATTTTTACAGTAAGTACTCTACATTAATAGTAAGATATGGTTATTTTTTCAAAAATTATTTTGCATGTTTGATATATTTAATAATTTTTTCAAGTTTTTGCCCAATAACACATAAAAACCTGATTTTCAAGAAAATTCCAAATAAATAGCTACTGACCTTATAATGCTACCATGAATTTTTCTATTTTATAATATATTATATATGAATATTTTATGCCAAAAGTAGTATTTCCCCTACTATTCTCTATTTATTACTACTTTATGACTCATTCTTCATGTAAATAACCCAAAAATAGGTTATTTATAAATTTCTAGAATAATAAACAAACAGCATATATAACTTGAAACACTTAGTATGAATGTATAATGACTATTTTTAACTTCATTTGATCAATATATCACTGTCTCTATTCATATTCTTATTTATACTTTATTTTCGGTAAATTTAGATTAGGCTCTAAATATTACTAGTTTCACTTTTATAATTCCATATTCCCATTATATTTCAATGAGCTAAATTTTATTTTTTCAAAATTTAAAAATATTGATATATCTTCTTAAGCAAGTAAATTGTGAGTTAATAAATAAAAATATTTAATCTTTAATAATATGATTAAGGGGGAAAATGCTATACTAATTTAGATAGTAAACTCCTTTTTTTACTTTCAAGTATACGAGACAACCATATATCGGATAAGTTGACTTGCTTCACTGCAATTATATTATTTTATAACACGGAACTATTAGTCATTATGCTATTTGTGGCTTTAACTAGGACTATTTGTGCGCATGCAATGTGTATAATTGAAAATATGGTTTCGATAACTGAGTTTACCTACTTAGTGTGCTTATGGTGTATTTAAATTATAATGTTGTGGTTTGTGCTATTAGTTTGATCACTAATCTAAAGTGGACCTTAAGAATTTACTTGACTTACAAAATAAAACATGCATTGAATCCTTCGTATATCTACATTTTGTCTCCATCAAATACCGACCACTCAGTGAGATTATATTTTCTTTGAATTGTATTGAACTATTTTGATTGGAGAGGAGGTTGCAGTATAGGTAAAAGCCATCTAGGAATAGTTCGAAGTGGTTTAGGGAGGATTGAAGTCAATTGCACAAGCTTGGATTTGGTGTGAGAATGTTTTATTATGGAAACTCCTCGAAACCCAGATTAAGGTTGGCATAATTTCTCAAATCTCATGATGATTCATTAAAAGTCATGCGGATGGTATTTGTTTTGTTGCATTGCACTTATAAAGGATTGTTTTGTTCTTACTTGCTTAAGTATAATGCATGTTTGTTGCTACTTATTGAGCCGTAGTTTCACTCATAACTTTATAAGCTTATTGCAGGTTTCCAAGACGTATCCATTACAATACTTAGAGTTTCGCTGGTAGGTTTTTAAGACAAGAAGCTAAAGAAAAGAATAAGAAATTAAAATTTTCTTTGTAACAAATCTAAGCTTTAACTCAAGCTCCAACTTGCATTGTAATATAGCTTTATAGTAAGCTAATGAAATGTTTATTCTTTAAGTATTGATTGTTTTAAAGCCTTGTATATCCTAACTGACTATGATGATGATAGGCCTTAAGCTATCATAAGTAGTTATGATATACCGCTAGACTATTAAAGCATTTTATAAAGTGTACCAATCTTTTAAATAATGTATATTTTCAAGTATAAAGTTGCCATCAAATTGTGGAGGGGGTAGGACTTACAATGGTGAACCTATATGGGAGAGACATTTCCTTCAGTCCCTTTAACCAATTCCTCTGGTCCAGGCGGGTTTTCATTATCTCCTTCACTTTGGTCATTTGGTTCTATGGGTTCTTCCTCATTCTCATTATGGTTCGAGACCATAACCACATATGGGAATCCATCATGCAAGGGAGACCAATTGATGATCCCTAAAGCACTTATCAAGGTTTCAATCCAAATCCTTCTGCAATAGTGTTAATATTTGGTAGATAGGTTTTGTTTGGATCTAATTAGGCAACGAAGTGAATTATAGGGATCACTACTTGTTAGAATCCAACATACCATAGGTAAAACTGTTTAAAAACATTAATGGCAGCATATTCATTTATGGTTTCATCAAAGTGTTCCATCATTTCATCCCATAATGCTTCCCAATAATAGGGGAATTGTCTCCTTGTCCACAATTTCATCTAGAGTAAAGTAAACTCCCTCATCCAGTAAATGGTGAACCAACTGTTGAAGTAAGAGACGATAGTTAATGGGATTCATTTCTTCAATGTAATGAAACTCCATCCATCCCTCGATAAGGAAATCTCTTTATCCTTATAACTCATAAGGATCCCTAAAGATTGTTAGTACTAAAAGGAGAAACAATAGTATCATTATTTCCTTCTTTCCCACCTTTTTATCTTATTTATTTATTGTTATTATTATCATTATATATATTTTATTACATTTAACCCTATTAACCAGACTTGTCTATGTGTTATTCTTTAAGTATTGGCTCTAATACCATTTAAAAGATTGCCATGCTTTGCAAAATGCTTTAACAGCCTTGCTGCATGTCATAACTCTTATGATAGCTTCAAGCCTATCGCCATCATAATTAATTAGGATATATAAGGCCTTTTATATAACCAATACTTAAAGAATAAACATTTTATTAATTTACTTTAAAGCTATATTACAATGTAAGTTAGAGCGCAAGTTAAAGCTTAGTTTTATTACAAAGAAAATTTTAATTTATTATTCCATCCTTTGGCTTCCTATCATAAAAACCTACCAGTGGAACCCCGGGTATTATGATGGGTATGTCTTGCAAACTTGCAGTAAGCCTATAAGATTGTAAGCGAAACTACGGCTCAGTAAGTGGTAAGAAACCTACATGATACTTAAGCAAGCAAGAGCAAAACAATCCTTTAAAGTGCAATGCAATGAAACAAATGCTATTTGCATGATATTGTCCAGATCACTATGAAATTAGAGAAATTATGCTAACTCTAATATGGGTTTAAAGGAGTTTCCATAATAAAACAATTTTACACCAAATTCAAGCTTATGCAATGAATCTTCAATCCTTCCTAAACCACTTCGGACTATCCCTAAATAGCTTTTACTTGTATTACAACCTCTTCTCCAATCAAAATAGTTCAATACAGTTAAGATAAGATACTCACAAAGTGGTCACTATTTGATGGACACAACATGCATATATGTGAGGAATGCAATGCATGCTTAATTTCTTAAGTTAAGTAGATTCTTAAGGTCTAGTTTAGATTAGTGATAAAACAAATAGCACAAACCACAACATTATAATTTAAATATGCCATCAGCACATCAAGTAGGCAAACCTAGTTATCGAAATCATATTTTCAATCACATACATCGTATGCGTATAAACAGTTTTAGTTATAAACATAAAATGATTGATAGTTCCTTGTTATAAATAATATAACTACAGTGAAGCACGCCAACTTACCTGAGATATGGTTGTCTCCTATACCTGGAAGTTAAAAGGGGGTTTACTATATAAGTTAGTATAGTAGTTCCCCTTTAATCATATAATTAAAGATTGAATATTTTGATGTCTTGCATTGTGATTCACTTGCTTAAGAAGATACATCAGTATTTTTAAATTTTGGAAAAATCAAATCTGGCTCATTGAAATATAATGAGAATTTGGAATTATAAAAGTGAAACTAGTTGTATTTAGAGCCTAATTTCAGTTTACCGAAAATAAAGTATCATTAAGGATATGAATAAAGATAGTGATATATTAATCAAATAAAGTTAAAAATAGTCATCATACATTCATACTAAGTATTTTAAGTTATATGTGTCATTTGTTTATTATTTTGGAAATTTTATAAATAACCTATTTTTGGGTTATTTACTTAAAATAATGAGTCATAAAGTAGTAATAAATAGAGAGTAGGTAGGAAAATAGTACTTTTGGCATAAAATAGTCATAAATAATATATTATAATATAAAATAATTCATGGTAGCATTATAAGGTTAGTAGCTAATTATTTAGAAATTTTATTGAAAATTCAAGGAGCAAAGTGCCAAATTACCTTCCTAACAAATTGCACTCCGAAATGCCTTTTTACGGCCAAAACCAACATGCGACGACCACTAGCACCACCCTAAGTTTGTTGGAAACATAGAGGAGAATATGAGGGAACTCCAATTCAAGTTTGATGATTTTTTGAGCTTTAAGTGAATGTGTGGAGAATTTACAAAGGGTGGTACGTATAGGTAATTCTTCTATTGTAAAAATTAATTTTTTATTAATAAGCTAAATTTTAATTTTAAGATTTTTAATATAGTTTCCTAAAATTATTACACATCTCTCGTAAATTTTCTAGAATTTTAGGATATTTTTCAAATTTTTAATGAATTTTTTACACCTAAAAAGAACTATAATTAATTTTTCTAACAAAAATCCAACTTTGTAAAGATTTTATAGAATTTTAGGATATTTGTCAAATTTTTGACACCTAAAAAGCGTTATAATTAATTTTTCTAACAAAAATCCGACTTTGTAAAAATTATTCCGTTTGTCTCTTAGATTTTTCTAACTTCTTAAATAAGTTGTTGGGTTTGATATGATATTTCTTTGCATGTAGATTAATTTTATATAATTCTATTCCTATAAATTAGGGATATTTTGGTAATTTCACTACTTAATTAATGAATATTAAGTTTATTACTACTAAAATATGGTCAAATCATCTTATATTCTTGGTTTTATATTTGATATATGAAATGATGATGCCTTACATGTAAAAGACATGAGTTGTGATATCATAAATAAAATTTACCTTCATTTATGTAACCATAATGCATTTACTATGAAGTAACGTGTCAAAATAGGTAGAAAAGACCAAAATACCCTAAAATATATATAAAAAATAAAAGTAAAAAACAAAAAGCAAAGAAATAGAATTTGAAAAAGTAAAAGTAAAATAGTTGACAATAAAATAGTAAATAAAGGTAAATTGTATTTATGACATCATATCTCGTGTCTTTTGCATGTACGGCATCATCATTTCATTTCTTATAAAATCAAGAATATCAGATGATTTGACCATGTTTTAACATAAATAAATTTAATATTCATTAATTAAGTAGTGAAATTACCAAACTACCCCTAATTTATAGGAAAAATTACACAAAATTAATCTACATGCAAGGAAATATCACATCAAACCCAACAACTTATTTAAGAAGTCAGCCAAATCTAGGAGATAAAGGGAATAATTTTTACGAAGTCAAATTTTTATTGGAAAAATTAATTATTACATATTTTAAGTGTTAAAAATTCATCAAAAATTCGTGAAGTATCCTAAAATTCTAGAAAATTTACTGGAGATGTGCAATGATTTTAGAAAACTACAATAAAAGTCTTAAACCTAACTCTTAAGCTATTAATAAAAAATTAATTTTTATAGCAGGGGAATGTAAATTCTTCATACACACACTTAGAGCTCCAAAAACCATCAAACTTGAAATAAAGCTCACTCATATTCTCCTCTAAGTTTCTAACAAGCTTGTAGGGGTGGTGGTCGCTATCGCATGGTGATGTCACTACTTAATTAATGAATATTTCACCATATTTTAGTAGAACTAAACTTAATATTCATTAATTAAGTAGTAAAATTACCAAAATATCCCTAATTTGTAAGAAAAATTACACAAAATTAATCTACATGTAAGGAAATATCAGATAAAACCAAACAACTTATTTAAGAAGTTAGAAAAATCTAAGGGACAAAGGGGATAGCTTTTGCAAAGTTGGATTTTTGTCAAAAAAATTAATTATTATATTTTTTAGATGTAAAAAATTTGATAAATATCCTAAAATTCTAGAAAATTTACTGGAGACATGGAAGTATTTTAGGAAACTACCATTAAAATGCCAAACCTTAACTCTTAAGCTATTAATAAAAAATTAATTTTTATAGTAGAGGAATTACCTATAAATAGCACCCCTTACTTGTAATTTCTCTACACACTCACTTAGAGCTCCAAAAATCATCAAACTTAAATTTGATCTTCCTCATATTTTCCTCTTAAGTTTCCAACAAGCTTGAGGTAGTGGTGGTAGTTGTTGTATGGTGGTTTTGACTATAAGAAAGCATTTCAATGCGCGAATTATTAAGAAGGCAATAGGGTTCATTTCACCTTAAAATTTTTACAATGAGTACTCTATAATTACATTATAGTAATTATAGTAATATATGGGGGAATCATTATTTCCTTTGTCCCCCTAGATTAGAGTGACATAATTTCTCTAATCTCATAACGATCCAGATAATGTCATGCAGATGACGTTTGTTTTGCAGTATTGCACTTTAAAGGATTATTTTGCTCTTACTTGCTTAAGTATAATACAGGTTCTTTACTACTTACTAAGCTTTGGTGTCGCTCACAACCTTCTAGGCTTAATGCAGGTCTCTAAGAAGTACCCATCACGATGCTTATGGTTTCACTAGTAGGTTTTTAAGAGAGGAAGCCAAAGGAAGGAGTAAGAAACTAAAATTTTCTTTGTAACAAAATTAGGCTTTAACTCGAGCTCTAACCTACATTGTAATATAGCTTTAAAGTAAATTAATGAAATGTTTGCTCCTTAAGTGTTGGTTGTATAAAAGCCTTGTATATTCTAATTGATTATGATGGCAACAGACCTATTATTTCACTTTTACTTTTCAAATTTTACTTCTTTGCATTTTACTTTTTTTTTTTTCTATTGTAGTGTGTTTTGGTCTTTTCTACCAATTTTGACACATTTAGCTTATAGTATATGTCACACCCCGAACAAAAAGAGTCATAACAGTCCCGCTGTATAAACTAATCTAAGAGAGAAGCTGACCTCACAGCTACTATCGTAGACGCAGTTCACACAAGGCGCACAACTCAACCAGCTTGAAACGTCTATTCTGACACCTATTAATAACCAAACATATGGTAGAGCTTTTATAAGATACTTGTTCTATATAACCTGTTGTTTAGTATCACAACAGTATTTAAACAAACGTTTCACGTCCAAAGATAAAGTTTACAATTAGAGTTTATTAAAAACGACAAGTTTTGTGGTCTATATACAATAAGTTAGAAAACTAGTGGGCTCCCAGGGAATTCCCAATTAGTTTTCCTTAAAACTTAAGTTAGATAATTAAGTTTCTAACATATCTTTTATTTTTAGGATATGTTCTAAGTTTAATTTCATGAATTCAACACAATAAATATATAATTACATAATTTAGGGTTAATTTACGGATATAATTATTATTTATACTGGGTATACTCGTAAAATTACTTGTATTTTTATATAGTAAATTATACTATATTATCTCATTTTATAGCTCAATTAACTTATCTCTAAGTTTTCGTTGCAATCTAAGTTCGATTTTAGGAGTTCCGAACATTTTAGTGCTTTATTAAATATTCCAATTTCTAAGGGCAAAATTGGGATTTCAGGTCATTATTACTAAAATCTAACTTCACTGTAATATCTCGACTAACTTTTTTATTCTAGTCGTAAAGTTTGGGCTCAATTAGATAAGTTTCCCTAAAAGCCCTAAATTTAAGCTCGATTGTCCTAAACTCAATTTTGGGAGCTTACAGTATATGCATTACAATTACATAAGATTTATTACTATAGTAAATTTTGATCTTTTACTATTTCAAATTTTACTCTTTATCTTTGTAATTCCTTATATATATATATATATATATATATATATGAATTATCATTTGTTTAAGTAAAAACTATAGTTAATGTATCTAATGATATATATATATATATATATATATATATATATATATATTCCTAGGGTTCTTGGTCAGTGAAGCCCTATTTCCTATTTGGCTATTTAATGAATTCTATAGTTAGTGGAACTGATCCTTACTCATCATTTTAAATAAGTATAAACACTTACATTCTACCCCCTTATAATAGGTCTTATCCTTAAGACCTTTACATCTCAAATATTATTGAAAATGACTATAGAGAGGAAAAGTATTAACCTTTAGTTAAATAGCCAGGGATATTTCTCTTGTAAACCTTGCAAATTTCTTAAATCAGAGGCTAGAAGTTAATAAGATTTTTTCAAAAAATAACCTTAGTGTTGGCAAAACAATTAACCTTAAACCTTAGAGACTACACTTAAAGACCTTAACTCAAACTCCTAAAACCCTAGATGGCAACCTCAACCCTAGTTTGATACCTATACCCAAAGCCCTAAAATTTTGTAAGGAAATGCTAATAACTAATGTTAACTTCTAAGGTCAAACTAATCTAACAAAACTAACCACAAACCTTAATGGGAAAGAGACTGATAGTCAAAGCCTATGAAAGCTCCCTGCAATCGATAAAGGGTAAATTAAGCCAAAAATGATTATTAATATTGCTAACCTTAATAATGAATTCAAAACCTCAAAATGAATACTATACTCCTTAAATGAACCTTCGAATACTAAAATCCTAATTGGAATCGTAATATGTATGAACCATTAAATTGTAAAACCTTAATCTCCAATCAAAAACCTTAATCCAACTATTGTAATATAATTAAATAGTAAAAGTATTCGTTAATTAGGGACTAATCACTTAATTGCCCTAAAACATTAATCTACCCTCTAAAACGTACTCGAACAACAATAATTGTCTCAATTCCTTAAACTAATTAGACAAGATTACCCAATGGGCTTAATAAACTTAATTTGACACATTAAGCCCAAAAATGCACCTAATTTGTACCAAGTATACTAGTAACTAAGATTAAAAAACTTAATTACACCTTAGTCTACTAATTAGGTTTTATATCATAATTAACTACAAATAAAAAACGATTAATCATATGAAACTAAAGTGATTACATAAAAATATCTCTTTAAGTATGCCAACGTTATACTTAAAGAGACAATATAAACCCTGTAAGCTTTCGAATCCGAACTCGGAGTCAAATACAGGAGTTAATAGATAATCCCTAAGATCGCTCAAGATATATTATAAATCATATGATAATAAAATCATTAAATAAAA
Organism: Lumnitzera littorea; assembly: GCA_024138015.1. Lineage (NCBI taxonomy): Eukaryota > Viridiplantae > Streptophyta > Magnoliopsida > Myrtales > Combretaceae > Lumnitzera > Lumnitzera littorea. The sequence goes on from JAMXBB010000012.1 coordinate 25,947,688, forward strand.
TGATTAAATCCTAAATCATAAGTCACAATCCCTAAATAATAAGTCAAAAAACCCTTAAAAAAGTAAAACCCTAAAATCTTAATTGTATGTATAAAATTTTACAAACCCTAATATGCGAGAAACCTAAAAAAGATTACAAAATATCAATAGACTGAGTAAAACCTTAATTGGAAGTTCAAAATCCTAATTTAACTAATAAACCTTAAGTATATTCCTAAATTATTCACTAATCACAAATAAATCCTCCAATTGCTAAGAGACCCTAAATTGCTAGCTTTGTACGCGGTCCAAAAACACTAATCGGTCCTGAATAATAAAGGACCATGACAAACAAAGTAATATAAGTCAATGAACTTAATTAAAATGATAAAATATGGCAAGATCCTAGTTATAACCTAATTAGGCATGAATTACTTAATTAAGTAAAATCATGATTAATTAGCTTAATTACCCTTTAATCTATCTACCACCTCTCATTACATCTTAATTAGTAACATGTCAAACTCAATTAAAAACAAAAGACAAAGGATGAAATGAGGATTAAATGATACCTGTCCTTAAGGAGATAAAATCCTCCCTCGTTTGGTAAAAAGCAAACAAGGTATAATAGTATTAAGAGGAGATTATGTACCCTTATCCTAAGATAACCATCTCTTGTCTACCCCCCATTCCTTCCAAAACCCTTATTTGACACCATTCTTCACGCATAGAAAACCTTAGGAAACACTCTCAAGAAACCTAAACAAAAATCAAAGGAAAAAAAGAAGAAAACAAAAGGAGCTAGCGGATCCCTCTGTGCACATCAGTGCCTTTTGGTCTTACCACCACCACACACCACTAAATGATAAGCTACCACCACCAAAAGATTATATACACAACCTAGTTTCTTGCCAATAAACATTTTCCCTTAAATGAGTAAGTTTCAACTTCATTTTTTAGTGGAAAATTTGGAACTCATATAGATCAGTTTAAGGTAAAACTCACCCAATTTAAAAATACTAGATAAACATGTTATAATCATGTACATGTTATTTTAGAGTCATATAATCAGACATTCATTCATGTACTTAACTAGTTTGTTATTTACATTCTAGAAGTGTAAGAGATAGTTTTATATAAATAACTTGAAAAGATATTAATTAAAATCCATGAAACCCTAAGTGTCATTCATGCCATCCCCTCTTTGATATGTATCCATCTTGTATTCATCATGTTAGATGATGTTATTAGCTTAAAACGAATATAAATATGATGAAGACAAAGAAACACACTAAAATAAGTGTTGGATGAAAGAAGTTGAAGAAAAGCCTAGAAGAACCTTACTTGGTCACTACATTCATGAAAGTTTCAAATCTATTAATTTTAATTTATTAGCTTAATAACATGTTTGTTTAGTGTAAAGTATGATTTTGGATGTAATTAATTAAGTTAAGTGGGGTAATGATGAGTTAATGGCATAAACTAGTTAAGTTGGTGATTAAGACCTTAGAAATAGTGTTAAAAACCTCATTAATGAAATGAATCAAATCTGAAACACTTAGTAAATTGGGTTATTTAGTAGATCCATTAGGATATTTGGCCCATTGTATTAAGTTACAATCAAATTTAGGTTCCTAGAATGCAAATTAGGCTTAAACTAGCTTAGTTAGTAATTAAAGCCTTAGAAATATGATTAGGAGCACAATAAATGAAAAAACTAGATCTGAATCCTAATAGAAAATGAACTTATGTTAAGGCTTTTAGTGGGCATAAGCCCAAAATAGTAAGTAGAGTTAGGCTTAAGGCCTTAAAATACACTAAGCCCAAAAGCCCTTAAAAGAACCAAGAATAAAGCTAGATAACTTATTAACCAGATCTGAACCCTAAATTAAAAGACTCATAACATAAAATATAAAAGGTCTATTAAGTCTAAAAACCCATTAAAGCCATTCTCTATAAACCCCTTAGTAAGCTAAAGGCTTTAAATTAGTAAAAAGGGTCCATTTAAGCCTACAAGAGTAACATTAGGGCCAAAATTAAAAGTTGCAGAATTTGATCAGAAACTTAAACCTAAAATATCTAAATAAAGGCCTAAAAGGTCAAGTGTAAGGCACAACACCTAAAGTTAAGCCCAAAGCCCAAAACTTGGCCCAAAGCCCAAAATAGTCAAACCATCACCATTGACCAACAAATTTGTTTGACCTAAACCAAATTCTTACAAGTCTAAATACCTTAAAATAACTTCACCAAATGAAATAACATTTGAAATCGACTATAAGAATGTGAAAAATAGACTTAAAATAAGGAAGTTAGAGCTAAAATAAATTTTAACCATACTCGGGAATTAAGGCGAGCTTCAGTATTTAGGTAGACTTTTAGGTTCTTAAAGAAACCCCCTTCCAATTACTTACATATGTATTATTATTATGTCTTAGGTGGCTTCATTTTTAATTCTGGGACCCTGAAGGTCAGGACAAGTAGGCAAGCAAGCTAGGTAAGGGAGTTTCAATAAACTGTTATTTGCTTGCTTAATGTTATATTGCTTGCTCTTGGTTGTTTATTGAGTAACTGGTTGTTCTGTATACCAACATCCATATGATTGCCTTATTAAAATTGGTAAGTTTAAATATTTGGCCGAAATAACCGGATATACCTATTGCATGTCTGTGATCCATTAATTGCAGACTGTGATGTCTATAGCTTTGTCGAGTTTTCTAAAAAATTTGCTAAAATACATTTTTGAAATGCTTTACTATTTAAGGAAAGATTTATCAACTTGTTGAGTTCTTATAGCAATCTCCTGTGATATTTTACTTGTTAAGGCAAAACTAGTAAGTCATCTTCAATTGATCAATAACAAATAGCTTAAATTGGGACTCACATGATTTAACTCGTGGGGCATTGTATAGATTTGTTGATAATGAGCCTGTAGGGCGTTGTATTGATTGTTGATAGTGGATAGCCCTAAATGGGGTTTACCAAATTGATTAGTATGGTATTCTTGACTAGGGTAACAGTTAAGTTTCATCTGTTGGGACAATACCCACAAACAGCCTCAAGCGAGTAAGGTGGGGTACCAAATTGATTGTACTATAACTTAATGATGTGGTTTGATATATTACTTGATCACCTTATAATTGGTATTAAGATTTTATTTAGCCTTAATCAATTGGTCATCCATTTCATCCTCTACATATTTGCATTTTGTCCCTACCAAATTTTGACCACTTGATGATGTATAAGTATTACCTTCTTCTAACTGTATTGAACTACATAGAATGGAAAGGAGGTCTCAATATAGGTAAAAGCTATCTAGAGGTAGTCTAAAGTGGTTTAAGGAGGACCAATGGTCCATTGCACGAGCCTGGATTTAGTGGGAGAAAATTATTTATGGAAACTCTTCGAAACCCATATTCAAGTAGGTCAATTTCTCTAATCTCATGACGAATTAGATAACATCATGGGCATGGCATTTGATTTATTGCATTACACTCTAACTAAACAATGGTTGTTTTCATGATGAATGTATAATTGTTTCTTGCCAACTTACTAAGCATGTGGATTCCCCTATAGGTATTCTTTTGTAGGTAAACTTAATAAAAGCTTAGGGATGAGAAAGTTAAGTGAGGATAAATTAAGAAAGAGCTGACCACAAGGGTTTTAGGTGAGTTTATTAGGCATTTGTGAAAAACTTAAATTCTATTGTAATAAACACTTTTTCTTTTCTTATTCAATAAAGCATTATTCTTCCAGGTTATCTATGGTTATGTTTGCTTCCACTTTAATATGAGGCCTTGTCTATACTACTAGAATAATGGTAATTGCGAGCCCTATGCTATCATTATCTATTAGCATACATGGAGCGATTGTTACAATTAAGAAACCCGAAGTGTGACAGTCTTAAAATGGTATCAAAGCATCATTACCCTCAAGAATAATGCGAAAAAAAATTGGAGAACATAGACTACACTGAGAGTGAGTAACAGGGTAGATTTAAGTAATAAAAGTTTAAGATTTCGGTCCATTACTTAAAGTTAAGGTAGATATCAAATAAAAGACTTAGATCTTAAGATTAAAACGTTAAGGTTGTACTATCTTCTGTCTTGAAATATTGATCTTTTTTTAGAGCTCATCTAATTTCCCTATGAGGCAATCGACTCATTTTGTTTGTTCTATGGAAGATGAAATGGACTGTAGCATTTGAAGTTCTACAACAAGCTTTGAGTTCGATGATAGAGAAAGAACTTCAAATTCGATTTTCCTTATTTGGATAACTTGGTAGCATAAACTCCAATTTCCTACTTTATCAAGTTCCTTTTATGAACACCTTAATTGATCTTCTTTTGTGAACCATTTTAAACCTATCAAAAACCTTAACTACTTCATCTTGCTTTTTCAGATTATTGAAAGTTCCTTAAGCAAAACATATTTCTTAAGACCAATTGACTTAGTCCTCTTATATGAACCTTCCTTCCAGTAAACATAAACCTAAGGTTTTCTTCCCGTCATTTATCATGTTGTAATCATAAAAGTAACCATGTAAGCCCTTTGGTCCTGAAAATTTAACTACCTTTGATTCTTCTTGAAAAAGCAAGAACTTCAAATCTAACTAAAATTCCTTTACTTCTGCACTTATTTGAACAATCACTCTCAATTTCCCAAACAATAGTCTCCATGCTTTATAGTAAGGAGATTTTAGGAATTCTCCATTATGTTCCATTCTTCCTGAACTATCTAGGAATCATTATTTAAGATCTTGAACATTTATGTCTCCTTATTTCTATCTATTCAACTGTTACTTCATTAGTTTGATACTATTTACGTCATCCAAACTGAACCTTAATTCCATATCTTGCACTTCTATAAGATTACCTACCTACCCTTTCAAATTAAAAAAATTGAGTTTTCGTAAAATGAAGTCCAATCCAACAATCTTAGACTAAAAGCAACAATTATTGTTCCTTAGTCTTCTTTGATTTCCCTTTTTCATAAATTCTACCCTTTCTTTACTTAACCAATTTTCAATAACCCCACGTAACATAACTGTTGATCCCGTATAAGATATCGAAAGAGGGTGGGTGGGGGGAGGGGGAGGGGGGAATTGATATCTTTAAACTTTTGAAAACTTTTTTGATATAATAAAATTACCCCTCTTAATAACTTATAATGGTAAATAGTGATAATTTAATAATACAACACACAACAATTAATAAGGCAAATTAAAAGGGTAAAGAAAGAGAATATCAAGTAGAGATTTTATAGAGCTTCGATTCTCTACCTACTGCTCTTTTCCAGCTCTACTGCTGAGGACCCTATCTACTTCACCGGTGTTGTTTTACTTGATCCACTAAATCAAATCATAAAGATATTACAAGTACTCGTCACACATAGACTTTACAACACTCTACTTTGCCTATCTAGCCTCTCTATAATTTAGGTTAATACAGATTTACAAAGTACAAACTATCTTTTCTCTACAATAAAGTATAAAGATTATAAGTGAGAACAAAAATACAAGTCTCAAATAATTTTGTACTTGAAAGAAATAATGCTTGTTGTAGAACTTTGATTTGGTGCGACTCTGATAACTCTAATTTTAAACATATTTTATATGGTGATTTTATGGCATTTCCCTTACATTTTTTGTTTTCTTTAAAGAAAATGATACTTAATTGAGTAAAATGTTGATTTCAGGGTTTAAACACATTCTAGGCTCGAAAACGAAGAAAACAAATCAAGTTTCACTCAATTCCGAGTTCAAACGAAGAAGTTATGAAGTTTTGAAGTTGTGCAGAAATTTTGCCTTTGTGCAGAAAGTTACACGGCCTGGGGACACGGCCATGTCCCAACCCGTGTCTGGTGACGAAAATAAAATCCGTGAAATACACATATAAAAGGGGATCTTAGGGTTCAAAAGAAAGGAGAGACATTACAGAAACAAAGAGAGACAAGAAACAAGAAGAGACTTAAGGAGGAGAACATCAAGAAGCGATAACGACATCGATTTCAAGATTAGAGATTGTTCATCAAATCAAGAGGGGTTTTCATGCTTTATTTTATGTTTTTGATGGAACTCGTTTTTAGATTCGTTATGATAGCTTAGAATTCAAGTATTTAGGATTATGGAACCTAGGGCTTCATGTAACCCTTGGATTGAATTATAATTTCAAGAAAGTTTTTATCTTTTCTTGATTCAATTATGTCGTTAATTGTGGATTGATAATTCTAGAGTATCAATATATGATATTATGCATGTTAATTGAGAAATTGCATGTGTAATTAGATCTTAACATAATTGAAGAGAATTACATGTATACTTAGAGATAAGATACATGATTCTTTCGGAAAAGTTGATTGTTTGTGTGGGAATTCATTAAACATTAATGCAATTCTAAGTTATATTACTAAGTAAAGAGATTCCGGTAAATAATTTAGAATTAGGGTTAATATGCTTGAGAAAGATATTAGCTTTAATTGTGAATCCCTCCGGTCAAGAATCATAGAAACTAAATTGAATATATTTTAAAAAGGTTACATGTTAAACACTAGGGGAAATAATTCCTAAATACATTATTGCATATTTGAAGTCGTTCGTAGTTTATTGCTTTCTAAATTGCTTAGTTGAGTCTCATAATTAGTTTAGTTTATTAATTTCAGTATTTTTAATTCATTCAACTCGACATAATTTTCCGGTTAGATAATAAAGCTAAAGTTAATATTAGAACTCAAAATCTCTGAGGGATCGACTCGGACTCATATCCGACTATATTAAAATTGATAGGTGCGCTTGCCTCGTATCAGACTCCTTAAAGAAGTATTTGAAGGACTTTTTGAAAATTTTCAGAAGGTAAAAACTGATTAAGAATTTTTGTGCAACGATAATTTTTCTTTAGAGTTATATCTTGACGTTTTGAATCCTTTCTTCTTTTATATTGAAATCTTCCAACAGCTAAAAATTCGAAGATTTTCTTCACTTTCATGATTATCCAACCGTTAGAAATTTAAAAATAACTCCTTGGATATTTTTAGAGAAGATCTCGGTCATTTCGAATTTAAAAATCTATTCTCCTTGATTTGTTCAGATCAGTTATACTTAAAATCATAACCACTAGATAGATTTTTAAAACTTAATGAAGAGATAATCTTTATCAAATATTTTTGGATAAAGTTCGTTTTGAATTTCCACAAATTTTGACTCAACTTTATCCTTATCCATATTTGTGTTTATCTTGATTTTTCCAAATTTATTTTCGCTTAAAAATAATCCCCAAGATCATGATTCCATCTTGAGTGAAACGGGATTAAATATATTTTCCAAATACACTCAATCTAGTGTAGCTAGGCCTTGAATAATTCGAATCTGATTTAAAGCTATTTCAAATGTCATACTTCAAGAGTTGCTTTTCGAACAACCTTCTAAAGAATATTAACCCTTTGTTTCTAAAGTTTCTAAATAAGCTTCTGAAATACTGTTCTAATTCTTCTTATAAAAACTTTTGAAATACTTTCTAAAAAATTTTCAGACTAGTTTATATTCAATCAATTCAAACCTTCTGAATAAGTTTATGAATACACCTCAATTTGCAATTTTAAACTTTCTGAATATCTGCACACTTATTAATTCATTAGTATCCTTCTCCTTTCATTATCATCAAAATCCATGAGAGATATCTAACAATAACTATTGTATCAATCAAATTTTGAATAATCTTTTGCTTCCATAATTACCATGTTTTCTTTTTCAAAAAAAAAAAAAAAGAAAATCCATGCAGTTCAAATTTTCTTATATTTTTTCCCCTAGCCGCCATCTTTAGATCCATTACTTTTAAATTCCCAAGAAGAGTTGCAAATAAAATATTTTTCAATATTCATTTCATTTGTTATGAAAGAATTTAACCATAAGATAAATTCTAATTATAACTCCACCTTTTATCTTTCTAACCATATTTCATATACCTCTCTAATTCTCATAATGACAAATTAAAACTAATGACTCTTTGCATAAAATTGATCTTTAAGCATTCAATCTCTCTTTCACTCACTTAATTGTTATCCTTTTGTCTCACTCAAACCAAGCAAACCCTAAGTCGAATGTTTATTCTAACTCTCGTGCCATCATTCTATAAAATTATACCTAACTGAGGTATAAAATTATCCTTTCAAACTAATCAACCATTATCTTAAAACCAACTCCTTGACCTATTCAAAGTTTACCCATTAACTGTATCATTTAATCTAAGTGCCCTTTTTCTTATGTCTTATATACTTTGTAAAAGAACCAATTCCATCCAACCTTTAAATAGAAACATCAATGATTCACCTTCTTATATGACATTCATTTGGAATCTAAATTCCTAAGTTATAATTTGATACATCTCTCTAAACCAAATTTCCCATGAACCATCCGATCTTTCAACCTTTGCATATAAATTTGTTGAAACACTAATTACAATCTAAAATAGAACTTATTATCAATTAAAGTCAAGTGTCTCTTTGCTCTCCTACATCGATGTTCTTTAAACTTCCAAAAGGAAATATATCGATTTTTTAACTATTGATCGTCTTCCCTGATCTCCATTTTTCTAAATCTCTAAATTGCAATTTGACTTCTCTTCTTGGACAATTCAAACTACTAAGTCATCTTGCTAAGCACAAGACAATTTAGTTTGGCTCTAATATAAATACCTTCTCTTTTTCTTTTTGAATCATTTATAATCTTTCTCCCAAATTAATCTAAATAGATTTATACCCTTGAAAAAGACTCATGATTTAAAACTACTCTTGACTTACCACCAAATTCGATCTTCTCATATACTTACCCAGTTTTGAATCATCTACAAATAATTGGTCATGCAACCCCAATAAACTTTCTTAAAGTTCCTTATCATCTTTTATGTCACATTCCCCTTGTAAATCTAGATAAAGACCTCATTAACTCTTCAAAACTTTTATATGCTTCAATAAACATCATAACTATCCTTTTCCTTTGATAGCTTTCTTATCTTTAAAACCACAACCATTTTTCTTATTGATTAAAGAAGTACAACCTTATCTATAAGGACTTCTCCCAAGTACAAGAATTATGAACACCCCTTCCTTAAAAGCAAACAAGCATATTTATTCCTAACTCTACCCATTAAACTTAACAATTGATCCAAAGTTAACAAGTTGAAAGGTGGATGATTGAGATAAGTTCTAGTTATAACTAAAGTGTGCAGTAAAAGTGCATGAATGTCAACTACTTAAAGTTTCAACGATGAAACTTTTTGAAGGAGGGTAGAATGTCAGCCTGCTAACTTGCATGAACAAATATAAGGATATAGACCCCAAGCTTTAGGTTCTTATAAATTCAATTACCAACTCCATAACCTTAACCAACCCTAAAACATGAGAATTGACTTAGAACACTGACCCATCACTAAGGACTACAAGGTTGACAATAAATTGATAGTAGAGGTTAGATTGGTAAAAGAAAAAAACTTAGGGGATTAAGAATAATTTAATCTAACAATTACTAAGTAAAGAAAGATAAAATTAATGTTATAAATCTATGTATAAAATAAGCTGTAAAAGGTAGAAATTAATAATAAGTAGTAAAAATGATTAGTTATTACAAGATAAAAAGTTAAGAAATTAACTATACAACATTTATAAAGGATTGGAGATATTAAAAATTGAGAAAAGGACCAATTTACCCCTAGAAATAACAATAGGTAGTAAAAAGTAAAAATATAATAGTAAATAGCAAACTAGTAATAAAGTAAGGTATATAAATAATAACTAAGGGTAAAAAGTATGATAATAACCTATGGCCTCTACATGTAAGATATCATCACGACATGTTTCCAAATAAAAGTAAAGAATATATGTAAACCCTGCAAATTTCCTAGAATAAGGGTAAGAAGTTCATAGATTCTTCTGAAAAATACCCTTAGTGTTGGTAAGATAACTAATCTTAAACTTGAGAGGCTAAGCTCAAAAACCCTAATGCAAACCCCTAAAATCCTAGATGGCAGTCTTAACCCTAGTCTGAACCATATACTCAAAAGCCCTAAAATCCTATAAATAAATGCTAATAACTAATATTAACTCCCAAGGTTAAACCAATCTAATGAAACTAACACTAAACCCCAATGGGAAGGAGACTAATAGTCGAAGTCTAGGAGAGCTCCCCGAAAACCATAAAGGGTAAGTTAAACCAAAAATGAATATTAGTATAGATAATCCTAACAATAAATTCAAAACCTTAAAACGAATATTGTAGCTCTTAAATGAACCTTCAAACATTGAAATCCTAATTAAAACCCTAATACGTACAAGCTTTTAAATTATAAAACCCTAATCTATAGTCGAAAACCCAAATCCCACTAATGTACTCTAATTAAATAGTAAAACCATTCATTAATTGGGGACTAATCGCTTAATTGCCCTAAAACCCTAATTTACCTTCTAAAACCTAATCGAACATTAATAATTGTTTCGATTTCTTAAAATAATTAGACAAGATGACCCAACTTAATTTGACACATTTAGCCCTAAAATGCAACTAATTTGTGTCAAGTCTATAAGTAATTAAGATTAATAAACTTAATTACACCTTTGTTCACTAATCAGGGTTTTATATCATAATTAACTATAAGTCAAGAGTGATTAATCATATAAAGCCAAAGGAATTATATGAAAATATCTCCTTAATGATGTCAACCTTATACTTAGGGAGATAATATGAACCTCGTAAACCTTTTTATCCAAACTCGGAGTCAGATACATGAGATAATAAGTAATCCCTAGCACTACTCAATATATAACAATAAATGATATAATAATAAAATTCATAAATTAAATGATTGAACCCTAAATAATAAGTCATAAACCTTAAGTAATCAAATCGGAAAATCCTAAAGAGAGTAAAAACCTAAAACTTTAATCATACGTATAAAACCCTAATACGTTGGAAACCTCAAAATGATTGGAAAATATCAATAGATTGAATAAAACCTTAATTGGAAGTCCAAAACCCTAATTCAACTAATAAACCCTAAGTATACCTCTAAACTATTCACTAATCACAAATAATTTCTCCAATAGCTTAGAAACCTAAATCGTGGGCCTCGTATGTGGTCTGAAAACCTTAATCGATCTTGAATAATAAAGCACTCTAACAAACAAAGTAACAAAAGTCAATGAACTTAATTAAGGTAATCAAATATGGTAAGACCCTAGTTACACCCTAATTAGGCCTAAATTGCTTAATTAAGTATAATCACGATTAATTAGCTTAATTACCCTTTAATCCATCCACCAACTCTCATTACATCTTAATTAGTAGCAAATCAAACTTAATTAAAAATAAAAGACAAAGGATTAATTGATAATTAAAAGACACTTATCTTTAAGGAGACAAAATCCCTCTTCATTCGGCAAAAAATAAACATGGTATAATGGTACTAAGAGGGGATCATGTATCCTTATCCTAAAGTAGCCACCTCTTGTCTTACTTAATTCACCTTCAATATCTGCCATTTTATCTCTCTAAAATTCTCATTTGATACCATTCTTCATGCATAGAAAACCCTAGGAAACACTCTTAAGAAACCCAAATAAAAGCCAAAGGAACAAGGGAAGAAAACAAAAAGGAGTTGTTGGAGCCCCCCTGCGCACATCAGTTTCTTTTGGTCTTACCGCCACCACATGCCACCAAATGACAAGCCACCACCACTAAAAGATCATACACACATCCTATTTTCTTGCCAACAAACATTTGTCCTCAAAGGAGTAAGTTTCAACTTCGTTTGTTAATGGAAAAGTTGAAACTTGTACAGGATAGCTTAAGGTAAAACTCTCTAAACTTGATTTTCTTATTCACATAAATTATACCTATGATATCTTGAGAGTTTAAGATTTGAAATACTATATAAATATGTTATAATCATGTACAAATCATTTTAGAGCCTTATAATTACCTATTCATTCATGTACTTAACTAGTTTGCTATTTGTATTCTAGAGGTGTAGGGGATAATTTTATATAGATAACTTAAAAAGATATTGATTAAACTCCATGAAACCTTAAGTACCATCTATGCTACCCTCTCTTTGATATGTATCCATCTTGTTTTCACAATGTTAGGTGATGTTATTAGTTTAAAACAAGTAGAAATGTGATTAAAACAAGGAAACACACTAGAATAAGTATCGAATGGAAGAAATTAAAGGAAAGCGTAGAAGAACTCTACTTGGCCACCACTTTCATGAAAGTTTCAAATATGTAAATTTTGATTTATTACCTTAATAACATGATTATTTAGTGTTAAGTACGATTTAGGATGTAATTAACTAAGTTAAATAGGGTAATGATGAGTTAATGGCCTAACTAGTTAAGTTAGTGATTAAGACCATAGGAATAGTGTTAGAAACCCCACTAATGAAATGACCAGATCTGAAACACTTAGTAAATTGGGTTATTTAGTGGACCCATTAGGATATTTGGCTTATTAGAATAAGTTAGAATCAAGTTTAGGGTCTTAAAATGTAAATAAGGCCTAAACTAGCTTAGTTAGTGATTAAGGCCTTAGAAATATGATTAAGAGCCCAATAAATAAAAAGAACCAAATATGAATCCTAATAGAAAATGGACCTATCTTAAGGTTTTTAGCAGGCTTAAGCCCAAAATAATAAGTGAAGTTATGCTTAAGACCTTAAAATGCAAGATAAACCCAAAAACCATTAAAAGAACCAAGAATAAAGCCCAACAACTTAGTGACTAGATCTGAACCCCAAATTAAAAGGCTCATAAAATAAAATATAAAAGGCCTATTAAGTCCAATGCCCATTAAAACCATCCTTTCTAGGCCTTTAGCAAGCTAAGGCCTTAAACCAATAAAAATAGCCCATTTAGACTTATAAGAGCAACACCAAAGCCTAAGGTGAAAATATAAAGTGTTAGGCAGAAAAGTCTGCTTAAAATACTTAAAAGGAAGCTTAAAATATTAAGTGTAAGGTCTAAGATCAAAAGGTAATCCTAAAGCCTAAATCCTAAAGTGACTAAACTCACCCTTTAGGCCCTCAAACTTGTAAGGCCCAAATTGAAACCTTATTGATCCAAAAGCCTAAAAAATAACCTCACCAAAAAAAAGAACATTTGAAAATGATAAAAATTGACTATAAGAATGTGAAATTCCGACTTACAACAAGAAAGTTATGACCAAGATACGAAATAAGCAGAAATAGGGAAATTATAGCGAAGCTAGTAAGTAAATTACATTTATGATGAGTCTTACTTACTTTAATTACCTTACTTAGGTGATTTGGGATGCCAAGTTTGAGACTATCGAGGATTACTGGGAATGCTTAAATTCAAGGCTAAGTGAGTATATTGCCCCCTATTTTACTTTGTTTTATGCTTGTATTTAGTGCACTATCTAATTATATATGATAATTAAACTTGATGCATGTTGGGGTATATGGGAACTCGTGTATGCTTATTTTAGTTGAACATGCTTGCAAAATATGTTAAGATATTTCAAATACCCTTATTTGCTGCATTAAAACGTAGGGTATTGGAGTGTCTGGAATATACTTGCTTGATCACCTTATGAATCTGAGAATAATAAATATCTGGCCTCTAATTAAACTGAACATGCATTACATCTTACAACATGAGTTAAAGGGCGTCAACATTACGTAGTAGAGCGGGAGATCATGCTTAGACAAATCTATATCAATATTATGTATTGTGATTATTTATAATACAATGTATTTTGTGCGACATGTTCTTATCTCGACCTTTGGGGAGTGCTACCTTTTGCTTGAGACCGAGCCATGTTTACTAATGGAGGTAGTTATATTGTTAAGAGATTTCGTATTAGATGTGGATACCTAGGTCTTAACATGTCTAAATACTTTCTAACTTGGGCAACGAAGGGCATTTAAAAAGTACTGTATACAGTTACCGGCCAACTATATATACTGTTTGCATTCATATGCTTGTACATGCATTCATATGTTTGATAAATAACTTGTTTGTCATTATTTGATGGCAAAGTAAGAAAGTTACTCACTAAGATGGATGTAACTTAGCCCCCAATAGTTATTTTGCAGGTCTTATAAAGTTGGGATTAGGCTAGGATTCGAGTGCAGAGTGCTCTATCAGGCTGAGTAAGTAGAATATAAGTTTAGGAAAGCAAGTGATATAGTCGAATTAAACTTTTAAGGTATTTAGTAGCATTATAATTGTTGAGATATAGATACTCTTTTATTGTTTGGTAGGTGATTCTAACTCTCTGTAGTTTTGGCGACTATGGATTGTTGAATCACTTATATATATATATAGTTAAGTAGATGTATGTGAATTGAATAAGCACATTTAAAAACTTATTAGTTAAAGCTTTGCAATCTCTAACTTATAAGGCAGTCTTTATATCATAGTTGTATACGTAATATGAAGATTTTAGGAAAAACTACCAAGCTCCTTTTTAGGGCGTTACAATATACTTAGAAAAGTAAATTAAATAACAAAATAATTTGGTAAAATGCTAAAATATGACAAAAGTACCTTATAAAACATCGTAAAATGCCCAAAAAATATCAAATCAACTCTATAAATATCAAACAACTAATAACATGTCATAACAATATCTAATAACTTGTAAGGAAAGTAAACAAAAATTTATAAAACTAAGAAATATCATAAAATTATTAAAATATGTTGATAACTTTTTCAAGAATTCACCAAAAATTATACAAGTGGTGAAAAATGTTGAAAAATTATCCAGACACATGTCTTAGGGTTACGAACACATGGCAATTTTTCCATGAATTCACATTTACTAGAAAATTATTAAAAAATTAGATAATGTTTTCAAAAATTCACCAAAATTTGTACACTTATCTAAAAACCATGAAATTTATGGGAGACATGTAATAGCATGAGGAATATGAGTCTAATTTTCCATAATTTTTAGATATGTATGCAATTAAAAATTAATTTTTGAATACTATAAATACCCCTCTCCTAAATTCAAAAATTCACACCACTCAAACTTAGCCTCTAAAATTTATGGAAAATTTTATGAGCTCTTACATATTCCTCTTAAGAGGTTAGACAAGGTCAAAGTGGTGGTGGCTACTAGTAGGTGGTGGTTTTTGCCAATTTGGTGATTTTAGCTTAAATAAATTTGGAGCTTCCAATTTATGTTGTTTTAAGGAGTCATTTTACCTGTAAGTACCCTATAATGATATATTTTTGTAGTAATTTTCGTAGAATTAATTTTTCATGTTTAGTGTTTTTTACAATTTTTGCAAGTTTCTATTCATTTAGATTAAAAATGCCCATTTCAAACAAAAATCATAAAACCCTATCTAATGACTTCCTAAAACCCCCAAACTTTTTCACATAGTTTCACACAGTTTCACACCTCCAATATGATTTTTAGAACTATAGTTGTAATTTATTGAAGTGCTTTATAATTTTCTCAATTATTTGGCCTCATTTCTTCATAAAAAATTGATTTTCCATTAAATATTATATTTCTAAAATAAAAGTTAATTATAAATTCCATATATCTTGGCTTCTTCAGCAATGACCCTATAAGTTTTTCTATGATATACAGCTTAATTACTAGTTATGTTAACCCATCTTTACATATATAAACTCAACTATAATCCATTACATATCGAACTCCTATTTTTCACAGCTTATATAATCATAACGTTCCATAACTCTGAAAAAGGTTATCATTTTTACACCTTATTCTATATATAAAGGCTATCTTTTGTTGCTTTTTTTAAGAGCTAACTCCTTTTACTTGAAAATTGATAATTAGTATACAAACCAAAAGATTACTAACTAACGAGATTATCAATTTCTCATAAACTAAATGTCGCTTTCCTTTATCATCGAAATGGGAATATGTTTCAAGACCTCTTTTACAATCTTATCCAAAAATGACATTAAGGAAACCATAAGGATTAACTCAACCTAGAACCTTACTTAGAACCTACTTTAGAACCTTATTCAAAGCCTTTTCAAAGAATGTCTTTTATGAATATCCTTATTCTCACACAATTAACTTAAAAATTATTTCATAGGATCTGTGTGACTATTTAGGGGATATCAAACACTCTATAACTAAGGTAAGTTGGCTTACTTCACTGCAGTTAATGTATTTGTAACAAGGAACTATTAACCATTATACTGCTTGTGGTTGTAATTACAGTTGCTTGTGTGCATGCAGTGTAGGATAAATTAATATGAATATATAATAATGTATATATTTTGAGAAGTTGGAATGACAATTAGGAGATCGTTAAGTGTGGTATTATAGGATATATTGATATGAATATAAAAACTTTTATATATTCTAAAATAAAGTCAATAGTGAACTTAAAAACCTATAATGTATATAAGTAATGAGTATTCTAAATAAAACGTACATTATATAGTTAGAGTATAATTTATAATTTAACAAAGTTATGACTTAAATAGTAAGAAAACTATGATATAATTAAAAAAATGTCATGGATGGAAGAAAAAGGTCACATTATGTATGGGAAAGCATGGGAAAATTTTTGAGGATTTTAGGAAGTTAATAAATAGGGTTTTATAATTTTTCTTTAAACTAGTATATTATAGTAAAATAGGCAATAACTTTGAAAAAATTAAAAAAAAAAATACTAAACATACTAAATTAATTCTAAAAAAATTTGTATTAGTAGGTATGTAATTGACATACTTACAATAAAAAGGGCGATCTAAAAAGAGGGAAATTGAAGATGCAAAAATTTTCCGCCCTACAAATCACTAAACTCGTAAAAACCACCACCACCGACCACCCTCTTCCACTACCTACTTGTCAAGCCATCTAAGGAGCATCCCAACAGATTGTGGGTTTATTTTTGTGAATTTTAGAAGCTATAAATGTTGTGTGGAAAATTTTGAAGAGCAGGGTAGTATTTATAAGGAGGATTTAGAGTGCTTTTTAATTTATTATTATTTTTTTATTGTCCAAAATTTCTTAAAAACTTACCACATGTTACTGCATGCATGCTAGGTATAAGGTCAAATTTTCACTAATTTTGGATAGTTAGAGATATTATTGATTAAGTTATATATTTTTTTATTATTTTTGAAAAATGCCAGATTTTTTCCCAAACATGATATTTAAGAGCATTTTAGAATATTCTTGACACTTATTAGAATGTTTTAGGTAATTTTTGGCATTTTAAGGTATTTTTATGAGGTATTTTGTCATATTTTCATAATACTCCTATTATTTTAATATTTTTCCTTATATTTTTAGAGCATATTGCTATGATGTTATGATGATGTTTCCCATGCAATAGACATTATGTTTCTTACCTTTGCTTCATTATTTACATTAACCAACTTACTATTTACCATTTACTAATTACTAATTCACTTCTTATTATTTACAGCTAAGGATAAATTAATCTTTTTTTTATTTGTTAATTTTTTTCATAAATTTTCTTACTTCTTATTTTTATATAACCCGTAAGTTT
The DNA here is from genome assembly GCA_024138015.1 of Lumnitzera littorea. Lineage (NCBI taxonomy): Eukaryota > Viridiplantae > Streptophyta > Magnoliopsida > Myrtales > Combretaceae > Lumnitzera > Lumnitzera littorea. Next base: position 25,965,186 of record JAMXBB010000012.1, read on the forward strand.
TATATTTGATTGCGCCTTTAACTCTTATGACATCTTATTATTATTTTCTAGGAAGATAATCAAGTGGTTACAAAAAAAAAAAACAAACACAACACGGTGCTTAGCTCTCACAGCAGCAGAGCAATGTATAAGCACATGTGTAGTACATGCACAAACAACTAAATTATAAATACAAGCCAAAAGCATACTAAAGCTTTCAAGTATTTTGAAATAAGACTCCAGAATGCTGCAAAGCATCAATCCTATTTATCTTAGTGTTAATGCTTGTTATCTTTACGCATTGCTCCAGTATTCTTCAATTATCCTTAAATATTTCATATAACATCTTCAATTTCCATCTAATACATGGAATAAGAGTTCTTTTTAACATTTAGGTATGTTTATCTTTTGAGTTAAGTGAGTTTCGTAAGCCATTAAGTAATATAGGTTATGACTAAGATCAAGGTTCTGACTTAGTTATTTAATTAAGGTTCTTAATTAAGAAGTTCTGACCTAGGTTCTAATTTTGGTAAGTTCTTATATATATAAGCATTTTTCTAACTTACTTACTAACTCTAGTGTGATCAAATACTTAATACTGGTCTACATTCTAATCAAGCTTTTGACTACTACAACTATAGTTATATATCAGACTTCTTTTATAAGATTACTTTCTGATCAAGTTTCTAATTCTACTATCACTTCTATATTTCATTACTTTACACATAAACCCGACTTACCCAGAGTTGTAGAACTATTTTAAATTCACTTCTTATAGCATGATAGCATCCTAGCTCCAGAGCCTTCTATTCCACTTCTTCACTAACTTTATTTACTTAGTTTTTAAGGAAAATCTTAGGATTAAGTTTGTAAATCATCAAGCTTGAGGTTAAACTTCGATTTTAGTATAAAATTCTCAATTTAGGACTTGAAATTCCTCATGTTTAGTTGTTGTATACTTTAGAAAAATATATTATACATAGTTATACAAAAATCAAGTAACTTCCTTAAAGAGTTCTAACTATTAGCTCTCTATTTTAGAGAAAATCAATTTTGAAAATCAAATCACATGGCATGAACATATAATCTCTTAGGAGTTCCAACATTAAAATTTAGACCAAACTATAACATTTTTATTTTTGAAAATGCGATTGAAAATCAACTAATGGGACATTTTTCTTAAGGACTCTATACTAGCACTTCAAATTTCAAAAATCTAATTTGATGTTTAAATTCCTCATGTAAAAATATTTACGAAAACCAAGCTTTATAAATTTTTGGTAATATTTAATATTTTTACTAAATTACTGAAATTCGGATGGATTTTCGTAGCTAATTGGCACATGATGCTCTTGCCACCATTGACTAGTGGTCCTTTGTTGATTGAACTCTCCGCCGGCCTCTCCTTTAGGCCTTAGCTTGGTCCAATTGTACAACCCCACCCCACCACCAACACCCTTCGCCCCACCCCACCCCCAAGAATAGCATCCCTCCTTTCAAATTTTATTAATTTTCTTGATTTTTCACTATTTCTTCCATGATGTACTTAATTATTCCAACAACCTCTCTTCATATATGCTACTGTTGACTTCTTATGATTGCAAACAATAAATTTGGAAGAATTTTGAGAGGAGGTCCCATGCTTTGTTGGTATTCCCCTTTTTAATTTTCTTGAACTTTTCTTATGGTATTATTTTTAACCTATTCCTAATTTCTAAGGTTTCTCTTGATTGATTCTCTATAGTTTAAAGTTAGCAATTTGTTTAAGGAGTCAAAATGAAGTGAAACAATGAATTTGCAATAGTTGAGGCGATGGATGCATGGGTTGGTACATGTGGCTTTCTGCTAACTTTTTATTTATATTGAATTAATTAATAATTGTCTCAAGATGATAACAAGTTTCACTATTTTAGTCTACACTAAGTCACGTAATTAGCTGACATGCCAAAACCTTCCCAAGTTGTAGTAATAATAATTTTTTTGAGTAAGTAAATATGTTACATATACATATGTATTGAATTTTAGTTACCTAAGGGTACATATTTTATATCTAACATATGTACATATTTTCTAAACATTTTCCATATCTTTTCCTCTTTCTTTTCTTTTGTTTGTTTTCTTTATTTTTTTCCTTAACTTCATTGTATAAATAATTTATTTCTAAGAGCTCGTAAATGTTCAAGATCTAATTTGCACATAAATAATATTACTATAATTATTATTTTATTCCTTTATTTCAAAATCTAACCATGTGGGGTCTCTTCTCCTAATCTCCATAATCTTATCATAAATTTCCATCTCCAGCGAGCTACTTTTACGAGTTTCCTAAATTAGGTGCAAGGATCTTAATTGCTAAAATTGCAAGGTCGCATAACATGTTATGTGTTTGTCAGAAAAACAAAACACAAATTATGAATTTGTAAAAGTGTCAATAGATAGATCATGTTTTAAGTTGCACTCAATTTCAATTGAATATGGCTAATCAAACAATGAAATTAGTGAAAATCTGAATCCATAAGGTAATAAATTAATAGTAATTATAATTTAAACTAAACTAAGATCAAATTTTAATTTACTAAATAAGCAATTTAATGTCCATGTCAAATTTACCTAAAATTATGTTAACTTAAGAGATATTGGTTAGGATTGCTCCCTTCGTTTGATTGTTTGATCATAATGCCCTAGGTTCAAGGCATCACAACCCACTACGTGCCATTACTAGTTAATGACATACTAAAGCTCTACATTTATCACTATAGTCTCTAGTTGAAACTGCAATAGCTACCAATCATATTATACTAATTAATCTCCATAGAATAACTATAATTTGAAAGACTCACAAGAGGGTGATTCAATCCTTAAATAACATAATAGTGTAAGGAACAACACTAAATTAGTAACATTCCTAAACAACTACAAAATTTAACATCATGAACATCAATATCAAAAAACATCATCAACTGGAGTCTTCTCTCCAATAGTAAATTAGAATAAGATAACCAAGTCGCTTTAACATACTTGGCCTAATAACCTTTATTGTCATTGTAATAATAGTAATAAGATCCACTATCCTTGTCTTGATAATAGTGGTAGTAATAAACATCACTTACCTCATCATAGTTAGTTATTTCATCATAAGTACTTAAAGCTAAAAAAGACAACAAGAGTTAACTTAAGCATATTATGTAATATCACACCTATGTGCGCATGAACACACAATGAGAAATAGCGCAGGTATTTAATGCAATCAAGTAAAACAAGTAATCAATTTCATTGTCTTTTATTTAAGCCTACCATTGTCATAGGGGTATTCAAAACTCGCTCACAAGTATAGTATTTGGATATATAATACAAAGATATAAGTTGGTTCTAAGCTGGAACTACCATCTCCAGCCCATCTAATATGATGTTAGGAATGGCCATCTCTAGCCTAGACATCCTTATACCTATCCCAAATCCTCTAGATACATGGCTCCAATAAGGATAGCATCACATCTTGAACGTCAAGGTGCTCCTTAGGGTTTTACTACCTCCAGCTCCTAAGCTAAACTAAACACATGCAATAGACACATTTAAAGTCAAATATGTTAATTCATTTAATTTTTCTATCATGGTAATCACAATCAACAAACAAAATATCACATACCTAGGTTAACAGTCTCAAAAACAACTAAAGCAAACCTACTCGTATAACATGACAATGCATATCAAGATATCTTCTACTTTAGCACTATACACAAGTTCAATTCTACTTTAATAGCAATGGGTTGATAATAATATGTAAATATAATTTAAGAAAAAGGGGTTTAATTAAATTAAATTATCATATAAAATCAGAAGAACTAGAACAAAAGGAGGAAACCTACTTCAAACCTAAAAGCTTACATGGATCAAATCAAGAGAAGCAAAAACCCCATAAGACCCAAATGAACTTAAACCAAACCAACCAAAACTCGCCACCTATAATAGCAACAAAACAACCCAACAATAATAGTGAAAATAACCCTTAAGAGCAACTAAAACAACTTAACAACAGCTACTAAAACCTCCTTCCATAGCTATCAAACAACCTAACATCTTACACTAATAAACAATTGCCTATAATCGCTAAAATAGTAGTAAATAGCTGCTATACACCACCATTACACAGCAATAACCTCCTTAACCATGAACAACCGACACCACAAAACCCAACCATCTCACACACTAAGCAACACCACTTCAAAAAGACAAGACAACTCGTGAAGGCAAGCATAACCACTATGGCAACTCAACTAACACCCACACTAGGACTTACACCTATACAATCACCACCTAATTACACCTAGCCACCCACCATTGAAAACTACCATCTTCAACTCGCTAGACATCAAAATGACAACAAAATAGCTCATACAACTCTTAAAATTAAGCCATACACTCCAACAATAAGAAAAATGAAAGTTCTAATAAAAAGAAACTTAAAAAAATAAAAAAAAAATTTACCTAAAAAGCACATTAACACACGAAGAACACGTAAGAGATCATCTCATTGCACAAAGTTCAACCTAAGAATCGTTTTACCTCAGATTCATTGGAAAAAGAGTGAACCTTAGAAACTTCATGTGGCAATTTAATGAGAATCTTGGTTAGATTTATTTTGCTCAATTTCCTTGAGTTTCCTTGTTAAAAATCACAAAATTGCATGGGCTTTTGATGAAGGTCGAGTAGTAATTGCTAGGGGAAGTTGTGATCATGGGCAGAAAAAAAGAAAAGTGGATGAAGAGAGAAGAAAAGATATGTATGTGGACATTGGTAGCAAAGGTTTAAAAACAAGAATTATACAAATATACCTTAACTAAAATTTTCTGAAAGATCCCTTATGCTTTAGCATATTTAAAATAAGATATAATATCACATTGATAATCTCTCTTGAATGATGAACTTGGGTATGAAACCTAAGTCCATATATTTCTTTGGAAATTGATGGCTAAGTAACACATTAGAAATTAAGAATCCTTGAAGACTACATAAATCATATTATTATTCATGTCCTTGCTATGATTACAATGTATTTTATTATTGCTTGAAATTTACCGGTAGAGATTTAGCCTTAGGCTTGGAAAAAGGGCTTGAGTCTATAGGAGAAAACACAATTAATGAGAGTTGATGGGTTTTTCGGTATGACCACTTTGATACTTAAGTTAATGTCTATAGAATTAGTGAAAGTAAGAAAGTAAGAAGGCTACTGTCAGTGTATGTAAAGTGTCTTATATGTAGGGCTTAACCCTATTTATAGGCTTCATGGAGTAGATCTTCGATAGATATGCATCTTACTCAATTAGGAGAGTGTATCTTTTAAATAAATACAATTAAGATTCTCAAAGGTGACGTAGCACTTTGGTTGTTCCCATGAGGTGATAAAATTACGTTGTTCCTCATTATCTGAGGCTAGACATCCCAATTAAGCCGCTAAGGATTGAGGTCCCGTAGCATAGGTGCTAAGGACTTGACCTAAGTACAAGGATTAAAACACTGTCCCAACTTACTAGAGGTCTCGAGACAGTAGAGGTTAGTTAAACTTCATTATGATCATTTTATATTTCTCCTCTAACACCCCCACAACCATTTATATTTTCATCACTATGCAAATGTTTAAGTGAGTTAGTAATGAAGTTTAAGAGATTGATTTATTTAAAAATTTGCTTCATCGTTCTTGTTTGTCATATTTAAATTTGGCCATAATATCAAATTTGATACCTTAAATTTAGAGCAGTTTTCAACTAATTACCTTCACTTATGGCATGCTACACTATTACCCCAATCGTAATTTCAACCATTTATGTTGCTACCTCTCCATAAACAATGATGAAAGAGGTAGTAATGCTACTAAATGAAACTTCAATTGAGTAGTAAATACCATAAATTTTGAATGGGCAAGGTTTGAGTATCAAACTTGATGCACATAAAAAAAATCAAGCTTAAGATTTAGTAAAGTTCGGACTATCCCTACTCTATACTATCACCCAATTGCCTCTTGAAGAGACTTCATACAATCTTTATTTGAGCTTAGTCCTTAATGACATGATGTGATTTTACAGGCACACTTACAAGACTATTTTCTTACATGAATTATTACACGAATAACACTCTTGCTCAAGACTTTCTCTCTCTAAAAGATATGAAATTTGCGACGAGTGAAATAATTTACAACAAGATTGAAGTTTTTACTCTCTAAAAACTTCCAAAAGAAAACACTCTTATGACATTTTCTCAAGGTTTAAGAAGGAACTAGTCATTGGCCTCTTTTTTCCCTCTCAACTAATACTTTTTTCTACTATACAACGGTTATTTAATCATGAGCTTCAAGGTTAGCTCATAAGCTCCCTCCAATAAAATACCTAGTCTTGGTAGCTGGTTACACCTACCCCATGTTGCTAGCAAGTGACCTAGCAACGGCTATGATAGCAGCACTTCACTTTTTCATGTTTTTAATTTTCTACCTTTTGGAAAAATTACAAAAATATTACTTGTATTTGGAGTTTTTATAAATTCATAACAAGTATTATATCATCACCTTTTAATATTAGTGAAGTAGCATATTATAGTTTCTAATTGGTAAATTTAATAAGATAATGTTTGAAGTAGCATATTACAGTCTCTATAATTTAGAGTTGAGTGTTTAAAATCCAAATATTTGAAAGATATACTTTTGAACCATATTTTAATATTTTCAATTGGATAAAACAATAAAGAAACACTATAACAAAAAAATGTAGAAAATCAAGTGCAAAATGATATGTAAAAGTTGATAGCAATTTTAAAATGATTTAGTGATATAAACACTTAAATTTAATAGTGGGGGTTTGAGCACACAAAAATTAAATATAAAATGGTTTATTTTGCAATCTAGCCATTGTTAAATATATTTAATTATATAGTTTAATAAAAATAATAAAATGTGGTAAATTAAAAAAAAAGTAGAAGAAAATGGTTGAATATTAAATAAAACCAACCGCTACATGGCTAGAGGATAGCAGGGCATAGTGGTAAAGGGATGAAGGGGGTTCTATGACTCCATATAGGTGGTGGTTATCTATGTCCTAGCAAGAGAGTGGCTACCTTATTAACTTAGTGGATTATGAAATGTCCATGATGGTGCCCGATCATAAGTACATCAAAATTTAGAGAGAGAAACAAAAAGAAAGGGAGAAAAAGGAAAAAAAGAGAGTAAAAACTCATTTGGTCAAATAATTCACTAGGTTTTTTCTTTTCTTGTTATTCTTTTTCTTTTGTTCTTATTTCTTATTGATGGGTGGCTATCTACCACCCTATGAGGGTTATGCTTTAGTGTTGGTTGACAATCCCTAGCTATGTGATGGTTGGCCATGGTAAGGTTAGGGTTTACTTAATTTTTCAACCTTCTTTTATTAATTTTTATGCATTTTATTATTTCTACCAAATTATTCAATTTAACATATTTAAAAATATTATTTTATTAAAATGATCATCACGTGTCCCCTAACTAATATTAATGGATAGTGATCAAATACAGGTTGTTTGTGAGCTAAAGAACAAAACACATGTGATGAAATTAAAAAAGTGTCCATACACAGATCATGTTTTTATAGCTTCCCCTTTGTGTATTTCATTGTTCCTTCTTAAAGTTGTAAATGAGTCAAGTCGAGTTGAGACCATATAATGCTGAGCTCAAACTTGACTTGAATTCGATCGAGCTTTAATTATAAAGCTTAAGTTTAGCTCAAAATAAAACTTGATAAACTTAAGCTCAACTCGATTAAACTTGTTTAAACTCGATAATACTAACACATCTCATAAATTTAATAATAATAATAATAACGATATTTATACTTAACTCAAACTCAACTCGAGTTCGATTAGGCTAGTGAGCTTATTAGGCTGAGTATCACAAAGCTCAAGCTCGACTCAACTGTGGTTGAGTCAAATTAGAATAAATGTTGAGCTGAATTCGAGTAACTTTTGAGTAGGCTTGTCTCATTTATACCCCTATTTCCCTACATAGTGCTATAAATATTCAATTGGGTTTCATTTGAGAATTTTTCCAAATTAAATTAGACGGAAACCAAATTTTTAGTTCTTTAACACCATGTACAAGGGGAGATACTTACACACTTGCCAACATTAAGGATCTTCTTTTTGAATCACCATGCATTATACATGAGTGCTTAAAAAAATTAAGGTCTTTAACCTGCCACCATTTTTTTTATTTTTTTTATTAGGATCTCGTAAATAATATAAATATAAAATTCAAGCAACTTTGTTTAGTAATCTCATTTGTGATAAAGTAAAGAGTTTCTTTTTAAGGAAGAGTGCTATTTAAGATGATGACTTGTTACCTAGAGAATAGAAATGAGTTCTTTAGTATTATTGATGATATAATAACTCCTACATTTATATCATAAGTATAAGTGATTACTTATTTCAAAAGTAAGTATCACATTTAAAGAGAAGGGTAGCTAATATGTATCAAATTACACTCAATTTCAATTGAATGTGTTAATCAAACAATGGAGTTAGTGAAAGTCTAAATCCGTCAAGAAATAAACTAACAGTAATTCTAATTTAACTAAACGAAGGTCAGATTTTAATTTAATAAATAAGGTAAGCAATTTAATATCCATGGTAAAATTACGTAAAATTATGTTAAGAGTTATACAATTAATTAAGATCGCTCTTTGATTGTTTAATAATATCTGGAATGACAAACTTGTCTACAAATCCAAGTTGATATATTTGTATGGAAATTGAAAACGAGGTAGCACATTAGAAACCAAGAATTCTCAAGACTACATAAATTGGATTGGCACTCATGTCCCTGCTATGATTACAATGTGTTTCACTAGAATTAAGTGTGGAACCATAATCTGGCAAATCAAAGCAACAAACAAGGACAAAGATTATGGATATCTAAGGTCTTAGCTACTTTATATCCGACATTTGAAATTCAAATTTAAGTTATAATTATAATTGTACTTAGCATTTAAATGTATCCAAACTTCATTATAATCATTTTATGTTTTCCTCCTATATAATTTCAACCACTTATATTCTCATACTATGCAAATGTTCAAATGAATTGGTAATGATGTTTAAGAGATGGATTCATTTAATGAAATTTAGTTCATCTTTCTTCGATTATCATATTTAAATTTAGTCATAATATCAAATTCAACACCTCAACTATAGAGTAATTTTCAATTGATTATCCTTACTTATTGCATGCTATACCACTACCCCTATTGTGATCTTAACCATTAATGTTGCTAACTGTCTCCTAATAGCGTCCGAAAGAGGTAGTAATGCTAGAAACTGAAATCTTGATTGAGTAGTAAATACAACAAAATTCGAATGGTTTGACTATCAAACTTGACGCCCATAAAAAAAAAAAAAAAGAATATTCAATAACGAGATAAATTGTGGCGAAAAATAAAAGAGAAAATGATTGAGAAATCATGTCCAAGATGTAGTGGAGTTCGAATTGTGCTTACTCTGTACAGTTAGTAATTGCCTTATCAAAAGACTTCACACAATCTTTGTTTCCATTAGTGACGTGACCTGATCTTACAAGTACATTTACAAGTCAATTTTTCACGTGAATTATTACAAGGAAAATACTCTTGCTCAAGACTTCCTCTCTCTAAAAGATATGAAATTTACAACAAGAGATTAAGATAATTTATCAAAGCAAGAATGATTTTTTTTTTTTTTTTTTTTTGGGGAAAAATTTTCGAAATAAAACACTCTTACGATATATCTATCGGGTTCAAGGCGGGACTAGTTATTAACCTCTATTTTCTCTCTCAACTAATGATTCTGTCTACTGCGCAACAGTTTGAGCTCCGGAGCTAGCTCACAAGTTTCCTGCGACAAAATACTCGGTCTTGGCAAGACATGTTTCTCAGTATCTCGACAAGATCTTGAGTCTGACCATGTTAACAAGCTTCTCAGCTCGGGTTGTCAGCAGTATGCAGATTGCACTGCGTACTACCAAGCTCGTCAACAAGCTCCTAAATTCATGTTGATAGATTCGTGCATATCATAAAATTAATGGTTTCCTTTGCACACTTGTTTCAAAAACTCAACACGTAAATACATCAGATGATCTTAACCAAGCAGTTTTGTCCCATAAAAGATTATAATTGAACTGTCAAGTACGGTAAATATTTCATGATTAACGCCAAAGCGTTTTCATTATGTAGGTATAATTTCTAATTTATGTCTTACTTTCGTATTTTTGAGTATTACTTTCATCATATTATTATTTTTAATAGAAAATTATTCACCAAGATAATTCCAGCAAAGGCTCAAGATTATTCCATAGCCTTTTCTTAAGTGGGTACAAAATAAAATATATAAAATTAAAAAAGCTAGACATAAGTCAGAATAAGGACCATTTATGATTCAAATACGCAAACTATATTTACCCTACATAACCCAAGTTGATTCAAACATTACTTAGATCGGGATATACCTGGCCTACTGCAAACTTAAATTTAAATTCACTTAATAAAGTAGTTAACAAGTTAGAGCTTGATTTTATTAAACTTATTATCCAACTTATTACAACTCCGACATGGTTATATATTATGAAATCTGAGCTTAATAACTTACTCGTTTTAATTAAGTTTGAATAAATTTTGCAAGATCCATGTTTCACGTAAATTGTAAGGAGTTTCGTACTAATTTATAAAATTATGATTGTAAAAATTTTATTAACAAAAATTTGAAATTTTTAGATTAAAAGGTTCAAATAAACTTATTAATGTTTATTGGTTTGATAATTTACTATTTTTAGTGTTAAGCGTTACAATTCTAACCTAGTTGGCATGTTTGTCCGGTTTCATTCAAGTAAGACAAAAAAATTTTTTTTTCTCTCTTTTGGAAATTATGTTTGTTAAGCTAATCCTTAAAACTCGCTTGTCCGTCAGATGATCTTTTTCTTTGTCGAGGCTTGAGGTTACAACACAAGTCCAATTTCGCCAACGCATTGAATCCAACCCTCTTTTGCGGTCTCGTTCGTTCGCAGGTTCAACTTTGAACAATTAAAATTTAAAACAAAAAGGACCTACCAACGCAGAAAGAAGATAATCTAATCATCACGACTAAACGAATAAAGAATGACATGCATTTGAATTATTATTGAACGGAATCGTTGTTACTGTGAAATAAGAATTTTACTTCCTTTATATAACTAATAAAATAGTTATTATTTTTCTATTTTATTTTTTAAAAATTATAATTTTATTATTACCTTATCCTATTTCTCAAACCAAAACGTGTCATGAGTTTAAGACTATTTTAATGTGCGGGGAAGAAAATAGGACTATTTTAATGATGATTAAGAAATTGAAAACACACCACTAGCTACTAACTTTTACCGTGGCATTTGACATTCCACCTAAAATCAGTTTGTGACGTGCGCGCTTCCGTCACTTGTATTCTATTCTCAGGCGGATTCGAGGCGTTGCGATACTCCACGGACGTGCCTTAATTGATCCCACAAACACAGGTCTGGATCTCCCTTTTCATAGCTTGAATTTATTTTAGATAATTCATAAACTACATGGATTATTACATAGCAAGTGTATAATCATAGCTATGTCGGACCTAAGTAATGTAAGATAATCCATTTTATAGGTGAATAAATAACACTATTCTTTTACCCTAGTTTTTTTAAACTTCTATCGAACATTAAATTGCTAAGGTAGGTAAAATTAGTAAGAACACTATGTGTAAGAGTTTAGTTACGTGGGTCATTTATGTATTATGCGATAATTTACACCGTACGTGATTAAGAAAATAACTTAATTTATATATATAGATGATTTGAAAATATAGGATAGAGAGGAGAAGTAAGCAATTTGGTTAAGCTTTAATATATATGATGATAGCTAAAGGAGTATGATGATATCAAACTCTACGATCAATAAAAAAACAGAATAATGTTTTTAAGATATTTAAATGTTTAAATTTTGAGATAGGATTATAGTAGAGTAACAATATTGATGAGGATTTATCTCTTATCCAAATGAGAAAGTAAAGTGAATATTTATAAAAAATGATAATTAATTTGATTCATTGGATCATGATGATAATCAATATTTAGGATTGAATCCTCTTTTTAATGGACTTTTTTTGTGAGCTTAGGTCTAAATGACCTTATTTTATTAGTGCGAGTCAAATTAAAAAAAGTTAGATCGAATGAATTGATTCAACAATCTCTACTTCAAGTTCATTATACTAATTTTTTTTTTTTTTTATTATTCTGAAAATATATGATCTTGATTCTTTGGATCTTATTACTTTAATCTAAAGAGTTAAATCTATTTTGATTATTAGGTTTAAAACTCATATTCACATTTAACCATTTATAAACACATATAGAATAAGGTGATTAAAAATATAAATTATTTGTCGATTCCACTTGGGCCGATAACCCAGTTTCGTACTGCTAGTCGAGTTTTATGTCAAGCTCTTACGGGAAAAACTTAGAGTTTTCGTTAATGTGAACAAAGGATATTATCGTCCTTAGAGAAGAAACGGTTTCCCACCAGATTGGGAGAGCAAGGAAGGTTACAGGAAAGGGATGGAGCCCATTCAGTCAAAGTCAACAATGCATTTGAAAAAAATTATTGGAGTTACAAGTAATGAAGTATCAAATACCCTCAAAATGGCAAGATATTACGATTTCTACCATTTTTGATAACTTTTCAACCTTGTTTATGGTGACGTAGAGCTTAAATTTCCATAATATATTTTTTTTCCCAAAATTTTTAAAGAAATGAGAGTCGAATTTCTTAACACCATTATAACTTATACATTGTGAACATAACTATCCCATAAAGATCAAACAATTTTGTTTCTTTCATTTTCTTTATATCACTATAAAATATATGGATTTGCCTATATATATACAGACACAAGTCAGTCAATAGGACCCTTCACTTCGTGCTCCTCTCACAAATGAGATAAATAAGTCTAGCAAGTTATTTTCCTTCTAGGATTCTCATATGCAGTGTGCTTGTTTTGTAGGATTTTTTTTTAATCCTTTCAATATTTGTTATAATTAAAGTTTTATAATTATTAAATATTATTACGACAAAAGCAAGATACCAGAAATCCTTAATAATAATTTGCATAAGAGTTGGCGAAAAATAATATTATAAAAAAGCACTGAAAAATGATGAGAAAAACAATCTCTCTTATGAAAAAGGGAACCAATTTCCTTATTTTTCCATATACATTTTTCATGATGGTTAATGGCTACATTAGTCAATTGTCTCCAATACTTCCTTCCTACCATCAAATGCTGCAAAAAAAAAAAAAAAAAAAAAAAAGTTTATGGTTTACATGGATACTATGACAATGTTGGACTATCCTAATGATTTCGTTATATAAAGATATCTGAAAAACAATTTAGAAAATATTTTTAGTACGATAAACATAACTTTCAATATATACATCCTTTATGATACTTCTTTAGTGTCTGATTTTATAAGTTTGACCAAAACTATTGTGTTTGACATTCCCATTAATTTCATTGGGAAATTATATAATGATTCTATGTTTAAGATTGCCTTCTAAAATTATCTACATGGTAATAAAATTTCTACTTCTAAAGATGAAATGAGAAATAATAGCATATTATTCTGGTCATAGATTGTTAAATAAGGTTACGATTGTTTTGATAAGTATTGAAAAAGTAATAATAATCACTTTAGGATCATATCAAGTGTTTAAGTTAGTACTATGATCAGTTTGATGTATTAAGGTATTGCTAAAAGTTGAAAGTACACCATAACATGTATTCGTTCAACTGAATGGGTATAGTGATTTCAATTAATCATATCCCGTGAAAGGGAATTGATTTGTGTCCAGTAATAGGGGATTTCATCTAAACTATCCAAAAAAATATTGAGAGGAATTATTAACGAGAGTGCTAAAAAACTTACCAATGGAAGCTTAATCTAAACAATCAGAGTGACGTCTAAAAGAAGAGTCTAGGACAAAAGGCACATATAAAGTCATTTGACCTGAGGTGTTTTTCATGCTTGCCATTATGTTTATAATAAGATGGATACACCATATGGTTATGTCTTAGATAAATCGTGGAGCATGAGAGAGTTTTCAACTAATTGATGTACCATAGCTATTCCTTCCTGTTAAAAGACAAACGAGTATTATTGATTTTGAGGAATAGAGATATGTTGTTGAATAGTTTTTTGCACTCAAATGTAATTAAATACGTTTATAGCTACTCCAAAGAGAAACAAGGAAGGAGTAAAACTATTTATTTTTCCAATTGAAGACGGTACTATGTCAGAGCAAGAGCATGAGTTGAGAGAATTTCAATAACTTATTTAAAATATAATGGAGTTGTTTGATTTTTTTTTCTTTTTATATATAATATAGAAATTTAAATGATCCGTTTAAAATATTGAAATTTAAGATTTATTGAGTTTTAGCAGAAGCACTGTGCTCATTCCCTTAACTAATAGTGGATACATCTTCTTAAGTTGAAAAAGAATAATATCAATTTGCTGCAGAGAGAACAGCTTCGTTTATTTTACAATTTAACAAGACATATATGGAAAAAAAATTATTTATCATTGCCGCACTCGCTCGAGACAACCAAGTTAAAAAGGCAAAAGAAAATTACAATGAAAAGATCCTGGACCTAGAGCTTCTGTACTTAACGTGATTTTGAAATTACCCTTATTTCATGGTATTTATGATTTTATTCACTTTATTTTAAGGGATCAATCCAATCTACGTGTTACACATGAAAAAAAAGAAAATGACTTTACTTAGAATAATACGTATGCAATGATTAAGAGAAGAAGTAGAAGAGAAGAAGCGTAAATAATTTCAGTAAGATTCCAATAAGTATGGTGATAGGTAGACAAACTTGATGACATTAAATTTCATAATTAATAAATAATAGCATATGTATGTTCTTAAGAAAATTGAGTATTTGCTTTGTTTGAAAATATAGTCCAATAGAGTGATAGCATTGGTGGGGGATTTCTTATGTGGAAATGAGGAAGGAGAAGACGCATTTATATATAATGGCTTTTGATCTTATCCATTAGATTGAGATTATGATCAATTATCAAGATTAAGCCATTTTTTTTATGAATCTCAAATAAGTTGTTTATAACGGTTTTACATTTAATAGTGATTTTATTTTCTTAGTTTGGATCAAATGGAAGGAAGTTGGATCTGATCGACCAATCCAACGGGTCTTGATATAAGCTTACTATAAATCTCTAAAAAATATATGAGGTTTATTTTATGAATCTTATCATTTTAATTTAAAGAGTCAATTTTATTTTAATTATTATACTTAAAGACTCATATTTAATTTTAGCCTTTTACTATCTAATTAAATATATGGAATAAATTGATTATTATGAAACAATGATGTCATATGTGTCCGCCAATCAATATTAATAAATAGATTGTTTATAAGCTATAGATGGTGAATTTTTAAAAAGTCACGACGCTTTTAAATTTTCCCTTCATTTTGATTAAAACGAAGTAAATATCCTATAAGCCAAATAAGGACAAGTGTTCTACTGCTATTGCTGGAATGACGATGTATGAGTTTCAGAGGGCAAAATAGGGAGTAACAAAAAAAAAGAACAAAGTGCGAGAGAAAACACTGGTTTTATCGTAAATACCAATCATACCTCGTCCCTTTGTCAAAAGTAAAACCCACTTGAACGTAGCCGCCGTCTCATTAACCTCAAACACAGCATCACATGTTTCATTTATCAATTATCATTTCCTCCTCTGTCTCTGTCTCTCTCTCTCCCCCTCTGTCTCCTCTTCGCTCTCTGTCTCTTCTTCTTCTCCACCTGCCCAAACCCTAGCCCTAAGAACCTCCAATTTACCAAAATCATCTCCGAATTATCACCTGACGACACCAAAAAACCCCAATTCATCTTTCGGGTCTTCGATTCATTGAACTCTTGATCCGAAATGGCATTCACAACCCTCTAGATTTCCTCTTATACTCTCCCTGTTTAGTCAACGAGAAAACTCTGTATCAAACCTTCCTTTGTTTAGTCCAAATCCTAGCAGATATGGCTATCCGGGTCACCTTCACCTACTCCGGCTACATCGCTTCCACGGTCGGAGCTAGGTTCCACAACTGCCGCATCTTCCAAGAGTGTTGGACCCGATCACGGTTCCAAAAACCTGAGGCTGACTTCCGTTCGCCGAATAGTTCGTCGGTCTGTAACCAACCTTCTTACTGTACTCTTTCCCAGGACATATTGAATTGTGGTAGTATTAGTGATACTGATTGTAGGGCGGTTAGTCCGATTATTCTGGGATTGCTTTCTATGGTGAAATCAATGAGTGGATCGAATTCGGGTTCGGTTTCTAGTATGGGGGTTTTTGGGATTTCTCCTATTAAGACCACTTCGATAATTCCCTTCCTCCAGGGATCGAAGTGGCTCCCATGCAATGAGCCGGGTTCCAGGGATGGTATTAGGGCTGGGAGTAATTGTAGCAGTACTGATGTTGATAAGGGTGGAACAGAAATGTGTTTGGAGAGTGAGAATTGTGGTGATTTTGGTGAAAAGGTGTCAGTTAAAGCTGGTTGGATGTCGAGGTTGTTGGGTGCTTGTTCTGAGGATGCAAAGGCTGCTATTACGGCTTTGACTGTCAGCATATTGTTTAGGTCGGCTTTGGCTGAGCCGAGATCAATCCCTTCGGCTTCTATGTATCCCACTCTTGATGTGGGTGATCGCATTTTAGCCGAGAAGGTGAGGTCCTAACCCAACTAGACTGGTAATGGAGTTCTAGTATGTTGTGGCATTGGACAGAGTTGAGGCCATCATTTGTATGATCTATATTTAGACTAATTTTCATGGAATTAACTCTTGTTTATTAATATGCTGAGGTTTATTCTTTCATTGTTTTTTTACTTTAAATTGCTTATCAGCCGTTGAGTTAGATATCTCATGGCATTTACTTTGGCAGTCTGCTTCTGTTTCTTTGCAGGGAAATATTGTTTTGTGCTTGTGTTTAGTTACTATTAAGTCGTTGAGTTAATTGATTTTACTAGTATTGGTTGATGACTGTTGCTGAAATTGGATGTTCAAATTTGTTATATTTCAGAAGGATGTGTTGTCTTGTCTTTGACCTCTGGATGCCAACCTAAGCTACAATTTTTGTATTTCTGTCATTAGGTGTCCTACCTATTCAGAAAGCCGGAGGTTTCAGACATAGTAATATTCAAGGCACCTCCAATATTGCAGGTATCCTTTGATACATACAAACTGTACATTATGGAGTTGTTAGATTTTGCAACTGTCTGCTGTATGACATTTGTAATCATCCACTGATTGGCAATTTTTGTTTGACTTTTAGCAAATCGGCTTCAGCTCAGGTGATGTATTTGTAAAGAGAGTTGTGGCAATAGCTGGAGATTGTGTTGAAGTAAGCTTTTGTAGATTCAAACTATCCCTACACTCCTTCTTCTTGATTATTATTTTCATTTTTGTATAACTGTCTCTTTGCTCATATTTTAATATTTGATTTACAATGTTTTTATACTTTGTATTGTAGGTTCATGATGGTAAACTAATGGTAAATGGTGTTATTCAAGATGAAGATTTCATCTTGGAGCCACTTGCTTATGAGATGGAGCCAATGGTAATGTATTGCATTCGCTTTTCTCTCAATTGCATCTTGATTTTACCTTGTTCTGTTTATATTGCTGATCAAGCTCTAACGTTCATCTGGGCAATGACTGCAGATCATCCCTGAAGGATATGTTTTTGTGATGGGTGATAATCGAAACAAAAGTTATGATTCACATAACTGGTAAGTTTTCAATTACTATATAAAATGTTGCATTGGGATTCTAAAAATTATTCTTTGTGTAGATCTAGACTGACAGATGGGTGAAACAAATAGGCTTAGTGGATTACATTCATATCACAAGAATCTTAACTCGTGAAATTTCATGATTTCAGGGGTCCACTTCCTATAAAGAACATTGTTGGTAGATCAGTGTTCCGGTATTGGCCACCTTCCAGGGTATCCGATACAATACACAGTCCTCTTGCTGGGAAGAGTGTGGTGGCAGTTTCTTGATGCTGATGCATAGCCCTCTGATCGTAGAGGGAAGCTCCTTCAACTCAATTTAGATGGTGATTAAACCATCTCTTTTGGTTATTAAAGTCATTGTGAATTCTGTAGATACTTGACCTTCGCCAATTCTGTCAGGCATGTTGCATGGCCTATTTAGGAGTTGTTTAGGGTGGATTAATTTTCATCCACTCTGTGGTAAAAGGAGAAGAAAATGAAAAAAAAAAAAAAATGAATGAAAAACACACAAAAAAAAAAAAAGGAAAAGTTGAAAAAAATTATCCGTGTGAATTTTTGTACTGGGCCCTGCAATGGGTAATGTTTATTCTTTCATGTAATGACATGTTCATGACTATTTATCTAAGTGAGTGGGGAAGCAATAGAAAGAAAACATTCAAGTTTTGATGTTCTTGTGTTTAGATTATGCAGTAGCAGGCTTTTATAACCTTGGAGTCTTTCCATGATGACAGGAAAGACATGTTTAATGTTGCAACCCTAAACCATTTGGAAGTTGCAAATTGTTGGGAAGCATGTTCCTTCAGCTAAATGGATTGTATTGTAGTTGTTTTTGTAGTAAGCACCTTGTTTATGGGTAATCAATGCAATATGCACATGTTATTAATCAATTTCATTTAATATCCTGATTTAGTTCTTCTCCTATTTCCCCCTTTATGGAAATCTAGATTGGCTTTATCATGGCCTATATGTTGCTATACGTTCATACTTATAAATAAAATCGATTCATCGTAATTGGGTGCATGATCGTCCTAACCTCTGTTTCGGTATCTTGATGGAATACTTATATGTATATATATATATAAGAGAAAATAATGTGGTGTTATAATGATTTTGTTGAATAAATACATCGACTCTGGGATGTTTTGTTTCTTCATAGAACTTACAGAGCTGACCAATAATGGCACTTCTATGTTTGTTGATGGGTCAGTGTTGTTCATTATTCTTCTTTCTTCGTTTTGCTGTCTTTTGAGCATTCGGACATTGATTCACGAATGTGATCCTAAGCCAGAAATTCCTTCCTTAGCGATTTGTGAAATCCTAAAGAAAATGTGGATACGCAGACATTATTTTCCCCGTAAGCCCTATGCTCTTGCTTGATCTATGTGTACCTAATGGCGGGCAGGAATGACAATCTTGCCTACACGCTATAGTGGGTGTGCCATGCAACCAACGACGTCAAGCGTTGTTCGGGGAGCAGTCTTATGCAAAAAATTTCACAAAACATGGGCAATGCCATTATCAGTTAGTCGAACCCTTATTTCTTCAGTAATATGCTGAGGACTTATAAAGTTTTATTACAATGACAAAGTCTTGATCGCTGTATTCAACCGTAGTAAACGGACACAGCCCCTAAAACTACTAGATAGGCATTCTATCGACGTTTCCTTTCTCATGACTACTTGAAGCGGGCATTTCTTCTTCTTGCCGAGTTACTGGCTTGTAACTATACCAGGATGCACAAGCTAAATAAACTCCAAAATTGACAATGCTTAGCACTGCCAATAACCAGTAGAAGTAGTTCAATTTATCTCTATTCAGATTGTTGTTAGCCAACCATCCATCACTCACTTTGTTAACCACTTCCACCACTGCAGTGCTTAGGAAATACCCAAAAGCCATTGAACACCACGAGAAGGCAGTGCTCAGTGACTTCATACTAGCCGAGCTCTCTGCGTAGAAAAACTCTAACAGCCCTACTAGAGTGAACATGTCAGCAGCTCCAAATATGGCATATTGAGGACCAAGCCACAATACATTCATTGGCAAAGGTTCAATAGAATCCACCATGTTATGTTGAATAGCCACGGATTTGCGCTTTGTCTCAACTAATCCTGCCACTCCCATTGAAATGGCTGATAGCACGAGCCCAACTCCAATGCGCTGGAGATATCGGATCCCTGTAGGTATTCCGGTAAACTTCCTAGCTAGTGGAACGAAAACCCGGTCGTATATTGGAATTAGGATAAACATGAATACAAGAGGGATAACTGGAACCGAGGGGCCAGGGACAGAGAAACCCCATATGCGAGTGTCCATAGTTGTGCTTTGTTGAATGGAGAAAGTCTGGAGTTGTGCTAGGCAGGTATTCATGAAAACTGTACTAAGAATAATCGGTATCATCCGTAGCAATATCTTTGTTTCTTCAACTTGTGTCACCGTGCATAACCTCCAGGGTCCCGAGCCACTTCTTGTTGATGCACCATCAGAACTCCTAACGATCGCTGCACGATCCAAAAACCTACAATGTTTTTTTTTTTCCCTCAATTCATTCATCATATTGAATGGCCTCAATAGTGTGTGTGAAGAAAATGCTGAGAGAAATCATTGTTATACCGAAATTGATCCGTCCTTTGAAGTTGCTCACCATCATCCCCTGCATCTTTGTCATATGTTTCATGTAGTTCTTCTGTCATCGCAGGAGCCGGAAGTTTTCCATTTCTGGTGGCAGCTACGAAGACCTGAACCCAGGACAAAGCAATAAGAATGACTAAGCTTCTTTGTACACTAAACAATATCGAACTACTTAGCCATCTAAGTGGTGTAAATTTTGTGTAGCAGCATGCTTAAAATGTATGGGACTCCTATGATCCGTACCATTGATATCTAGAATAATTCGGGAATTAGGTATATAAAATAAGGTATTAGGTTATTGGTTCAATCTTGTGTTGCGGAAATATACCTGTAGAATTCGAAGTAAGGGGCTTCCTTTGGGCGCATTATTCCGATACAATGACCTCCCCATACAAAGAAATACAACAGCGAAGAACACTCCTATAGTGCAAATTCCGAAGGCCCAATCCCAGCCTTGGTTTGTACTTACCCATACAACAAAAGTCACCCCCATTATAGCTCCAATAGTAATGCTAAATAACAACCAGTTGAAGTAACTAGACAATTGGATGGCTTCTTTTGGATCCTTCTCATTGAACTGGTCTGCTCCGAGAGAAGGCAAAGCTGCTTTAACCCCACTGGTCCCAAATGCAATTAGGTATAGGCCAGTGAAGAGGATTGCAGCTTGGCTGCCTTTTGCTGCATCACACTGATCCATTTCGCTTGGTGCTACTCCCTTGCAAGGACTTGGTCTTAATTGATCAAAATGTGCCTGCATTGTGAGTAGTGCATATCCCTGCAATTGTTCAACAAAATCTATCTAAGAAGTTCGTCTAGGAGTTTCAGATTGTTGAACCGTCAACTAATAAATGTAAAACATTATTAAATCTCATAAGTTCAAACTTTTAGATCAGCTTTTTATGAGGTAAAAAAAATAAATAAAGAAAATTATCTTGAAGAATCTATTTCAGGCCTGCACGTACGATTAGTTCTATGCATCCAAACAGGACGCCAGTCTTGAATCGCGACAAGTAGGTGTCTGATATGAATCCCCCAAAAAGGGCTAGAATAAAGGAGGTTCCCATGAAGTTTGTGAGAGTGGTGGCTGATTTTGTTAAGCTGAAGTTCATGTACCCATAGAAGTAAGTCACCAAGCTCGCCGCATTGGAGATGAATGCCATGTTCTCTAGTCCTTGTGTAGCTACATAATTCATTTATTACATCAGTCGTAGGTAAAATCAAAAGAGAGAGCTTGATGCAACTAAAATCAAAATCAAAACGACGTATTTACCATAAACAAATAGTGCAGCTCTATTGCCTCCACGCCTTGTTTCTTCCTTAGGTTGGTTCTTAACATTTTTCCACGTATCCTGCATCGCAAACAGCAAAAACCAATTTAAAGATTAACGTTTTGTTGTGTTATAAACCCATAAAACAATGAAATGCATGAGAAAGAAGAACTGTCCATGTAGACATATTTTCCCTTTTACTGCCTGTTAAAATGCTTCATACTAGGTGCCACAATGGCTACCAAATATGTCATTCGACTAAGAGAAGGTGTCGAATGTTCTTGCAACTTTAGGCACTAAAAGGAAAAAACATGCTTTGATGTTTTCTCCTAATGGGAGTGTTAAATGGTCAGAGGCAAGACCATGGTGAGCTGCTCTGTCGACTGCAGTGAGAACTAGGAAGACCAGGATTTGCAGCTTAGTCAGTAGGAGCTGATATTAAGTGCAAGTAAATTTTGTTGTATATATAGATAGAGATACGAGTCTTACAAGTAATGACAAAAGGAAGTAGAAAGGAATCATGGAGCATCAAAGATACTGAACCTCTTACTAGGTTTATGGGTTCTCTTCCCACAATAGACATCAGTATGATGTGTATAATTTTGATTTTTTCTGTTGACTTAACAATGTTCTACTGCAGATGATGAAACCAAGTTGAAACTGAGAAAGAGGTTGATTGGTTGCTTTGGTTAGTTAAGCCGGCGCTGCATCTTTTGGCTCATATATGTCGTTCCACTACTTTCTTAAGAATAAAAATAGCACAGGTACTGAGTCCTTATCAAATACCGTCAAATTTTCAGACCCTGCTGAACTGAATAATCACATTTCTCAATTAGTGAACACATAAACAATGCATGATGAAGATTATGACCGGATTTAACACTCGAGGCTTTTCTTTGCCTTTGGAATTGACAGTAATACTTTATTTCCTTGCGGCTAAAATAATATTAATAATAAGTTAGAAATATATCTAAAAATAACAAGATACCTTTCTTCAATGCATAACTTAAACATTGGGCTTGAATCTTCTGGGTAGACGAACAAATATGTTAGAAAAATGTCTTTCCTTAGGTCTTGCAAAGGAGTGCAATTACTTATTCCGTAGCAATAGTTATTTTACAAATTAAATGCGATATGATTCAAAGATTAAATTTGACGTGCATTACTTATGAAAATAGCAATGCGACGGTCAATGCAACTGTACGACTTTTGTTAGTTTATGAACGGATCACCTTTTGATGCTGTTTTCATATGCCTGAGTTGATAGAGTAACATAAGCATTTTATATTAGAAGTATTTAAATGGAATTCATCCTTTTTGTTATGATGCTTGGCACTAAATAGAACCATTCTGATTTAGGATAATCCAAGAAGGCTCAAGTAAAGTTAGGAGACACTGTTGGTATAAAGAACAGTGGTATCTCGATTCAACTGGAGAAACCTATTAAGTTTAAGAGACTGATGTGTTTCTTGTTCGGTATTTAAAATCATATGAAAAAAGATTCTTAAACACTTTTGTACATTTTTCAAACCTGTACTGAAAACCCTCCTCAACAATTTACATGGTAAAAACATATGTCAATCTTTTTGCACCACATTTTTCAATTACTTATTTGTACCGCTAAAAATATACATTTCCTTTTTGTAAACTTCGTACAAACGTATTGTTGCTAATGCAATTATATTAAACTAATGGTATGCTAATAGGATATGAACAACCTGATCAAAACAGATATTTGTGTAATGTGCATCACCTATTTACATGATTTTAAATATATTTTGCCCTTTTGCTTCACTTTGTGCAATGTTCATCACCTATTTATACCACTAAAAGCATATATCACCATTTTGCACTTGGCCTAAGTATATATGGCCTTTACTATAATTATCTCGTTGTTTCTCTCTCTCTCTCCCTTTCTTTTTTTTTTTTTTTTCTTTCCATATCCCAATAAATTTTAGACATTCCTGCATTTTACCTCTTTCATTTCAACCTTATTCTTTTC
This sequence comes from Lumnitzera littorea, assembly GCA_024138015.1. Classification (NCBI taxonomy): domain Eukaryota; kingdom Viridiplantae; phylum Streptophyta; class Magnoliopsida; order Myrtales; family Combretaceae; genus Lumnitzera; species Lumnitzera littorea. The sequence continues at coordinate 25,988,931 of JAMXBB010000012.1, forward strand.
TCTCTCAATCTTACTTTCGCATTTTGGTATAAAATATTAAACTCACAATAAGACTAGGATGGCACAATGTATTTGCAATTGATTTTGCAGTTTAATAACTTATGCTAACTGATAAGTTTTTCTTATGGAAAGCTTCACGATCTAAAGTTACTGTCACAACTCAAAGCCGAACCGGTTCATTGCATCGTGTATTGTTGTTACCTGGCAAAAGCACACAATACTCGTATCCTACGCTTTTTAATCTACCTTTTAAATATCTATTGATTACATGAAAAACAAGTTAGCAATAAAGGTGTAAGCAATAATGTCCAATAAACTATTATATAGCAAATGTAAGCATGCCAATCTACACGTGACTTAATTTTATTACTAAATGTCCATTGCATGCAGCAACCATAATACGTTTAAGGGGTAACTTAAGATAAGGGGTAGCAAGCACAGGCTTTTGGTGTTTGGGCCAAAACTGGGGCGAATGAGTCATTCTCGTTGGTTATGTTCTTTAAGAGTCCAAGTATCAATTGTCTCATACTTGGGTTCATTATGGTATTAGCCATTGTTAGCTCAATCCATTATTTCATCCCACCATAGCATCCTGTACTACTATCTCGACTCGTCGATAGCTTCTCTCTAAATGTCATAACCCATGTTAGCAACACTTCCACCGTAACTAACAACTTACTTTTTTACAAATGGTGGCATTTTAGGATGTTCGATCCTAATAGGTGATGAATACTAGGTCCATGGTTCAACTATCAAGATTGGCTATTAACCTTGATGCATGCACTTAAAGCAAACATGATTAAATTATTAAAGACCAAATGTAATTTAGATTTATTTATTACATTTTATATAGACAACCAACAACCATATGGAATAGTAACTGCTTGCACTTGTTTATTCATTACTTTAATAGCTTGAAATTATGATTCTCTTAATTTCTATAACTTAGCAATCATTAATTTTTGTAAATCCCTTTTAAGTGTATTTGAATTTACTTAAATTTAATTTCAACTTAATTTTGGGGTTTAATGGTCTTTTTAGATCAATTTAGGATTAGGAAATAAGTCTCAGAGATGTTTAGAATGAAATTTTGGTAAGTAGGGGAATAAATTTAGCCAATAACCAAAGAAGTAAATCATGTGGTGTAGACATCCAATCTAACTGATTGGATTTCTAAAGTAGTCAACCTGGTCCTTTAGATGGTTGACCATATTATGCAAGTGATCAACTACTTTAGGTCAAGAAGAGTAGATTTAATTTGTTTTTATACTTTTATACATAATTTTACCTAATTTAGGATTTAGGGATTTAATTTGAATTTTTATAAGGTTACTTAATCACTTCTAGAGTTCGAGGAAAGTTAACTATCTTGTAATACATTTTCTTTAGAGATCCAAGTCTTAATTATTATCCTAGGCTTTTAAATCTAACGAAAACCAAAGGTTATGTTTTCAATTTTTTTTTAGGGAACTATAATCGTAACAATGGATGCAACTTTGTTTTTTCTAAGATCTCATTAAGTTAGTCCTCTATCCTAATGATTTTAAATTCTAGGTGTTTATTTGCTCCTCCCTCAATCTGCTCAAAACTAATCTTAAGTGTTCTTCATGCTCCTCCATCCTTCTAGACTAGATTAGATTATCGTCGATAAATATAATAAAAACTCTGTCATAAAAGCCTCTAAACACTTGATTCATCAAGCCCGTGAAAGCCGCTAGGGCATTGGTATGCCCAAAAGACATCACTAAAAACTCGAAGTGTCTATATTTTGTCTTGAAAGTAGTCTTCTATATGTCTTCTTCCTTAATTTTGAACTAATGGTACCCAAACCACAAGTCAATTTTTGAAAAGACTTGGGTTCCTTGCAACTGATCAAAAAAATCATCTATCTAAGGAAGAGGCCACTTGTTCTTGATAGTAGCTTTATTTAACTCTTTATATCGATAAACAGTCTAATACTTCCATCTTTCTTTTTAATAAACAAAACTACAGCTTCCTAAGGTGAGGTACTCTGTTTGATAAATGCTTTCTCTTAAAGATCATGAAGTTAGCTTTTCTACTCAACTAACTCAGCTGGTACCATTTTGTATACTTGTTTGGAAATAGGAACGATATCTAACACTAAATCAATGCAAAATTCTATCCCCTCATAGGTGGTAAACTTGGTAGCTCTTCGAGAAACATATCTAGATACTCTTTCGCTACACTTGTTCCAACTTCATCAATTTACTAGATTCAATTGATAATGCAGCTATCATCTTCTTACTCCAGAGCTCATAGGTAGGTAGATTCACTAGTCTCTAAGCCTCCAGTTTAAAACTAAAGGTATCACCATCAACCAAGTTAAAATAAACAATCATGTTATAACAATCAATCGTAGTTTGATATTTTGAAAACCAATTGACTCCTAAAATCACATCAAAATCTAAAATCTCAAGTACCAAAAGATTGGCTGGCAACACCTTACCCTCAATTTCCACATGAACATTCCTACAAATCATTTCTAAAGCTTGACCGGCCCCTAAAGGAGTGCATACATTCAAAAATTTAGGCAAACATCCATGTATTAAGCCACAAATTTGCGTAAACAAATTAGAAATATGATTGTGTGTAGCACCCGTATCAAAAAGCGCATAAGCATTACAGGAATATACAAGAAGCATAGTTGCGTTATTATCCTCATCAAGGGTGTCCTAGTGCTGTTAATGGAGGGCAAAAACTCTAGTTGGGGCCCTATAATGTGGGCCACTAGGCTAGGGTCATTCACTAGTGGCCTCACTCCTTATTGTACTGGTTTAACCCGTACTCCAATAGACCTCTTTGGGCACTTAGATAACAAATGGCCTCTTTGCTTGCAAGTAAAACAAAAACGCATGGGCATTGATTTCTCACTACAAACTTTACTAGTATGTCCAATCTTCCCATGAGAGAAACATGCTCCAGTTAGCCATCTACAATCCTTCACTTCATGTAGTCCAAAACACCTCGAGCATTTAAGAGTAAAAATAGGCACTGGAGGCATATAAGCAATAGGTTTGGTCTAAACAAGAAGGGGTGCCTTAGTCAACATTAGCTGAAGCTTCTTCCCTTTGCCTTGAACCATAATCTCTAGAGTTTAGCTCTTTCCTAATGTCAATCCTACCTTCTTAGCTAATTTCTCCTCTTTCTTTCTTAAACTATGCTCCATGTGTCGAGCCTTTTGAACATTAGTAGCATAAGTCTCCAACTGGAAGGCATCCACTACACATTGAAGCTCTAACTCCAAACCACTTACAAATCTACGGGCTCTAACCCCATCATCCGTCTATAGTGTAAGTGGTAAGAACTTCAACAAACAACTCAATTTAGCCTCATACTAATCAACTGTATGGTTGCCTTACTGGCAACTGAAGTATGCATCCTACATACAGTCCTTAATGTACACTAGGAAGAACTAAGCACAAAATAGATTTTTGAACCTTTGTTAGTCTATAGGTCCAAGCTTTCTCTTAGGCTTAGAAGCCCATAAAGCCGTTGCAACTCTCTTCAATAAGTAAGTGACATAATCAATCTTCCTCTCTTTAGGTTTGTGGAAAGCACTCAAATACCTCTCAATACTACTGATCCATCTATTTTTAGCCAAGGGATCCTCACCTCTGAGATCAAAACTGATAGGAATTAGATCATTGGACCCTTGACTCAAGCTTGAGAGCTGGAAAGTACGGCCATGTGAATTCTTTCCTTACAACCTATCACTAAGGAGTCTGAGCTATTGTAATCTGCCAACTTAATATCCTGGCCAAGCTGAACCTTCTCGTACTCGATGACTATCTCTAGCTGCTGACTAGAGCTACACTTGAGCAACAACTTGGCAGATTCAACCACCTTCCCAATCGACCTGAATTCGAGTCGTACTATTCACATTAGAAGAATTATCTACTCGGTTTGGCACAACCAACCTATTACCTCTGCTCTACATCTCGACTCAAAAGATAACAAACTAATTGTACATAATTGTCTTTTCTACCAAAAAGCCATCCATCTACAAGGAGCCATGTATCTAAGCAACCATGTAATAGAATCCCTCGTATAAGATACTCATTTTTGTTATATTTTCAATTATATCCTTTATTATTCCTTGTACATTACTTTTTTCAGATACTAACCTTTGTAGTTTTTTCCATTTTAAGTAGGATGCCTTAATGTTTTGGGTATAAATACCCCATTGTAATGTAGTCGCATAATCATTATCATCATCAACATATTGAATATACTTCTTTTCTGTAAACATTGCTTATAGCTTGTTTGTATACTTTACTCTTATCCTAACCCTTAAGTAAGGTTAGGTGGCAAATGCCCTCATTGGATTAGCCCATGCATCTTATCGAGTTAAATCATGAGTCCTTGAAAGTTACCTAGTGTATTATATCCTTAGAGTTGTTCAAGGGTTTTCTTGTTTTACTTTTCCTTATTTTCGCATAATTCCCATCACTATCTTCAAGCTTTTACAAGCTTGGACTCACCCCAATACTGTTGCCCTTATTAGCTCTTTGTACGGTGTATCAAAACTATCTGCTTGTTAGGCAAATTGTCAATGCTAATGATCCTCTCTTGGATGGTAGTGGCATACTACTAAGCTATCACCTTAACTTACTAATTCATAGTCTCTAAAAACTATCTAGTGGTCTCAAGCATTTGTCCTTGACCCTTGGGTCCTTTGGGGTCACCTTACCCTCGTATCTCTTATCCATAAAATCCCTTTGATAAGCTTACCTTTAAGTGTGTCTATCCTTAAGGACATCCTGTCTTCCGTCTATAATGTAACTTGGACTAGAAATCTATCCAGGAGGCATATTACAAATAAGGAAAGGATATTAGCACATAAGAGTAAAGAAGCAATCTAGAAGAACAAAATCAAGGAAAGATATGTTACTAAGCAACAAGTAGGCAAAAGAACAACTAAGGTAATAATGCCTGTCAATTAAGAACTACAACAACCAAAGTACTCATATTACAATACAATAGATCACAACCTTTGCCTACAGGACCGCCACTTAGATTGCTTTATGATCAACAACTTAGATACCAACAATTATAGTCTCTAGTGTCTCTATAATCAACCACTAAGGACTTCTTAGATCCATCACTAAGGTCACCATAATCTCCATCTTAATTTCACTTTTGATTTCCAACCTTATCCCTATATGATCTTCAAACCTAAGCTCTATTACTACCTAAGTTATGACACCCTGAGAACCTTATTGGCATTATAAGCCACCATATACCCCAAATAACTTAGCGTATGTTAAGGTTTTAAAATCCACAAATGTCAAAAATATTATGTCACCCAAATATACGAAAGAGTCATAGGACTTAATTAATAACTAGCTCTCTACAAGGATGATTCATCAAAATAAACATAAGTTAAAGCATAAGATTTTAGAGGGGTCTCACACACTCTTGTAACCATATGTAACAAAAAGTTTTAAAAGGGAGTCTTCCCGCTCCACAAACAAACTGGAAAACAACATAAACTAGCAAAGAGTGCATCATAAGTCTCCAAAAGTAATTAGGTCTCCAAATCAGAACTCATCCTCAACTTCCAAACCCACATCAAGTCATTAATCATCATAAAAGCATAGATAATCCATCCCATCTTATTCTTCTAACCTTTCAACAAAGAGCTCCTCATAGATAACGTAGTCCTTACTACCTGTGCTTGAAAAAGAAAAGAACGAGATGAATTTCAATATGCAGTACATAAACACACATGGATGCTAAACTAAACATGTCACATGCACATAATGCAAAATAAACAATCAACTGGTTGTTGTCTTGAATATTAGCCAATACACAACAAAGAGGTACTTATGACCTCATCACATTATGATTTCTTATACATATAGATAGATATAATAGTATAAGTCTTTTAGATTACTACTATATACTATGGTGAAGATCATATAACTAACAACCAGGAATCGAGAAACACTATATCTAATTGCGTCGTTCCATATGCAAGTCTACTATGGAATCCCTACATATGATCGATAGTTGCCTCTTAAGGATCAGCCACTATGGGCCCTTAGGTCAAGTGGGTTAAGCACAAGCAATAAGCAATTTGTTTAGGCTAAATAGTACTTAATTTGGTCAAGTCCTTTCTATCCTAGCAAGCGTGACCATAGATACTAGTACTGCGCATGATATGGACTCATGGATGAATACACGAACCTAATATCACGCATAACCAAAAGGGTGGGTCCAAGCTGCAAGTTGCCTTGAAAGGTAAATGATAGTCGAAGGTTGGGCAAGGGGTTCCTGTGCATCGAAGAAGGAAATGATGCACCTATGCCTCACACAAGCTCAGGTTATACTTGATAGGACGTATAAGTATGGCCAGAGGTCACTTACCACTAGTCTAAGCTCGAATAGGCTAGATAAGAGTAGCTCAAGAGTAAGAGGGACACTTAGCTTGAAAGTAAAAAGGTTTAGTGTATTTGTCTGTATTATGTGTTGTTAACTTTTACAGTATGATGGTATTTAAATCATCCTTGTTAAGGCAAATCCTAAGTTACAAAAATTACAAAAGAATAGTCTTTATTTGCTAAAAACAAAAGAGAATAATTTATAAGGAAAATATGAATTTGTACAAAAGAAGGAACGCGAACGTCCTTTGTCAAAAAGGATAGTATGGATGTTAGTAAAAGGACAATGTGAGTATGATTTCACGATGATTTTGATAGTATTGTGGTCCGAGCAAGGGTGTGCCTCTGTTCAGGCCTGTTTAGCATCAAAAGGGGTTAGACTATGGTTAGTTTAAGGATTGCACACATTAAGGTTAGCCTCGAATGGTTGGCTCCTCACAATTTTGCTCGGCATCGACATAGTGGAGATTGTTGCATTCAGATTTAGTGCTTAGACTATGGTTTAGTGGAGAATTCGGCTCGGCATATTGGTTGATCACCTCAACAACATCTTGGATGGCATAGAGAGCAAAATAGCTCGATAGACTAGGCTAGCACAAGCACTGCTCCTCCGTACTTAACTCACTTCGGACAACTCGGCGGACCACCTAAGAAAGCCCTTAAGCTCGAAAGCATGTAATCGATCCTTGATCCCTATCAGCATACTTGAGTCACTAAGTAACTTAATAAACCAAGAAAATGACCTAAAGTTTAAGAATCTAAGTATCTAACTCAAGATCATAAGTTTCACTTAGTTCTTAGATACCTCAATTCAAGTAGACACTTACATGATACTAAATCAATTAATTAATAACATTTAGTTTATCCTCAACTTAGCCTCTAATAAGATTACCTATGTTTATATTCATTTTACTCAATTTAATCTAACTTAAAGCTCCAACGAGTTATATTACTATTTCCAACTTCTCCCTTTTAGTCTATCTGATTGGATTACTTGAAAATGATTCAAAAACTCTAATTTTCTAAATAAAGATTGAATCCTTTGAAAGTGATAAGGTTAAGTAAGGAGTTGGTTAGACTAGGAGATGATAGGTTGTGCCAAGAGTAAACAAAGTCAGCCATATCGGGTATAAGTCTAAGTTTGTAGAAAGCTTGAAAACAAGGATGTAAAAAGTACGTAAAACACATAAATGAACAAGCAAACCATGATCAACTCTAAGGATATTATGCATTAAGGAAATATCGAGGACTCACAAAGTAAACTCGATATGACACACAAGTTAGCTTGGTGAGGGTACTCACCAAGGATTGGGATAAGAGTAAAGGGAATGCTCACAAAAAGAGATAATAAAGTATATTCAATATCAAAGACAAGTTGTGGCTACATTTAGAAGGGTATTTATACCCAAAAAGTTAAGGCATCTTACTTAAAATGAAAAAGACAAAAAGGGTATTATCTAAAAGAGATAATATATAAGGAATAATAAATGGTACACATGAAAAATCAAAGAAATTGGTAATCGGTGCAGTAAATCCTTTTAGGTAATGTTGAATACGTAGCGTTTAGTTGTTGGAGCGCTTTTAGTAAAAAAAGACAAAGTTGTATGGTCAAGTTGGAAGTTACTATAAGCCCTAAATATAAGCTAAGTAACCGTACGATTGAACTTAGTACACAAAGTTTAGGTCAATTGATTAAAAAATTCAATTAAACCTAAATTATAAATTAAAGCTAGAAATATTAGTAAAAGTGATCCCGTAAATTTGAATTTAAGAAAATAAGTAATAAAATAAGAGAATATAAAATTTTCAAATTTTAAATATATTACTTGTTATTTATTGAAAGTACGTAAAATGTATTTTAATAACTAATAAATCGTTAAAGATAGATTATATGTATACTCAAAATCATATAATGACTTAAATAATATTTAGAAGTGTTTACTTGTACCCCACATATATTTATATGTAGGTAGAAATATGTGAAATTAGTGAAATTACTTAATTGCCTAAAATTTACTAGAAAATTACTAAATAATTAAAGAAAATTATAAAAAAAAATTAAGGAAAAATCAGAAAAAAAAAATCAGAAAGATAGTGAATGATCTAAATCTAGTCGTGGCAGTAAGGGGAAAGGAAAGAAAATATTAACCAATAAAAAAAACACATAAAAAGCAAAAATAGAAGGGATATGAGCCTTATCTTGTCTTAATTAACGCACAACAATTCCTTTATGACCCTATAAATAGCAAGAAAATTTTCAGAGCTTATTTGGTCAGTTGGGAGATGAAGAAAATTGAGAGAACCAAAATTTGAGAGAGAAATTAAGGTTTAGGAAGATTTCACCAAAAACTATACAATTAGTGCATTTAGGCCAAACCCATGAGCCACCATCACTTGAAACTGAACCACCACCACCAACCCACTCTACACCGAATGCCTGGACCGAATGACATAATTGAATCGATGTTGGAGGCAAAAAAGCTTGCGAACCAAGTAAGTCTCAAATCTTTTCCAATTTTGTAAAATTCCTTAAAATTATTAATTATTCCTAGAAAATTATGAAATTTATTATTTTGATGTTTTATTATATTTAGATTTAGGAAAAAATAGTGATTAAGTTTAATAATGTCTATAAATATAAGGTTCTTAAGAAATTGGACAAAACCAAGTATACTTAGAATTAGAAATAAATAAGCTTAAGAGTGTAGTTTGGAGCTTAATTTTTTTTTTTTTTTTTGTAGAATACTTAAGTAATGTAGAACAATGCTATGAAGCTATTTTTTAAAAATTAATTTTCGAAAATTTTAAGTAACTTTTTAGCCTTAAAATGATGAGAAAATAGGTAATTTTGGCTTAATTAGTTGATTAAATGATTAATTACTGATTTAGAAGGTAATTAGATGTTTAAAAGATGTTGCAATTAATATGGGAATTATGTAGTAATTGTGGGTAATTTAGCAATATGTAAAATTAGAATTTTAATAAATATGAAATAATAGGTTAAATTGGATAATATAATAATAATATCAGTATATTATATATTAAATCTGGTACAAACATTAATTCTAGATAATTGGATCAAATTTATAAAATTCTCTCGTATTAGGAGTATACCCGGTACACTAATTAGAATTAACATGTACCAAATAAGTTAGAATACTAAATTAAAACTTAGTATAATATTAGGATACTCGAGCTTGATGTGATTATTTTCACATTAGGGTTCAAAGTATATTTTAAGATTACTTGTAGTTGAAATTGAATTAGAACTAGAACTAGAACTAAAACTAAAACCTAAATTGGAATCGGATTCGGAAACCAAACTCCGAACTAACGTAAGAAGAATCGTTAGTAAATGATAGGCATATAAAGGAAATCAAGTTAAATCCTAACTTAGAATATATATCATCTAAGTATGAATGCTAAAAAGAGCATATTTATATTATAGGACACACAGAGACAAGTCAACCTATGACAAGTGGTTGAGCAACTTAAGATTCCAAGTAAGTTGAGTTTAATACTTCTTATATTTTAGAGTACTCGGAGATTTAGGTTTATGTATGATTGCAATTGTAAGCAGACTTATACATGTGCTAGTGTATCGGATTTCGTGCTGAAATCTGTGTTATGTTTGATGACTGTTGTGATTGGAATGGTATGGAATTGTCTAGTTACCTTAAACTGAATATAATCTTAATCGACTTAAATACCCAAAAAATGACATGCATTGCAACCCTGTAGGGGATCATTAGGATTCTCCAACCAAACACTGACACCTTCGAAAAAGATAGTGCTGGATAGCAAATTGGTCTTTTCCTCATCCTTAACCAAACTAAGTAGCAGGAAAGGAGGTCGCAGTAAAGATGAGGGCATTGGTTTGAAGGATAGTCTTAGGAGGAGCAGTATCTCTGTTGCACAAACCTAGGTTTAGTTATGAGCTATTGCATAACATGAAAACTCTTCAACCCGAATTAGAGCGGGTGAACTTACTCTAATTTCACAATGGACCATATTACGTTGTGTGATGACACTTGTTTGTTGCATTTCATGAAAATAATTGCTTGATAATCTTGATTATGCTTGTATACATTCATGAGTCTTCAATTCAACTTACTAAGTTGTAATTGCTCATACCTGCATAGATTCTTTTGCAGGTCCTGACTTCTAATTTGTGATGCCATGATACAATTACTCAGAGGTTAGATTTCTTTTAAAGCTATGGGGAGTGAGGATCCATTGGCAAAAGATTAAGTCTTATTTAGAGTCTTACTAGTATCCTTAGGATAAAGAACTAATATATGATATGTACATTAGTTAACTGCTGTATTATGTAAGATCTCTTGGAAATCTTATAATAATGTGGATGTCATTATATATATATGACTTAAGATTTTACTTTTACTATAAATTTTAGCTAAAAATCTTAGTCGAACTGTTTACTTCAAAGCAATGAGTCATTAACGCCTCGTGTAAATCATATCTATGATAAGCATTGTGAGGTCAGTTCCTGTTATAGGTTAGTTTACACGATGGGACTATTGCGACTATGTGACTTCGGGGTGTAATAGTTACCAAGTAGAGGTGCTAAGTAGACTTGGGGGTTCTTTTGAGGAGACATTGGCTTAGGAGTGTTCAGGGGTTCTTGGCATAAGTATTGTTGAGCTAATGGTCGGTGCAGGCAGAGCAAGGAAAATGGTAAGACTAGCCGAACAGTCAAGGGAATATGAATTCGGTCAGCACACAATGGTTAACAGAACTGAAGCTACTTAACTTGACAGGTGGACTTCTTCGACAATGAAGATCAGCTTAGCCTTAGTTGGAGTTGGCTAGAAAGATAAAACCCGATTCGTTAGTCCTTTAAGATCTTGAACATAGGCTCTAGTCAAGGGTCCAATTGTCTTATTCCCATCATCCCCTCCGAGTTGATTTGGATTTAGAATCAAAGCCGATTGGTATCGCTCTATTCTCCTCTAGGTTAGCAAGGGCTGAGGTCAGCAATATTGAAAGTGTTAGAAACTCCATAGTCTTCTAGTAATTCCAGTCAATAGGTATTGTCATTGATCTTTTAGAGTACATTGAAGGGACCTTCGACTCGAGCGAACAACTTACCTCTTTTCTTGTTCAGAAACCTCTCCTTGCTCAATTGTAGCCATACTAAATTGCAGGGCAAAAACTATGCTGTTTTCCTTCCTTTAATCTTTTATCTCAATTTCTTAGCAACTTGATCAATCTACTGTATAACCTTTTAATAGATTTGCTAAATAGATTATGCTTAGGCTCTTACTTCAAGATCTTCTTGCTTGGGCATGGGTATTGGAGTGTGATTAAGGGGTAGCTCAAGGTTGAGGCCATAGACAATTTCAAAGGACGTTTGTTTGGTGGTGCTGTGTACCGTGTGATTGTAAGCAAATTCCACTATAGACAAACAAACATCCTAATTTGTTAAGTTCTTCCCTACTGTAGCTTAGAGTAGTGATTCCAAAGTGTGGTTAACTACCTCTATTTGGCCATTGGTTTGAGGATGATAAGAAATACTGATGATAGGACTCTAACTCCTCAGACCAATCACACATAACCAAGTTAGAGGACTATAAGGACTTACACGAATAATACTAGCTTGAAACCCCATTTGAGACGAAGATTCCTATTCTAACTTCTACCTTTCACATTTCTACTGAGCCGAATATCGAGCTCTAATAAGGACTAACACAATTTCTGAACTGCCAAGCAAAAGTGCCAACCTGTCGAGTAACCCCAATCCATTGCCAAGCTTATGCCATGGTCCAATTAGCTTTTGAGCTAACCGGTATTAGACCCTTATCCAAGTCAAGCTACCAAGACACTTGACTTGGAGAGGTCAAAATGTCCTTTAGTACATGAGCTCTAACCTAAACCAAACCAAGTCAGCTCTAACTGTTGACCTTTTTCTTACCTTGTTCGAGTAAGATATTGCAATTACCAAGTAGCCTCAAAATTCATTCCAACTTAGCTAACCATACGACAAGCCTCCAATCACTTCTTGATATGTATCTTTTAGCATAATATTCTATAACGATTCCTTACTTTACCGTACAATGTATCATTTACCATTTTTACCCCTCTTAAAAATGTTTTAGGAATCTTTTGTACATTATCTATTTTGTCTTTTCCTTATTTAGTATAACCCTAAGTAAGGTCATATAAATACCACATTTCCTTGTACGTAAACTATAGATTGCATTATTAATTATTACAAGCTTTCGTTCTCGAGCAACCTTAGTATTCTCATTTATCTCTTAACTCTTATCTATTTCCTTTAATAAGGAGTAATGGCAAGTAACCTTATAATTTGAATCGGTGAGACACATCCGACGAATTATAGGCAAGTAGGATCAATTGGTGTGTTATATCTGATTGGTGGCTGCTCGGATTTGTTAATCCCCCTTTTGTTTTCTTTCACTCCCATCTATTGCGGTACTTTTCCTTGTATACAACCCCAAAGATACATCAACTTCATTAGTATCAGAGCACAGTTTTGAGAGAGAGTTATAGTGAAGTTTCTGTTTGTATTTACTATTAGTGGCTGTTGTGTTCCTTTCGTAGCTACTACAACGTGTTCGAGTGAAGTAAGTTTAGAGTTATGAGTTGTGAAGTGGAGGTTTGTGAATTAGTAAGTATAGTTTCTATTACTACTCTATTATACTCTATTTTTCACTACGAATACAGAGCAAGTTCATTTCTATTATATTCGAGTAAGTGTTGGGTGTTGAAGTTTTAGAGTGTATTAATGTAATTCTAGGTAGTAAGTAGAAGTGTTTGTTAGATATCGTGTTATCAACTTGTTGGAGAAAGTATTACACCATCTTGGATTCAAGGTTCAAGGAGTTATTAGAGACTTAAGTAGTAGTGCTCATTCTAGCTGAAGTCAAAATGATAGTAATATCCTTAGGTCAGTCGATGACAAGCTATACAAACTCACCAATCTTGTTAAGAGTCTGGTTATTGGGATGCATGCCATTAGGCAGTAACCATAAGGTGTACCTCATCATAATCTACTTGAAAATGTTCTAAAGAGACGATATAGCCAAGGTGGGCTAGCTAATCACCTAATTTAACCCCATCAAGTTGGAGGAGTTATTGATCGAGCTGCTAGATGAAGCTGGAGTTAGAGGAGATTGAGGAGGATATTGAGGATGTGGATTTAAAGAATGATGGAGAGGAAGAGGAAGAGGTTGAATATTACCAAGCATAAGAACAAGGATACCAAGCTCCCCAAGGACTTGACAATGTCAAGGTTGAAATCTCACCCTTCAATGGAAGTGGAGATGCAGATGAATATTTAGAGTACGGGGAGAAGGTAGAGAATGTATTTGATTGTTGTGAGTATATAGATATAGTTAAGGTTCAACTTGCTACACTTGAATTTTTTTAATATGTTATCATGTGGTGGAAGAACCTGAATGCGGCTAAAGCAAGAGATATACGACGATGGATGTGACTTGGGAAGAGATCAAGAGATTGTTAAGGGGAAGATTTGTACTCGAGACTTACCTACAGGACACATTTGTTAGGTTGTAAGAGCTTCGCCAAGGAAGTCAATCTATTGATAACCAAGTGAGGGAATTTTAAATGTTGATGATCCGAACAGTTGTAGAGGAGTCCAAAGCTTGTATTATGTCTCGTTTCATCTATGGACTCAAATATGAGTTTTGTAATATTATGGAGGTATAAGAGGCCATTAAAGTAGTGTAGAAGGTTATAGAGGAGAAATGTTCCGAGCTGATTTAAGTCAAGTTTTTCCCAAGCTTCTACTCCATGCTGACTTGTTCATGTTAAGCCGAGGAGACCTCCTTGAGCCAAAGAAAAACATGACCGACCTGATAATAGCTAAGCTAAGGATAAGCCGACTTTGAAGACATATGAAAAAGGACAAACCTTTAGACGGAAGACAAGCAAGGTGAAATACTTAAAATGCTGGGTTTTGGATACATAGTTGTTGAGTATCCAAATCGACATGCCATGGTACTTCAAGAAGATATAGTAGATAACACCAACAAGAGCGAGCTAAAGAAGGAAGATTATGCTAGACAAGTTGAAGTTGAGGAGGAAGAGGATACTTGTGTTTCTGCCAACCGGGGAGAGGTGATAACTGTAGTACTAAGATGAGTATTGAGCTCCTCACCAAGCTTTAAGGAAGACTGAAGGGAAAATTTGTTTCACACCAAGTGTATCATCAAAGGACAGTTGTGCACCATCATTGTGGATGGGGGAGTTATACCAATGTTGTTGCAAAGTCCTTTGTACAAAGATTAGGATTGCTAACCTCTCAGTACCCCTAAAATTACAAGCTATACCGGCTTCATGATAAAGGTGCTTTACACATCACTGAATAAGTATCCCGAATTTTAGTGTTGAAAATGTGTACATGGATGAAGTAATATTTAATGTCATTCCTATAGGAGCTTCATATCTATTACTTGGATGACCTTGGTTACTCGACCGATGTGTTACTCATGACAGATATAAAAACACCTATGCCTTTGTCAAGGATGGAAAGAAGATCATGTTGTAACCTATGATACCTACTCAGGTGAATAAGACCCATAACCAGCTCACTCGAACTAGCAAGAAGAAAGCCTTAGTAGTGGCAAAAGAGAGCTATGAGCTACTAAGAAGGACAACGAGCCTATGTTTTTATTGATCAGAAGATTGTTAGAAATAAGAAATCCAAAAGATGTCCCTAATGAGATTCAAAGATTGATCAATGAACTTTCTAACCTATTCCCCAAAGAGTTTCTTAAGAGACTATCCCTAGTCAGAGGCATAGAAAACTATATTGATCTATAGATAGGTTAGCCCTGCCAAATCGACCTGCCTACAAAATGAATCATGAGCAAGCTGTCAAGTTGAAAAGGTAAGTAGATGAGTTGATATAGAGAGGTTATGTGAGGGAGAACATGAGTCCTTATGCTATATCAACTCTGCTCATCCTAAAGAAAGATGGTTCGCGATGCATATGCATCGACGGTCGAGCTATCAACCAAATTACTATCAAGTATAAATATCTAATACTAAAGCTCAATAACATGTTAGATGAGTTACATGATGCTCAAATATTTTCAAAGATTGATTTGCGAAGTAGCTACCACTAAATTCGCATGAGGCCTGGTGATGAATGGAAGACTACTTTCAAAACAAGTTATGAACTTTATGAGTGGTTGGCTATGCCATTTGGACTTACAAATGCGTCAAGCATATTTATGCGACTTATGAACTATGTGATGTGTCCTCTAATTGAAAGATGTGTGGTTATGTACTTTGATGACATAATAATGTATAGTACCAACCTGAATAACCATATTCAACATCTCTAAGCTGTTTTTGACATTCTATGTGCTGAGAAGTTGTATAGGAACTTGAAGGAGTACATGTTTTGTCAAGGAGAAGTTGTCTTTCTTGGTTGGTTATGTAGCATCTGGAGATGGAATCCGAGCAGACAAAGAAAAGAGTATTACTGAAGTATGAAGTTTTCATGGTCTTCTTTTTATAGGCAATTCATTAAAAACTTCACTACAATTGCAGCCCCCTTGATTGAGTTGACAAACAAGAATGATGGATTCCGATGGGATGATTGAGCTGAGTAGAGCTTTAAGGAAATCAAGGAGAAGCTTACTAAAGCCCCTATCTTGTCCCTACTGGATTTTGACAAGCTATTTGAATTGGAATGTGATGTGTTAGCCATTAGCATTAGAGCAATCCTAATGTAGGAACGTTGACTAGTTGCTTACCATAGTGAGAAGCTTAATGGTTCTACATTGAACCATTCTATGTATGAGGAAAAGTTATACTCACTTTTTTGAGCTCTTACTGTGTGGAAATATTATTTATTACCATGAGAGTTTGTAATTTATATGGACCATGAGTCCTTAAAGCATCTTAGTATTTAGAACAAGTTTTCGAAAAGGCAAACAAAGTGGCAAGAATTTATGAAAGGTTTTTCTTATGTGATTCGATACAAGAATGGTAGTACCAACATGGTTATAGATGCCTTGTCACGTTGGCAAACTTGCTGACCACCGTGCAGACGAAATCACTAGGATTTTCCTTTATCATCAAATAGTATGATCACAACCCCTATTTTATTCCCATTCTTGAGTAGTGTGAAGAAGGAGTTACTATCAAAGGATATTATTTTAAGGACAGCTATCTATTCAAGGAAAGAAGTTCATGCATACCAAGTTGCTCCATACACAAGCTGTTAGTGAGGAAAGCTCATAATGGTGGATTATTTGGTCATTTTGGAGAAACCAAAACAATAGACTTGTTGAAAGAAACTTTTACTAGCCTAGCTTGGTCAAGGATGTCCATAAGGTAGTTGGTAGTTACGAAGTGTGCAAAAGGGGTAAGAGAAAGAGAGAGCCACATGAAGAGTATGTGCTTTTACCTACACCAACCTCACCTTAGGTTGATCTTAGCATTGACTTTGTCCTAAGGTTGCCTAGACATTCAGGGGGAAAAATTCAATCTTTGTTATAGTGGACCACTTTACAAAATAACACACTTCATCCTGTACCATTTAACTAATGATGCTTTATATATCACTGATTTGTTTTTGTAAGAAGTTGTATGACTACAAGAGTGACGAAGACCATTGTTTTATATCGAGATATAAAATTCTTAAGCTATTTTTAGAAGACTCTTTAGAGAAGACTTGGAACTAAGCTCGTGTTCAGCTCTAGTAGCTACCTTCAAACTGATGGATAGATTGAAGTGGTGAATAGGTCGCTAGGTAATTTACTATGAGCTATTATAGGAAAAAATTTAAAAGATTAGGATTTATGTCTACTAGTTGTGGAGTTTGCATACAACCAAACTATCCACAATACCATTTCGAAGACTCCTTTCGAGGTCATTTATGGTCTTAATCCCAGCATTCACCTAGATCTGATTGGTACCCTCACAGCTGCTGAAGAGAATCAATCTGGAGTTGTTCGTGGCTAAGAATTACAAGAATCGCATCAATCTATGGCAAGGAAGATCACCAAGTTCAATCAAAGACAGCAAAAGATCGATAGTCGTGGCCGATGAACTGTTTCTTTCAAACTAAGTGACTTAGTATAGATTTACCTCAACAGAGAAAGATTTTTGCACCTAAGAAAGACTAAAATATCTCCATGAGCTGATGGTCTATTCAAAGTCATGAAGAAAATCAATTACAATACCTATTGGATTGAATTACCTAAAAACTATGGTGTTTCCTTCACCTTCAATATGTCTGACCTGATTCCCTGTCGATTAGAAGAAAATTCAACAGATTCGAGAACAAAGCAAGAGCTAAAAACCCCTTCAGATTTGAGGACAAATCCTTCTTAGCTTTAGGCAAATGATAAGAATCAACTTCTCAAACCAGTCGTACGTAATTGAGCTATAAGACTACAAGGGCTTAAATAGAGAACACTAGCTCAACCTATTCAAAATGGGGATTCCTATCGTGACTTCTACCTTTTACATTTTTGTCGACCCAAATATTGAGCTTTAGTAAGGACTAACACAATTCCTGAACTGCCAAGCAAAAGTACTAACTTATCGAGCAACCCCAAGCCATTGCTGAGCTCATGCCATGTTCCAGTTAGCTTCTAAGCCAACTAGCATAGACCCCTATCCAAGCTAAGTTGTTGAGACACTTATAAGCCCCCACAATCAAACATTTAAGAGTGGATACATAAAATTTAAGGCAGTCCAGTATGTTTTTTTATTAAGCCTAGATTTCATAACGAAGTTAAGAATATTAGTAAAAGTGATTGTATGAATTTGAATTTAAGAAAATAAGAAATAAAATGATTAAATATTATAATATTAAGTTATATGTATAGTACATATTATTTATCAAAAATAAATAAAATGGGTTTCGATAATTAACAAATCGATAGAGATAAACTATATTCACACTAATCATAAAATAACATAAATAACATTTAGGAGTATTTATTTGCATTATATATGTAGTTGCATGTAGGTAAAAATACAAAAAATTACTTGAAATACCTAAAATATATTAAAATAATGCTAAATTAATTAAGGAAAATTAAAGAAAAATCAAGAAAATTTATGAAAAGCGTAGAAATGCCTGGATTTAGGCATGGCAAGTTGATAATTGAAGTTGGAAAATTATCCAATAAAATTAAGCCATTTAGAAAGTGAAAAAGTAAAAAGAAAAGGGATATTTAGCCATAAATAATTCAAGAAAAACCCTAAACACCTTTATAAATTTAGAGCAACCCTTCCAAAAACTATTTTAGTTAGTTAAGAGCTCTTAAAAATTAGATAGAAATTAAGAAGAGATGAGAAAATATTTTTACAAAAAATTAACAAAATAATGTGCAATTAGAGCTTATAAGGAGAATGTACATCCAACGACCATATGAAACAAAACGACCACTACTACTTGACAGTAGAACACTACTAGGGGCTACCAAAATAGTGGGAGCCACTGTTGGTGGTTGAAAGCTATTTGATTAGGTGAGTTTAATTTTCTACCCAATTTTGTTTAATTAATAAAAATTATGAAATTTGGTATTTTAAGGTATTTTTATATGTAGATTTATGGAAAAATGTCAATTTGATAAAATTAGGTCTCGTAATATACTACCCTCAAGAAATCACTAAACTCAAATCTAATTTTTGCTTTTGATTAAAATGACCATAATGATGTAGTTGGAGCCCAAAGTTTTGTGTGTTCTGCCTAGGATATATATTGAATTGCTATGAAAATTTTTTCTTAAACTTAATTTTTCAAATTTTTACTTAATTTTTGGGCTTCAAAATCATAAATAAAAGGTAATTTTTAGGCTTATTTTGTAATGCAATGTTAAATTGATATAAAGTCCTGATTTAGGATATATTTTGCCATGTTGAAATATTAATTAATGATGAGAGATAATAATTGTAGTATTGGAGATGTTAGATATGTGCATTATGTGTAATTATGTAATAATAGGCAATATATGATGTTGGAAGATTAAATAAGTGGATACTATTTGGTTAAATTAATAATATTATAATATTAAGAGAATAATCTAAATTTGATTTGGAATGTAAATTTAGGAAATTATGTGAAAAATGTAGGTTATTCTCATATCGGGAGAAAATTCAATAGTTAAATTAAGAGTAAAGTATACCGTACAAACCAAAATACTAATTAAGAGTTAAATAGGAGATTTAAGATACCCATGTATAATTAGATGAATTTCATATATTGGTTTGAAAGAAGTTTCTAAAGTTTACGAATAAAAACTATAACCAAAAGTTGAATTAGAACTTAATTCAGGAATTAATTTAGAAATTAGCTTAGGATTAGTTCGGTAATAAGTAATATAAAACTTGGATAATTAGGTTAAATTATGGTTTGAAGCTTATATGTGTAATAAGGGTGTAAATACTAAAAGGGTATTTATATTATAAGAGCAAGCGACAATGATTCAACCTTACATCATGTTTAAGTAAGCAAATCAAGGATTTTAGGTAAGTTAAGATCAATACATTACTGTATTTTGAGTTATTGTATTATGGTAGTCGAAGGGTTAGGATTGTGCTTGTTAGTGCTTGTAGATAAAAGCTTGTGTGCATGTTTGTGTGTCTTTGATTGTTTGGTTGTTTATTGATGCTTTGCTATGGTGGTTGTTGTGATTAATGTGGAGTGAAATTGTTTCACCATCCTAAACTGGACTTAGCTATATTTGACCTAAAACACCTTAATTAGACATGCATTGCAACCCTTTAGGGATTCTTTAACTGAATACTGGCACCTTTGAAAGAGATAGCGTTGTAGTATAATGGTCCCTTTTTCATTCTTAGTTAAACTAAGTGATAGGAGAGGAGGTCGCAATAAGAATAAGAGCAATGGTTTGAAGGATAGTCATGGGGAAAGCGATACCTCCATTACACAAACCTGAGTTTGGTCATGAGCTATTGCATAAGCATTGAGACTCCTTAAACCTAGATTAGAGTGGGTGAAATTTCTCTAATTTCACAATGGACTGGACAACGTTATGTGATAGCATTTATGTATTGCATTACATTCAATTAATTATTTGAGAACCTTGCTTGTGTTTGTTATATAGTTTTATATCTCTATCTCTATTTACTGAGCTATTAGTTGTTCATACTCTTATAGATTTTCTTGCAGGTGACAATCTAAATGTTGTGTTATAATTATCCAGAGGTTAGCATCCTTTTGAAGAATCTTGGGAGAGTGGGGATTAAACTGAATGATCAATAGAGTTTTAGAGAGTTTTTGTTAATAATCCTTAGATATATGGGTTGAACATGTAATTTTTACATAAAAACTTGAGATTCTGTATGTAATTTTATCAATAATCTTGTATAAACTATTTACTTCAAAGCGAGTAGTCGTGGACGCCTTATGTAAATCATATGTACTATAACGATTGAGAGGTTAGTTATTATCTTAGGTTGGTCTAAACGGTGAGACTATTGCAATTTGCCATTTCAGGGTGTAACAACACCCAACTTAAAGAGGATTATAATGTCCTTCGGTACCCAAGCTTTGATCCAAACCAAACCAGGTCGGCTTTAACTACAGACCTTCTTCTAACCTTGTCCGAGCAAGATATTGCAATTGCTAAGTAGCCTTAGAATTATTTCCAGCTTAGCCAACTACATTATGAGCCTTTAGTCACCTTTTGACATGTTTCTCTTAACACAATATTTTATAATGATTCCTTACTTTATTGTATAATGCATCATTTGCCATTTTTACCCCTTTTAAGAATGTTTTAGGAATCTTTTGTACATTATCCATTTTGTCTTTTCCTTATTTAACCTTAGTTGAGGTCATATAAATACCTCATATCCTTGTACACAGACAACAAATTGCTTTATTGATTAATACAAGTTTCCTTTCCTAAGCAACCTTAGTGTTCTTATTCATCCCTTAACTCTTATCAATTCCCTTTAGCAAGAAATGGTGGTGAGTGACCTTATAGTTCAGATCGGTGAGTCATATTCGGTGAATTGTAGGCCAAGTAAGATCAATTGGTGTGTCATACCTAATTGGTAGCTACCTGGATTTGCTAGTCCCCCTTTTGTTTTCTTTCACTCCCATCCGTTGTGGTGCTTCTTTGTATGTACGAACCTGAAGACACATCAATTAAAGAGTTGTCTAATCCCCAAACGGCACCAAAGAGCTCTCCAAAAATAGCTCAAAAACTTTGAATCTTTATTCAACACCACACTTCTTGGCACGCCATACAAATGAACAATTTCCTGTTAAAAGAGAAAAGCAATAGCTAAAGTATCCTCATTTTTTATGTATGCTATAAAGTGCACAATTTTGCTAGATCTATCCATGATAACTAATATTACATCCTTACCTTGGGCAGTTCATGGTAACTTGAGAACAAAATCCATACCCAACTCATACCATAGCTTGGTTAGGATAAGTAAAGGCATTGTTTTTCCTTACTCGACTTGGCTCTTTTATACATAGTGTAAGCCTCAACAATTCGATGCATATCTTACCTCATCTTAGGCTAAAAGAATCTTCCATTCAATAACTTATACATTCTCTTCTCTCCAAAATGTTTAGAGAGCCCTCCATCATGAACTTCCCTCACTAATAGCTCTCGTACAGAACTAGTCGACACACATAGCTTGCCATCTTAGAACAAATAACCATCTTCCACGTGATATTCATCTACTGTTCTCCCTTCTCCACAGCGTATATAAATTAGACTAACGTGAGAATCATGTTGATATTGTTCTTTAATGCTTGCAAACCCCAACAGATTGGTCTGTAACTCAGTAAGAAAAAACATGTCTTCTTGATAGAGCATCAACAACTAAATTACTCTTGCTTTGCTTATATTTAATGGTGAAATTAAATCCTTCTAGAAATTCAATCCATCAACCATGTTTCTTCGATAGCTTTGATTGGCTCCCCAAATATCTCAAGGACTCATGATCAATCTATATGACGATTTCCTTTAGCAAAAGATAGTGTTGCTAAACATAAAGAGCTTAAATGAATGCTAAGAATTCTTTGTCACAAATCAAGTAGTTCAGTTGTGCTCCTCTAAGCTTTTCACTATGATAAGCAATAGGTCGACCTTCTTACATCAGCATAGCTCCAATGTAAACACCTGATGCATGGCATTTAAGCTAGAACACCTTCTCAAAGTTTGGCAAAGCTAAGACTAGCGTAAAGATTAATCTTTCTTTCAACTTGATAAGGGGTGTAACTATTGAACTAAAGCCTTAACTAAAAGGGTGATAAGAGGAAGCCAATCCATGGAAACTCTTTACCTTGGCACATGAAGATGGAGTTGGCCACTAAACAATGGCTCAAATTTTCTCTTCATCAACCTTCAATCCTTCCCCACTAACTACATATCCTTAGGAAGATCACCTCTTCCTCGCAAAAACAGCACTTCTTGAATTTTCCAGACAATTTTTCTGCTCGAAGGACATCGAAAACAGCTCAAAGATGGCTAATGTGACTCACTAGGTTAACACCATATACAAGGATATTGTCAAAGTAGACCACTACAAACATCCTAATTAGATTTCTTAAGACATGATTCATTAGTCTCATAAAGGTACTTAGAGTGTTTAATAGTCCAAATGGTATTACAATCCACTTGTATAAACCATGTCAAGTCTTGAAAGCAATCTTTCACTCATCACCTTGCTTCATATGAATCTGGTGGTAACCTAAGTTCAGGTCAATCTTGTTAAATACTCTAGCACCACTCAGTTTGTTTAACATGTCATCTAGTTTTACAATGGGGTACTTATACTTAATGGTGATCTTGTTCACAACTCTACCATCTACATACATTCTCCAAGTACCATCCATTTTTGGCATAAGTAATTCAGGCATAGTGTAAGGTATAATATCCCATAAATTAGCAATCAAAATATGAACACCTAAGTATTAGGACAAAGCCTTGTCCTTATACAATTAGGGTCAATAGTCGATATAGAGCATTCGGGATAGTAAATCGATTAGGTTAGAAACTTATGAGAAACTTGATAACCCTAATCAAGGAATTCTCGTACGTTTGGAAATCCATAATATAATAAGAATATAAAGAATATAATCAAAATAGTGAGAATTTACTCTATATGAGACCCTAAAGTCAAATTTAGGGTAATCGTACTTATATTTAGGACTTTTGGGAAAAGTTATTTGATTGAGCCTAAACTTTACCACTGAGTTAGAAAAGTCAGTTAAAATGACCTAGTAAGGTTAAATTTAAAAAATAACGATCCAAAATCTCAAATTTAGCATTAGAAATGTGATTATTCAATATAGTGTAAAAATGATCGAAACTCCTAAAACTGAGCTCGAAATGTGACGAAGACTTAGAGATAAGTTAACTAGGTAATAAAAGAAAATAATATATCATGATATACTACATGAGTATACACATATTTTTATAAGTATACTTGGTATATATAATAAAATACCTGTAAATTAACCTAAAATTATATAATTATGCATAATAAGCGGTAAAATCATAGAATTAAATAGAAAAAGTATCTTAAAAATAAAAGATATGCTAAAAACATAATTACACATATATAATGACTCATTACGTGTATGATATATATATATATATGATATATACCTGTATATTAATAAAATCATTAAATACTAATAAAAAATACCAAAATATCATAAAATATTATCTAAAAATTGTAAGAAAATAAAAAAATACTTGAAATATGATTAGATTAAATGTGAAGCAGCTTAAAAAGAATAACCAGCTGCATTAAAAATAAATAACTAAAAAATTGACACATCAAACATGTAAATTCCTTAAAAGAATAGATAAATAAATAAAAAAAAAATTACTTAATGGCTAAGGAAAAACTTAACCAAACTAAGCCACTATAAATATGACTTCTAGGACCAAATTATACACTTTAGACACTTAGGGGATTTCTGGAAAAATTTATAAAAATTAGAAAATAAAATAAGAAAAACAGGAGAATTACTAAGTTAAGCTAGAAACCGAACCAAAAGAGAGTCTAATGTGCAGCCCCATCACCACTTAACAAAGCAACCACCGCTCAATTCAGTCGACAACCCCTCTCCTGCTAACGGTAGTCGGAGCTTCGAAGAACTCAGGTTTCAAGCTTCTACCTTATTTTTCTCTATTTTTGAAAAATTATTAAATTAATAGGAAAAAATATGAAAAAATTAATTTTTAGGTTATTTTAGATGTACTTTCATTTCGTAAATTTATTTTAACAAAATTAAGAATATTTAATGTACTTGCTTAACAAATGTATTATTTACCTAAAATTTGAAATTCAAAATAAATACACTAAATGACTAGCTTAAAATTTTTGTAGCATGAATTTTGATGTGAATATTTTTAAAATTTATTGCATTTTTTGGCCTAGAAATAGCTCAAAAATAGGTCGAAATTGTGAAATAAATAGGAAATTATGAAATTAAATGATGAAATAGACATATATTGATTTCTACTGAATAATAATAATGTTGGGACAGGTTGAAATCAATTTGGTGCAAAAAGGATTATAATTAGATAATTTAGGGGTAAAATCGTAAATACGAATATATAGGCGATAGATCAAAAACTTCAAATCAAGTAACAACTGAGTTCCCCATATTTTTAGGAGGTTGTAGGAATTTTTGGAGAATTATTTGTGACCCAAACTATCTATTACAAAACAAATTTACATAGTAAAAAAAGCTTAAATTACAAATCGGGACGTATTTTTAATATTAAAAGGTTTAAATATAGTAAATAGTCGAATTAAAACTATGTATTTGGGTACTAATCAGATTAGATAAAAAGTGTGTTTTTAATATAATTAATGATATTTTTTTGAATGGGATACATTATATGTCTATTAAGGCTGTATAATACTTATATTATAGCATTATATTGACAAATTAGGTAAAATGCAGTTTAATAACATAAAATACGTTTAATACGATAATATTTATATAGATACATATAACTATATTAAAAGCTCAAACTACATATTAAAAGTCATCTCTACAAATAAAACCCAAAACACATGTCGTTAACTTTGTATGAACCCAACGACACTAATTTTATTAAAATCAAATAATCTTAGATAATATAACCTATAACTCTATAATATTCTAGAATATGCGTATTATGGTAACCCTATCGAAATTGAAATGTGATTAAATCAATTAAAAATGCGTTTCGATATAATCGAAATAATATATAATACGTAATATTATAAATTACATATATTATCAATAATTAATAACTTAATTCGATATATATATATATATATAATAACAAAACTATATATTATTGTGATAATACATATATATATAACAGTTTTAGATCAAACCCTAATGTTTTCATAACTACTACGAAAACTAAATTTAGATTTTATGTATATAGGATTTCTCGGTAATCAGATCGTTGACAACTCGAGTCTTTCATAGTGAGCATCTAAACAGGTAAGTGGGATCAATGCTTCACAGTATTTTGGGATATTATTTTAGAATATCTGGAGACTTTGGTATGTATTGACTTGTGATTATAGTTAGCTGGTTGTGCATATACAGCATATATGGTTGAGTGTCGATTTGCTATGGTAAGAGCTAATCTCTATGTTATGATTATTCTATGAATATTATACTCAAATTGTTTGAGTTTGGTTGATTACCCTAAAAATGAACTAACTCAAACTCGACTTAATATCTAACTTGATATGCAACATAACTCACTAGGAGTAACGACTAGGATCCTTAGGCTAAACATGGACTTCCTTCGATGAGGATAGCTGAAATGGTCTTTTCCCCACCCTTAATCGAATAAAGTGATAGGAGAGGAAGTCATGCCAAGGTTGGAGGCTGTAGTTTGAAGGTGGTCATAAGAGGAGAGTGTTCTCCATTGCACAAGCCTCGGTTTGGTCTCAATTGGCGAAGTGCATGACGTCAATCTCCTTAACCCAGATTAGAGCAAGTGCAATTTCTTTGATCTCACGACAAACCGGATTACATTGTGTGATGGCATTTACTTGTACATGCATCACATCTAACCAACTTGGTTGAAAACCCTGCTTGTGATATGCTGAGTGTATACTTCTATCTCTGTCCCACTTATCGAGCAAAGTTGTCACTCATTCCCCTATAGTTTATTTTACAGGTCTCAAATGGATTACAAGTGCCTACCCAACACTAGAATACTAGTAAACTGGGACAGGAAGCGAGATGCAACAAGTAATGGATGGTTATTACTTTTAATATTAACTTTTTATCTTTTTAGGACAACTACACGAAACTCCTAAAAGGGCTTGGTAGTTTTCAACATTTTGGTCTGAATATAAAATGATAGGTACATGTGCGATTTATCACCACTCTTTTTTAAGGTAAAATTACAAAATTTATTTTTAACAAATTATTTAAATGGATTACTCTACAGGTTTATATCAAACAGGTATCGAATTGGATGCTTCAAAAGGGTAGAGTCCAGTACGCCTGGTGTAAACTAGGTCTAAGATAACAGTTGTAAAGACAGTTTCTATCTTAGGATGGTTCACATGGTGGGACTATTACAACTTCACCTTTTTGGGATACTACAACAAAGTTGAGACTTTGTCTTACATATCCTTTTTCTAGTAGCTTATCACTTACTTCTAGAGTTCGGCAATTTGCTAAGGGCTCATCCAATAAGTTGGTTTGTTTAGTAGAGCAGCACTAAGTATTAAGTCAATGCAATGTTCAATACCTCAAAAAAGGGGTAATCCTTCAAGCAACTGCTCGGTAAACAAATCTACATACTCATTCAATAGCTCTTTGATCTCTAGGGGTTGGCATAACTTGCTCCTTCAACTTCAGAAATTTCCTGATCAACAAAAAGGTCAGCATGTTAGCCATAGTAGCTTCTTGCAGCTCAACATAACTCAAGATTAAGGCCTTCTTTGATCCTTAAGCTAGTTTAGCTTACAATTTGCTAACTTAGCTCCGGGTCATAAGGTTTAAGGTAATCTTCCTTCCATTTTTCTCAAACATATTTGTATTTCTAAAACCATCATGAATAACCCTTCAATAAAAAAGCCAAGGTTAGCCCAATAGCACATATGACGCGCATATGGGTAGCACATTGCAAATGATTTTGTCAGAATAGTTTCCAATAGAGATCGGCAACAATGCTTACTGAGTGACATGTAGTGCTTTTCTTTCATTCAACCAATGTAGTTTATAAGGCCTTAAATGTGAAGTGGTCGACAAAATTGAGCTTTCAAACTAAGTTAGCAAGTACTACATTAATGCAACGTCCATTGTCTACTATGAGCACACATACTTTCTCATTCACCTTATATATGATGTAGAACAAGTTCTTTCTCTACTCCTCCTCGGTAGAAGGTTCAATACTCATCACACGTTAGACAACCTAAGTTGTCCAAATCCTCAGCAAACGTATCTTCCTTAATAAGTTTGTCATTAAACTCAACCTCTTACTCTAATTCCCTTTTCTCCTCAAGTTCCTCATCCGTGCTATCTACTTCAATCTTTAAGACATCGCCCTTAATGATCATAGTTCTTTTGTTTGGACATTAGGTAGCCATATACCTAAATCCTTAGCATTTAAAGTATTTGATTTGGCTCATCTTCCTCTTAGATCCTTATGCCTTCTCATAAGTCCTCTTTAATAACTCCTAGTTGGTAAGGCAACCCTTCAGCTCAATTACTCCCTCAACTCTTCTTCTAAGGTGAAAGCTCTAGGGAGCTTAACTACTGCTCTGAACGGATCGGTGAGATTGTTTAGATTGACTTATTGGAGGTCAGCTCAATCTATTCCTCCCTTGTCTCTTTACTCGTTGGGCAATTTTGACAGCCTCATCTAGTGTGGAAAAATGTTGTAATTCCATTACATCTCGAATATCATATCTCAATCAAGTAAGGAATATGGAAACTATTCAAGCTAAAGGTCCATCTACCTTACATAAAATCATAAGCATTTGGAATTCCCAATCATACTCAACAACAGTTGGGCTACCTTGTCTTAACTCTTGAAGTTGAGAAAAAGTATCGTACAAGTAAGTATCTGACACAAATCTATTTTTTAGGATTCTTTTCATCTTAGGCCAGGTGCTAACCTCTCTGCATCCTTCTTTCCTCCTCATGGTCTAGAAGTTTCTCCACCACATTGCAACATATCCTGAGAACACAATAGCTCTCATTTTCTCTTCGTCCTCATATTAGTAATAGTTAAAGACTCGTTCATCTTTCTCTTCCCAATTAAGATAGTTATCGATATTTCTAAAACCATTAAGGCTTAAGATTTGAAGCTTCACCAGATCTGTAGCTTAATGTAATTAAGCCCGTTCTTTTATTTCAACGTACTCTTCTTCTTCATCCTCTTCATCTACTTTACCTAAATCAATCCTTCTACATAAACATTCTTTCACTCTTTCACCTCAATTTTCTTGATCTACGATTTATCCTTTCATGGGTTAGGCAACTTCGGGAGTGTTCTAAACAACATCAATAGGCCAAAAGGCTAATGCATGAACAACTCTGGTTAGGTTGGCTATTAAGGTGGTTATTTCATCAAATTGCTCGTCAGTGCTTTTAGAAGTATTTTGGGGTTATCGGCCATTGTGGACAATACCACTATTATCATCTCTAATACCATCGTTTATACTCAAATCAATCATCCTTTATTAAACCTCATGTTTACATGAACAAACAACACTAGGATTCCTCACAAAAGAACACATACTTATGGTTCCTAAACACCTAACTTACTACTTCATAGTAAACTTACAATTACTACTTGCTCTGTTTTCACAACTTAAAACAAAGTACAATAAGGTACAAGTAACAGCAAACCACTATGCCTTCTACTTACTCAAGCACTCACAATTAACTTTAGCATAACCGCAGCATGCTTTATTACCACCAATATTACATACTATAGAGTAATAATCATAACCGAATATCAACTTACCTTTTATGAACCTCTGCTCTGATACTAAGGTGATAGACTATACCAAGAGCAAACATAGTCAATCATATCGAAGGTGGGTCCAAGCTTATAGAAAGCTCGAAAACGAGGATGGGAAAAGTGCATGAAACAAGGAAATGACCAAGTAAGCTATAGTTAGCTCTAAGGATATTACGTATTGGGGAACCACCGAGGACTCACAAACCAAACTTGATAGGATACATGAGCTAACTCGGTAATGGTACTAGTCACCTATCTTTACTTAAGGGTTAGTATAAGAATAAACGGAATGCTTATAGAAAGAGACAATAAAGTATATTCAATATCAAAGATATGTTGTGACTATATTTACAAGGGTATTTATACTGGAAAAGTTAAGGCATCTTATTTAAAATGGAAAAGACAAAAATGGTACTATCTAAAAGAGGTAATGTATAAGGAATAATAAAGGGTATAAATGAAAAATCAAAGAAATTAGTAATTGGTGTAGCAAATCCTTTCATGTGGTGCTGGATACGTAGCATTTAGTCATTGGAGTACTTCTAGTAGAAACAAATAAAGTTGTACGATCAAGTTGGAAATTGTTGAGTAAAGGTACTGAGCAAACCTAAGGGTTCTTCTAAGGAGACATTGGCTTAGAAGTGTTCAGGGGTTATCGGCAAAAGTATTGTTGAGCCAGTGTTCAGTACAGGCGAAGCAAAACAGATGGCAGGACTGGCCGAGTTGTTAGGGGAATATGAATCAGGCCAACATACGATGGTTGATAGAACTAAAACAGCTGACTCGGTAAATGGAATTTTTCGACAGTGAGGATCAGCTCGTCTTTGGTTAGAGTTGGTTGAAAAGAGAGAATCTACTTGGTTAGTCATTTAAGACCTCAAGGGTAAGCTCAGGTCAAGGGTCCAATTATCTGATTTCCATCAGGGAGAGGTAAAAAAGAGGCTTGGAAAGCAAAGGAATTTTGAATAAGGCACAACGTCTAGATGCTAGAACAAATGGTATCTACATGCTAAGCTTCTGCTACTTATAATGGCTTACCTTTTGGATGGTAAGCTGCAAGGCATTTTGACGGCTTGCTTCTGTTCTACAGAATTGCAGATAAAACAATTTGAATCAAGTCCAATCTTCCCAACTCCTTAACAAAAATCTCATACACTTTCAAGAGAATCCTAAGGCATGTTATTCTAATGATTACTAACACTAAAACTTAGCTACAACCCAAAATTTCCAACCCAAATGACAAAAACCACTACAATAATCAAGACTAAGAGTAGAAGCTTATGGAACTTACCTACAATAGCTTAAAAACTTGGTGAAGCCAAATTATTGAAGCCTTATGCCACCTACAATATGCAAAATACTTGGTTTTAGATTTACCCCTTAATGAAATCCTAAGGTTTAACTCCTCCAAAATATTACTCTAATTGAGAATCAAGTTTAACTTAGGGAATCTTCCAACAAACTCAACTTATACACTTAAATGAGATGCTACTTGATGACAACCAATAATCTTCACTTGAAACACTTAGCAAATGGTTGAAAATAACAAGGAATAAGGGAATTTAGGACACTGGGAAGCTTAATACGAATTTTTTAAGCTTAATCTTCAAAGACCTTACCTTAATCACCTCTTATTTGTCTCTTTGGGTTAGGTTTAGAGAAGGAGCCTTAGTTTTCTACATAATGAGAGTAGATTTAGCCTCATTTAGAAATAAAAAGAAGAAAAACTAGGGTTTTAGACAAAAGGACTACTTAAGGAGGTTAGGGTTTGATGACTTTTCTAAAATGCCTACTTTACCCTTATTTTTGAAAAACATTTTCTTGATATATTATAGTTGATGATAAGGGGAAAAAATGATTTATAATGACTTAATTTGATGTCCCTACAAATTTAATTACATATATATGAATTTGATATAGAATATATATGTATTTGTACAATAAAAATGAAATGTTTTAACTTAATGCATAAACTACCTTTGGCTAAGGACTTAAATATAAATCTCTAAATTAAAATTTGTAAATTAGTAACTATAGAATTATAAAATGTATCCTCATGCATAAGATTATATCAATAATGTTTATAAATTAAAATATTAAATTATACTAAATATTTATGGTTGTTAAAATCGTGAGTTAAAAATACATTTTTACAAGTTTACAATTTTATAGTTTTTTTTTCTTAGTTAAAATTAATATAAAATTATTTGTATACAGACTTTTAATAAAATTATAAACTTTGATGTACGATTCTATAAGCTTACAGTTTTGGTGATTTTATACGACTTTACTGATTTTATGCATTTAAATGAACAGTAAAATTACAATTTTAACAACCATGCATATAGTGTGAGGCAAATATCTCTATAAATGAAACTTGATTTCAAAATAGCACCAACGACACTAATTACTTTAATAATGTTAGTAACAATAGTAAACAACAACAACCATGAAAATTTGCATTTATAATTATTAACAGGTAACACACACGCCATGTGTGTAAAAATAAATTATGTTAAGTTTAGCATATTTAGAGAACAATAACACCTTAGGAATATAGAGTATAAATTGAATTTGAAATATATATTAGGTGGTTTTAATTGTCTCCATAAAATATGGGATTGTGAAGCTTATGTGGGAGGATGTGAAGCAGTTGAAAAGGTAACTGTCAATAAAATGAGGAGTTAGTGGCAACTAAATTACTACTAATAATTTTTATGGGTTGTCAAGTCCTATAAAGAATGTATTTGGTTAATAATAAAGATAAACATATATAATATAGAAGATATATACGTTTGATGGGAAAAAGAAAGAATAAATAAATAAATAATGGAGAGAGATGGTATATGAAAACATGGTGAGGAATTATTATGTCATGTTTGGTATGTAAGAATATACTCATAATAAAATTCTACCTTCATTAATTATTATTAATTAAAATTACTTATTTAACCTTTGCCAATTATAGCATTCAATAATAATTAAGCCATTTTTTTTACATATACTAGTGTATAGGCATTCCATTACTCATTATGCAGGCATTTTGTTAGATCTTACATAACTCGATTAATGTTTTAGAATGAAAATTTGGCAAAAAAGATTAAAAAAAAAAAAAAGATCCCTTCATTTGAGAATGAGATAATCTCCTAATTTCCTTATTAGAGATAAGGATAATCTTCGCAAAAAAATTCAATGAAATTATTGAGTTTTATTAAAAAACAAAAAGGTTAGTTCTCTTGTTACAAACATACGAAGGCTATTTATACTTTCAAATAAATCTTAATATGAAACTAATATATAACTAGCTATATTAGGGGAAAAAAGAATTATTAAACTACTATTTTGCTTAATTCTAATTTATGGGTCATAATATTTGTCTAATCCTTTTGAGAATCTTATCGTTAAGTTTCTATGGAAAAATAAAAATACAACAATGACTAAGCTATTTGAAATAAAAAAATTAAAAGTTTATTCTCAATGAGATCTAATAATAAACTTGCATGTATATGGATAGGGTAATAAAGAATTCCTTGAACTTTTTTCATCCATCAACGTTTAAATCAAAGTCGAAAACTTTACATTCACTAACATCAACGTTTTTTACTGAGATAACTTCTCTACTATTAAGATT
Organism: Lumnitzera littorea; assembly: GCA_024138015.1. NCBI lineage: Eukaryota > Viridiplantae > Streptophyta > Magnoliopsida > Myrtales > Combretaceae > Lumnitzera > Lumnitzera littorea. The sequence goes on from JAMXBB010000012.1 coordinate 26,021,939, forward strand.
GACAAAATATATTATATCATAGGATTCTTTAGTTTCAACTTTTGTAAGATTATCAAGATTCGAGCATACATTAATTGAATTTAGTATGATGACAATCTCTTTATTATCTAATATTTCAACCCATGTAGAAATCTTTTGCCATATAATTTCATTGATATTTATAATTGTAGCTTCTTCATAGTCATTTGTATTATCAACATATCGTTGATTTGTTTCTTGAAAATTTTCTTAAATTGATTAAGAATCTGAAGTTATGTTATAATCTGTTTCATTTAATGTTCATTTCATTTCTATCGCCATGCATTTCAACAATCAATGTTTTAATTTCTTACTTATTTTTATCCTCTTGTTATTGCAATTGGAATATTCCACGAGTATTGTTTGTCATAATTGTTGCTTGCTAGTCTCCCAACAAGAGCATTAAATTATTAGATCTTAAGTAGCTCAGTTAATTTAGAAAAATGAGAACTCAATAAAGTAAATCAAAATCACTTTATTCGAGAATGAGCTAAATCTCTTAATGTTTCTGTTCGGAATGAGGATAATTTCCATAGAAGATTGAATTCTTGAGTTTTTTTGAAAAATGAGTGAGTAACCTCTAGTGTCCTTAGGAACCTTGAAAAGGATGGGCCCAAGATTCTACTTACTAATGCACTCCAAAGCCCAATCGACAGAATGGGCTCCGTTTTTTTTATCCGTGTAGTTCCGTTAGCACTGGCCCGTTAAATCAATCCTTGAGGCGCTTGATTGGACTGTCGAATCTAAATCTGGCAATTTGGTAAATTCCAAATTTAGAGTCAAATTGTGGCAAATCCACACTTGCCTTAACCCAAGGTACAAACTATTCAATGCACTGTTCTGGGAGGTGTTGGATTTCTCAACTTATTCTAATATATGTATCTTATTCAAATCTTATTATAATATACAAGCTAAGAATTTGACACAATAATTGGTTTTTTCCTTCTTTTTTTTTTTTTTTAATTCAGATATAGGTTTGAAAATATAATAGACCAGATATAGACAATAAAATAGATAAAATTTCCAAATATAAAGTAAAAACAAAATAAATATAAATATGATATGGATAAAAAATAAATATTCAAAATGTAATAGAATAGTAAAATGAAGGAAAAAAAGTTATATCTTCTAAAGGATTGCTATTAATAAAGATTGAAGCTAGAGTATTATTTTGTAAGCTGTAAAATTTAATTTTAAAGTTTGATAGTTTCTGCTTTGGTTTCTATTAGGGCTTTCTCTCGTTTATAGAGTTGGAAATAAATGGGAACAGGTGAAAGATGATGATTGTTCTATTACTTGTGAATTAATTTTCAAGACGGGTTTAATTTCGAGTTCTCACACTAACAGGTTTGATAAAAAAAACAAAACACGTATGCTGAACGGTTTAAATTTAGAAGTACGTGTGGCTTATAAAAGGTTAAAAATTAAAACTAGCGCCATCTCCCAACAACTATTTAAAAATCGAACAGCATCCATTGTATTAGAAAGGTTGCCAGGGACGACAAAAGACGTCGTAGGGCAACTGCCAGTCGATGTTTATCAATTTTTCTTCTCTTTGCATCTCCTCGGAATCCATCCCGTCCGGTTTCTCTTCCAAAATTACACTTTCTCAAGATACCCAATCAAGCGATCAATTATGGACATGAGAGAGCTAATCAGCAACCAGACCCACGTCGCTCTATCACTGGCCAAAAGCGTACCCTCCAAAGACAAGACCAACGTAGTCTTCTCTCCACTGTCTATCCATGTAGTCTTAAGCCTAATAGCTGCCGGTTCTAAGGGCCAAACTCGAGACCAACTCCTCTCTTTCCTTAAAACCAAAACCACCGACCACCTTAACTCCTTCGCGTCCGAGCTCGTTACCGTCGTTTTCGCCGACGGAAGTTCTTTAAGTGGACCTAAGTTGAGTTTTGCAAATGGGGTTTGGGTTCAGGAGTCTCTGCCTCTTAAACCTTCTTTCAAACAGGTGGTGAGCGAGTTGTATAAAGCTGATGATAACCTTGTTGATTTCAGGACCAAGGTAATAATGGGTTGTTTGTGTAATGGATAGATTTTTCTGTATTGTTTGTGTTGTATTACTTGCTGAAATCATAATATAATCTGAAAGTAACGGTCAAAGTTTCCTTTTCCCCAATCTGTGTTGTTTTATGTTTTTTCTTCGATTACATGTTATTATGTTTTGGTGAAATAGTAAAAAGAAAAAATGGTTGTACATAGAATATTTTTCATACATTATAACGTGTGATTATGGGTGTATGGATGGGAACATGGTTGGAGCGAAGACATGAAAAATTTTCCTTGAAAGTAAATGTTTATTCAGATGCTGTGTCCGTGTTATCCTTCTTTATATGTTGATGTAGTTGCATATGGTAAATGATCGTATCCGTAATACTGGCTTTATCAATGATTATGCCATTGATTGGAGCTTTCATCTATTAAAAGATATCTTCTTTTTTCAGCCCATCAAGTAGAAAGATCGGGCATTGATTTTCCTGATATTTGATCCTTGAAGGCAGTCGAAGTGGTTGGTGAGGTGAATTCATAGGCAGAAAAGCAGACTGGTGGCCTGATAAAGGAGGTGCTCCCTGCAGGGTCGGTTGATGGTTGGACACGACTAATCTTCGCAAACGCACTCTACTTTAAGGGTGCTTGGAATGAAAATTTCGATGCATCAAAAACAAAGGATGATGAATTCCGTCTCCTTGATGGGAGCTGTGTTCAGGTTCCTTTCATGACCAGCAAGAAGAAGCAGGCTGTACAGTCTTTTGACGGTTTCAAAGTACTCCGACTTCCCTACAAGCAAAGTGAGGATAAACGTTGGTTCTCTATGTATTTCTTCCTTCCAGATGCAAGGGATGGACTTCCAGCTTTGGTAGAGAAGATTGGTTCGGAAGATGGATTCGTAGATAAGCATCTTCCTAGTAAGCCAGTGGCGGTAGGTGAATTCAGAGTCCCAAGGTTTAAGATATCCTATGGGTTTGAAGCATCGGAAACTCTGAAGAAGCTAGGAGTTGTATTGGCCTTTTCAGGTGAAGGTGGCCTGACAGAGATGGTGGACTCTCCTGAAGCTAGGAGTCTTTATGTTTCCAGCATCTTTCATAAGTCTTTCATTGAAGTTAATGAAGAAGGGACTGAAGCTGCTGCTGCTTCTGCTGGTGTTATTAGAAGGGCGATGGCTGTTCGCTCTGAAAAAATATATTTTGTGGCTGATCACCCCTTTGTGTTCCTGATCAGAGAAGACATGACCGGAACTGTCCAATTTATTGGGCAGGTTCTTAATCCACTTTCTGACTGAAAAAATCTCCTTCTTAGTGTACCTATCAACTCGATCTCTTGTCATATCTTTGCATTGCGGCTGCTTGATGCTCTAGCCAACAATACCAAGGTACTCAATATCACCAGCAGGATCGTCTTCAGGTGTCTTGTCCAGATGTCCTATGAATCATTCACTTAGATACGCTGAGGAATAGTTAATCTATATTTATGAATACATATATGAAATGTAAAAAGTAAAAAGTAGGAGTGATATTGTGAATCATATGAATGAAATTTGACAAAATAAAAGGTTTACTTTAAAAATGCGCTTATTAGACTTTTAAATCGAGTAAAAGCTCATGATTGTATTATGAATTAAAGTTGAGCAATGGAAGTATAGAGGTTTCAAAACAGTTTAAGTCCTGAAGACTGGAACCATTTGTAAGTGGGATAAAGTGTGATATCCCGTGTTTTCGAGCTAATCGATTTAGGGCTCAGGTCGACATAGTCCAAATTGGATTGGAATTCATATTGAGGATGCTAAAGTTATTGCCTCGATTTTGTAAAGTATAACATATGAGTGAGTTGGTTTTATTATTACTATGATACAACTTTTTAGATTGTTATTTATCACAAACTTGAATATTGAGTTCTCAAAAAGAGAGATAATCTAATTAACATATATAATCAATAATTATAAATAATATTATGTTATCCGGATGTAGTAATGAGACTAGCGCATACTAAAGGTAATGATTTATATTTATTAATGGAAATGGTCAAATACCCACAAATTAGGAAATGTTGTAGGAAAAAAAATGCATATAAAATAATAATATAAACAATAATGGTACAAAGTAGAATAAGGTCCAAGATCATGAATATTCCCAACTAGGCTAGTGGAATAAGAATATAAATTTTTCTACAGTAACATAATACTAGTAAAATAACGTTACTATAATTGTAGAAATTGGAATTGCAATAAGAAATTGCTATTTTGATGGAAGATTCATATGCTAGTGGATTTTAATGCTAGAAATATACCATTTTAATATGTATGATTTTTAATTGTAATAACCTTGACCTACTAAAGATTAATTAAAAACTATAAAGCATTTAAAGATTTTGGTAAAATTAAATTCAAATAACTAAGGGGAAGTTCAATCATATTGAAAAAAATATAAAAATACTTTTACTTTAATAATATATATATATGGGTTAATTATTAAGAACAAGTTACCATACGTGAATTTTTGTTCATTTTTGTTTTATGTAACCATGTTATTTTCTTTTCATTTGTATAATTTAGATTTAGATATAATTATTCCACCACTGAAATTAAGAAAATAGTTACATTTTTTAGATGATTGCTACAATAAATGTTGAAATAAGGGTGTTTTGGAAGCACTAAGTTATGTTTGGTATGTAAACATAGTATGGAATGAAATTGAAAGGAAAGTATTTTCATGACCTAAAGTAATAGAGTTGCAATAGTCCTACCATTTAAACTATCATAAATAAAAGCTAACTTCATAGCTACTATTATAAATTTAATTTATAAAAGGTATCTACGACTCACTCTATTTAAAGTAAACAGTTCATGTGATAATAATTATCAACCTACAAAAGTTTTTAAAACATATATTTATAGTTTAGATAATCAGAGTCCTAGTTACATAATTTAATCAATAGTCTACTTAGATATTTACATAGTTTAGGACCAAAAGATTAAAAGATAAACATAAAAAATTTTACAAGTCTAACTAGTCTTCAGTTTCCCATCCTCATACTCTAGTTTTTTAGTAACAATTAACCTTAGCGTAATTATATTACAGTATCTTAATCAGCACCTACAAAACAAATTATAGAGATGTGAGTAACGAATCACTCAATAAATAAAGACAAAGACATAAGAATATATGATAAGTACAAACATAGTTATCAAACAATTAATTAAATGTATTGCAACAAAACGGATGTCATCACACAATATTGTTCGATCCATTGTGAGATTAGAGAAATTTTACCTATTCTAATATGGGTTTGATGAGTTTTAATGCTTATGCAATATCTCATGATCAAACTCAAGCTTGTCCAATGAAGACATCCCCGCTTTGCAACTACTTTCAAATTAGTGTTTTCATACTTGATGCAACTTTTTCTCACGTTACTTAGTTTAACTAAGAGTAAAGAAAGGAATATTTTAGTTACCTCTTTCAAAGGTGTCGGTATTTGGTCGGAGAATCTTAATAATCCCTTATTAATTTGTAATGCATGTCCAATTTAAGTTTTCAAATCCAATATAGTTTAGGTACAGTTTAAGGGTGATCAATTGATTCCATGCAATTCAATCAATTACAATCTAACATAGTAACCAAGTAATGGTACAATCAAGATTTAAGACATTTATGTTTAGATAGAAACAAGCTACTTAAAAGTATAACTAAGTACAATCTTAAACCTCATAATATTATAAAATAGTACTCCGAAATATAATAATTATTGATCCTAAGGTTACCTGAACTTCCCATCCGATCACTTAGGTTGACTTATGATATATTTTCACTACGGTCTCCTATAATATAAATAACATTTTAGCATTTATACAAGTATAATACATACTATTATTCTGTTTCTTAGTAAGTTAACTTTTGTTCAAGTTTTTATTATACTTAAACATTCAAAATTTTAAGTCATTTATTAATAGTTCACATCTAACTATCCTATTATTCATCCCCTAATTCAGCCTTCGATTCATCTTTTAAGTGCAGTTTATTCAAAAGTGCTAGGAATATCTTTTGACTTATCCCTTGAAATTCATTTAATTATATTTCGTATATATATAGAGTCTCCGATTCAACTTTTGGACATCTTTCTAATTTGCCATTTACATATAGCCTCTAATCTACCTACTAGTTTATCATTTAATTAGCATATGCTTCACATTTTAGCAAATTTTCTACTACTTCTACTTGTGACCAGTATTAGAACAGTCCTTACAGCCTAACTTAACTTCAGTTCAAAATAAGCTACACTCCATATTATTGTTTAAGTAACTTTTAGGGAAAAATACAAAGAAGTCCCTAACATTTATTTATATATATAAATTAGTCCATTTTAGTCCTCAATTTTTTAACAAATTTGCAAAAAAGTCCATCCATTAGTTTTACTATTATTATGGATATGTAGCAAAATCTGGTTCATTCGGATAATTAATTTAATTAAATAAACTAATAATATATATTATATAACTAAAATTCATAAAAATAATAAGAATTACAATAAATAAATAAATATAAAAATTCAAAAAATAATAAATATATATTTATATACATGTACATATATTAATATTTAATTTAAAATAAATTAATATAAATTTACAAAAATAAAAAAAAATTCAAATCTAACCACCCCTCGACATTAAGGCAATTAAAAAACAACCATACTTAAAAGTAGATCTCATAACCTATTGGAGGTAGGAGGTGGTCTAACTCACTTTTAAGTGTGATTGTTTTCCAACGACTCCAATGCTAAGGGGTATTAGAATTTATAATTTTTTTGTTATTTTATATTAATTTATTTTAAAATAAATATTAATATATATGTATGTAAATATATATAACTATTATATACATTGATAAGGGCTTCTTTTTTTTTTACTTTTACATAATTTTTTAATCATTTTCTTATTTTTCTATATATATTTTTTCTATTTTTATGATTTTTATAATTATTTTATTATTTTAATTAAAAATTATATGTTAACAAATTATATACTAACACTTGTCTATATCAACGAAAAATTTGACAAAATCTAATGAAATGACTTATTTAATATAGCTTGAAAAGGCTGATAACTAAAATAGACTAATTAAATTTTTAATGACTAAATCGTAAAAATATTAAACGTTAGAGACTTTTTTGTACTTTTTTCTAACTTTTACATCATATATCATTAATATTTCAACACTAATTCTCTCATGCTTAAATCCAATACTTCCAATACCCAAAATTGAATCCCTTAACACTATTCAACATTCATTTATGACAAGAATCTACCGAATTCAGAATCTATGCAAGATACTTGAAAATTTACTATTTGAGTAGTTGAAAATAACTCTTTAATATAATTTATAGACCTAAAATTTTAGAAAATAGTTTTCTTAAAAAACTCTTTATAGTAATTTCATATGAGTTATTAGTAACAGAAAAATTTTGGAGTTAAAAAAAAAAGCATAAGGATTTTTAAAACAAAAGCAAAATCGACTTGATTTTAGTAGTTTATCAAAAGTAATATATTTTGATACTTAATTTCAACAAAACAATATTTTATCCTAAATTAACATATAAAAATATCCTATAATACAATTTTTCTTAATTTATGAATATATTTTGCCATTTTTGCTGAATTAATGAAAATCAAACTAATTTTGAAACTCATTGGAAATCACCATCTCAACCATAACCGCCTATTCCCTTGTTGTGGGCCAACCTAAGCGGTGTTCCTTCATTAAACCCTAGCCATAGTTTGTTTCCAAGTTATACCTAAGTTTTCGAACCAGAATCCTCACTAATTGTAGTCAAATTTTCTAAATTTTTCCTAATTTTCCTCTCAACTCACCCAAAGCTCACACTATCTAGCTAGTATACTAGTTAAAGTGTCTTCTGAAAGTGACGTTAGATTATTTATAATGAATAGTAGGTTGGTTGAATTTTACTTTGTTTGTCAAATATCTAATTTCCATTTTGTCTTAAGTTAAGTGTCCTAACCAACTTTTTCCTTCCCCTTAATTATATTTCTTAAGCTACCTCGACCTAAGTGAGGCTTTCCTTATTGCCACATGATTTTTCCAAAAATTCTAGTAGGTTTCTTTAATTATTTTAATATGTTTTAGTATAATTTAGGTATTTTAGGTAATTTTTTGTGTATATATATACATGTAAAATTACATTTGATATAAATAAATACTCATAAATATTATTCATGTCATTTTATAATTTTTAGTATGCAATCTCTAGTGATTCGTTAATTATTAGAACTTGTTTAATACATTTTTGATAAATAACGAGTAAAATATTTATAATCTACAAATATAATATTTAATTATTTTATGATTTTATTTTCTTAAATCCAAACTCATGAAGCTACTTTTACTAATTTTTCTAGCTTCGCCGTAAAATTCGAACTCAATTGAACAACTTTTGCGATCACTTAAATTTTACGTATCAATTCCAAATCATCTAGTGGCGGTGCTTACAAGTATGGAATAGAATGGAGTGAAGTGAAATGTGCACTAGAATTGTGAGCCTTGTAATTTTGTGTAATCATTTCGAGTGAGTGATTTAGGGTGTATGTGAAAGTTAGCTAATTGAGGTGAAATTTCATGTATCTTAGGAATTAGACATCGATACCTCATAAGCTTAGATTATAGAAATAAAATAAAATAATAATATTATAACTAAAAATAGTTAATTTCACTAAATTATATTATATCATAATTTCCTTACTATAAACACGTAAATTAAGTACCAAAAATAAACCAAACTCTAAAGATAAATGATTTACATTATAAAATGATATAAAATAATTTATAAATATAGTATGTGTACTTTAGAGATAATTATTATATAAAATTATATACCTTAAAATGCTTAAAATTCTAGAAAATATGCATAATTAACTAAAAGATTTATAAGAAAAATAATAAAAACTAGGAAATATTTATAAAACATCATATTAGCATGGTCTAGGGCATGATTGAGCATGGGGATAGCTACTGATGATTTGTACTAATTTTAGGACACATATATATGCATTACGAAATAGGTACATAAGGTCATTAGAGAGAGAAAATCATCATTTTATAATTTGCAACCTAAAAATCATCACCAAAAAACTCTCTAGGAATTCTTAGGAGTCTTAGGAATCTGGAGAAATTTTAGAAACATGAAGGAAAGTGAAAGAAAATTTCTAGAAAAATTAGAAAAGAAAACTACACAATCGAGCCATTTTGGTGAACACAGGTTTAAGGTGCTTCTGGAAGTGAACCACCACCACTAGGTGATAGAGGTGGCAATGTCTAACATTACCAACAAGGTGGTGGAGGGTGGTGGCGGCTAGACAGCTAAGCTCTAGTGAGTTCAAAAATTTACTCGATTTTTCCTTATTTTTTAAAAATAGCAAATTAATTCCAAAAATTATAAAAAAAATTATTTTGACATATTTTTATGTGTACTTTAAAAAAATATCAGTTTCTGAAAATTTTAAACATATATATGACCTCTATCAAAAATCACCCAAAACTAAGTAATTTTCGAAATTGTTTAAAATAACCTTATCGGTGTTGTTTTGAAACCAAAATTTTTCAGGAACTTTCCGATATTGCATGTATGAATCCTATGAAGAGATTTCGGCCAAAGATATTTTTCATGATTTTTTGTAATTTTTTAGCCTCTAAAATTTGGTAAAAATGTTATTTTCGGATATTTTTGTATAATTAAATCTAAAGAAACCTATTTGTATCAATTTTGAAGCTTATTAGTGTATATATTAATGGGGAGAGTGGTTCGAAGTTGATTAGATTGAATGAAATTTGAAATATACATAAATCATTAATTGTGGACTACATGCATTAAGGCAAGAACATAAGGATTTGGAGAGTTTGAGTGATGTGGTGATGATGGGTTTAATGAATTTGTTGTATGATTATGATTTACCATGCTTGTAACCTAAAAAGATTCACTTGGAGCAAACATGCAAATTGTTTATGTTCTGAGAGTTCTACAGATGGTTGATCCAGTAAAAGAGTGACTTCAAATCTTGATACAGATGCTTAACCAAAAGGTTAATTAGTGTAAGAATCTTGAACATAATAATGTTAAAGTCTTAGTTGGGATGATGTTTGGTAAAAGAATAATGGTTGTGTTGACCATAGATATGTTCAAAAAGTTAATGGATGAAAAGACTTTAACTCTAAATATATTAGAGCCTCATTTAAGGAGTTATTTAGTAAAAGAAGTGTGATTGTAATGATTTTAGAGACTTGAACAGAGGGTTGGTCGGTTTAAGAGGCTTAGATGAAATCACTTTAGAGAATCCTCAGAAGGTTGGTCAATGTAGAAGAGAATTTGATTCTTTGATTCAAAGGCTAAATCAAAAGGTTAGATAGTAATAGAGACTTAACTATACCCTCACCATAGACTTGTTTGGGAAGTATTTGGTCAGGGAAATGTAGTCGGAATGGCTTTGAGATTTGATCCGAGGTATGATTGGTGTAGAATGCTTAAAGGAAGTAACTTCAAAGGCTTGTTCAGAAAGTTGATTATAGTAAGGAATACAACTGAGATAACTTCAAAGACTTCATCAGAAAATTCTGATACCAAAACTTGGTATTAAGCAAGTTTTAGAACCTTGTTCATAGACTTCAATAACAAGATGGAACTCAATACCAATCTTACACGACTTATTAAAGATAAGTCACAATTACACTTAAATTATTAAAATGAACTTACTCACTTTATTTAGCAAGACTAAAGCAATTATATTGTATATTTTAGGGAGAATAATTAAAGCGAACAAGAACAACTATCAGGACTCTTAAGTGTCACATTTCGAAGTAAGTGAGATTAGTGCTTCATTGCACTTTGAAGCATCGTTTAAGAATAGTTGGAGATCTTAGTATATATTTTACTTGTGATTGTAAGTTAGTTGCCTAAGTGCATTCAACTTGTGTGCTTAAATATGGTTGTGCTTTTTTGAGTACTGGACTTATGTATTAACTACTTCATGATATTACTTGCTTTGGACTATCTAAAATTGCTTGACCACCTCAAAAGCAATATAATACAAACTTAGCTTAACTATTAACTGGATTTGCATCGTAACCCATTAGGAGAAATAATTAGGATTCTTGGGCCAAACACAAACCCTTCGATGAGGATAGCTAGAATTGTCCTCTTCCCACCCTTAGTTAAACTAAGTGATAGGAAAGGAGATCACGGTAAGATTGATGGATCGTAGTTCAAAGTGAAGTCTTGGGCGAAGTGTGTTCTCCATTGCATAATCCTTGGTTTGGTTCTAATCCGTGAAGTGTACAGTATTAGATTTCTTAACCCGGATTAGAGTAGGCAAAATTTATTTGATCTCACAATGAATTGAACAACATCGTGCAATGGCATTTACTTGTATATGTATAGCATTTAACTAAACTTGCTTGGAAACCTTAATTGCTTTGTGTCATATATGTGCTATTGTCTCTGTCCCACTTATTAAGCAAGTTGTCACTCATTCCCCTATTGTTATTTTGCAGGTTCTCCAGTAAATACACCAGTACTACTATAAGTTTCAAAAGAGTAGAAAGCGAGGTCAAGGAATGAGATTCAAGACTAATTGGCTAGATTCCTATTTTGTTTCTTGACTTAACTAATCTTTAGAAAAACTAATAGAGTCTCTTCAAGTGACCTTCTGGTTTTCAACTATTATTACTTGTAATATGTTTTTTAAACCTATGGACTTTTATAAATCTTTATTGTGTCATTTTTCTGAAGTTATTTATAAAACTTGATTTTGTCTCATGCTTTTATACCACATAATCTCTTTCAAAAGTTATTTTAGAAAGTTACACAATAGGTTAATACCAAATAGGTACTGAATTAGATGGTTCAAAGTGATAGGGTGATATACGCTTTATGTAAACTATATCTACATTAGTGGCTAAAGTGGCTAACTTTTTGCTTAAGTTGGTTTACACTATAGAAATGTTACGACTTCTTAGTTTGAGGCATGACAAGAACGATAAATTCTATCTCATATTTAGAAATGCTAACAAAATTGAATGGAATGAAATCCTTATGTAGTATTATTTATCAAATATACCCTTAATTATTACATATTGTAATTATGTTGAAGGTTAAATAAGTAATTTTCAATTAATATAATTAATGAGGATTGTCGCAATTTTTTCCCTTTGAAATACAAAATTAAATTCTCTTTTAAAGTTGGAATCATTAATTCAAGTAAAAATCATGATTCTACATTTTAAAAACACTTCAAGCATGGTAAAGGGAATGGAACTTGAAATTGTAATCCCATCTTGAGTCCATTTTTATATACTAAATATGACATTAAGGTTTAATTTTAAAATTTAATTCTTTCGAGGTTCTAATTGGAGTTTTCTCCTATAGAAAAAGATGATTAGGAGAAAATAGGGTTATAAACAAGTCGAGTTAAGCCAACCTGAACTTTTGAAGGCTTATACTTAGCTCATTGGAAAACCTTAAGCTAAGTTGAGTCGAGCTTCATTAAATTTGAAAATTAAGGTTTGAGCTCAAGCTTGTTAAGGAACTTCAAGCTCAAGCTCGGACTCATTTAAATAAACAAGTACAAGCTTGTGGTAAGAATCGACCTACGACCACCTTTAGGCCACGACCAACCTGGTATAAGCAAAGGCCGACTTGTACAACTTAAGGTCGAGCTAATACTAGAAGATCGAGAAGAGGAAGGAAAATAGGGCAATAATAGCTTAGTTAACCTTTGAGATGGCCCAAGACTAAGCAACTGAAGTCTCAAGTCTAAAGGCCAGCTCAAATTGGAACCATAGTTTTAGTGCCAACCAATCTTCGAGTTTAGTAATTGTAGGCTAACCTTACTAAGAGCTCGGCCAAGCACAATGGGACTTCAAGGACTTTAACTTCAGCTCGGACATCTAGTTGCTGACTTGATCCAGCTTGGACCTAACTTGATAAGAATTAGCCTACGACTATCTCTAAGCCAAGACCAACCTGCCGGAAGCTGAAGTTGACCTATTCTAACTTATGGCCGAATTGTTCAAGGTTGAGGTCGAACAGCTTTTACTGAGGTCGAGCTTTTGACTCAGCCAGGCTAATAACAGAAGATCGAGGGGAAAAAGAAAGACTACTCGGCATCAAGTCTGTTGTTCGCCAAGGAGCTGAGAGACCACACGACTAAGCACTCAAGACTAAAGAACTACTTAGTACGACACAAGGAGACTAGTGTTGACTAACTTTAAGACTCGACAATTATAGGCCAACCTTTCTAGTATCTCGACCAAGCGATGTGAGACTATAGAGACTCCTCCTCAGACCCGGACATCCAATTGTCGATCCCGTTCAATTCGAATCCTACTCCTTTTAGGACAGGCCGAGTGACTGCATGCCGACTTCTATTAAACGCATAGTTTTATATTCTTGTACATGTTTTTTTCTTTATTTTATTTATGGGCCCAGTTCTTTAGGGTATAAGGCTTTGTACATTATTTACAATTTTGTTACTAGGGTTTAAGACTTCTTATAAATAACAACATTTGTAATAACATATTAGATAAGAGAGAAATAGATGAACGAAGACAATCATATTTTACAGTGAAACTTTCCTCTTTCAAGCAAGGTTACGCTTGAACTCTTAGAGTTTGTTTTGCCGAATTATTGAGTATTGATTAGACTCTTTAATATTTCCCGTGTTCTTATCAATCTTGTTCTTAAGATTGTGGTGAACCCTTCATTTGAATCAATTAGTGAGTTGCATCTAATCTCTCATTTGAATCTTTAGTGAAATTTAGTGTTTGTGAGTCATATTAAACCCTATTTTGTGCTCAAATCCCATATTGTGTTTGTGTCTTGGTGCATGATATCTATATACATTCACACTCAAAACCCCTGTTTTACTCCCCGTTCTTTATATTCCTCTCGAGCCATGAATACCCACTCTTCCTTCTAAGATTCGCTGCATGCTATATGCATCACAACCTACCATAGAACAGCTCGGATACCTTGCATACCAACCTTCTTGTTAAACATACTGTTTAGTACAATTTTGTATACTTGTAAATATTTTCCTTAATTTTATTTGTGAGTCTACTTTAGGGTTTAAGGCATTGTAAGTTATTTATAGTTTTGCCCTTAAGGTTTTAGGATTTACTATAAGTAGTAACATTTGTAAGTAATAGCCAACTTAGTTAAACAATTAAATTAAATAATACTTGAATCTTTCCCCATTTGTGAGTGTGTTTGCTTGTTGGCTCCAAGTTTGATTATTTATTAGTGTTATTTCTCTTTAATCTATTTTGTTCTTATTAATCTTTTCAAAAGATTGTGGTAGACCTTTCATTTGAGGAAGTTAGTGCATCATATCTAACCCTTATTTGAACCCAAGTGTTGATTTAGTATTCATGAGTCACATTGAACCTTATTTCAAACTCAAATCCTGTTTGTATTTTTTCTTTGATGCGTAATATTCATTTACATTCACACTCAAAATCCCTTGTTCACTAACCTCAACATTGCCATTTAATTCTTAAATACACAATCGTGGCATTTGTATCACTGCATCTTGCACCAACTTTGGCAACCTCCAATCTTTTAGGCAGCATTCCGTATCATTTTGGTATCAAAGCTTTGGTGAGATACGTGATTTAGTGTCCTTCAAAGTTTGGTTTGTGAGTTCATGTACCACTGTCTAAGTTGTGGTTTACTGTACCATTCGTGACAATGGTAGTGGTGCTTAAGTTGCTCAAGGTATAATGTGTTGATTAGCAGTAGTTTTAAGTTGTTAATAGTTGTATTTTGGTTAGTAGTAGTGTTCAAAGTTGCTATTAGTGGTGTTCTTCAATTGAAGAGTAGCTACAAATTTCAAATTGTTATGGTTTTGAGTTAAGAAAAGTTAAGTGTAATATGTATTTGTTAAAATTCCCTTGTGAAAATTACTATACAGACAATAATGTTTAAAGAAAGTGTTAATATCAATATTGATAGTCCCCATAGAAGTTTGAGGTGACGTGTTGATAATCTTGAATATCAAATTCAAAACCTCATTAACTCAATCCAAGAGTTGACTGGATTAGCTAAAGGCCACCAATGTGCAGGGCAAGGTGAAAGAAGGGACTGAGTACACACTAGTGAAAGTGACTCCAATGAGCTTGAGAATGATTGGCAACAACTTAGACGAGTTGTTAAGCCGAGGTGAAGAGAAGATTGACTTGATCCAAGGAAAAATAATGAAAGGAGTATTGATTTTGAGGTGAACCAAAGAGTTTAAAGAAGAAAGCGAGGATAGAGAAGAGGTCTAGTCGAGTAGAGCTTAAGTCAAAGTAGCCAATTTGAGGTGAACCAACCTATTTGGAATAGGAAGGGTGAGCTTTGAACTATTAGCAGAGGACTTGAGACTAGAAGGGTTCTTAGATTGGGTTCTCCGAGTAGAGAAACCATTCTAATGGTATGAGTGTGATGACAGAACCAAAGTTAAGCTAGCTTCATTATTCCTTATTGAGTATGCAAGTCTGTGGTGGGATAAGTTTATTGCTAAGCAAGATGCTAAAGGAGAAGAGCCGATTAGAACTTGGAGACTTATGAAGAGGTTGATGAACCAACGCTTTGTTCCAACCTACTTTAAATAAGAGATGCTCCATGCTTTCCTATACTTGAGGTAAGGTCAAAACACTATTAAGGAGTACTTGCAAGAGTTTAAGACCTTCATGACTAGATGTGAAGTTGCTGAGCCATAAGACTGAACTATTGCTAGGTTCCTAAGTGAACTTCATGATGACATTACCAATGTAATCGAGCTCCAGCTATTCGACTCATTAGACAAGCTGATCAATTTAGCATTAAGGGTAGAGAGAAAAACGATGAGATGGCATTAGAGGCTGACCACTCGACCTCAACATGGTAACCCTAAGCTTGAGAGGTATGATGAAAAGAAAAGGCTCAAGAAGAAAATGGAGAGAGGAGAGTCTAATTGACCTGACCAAGTTGAGATAAAGAAGGTAGAGAAGGAGAAAGTTCTCAGCACCAAGGCTCGAGAAATTAAGTGCTTTAAGTGCTTAAGATACGAATGTATTGCCTCCCAATGTTCGAACAAAAGGGTCATGATTTTGAAAGGCGAAGGACTGGACACTCAAGTAAAGAGCCAAAGTGATAAGAGTTAGAAGAGTGAAGGAACAATAAACATCTATCATGAGATGAGAGAATTCTTAGCCATGACAAGTCGACTTGAAAGTAGACCCTAACTAAAGGGAGAACTTATTTCAGATTCGATGCTTAGTGAATGGGAAGACCCGTTCCTTGCTTGTTGATGGAGGAAGTTGTACCGACATTGTTTATGTCGAGCTCATCATAAGGATGAAACTATCGACCTATTCACATCCCCGATCTTATAGACTGAAATGGTTCAATGAAAAAGGAATGGTCCACGTACATAAAAGAGCTCGGATATCCTTTAAAGCAAGACAATATGAGGATGGGATCAACTTCAACATAGTGCCTACGAATGTAGCCAACTTGATTCTTAATTGACCCTAGGAGACAACCAGAGAGTGATCCATGATGGCTTCTTCAACGCTTATATAATTTAGAAAGCTGGGAAGAGCTATTGCTTGACCCTTATGAGTGTTGAGGAGATTTAAAGCAACCATTGCTCCTGGTGAAAAGAAAGGGAAAGAGGACCCTAATCAACATCCAGGCCTATGCTCATTGCCTAAAGTCGAGGACGACTTCCTTTTAGCCCAACAATGACGATAGGAATTGACTTATAATGAGCTAGACTTGTACAACTTAAGGCCGAGTTGATACTAAAACACTGAGAAGAGGAAGGAAAACAAGATGACAATAGCTCTATCGACCTCTAAGAAGGCCTAAGACTAAGCAATAGAGATCTTAAGTCTAAAGGCTAGCTCAGCTTAGAATAAGGGATCTAGTACCGACTAATCCTTGAATTTAGCAACTGTGGGTCAACCTTATAGGGAACTCATTTAAGCATAACAAGACTTCAAGGACTCCAACTTCAGCTCGAACATCTAGCTGCCGAATTAATCCAACTTGGACCCAACCTAATATGAACCGCTCCAAGGACTGACAAGGCCAGTTGCAAGTGTGGGACCAAGCTTATGGAAAGCTTGAAAGGAGGGGTGAAAATGTACACAAACAATAACAAAAGTAAAACAAGCAGACCCTCGATTCACTCCAAGGATATGATACACCAAGGAACTATCGATAACTCATGACTCATGACTCAACTTGATATGACATACGAGTTGGTTCGGTGAGGATAGTTGCCACATAGCTTTGCTTAAGGGTTATGATAAGACTAAAGTAAGCAATAGAGAACAATTCTCACAAAAAAGAGAAGTGTATACTTAATATTAGAAAGTGTAAGAAAATTGTGTAACTACATATACAGTGGAAAAGACTAAAATGGTAATGACCCAAAGAAGTATGATATAAGGAATATCCAAAGGGTATAAATGAACATATAGCAACAGAGTATCCTATATGGAAGATTATGTCATATGATTGCTCGAACACGTGGCTCTCTATGGATGGGTGATTTTCTGGCAGAAGAAGATAAATTATGCATTTAGGTTAGTGACTACAGAGCCAAGGTACTGAGTAAGGATGGTAGATTAGTTGTGCCAAGCTGACCATGTGACACTTTTAAGGTGAATTTAGCTCGAAAGTATTCAGTACAACTCGGATTCAAGTCGGTTGAGCAAATGGTCAGATAAGCTAAGCTATTGTCTAAGTGTAGCTCTAGTCAGTAATTGGAGATTAGCGATAAGTACGAGAGGGTTTGGCTCGACCAAGGCATCAGGTCGGTAGACTATAGCAATACAAACTCCTTAGAGGTGGGGCATAAAATAGAACTCACTTGGCTATGCTTTCCAATCTTTAAGCTCGGGTCAAGGGTTTGATGGTCTAATTTCTATCATCCCTATGAGCTGATTAGGATTTGGGATCAAATCTGGCTGAAACTTGTCTAAGTTCTCCTCGAGTCTATAGGGGCTGAGGTCAGGAACATTAAGCATGTCCGACACTCTAAAGTCTTTTGGTAGCCTTAGTTAGTATGCATTATCATTGATTTTTTAGATTATCCTGAATTGTCCTTCAGCTCTAGAAGACAACTTGTTCTTCCTCCTATTAAGGACCCTTTCTTTGCTCAAGTATAGCCATACTTGGTCCCTCGAATTGAAACAATTTGGTCTTCCTCCCTTTGCTTCTCTCTTTTAGCTTTCTCATAGCTCAGTTAATGTGATGGGTGACTCGTTAGTAGATCTACTGGATGGAGTGAGCTTTGGTTCTCGCTTTTAGATCTTCTTGGTCAATAGATGGCATCATGGTGCAGTCGAGGGTAATTCAGGGTTGAAACCATAGATGAATTCGACCATAGGTAGGAAAATTTGACTATAGGTAGGCAAAAGTCCCAATCAGTTAAGTTCTTCCCTACTACATCTTGGAGTAGTGATCCTAGGGTGTCGTTGACCACCTTTATCTGGCCATCAATTTGGGGATGGCTAGAGGTGTTGAATAATAGTTTGATTCCCATTCGACACTAAAGGGTTCTCTAGAAATAGCTTAGAAATTTTAGGTCTCTGTTTGATACCATACTCCTTGGTACTCTGTGCAATCAAACTACTTCTTGCAAAAATAAAGAAGCAATAGTTGAAGCATTGTTAGTAAATTGGCCTTCTTACACTAGCATAGTTCTAATGCCAACTCTTAACATGTCGCAAATAAGCTCAAATACTCTATCAAGGTCTAGTAGAGCCAAGACTATGGCAAAGATCAACCTTTCTTTTACCTCAATAAACCTCCTCTCCTCTTTCTCTCCCTACTTGAACTCTACATTCTTCTTTGTTAGTTTAGCCAGAGGTGCTACTATAGTATTGAATCCTTAGATAAAGCATTGGTAGAATGATGCTAATTCATGGAAACTCCTCACCTCAGCACAAGAGGTTAGGGTTAGTTACTCGACGATGGCCCGTACCTTCTTTTCATTAACCCTGTTCACTAACTACGTAACCTAGGAAGATCACTTCTTCCTAACAGCAACAACATTTCTTTAAGTTCCTGAACAATCTCTCTACATGGAGGGCATCGAAAACAGCTCGAAGATGGTCAGTATGCATTGCTAGGTTAGTACTATAGACAAGGATGTTGTCAAAGTAGACAGTGAAAAATTTCCCAACCAGATCTCTCAAAACATAATTCACTAGTCTCATGAAAGTGCTTAGAGCGTTTGATAGTCTGAAAGGCATGACCATCCACTCGTACAGGCCATGTCAAGTCTTAAAAGTAGTCTTTCATTCATCTCCTTACCTCATTCGAATCCGATGGCACCCTAACTTTAGATCAATCTTACTGAATATTCTCGCACCACTTAGTCATCTAACATATTGTCCAGCCTCAAAATTGGGTACCTGTACTTGATTGTAATATTGTTAACAACTCTGCTATCCACACATGTACACTAGGTTCCATCTTTATTTGACATTAGTAACATAGGGACAGCATGGAGGTTAAGACTTTCTCTTACATATCCCTTCTTTAATAGCTCATTGACTTGCCTTTAGAGCTTTGCAACTTGCTCAAGATTCATTTTATAGGTTGGTTTGTTTGGCAAGGCAGTGCCAGGTATCAAGTCAATGAAATGCTCTATGCCTCAAAATAGAGATAATCCCCCTGGTAGCTATTATGTAAATAAGTTTGAATATTCATCGAGCAACTCCTCGACCTCTTTTGGTAACTCCTCTTGAACCTTCAATTCCAATAGCCTCTTGACCAACAAAAAGGTTGGCAAGTCAAATTTAATGGTTTCTTAGAGTTCGACTCTACTCAAAATCAAAGTCTTCTTGGGTCCTCGAGCACATTTAGCTTGCAGCTTGCTAAGTTGACTCAGTGTCATAGGTTTCAAAGTGATCTTTTTTCCATCCTTTTCAGATACATAGGTGTTCTTAAATCCATCATGTGTAGCCCTTCGATCAAAAAGCCAAGGTTTACCTAGCAACACATGAGATGCATACATGGATAGCACGTCACAGGAAATTTCGTCAAAATAGTTTCTAATTGAAATCGGTAGCAACACTTGTTGAGTGGCATGGAGTGCTCCTTTCTCATTCAGCCAATATAACTTGTATGATTTTGGATGTAAAATGGTCGGCAACTTAAGTTTCTTAATTAAGTTGGCAAATGTAACATTTATATAGTTCCTACTATCTACTATAAGTGCATAAACTTATTCATTCACTTTGTAGGTGATGTGAAACAAATTCTCTATCTACTTTTCCTTAGTAAAAGATTCTAAACTCTTGCATGCTAGATAACCAAAGTTAGCTTATCTAAATCTTTTGCAAACATGTCCACTTCAATAAGCTCATTTTCCTAGATAGTAATCTCTTCAAGAGCATCCTCCTCCTTAGGCTCCTC
Source organism: Lumnitzera littorea (assembly GCA_024138015.1). Lineage (NCBI taxonomy): Eukaryota > Viridiplantae > Streptophyta > Magnoliopsida > Myrtales > Combretaceae > Lumnitzera > Lumnitzera littorea. Next base: position 26,042,426 of record JAMXBB010000012.1, read on the forward strand.
ATTAGTGTTATCCATGTTGAGCTTTGGAACATTTCCTTTGATAATCATAGTCTTTCTATTCGGACATTGAGCGGCTATATGCCTAAATCCTTGACATTTAAAGCATTGGATGTCAGTTCTCAATCCAGTAAGGAATCGGGAAACTATTTGAGCCAATGATTCATTCACTCCACATCAAATCATAAACATTTGGGATTCCCAAATATACTCATCAATAGTTTAGCTCCCTTATCATAGCTCCTGAAGTCTAGTAAAAGTATCTTTTAGGTAGGTATCCAATACAAACCTATTTTTGAGAATTGTTTTCATCTTGAGCTAAGTGTTGACTTCTTTATATCTTTTTCACCTCTTCATGGTCTGGAAGTTCTTCCATCATAATGTAGTATACCCTAAGAATTCAACAATAGCAACCTTTACCTTCTCACGATCCTCATACTGATATTAGTAAAAAATATGTTCAACCTTTTCCTCTTAATCTAGATAGTCATTTGCATCCATAGAACCATTGAACCTTAGAATCTGAAGCTTTACAAGGTCAGCAGCTTAAGGTGCTCTAGCTTACTCCTCTTCTTCGTTGTACTCTTCATCTTTTTCCTCATCTAAATCACCCAATTCAATCCTCCTTCATACTTATCTTCTTACTCCTCTACCTCGTGCTTGTCGAGCTAGGTTCTATCCTCTTGTAGGTCGAGTAACTCGTAGAGTGTTTTGTACAACTTTAGTAAGTTGATGAACGAATGCTTGAACAACTTCGGTCAAATTGACTATGAGGTTAACCACCTCATCAAGTCATTCGTCTGTACTCCTAGGGGAATTTTAGGGTTGTCACCAATGGTAGATAACACTGCTATTATCATCTCTAATTCTAGCATTGACACTTGGATTTGTCATTTTCTCTAATAAAAACTTAGTTACAAATTTTGAATCTGAGAAACAATAAACACTATTCCTCTAAGCTAATTAACTCACACATTCTTCCACATGAATGTCTAACTAATCTACAAACACAACAACTATTCCAATGAGCAATGAACTCAACCGAACTTCCTTTGTTTTTGTGCACTCAAAACAAGGCCAAATAGAGTATACAACCACAACAAACTATTGCACCTTTTACTTACTCTTATATCAAGATGATATGAATCACTCCTATATCAAGATGATATGAATCACTCCAAGGACTGACAAGGCCAATCACAAGGGTGGGTCCAAGCTTGTAGAAAGTCCGAAAGGAAGGGGGAAAATGCATATAAACAAGAATGAAAGTAAAACAAGCAGACCTTCAATTCACTCTAAGGAACTACCGAAGACTCACAGCTTAACTCGATATGACGCACGAGCTAGTCTAACGAGGGTACTCGCTACCTAGCCTTGCTTAAGAGTTAGGATAAAAATGAAGTAAGCAATGGAGAGCAATGCTCACAAAAAGGAGAAGTGTATACTCAATATTGGAAAGTGTAAGAAGATTGTGAGCTACATGTACAGCGAGTATTTATACCCAAAAGTTTAGGGCATCTTACCTAAAATAGAAAGACTAAAAGGTAACCCAAATAAGTATGATGCAAGAAATATCTAAAGGATATAAATGAAAATATAGCAAAATAGGTATTCTGTACAGAAGATTCTAACATATAATTGCTTAGACACATGGCTCTCTATGGATGGGTGATTTTCTAGCAAAAGAAGACAAATTGAGTAATCAAGTTGGTGACTGCCAAGCCGAGGTGCCTAAGAAGGATAGTAGATTAGTTGTACCGAGTTGATCAGATGATACTTTTGAGGTAAATTTAGCTTGGACATATTTAATACAGCTCGGATTCAAGTCAACTGAGCAAATGGTCAGATGGGCCAAGCTGTTGTCTAAGTGTAGCTTTAGTCGACAATTGGGGACTACCGATAAGTATAAGAGGGTTTGGCTCAACTAAGGAATCAGGTTGGTAAATTGTAGTAGCTCAGACTCTTCAGAGGTAGGGCATGAAGATAGAACTCACTTGCCTATGCTTTCCAATCCTTGGGCTTAAGCTTGGGTCAAGAGTCCGATAGTCTAATTCCTATTACGACCTACCCTAAAATAGCTTGGATACCTTGCACACTGACCTTCTTGTTAAATGTACCGTTAAGTACATTTTTGTATACTTGTAAATATTTTCCTTAATTTTAGTTGTGGGCCTGCTTTAGGGTTTGAGGCCTTATAAGCTATTTACAATTTTGCCCTTAGGATTTTAGGTTTTATTATAAATAACAATATTTGTAACTAGTAGCCAACTTAGTTAGGCAATTAAATGAGAAGATACTTGAATCTTTCCCCATTTGTGAGTGTACTTACTTACGTGCTTATGGGCTTTGCGTTTAATTATTAAGTAGTGTTATTGCTCTTTAATCCTTTGTGTTCTTATCAACTTTCCAAAAGATTGTATTGAACCATTCATTTGAGCAAGTTAGTGTATTGTATCTAACCCTCATTTGAACCTAAGTGTTGATTTAGTATTCGTGAGTCACATCGAACCATATTTCAAACTAAAATCCTATTTTTGTTTATGCTTGTGCTTTAGTGTATAATATCTATTCACATTCACACTTAAAACCCCTTATTCACTAACCTTAATGTTGTCATTCAATCCCCGAATACCTAACTGTGGCATTTCGTGTCCACTGCATCTTACGCAGGCTCCGACGACCTCAATCTTTTAGGCGGCATTTTGTATTAACTTATTTACATAAATGAACCTAAGCTTGAATTCAGTTAGATAAATGAGCCTAAATAAGCATAAGCTCAAGTTCAAGTTTAGCTAAATATCAAAATTAATTCAAAATTTACCTTTTTTTATTAATTTTTTTAATCACATAATTCTTATTCTCATATTCTTGCATTATACTTTTTTCATGTAATATGTTTCTTAATATAATATATTGGTTCATGTTCCTATTCGTAAGCCTATTTACAAGCTTCTTTGTTGGTTGACTTGTTAGCAATATAAACAAACTTTCTCATGAGTTGGCTCATGAGCTTAAACATGAGTTTGAGCTTAGTTTGTTTATATAAATGGGCCTTACTTTGAGCTCAAACTCGATTTTTTTATGAATTAAGCTAGACTTAAGCCAAGCCAAGTTGGAGTAGCTCATGAGTAGCTCGACTCTTTTACAGTCCTAAGAGAAAGATGTTGATCATAGGAGTCTTAAATTATTATAAGTATTTCACTTGTGTTTTTCTATTATGAATTAATTTTCGTGACAGAGTTTTTTTTTTCCCCTTAGAAATTTTCATGATAAGAAAAAAATAAAAAAGAATCATCCATATATTTTTTAATTAACCTAATACACATATTTTAATCTTATTAACAACACAATAATTAAATTAAAAATATAATTCTAAGTTCTCAAACAGGTATGTGAAAAGATATGCAATTTAAACCATTCAAGTTTTGAAGCCCATGATTGAAAAAAAAAAAAAAAGAAGAAGATTTTTAAGCTCATGTCATCATATGGGCTCATGAAAAGTTAAAAAAACAAGACCAGTATCATATAAACGGTCCATTTAATTCATCCTTTTCTTATTTTTTTTGAAGTCTTTTTAACATTTATTTGTTATGTTTAGTAAGAATAAGACACTAAAAAAATAAAAATATAATAATATATATGCCTCTATTCTAAAAAATTAAATACTTATCAAATCTTTATAACAATTAGCTTAATTATAACATTCAGTAATAATTAAGGCATTTTTAACAAACACCAGTGCATGTGCATTCCATTATGTGTGCATTTTGTTAGACCTCGTGTGGCTTGGTTAATTTCATATAATGAAAATTTGGTAAAAAAAAAAAAAATCCCTCTACTCAAGAATGAGTTAGTCTTCTAATTCCCTTATATGAGTCAAGGACATTCTCCACAAAAGAATTCAATGAAATTCTTGAGTTTTATTTAAAAACAATAAGTGTATCTTGTTATAATCAGATGGAAGATATTTATACTTTCAAATAAAACCTAATATGAAACTAATATCTAACTAACTAATTAAGTATTGTTAATATCAAACTATTGGAAACTTATATCTGATTACTCGTATTAAAAGAAAAACTAAACTATTAAACTACTATTATTCCTAAATCTAATTTATGGGTCGTAACATTTGCTCAATCCTTTTTAACAACCATGTCCTCAAGGTTATATGGAAAAATAAAAATACAACCACAACTATGTAATTTGAATAACAAAATTAAATGTCTATTCTCCATGAGATCTAATGACAAACTTGCATATATAATAAAGGGATAAGGTAATAAAGAACTTTTTAAACTCTTTAAACTCTTTTCCTCCGTTGTAGCACTTCACATAAAGATTCTTGTATAATAAACTTGATGACATAACAGTGCCATTTACAAAATTAATAAGCTAAAACCTTCTACATATGCATTCTATTATGTGTGCATTTTGTTAGATCTCGTGTCGCTCGATGAATTTCACATAATAAAAATTTGGTAAAAAAAAAAAATGTCCCCCTGGATGAGTTAGTCTCTTAATTTCCCAATTTGAGACTAAGACATTCTCTATAAAAGAATTCAACAAAATTCTTGAGTTTTATTGAAAAACAGTAAGTCTAACTTGTTACAATCATATGAAAGATATTTATATTTTCATGTAAAACCTAAAGTGAAATTAATAACTAACTAAGTACTACTAATATCAAACTACTATACATTTATATCTAATTACTCGTATTAAAAGAAAAACTAAACTATTAAACTATTATTTTTCCTAATACTAATTTATGGGTTATAACATTTGCCTAATCCTTCTTAAGAACCATGCCCTTAAGGTTCTATGGAAAAATAAAAATACAACCATGACTAAGTAATTTGAAATAACAAAATTAAAAATCTATTCTCTATGAGACCTAATGACAAACTTGCTTACAATAGATGTGCTATTTTACAAAATTAATAAGCTAGAACCTTATGTAAATCTAAGTTAAAAAACTTTCACATTCGCCCTTATTTCACTAAAGACATCAAGGTTTTGATTGACACAACTTCTCCATCATATAGATCAACAAAATATATTCTACTACAGATTCTTTAGTTTCAATTCTTGCAAGATTATCCAGATGTGATTATACATCAATTGAATTTAGCCTAACTACAATCTCTCAATGATAAAATATTTCCACCCATGCAGAAATCTTTTGTCGTTTGGTTTCATTGATATTTGTAATTGTGGCTTCTTAGCAATCATTTGTATTATCAACATATTATTGATTTGTTTCTTGAAAATATCATCTTTCCAAGTTATCAATTCATGATTTACTTGAACATGTTCTTCATCACAATCTTGCATAATACCCTTAACTTCTTAGGTATCATTTTCCATAATAATTTCTTCAAAATTTTCTTTAATTAACTGAGTGAGACTTTGAAGTTGTGCTCTAATGTGTTTCATTTGGTAGTTCATTTCATTTCTCATGTAATGCAATTTCAGAAATCAATCTTTCAATTTGTTGCTTATCTTTATTGAAAAAAAATTCAATAGGGCATATGTTCTGTCTACGTAGTGAGTAAGTATTAATAAAATATTGATATATTTATAGAAAGAATAGTTTTCAAATTAATTATTATACGTGATTTATATACTTCATATATATCAATATTTTATTAATGTTTATGTATCATATATGCATAATAAGTTATGTGTATTATCAACGTATTATTTTCTCATCTCTATCTAACTATTGTTGCAATTGGTATATTCCACGGATATTGTTTGCCATAATTATTGCTTGCCAATCTCGTAACGGGATAAATTGTTAGATCTCGCATAACTTGGTTAACTTGGAAAAATAAAAACTCAATAAAGAAAATTAAAATCCCTCTATTTGAAAACGGGAAAAAAGAATTTAATGAATTTTTGAGTTTTATTGAAAACGTGTACTTATCTAATCGGTAACCTTAAACACGGAGATTTTATTTATAATTTTATTAGTGCAATTCAAAGCCCAATCGACTTAATGGGCTCTGTTTTTTTATCCATGTATTTCCATTAGCACATATCTAGGTCCGTTAAATCAATCCTTAGCTGATAAGTAAAGGCGCTGGATTCTTTACTTTTCGTCCTCTTAAATCTAAATCTGGCAATTTGGTAAATTTCAAATTTATTGTCCAGAGTCTCATGCTTGTCTTAGCCCGTTGTACAAACCATTCAATGCACCTCTTCAGAGGTGTTGAACTTCTGAACATATTCTAATATATTTATTACCAAATGAAAAACATATTCTTTTATTTTTTTTTTGCCAAAAAAAAAATGAAAAACATATTCTAATAATATTTATTATTTAAGAAAAATTCTAATGTAAATTTGGAATGTCCGACTGCCAGTTAACGTTTATTAATTTCGCTTCCCTTTCATCTCCTTGGATTCCATCCTCTTCAGTTTCTCTCCCAAAATTACACTTTCTCGAGATACACAATCAAGCGATCAATTATGGACATGAGAGAGCTGATCAGCAACCAGACCCACGTCGCTCTATCACTGGCCAAAAGCGTGCTCTCCAAAGACAAGACTAACGTAGTCTTCTCTCCACTGTCTATACATGTAGTCTTGAGCCTAATAGCTGCCGGTTCTAAAGGTCAAACTCGAGACCAACTCCTCTATTTCCTTAAAACCAAAACCACCGACCACCTTAACTCCTTCGCATCCGAGCTCGTTACCGTCGTTTTCGCCGACGGAAGTTCTTTAGGTGGACCTAAGTTGAGTTTTGCAAATGGGGTTTGGGTTCAGGAGTCTCTGCCTCTTAAACCTTCTTTCAAACAGGTGGTGAGCGAGTTGTATAAAGCTGATGATGAGCTTGTTGATTTCAGGACCAAGGTAATAATGGGTCGTTAACGTATTGGATAGATTTTTCTGTAATGTTTGTGTTTTATTACTTGTTGAAATTGTGATATAATCTGAAAGTAAATGTCAAGGTTTCCTTTTCCCCATTGTGGTGTTGTATGTTTTTCCCTCAATTACATGCTATTATGTTTGGTTGAAATCGTAAAAAGAAAAAATGGATTTATGTAGCCTATTTTTCATACATTATAAAGTGTGATTATCGGGTATATGGATGGGAACATGGTTGGAGCGAAGACATGAAAATTTTTCCTTGAAAGTAAATGTTTCTTCGGATGCTGTCTGTGTTAGCCATTTTTATATGTTGATGTAGTTGCATATGGTAAATGATTGTATCCGCAATACTGGCTTTATCAATGATTATGCCATTGGTTGGAGCTTTCATCTATTAAAAGATATCATCTTCTCTTGTTCCACCCATCAAATAGAATGATCGGGCGTTGATTTTCCTGATATTTGATCCTTGAAGGCTGTCGAAGTAGTTGGTGAGGTGAATTCATGGGCTGAAAAGCAGACTGGTGGCCTGATAAAGGAGGTGCTCCCTGCAGGGTCAGTTGATGGTTCGACGAGGCTAATTTTCACAAACGCAGTCTACTTTAAGGGTGCTTGGAATGAAAAATTTGATGCATCAAAAACCAAGGATGATGAATTCCATCTCCTTAATGGGAGCTCTGTTCAGGTTCCTTTCATGACCAGCAAGAAGAAGCAGGCTGTGCAGTCCTTTGACGGTTTCAAAGTACTTCGACTTCCTTACAAGCAAGGTGAGGATAAACGTCGGTTCTCCATGTATTTCTTCCTACCAGATGCAAGGGATGGACTTCCGGTTCTGGTAGAGAAGATTGGTTCAGAAGTTGGGTTCTTAGATAATCATCTTCCGTATGAGCAAGTGGAAGTAGGTGAATTCAGAGTCCCCAGGTTTAAGATATCCTTTGGGTTTGAAGCATCGGAAACTCTGAAGAAGCTAGGAGTTGCATTGGCCTTTTCCAGTGAAGGTGGCCTAACAGAGATGGTGGACTCTCCTGAAGCTAGCAGTCTCTACGTTTCCAGCATCTATCATAAGTCTTTCATCGAAGTTAATGAAGAAGGGACTGAAGCTGGTGCTGCTTCTGCTGGTGTTATAAAGCTGAGGGCTATTCTCTCTGTTGAAAAGATAGATTTTGTGGCTGATCACCCCTTTGTGTTCCTGATCAGAGAAGACATGACGGGAACTGTTCAATTTATTGGGCAGGTTCTTAATCCACTTTCTGACTGAAAAAGTCCCCTTGTTAGTGTACTAATTAACTCGATCCCTTGTCATATAAATACCTGTCTGCTCAATATCACCAACAGGATCATCTTCATGGTGTCTTGTCCAGATGTCCTATGAATCATTCACTTGGCTTCCTTGGCTTTTGGTGATGATGTTTTCAACCGTGTGTTCTACTGTGGCTTCTCTGTATAACTACTGTCATCAATATATTTGAGAATCTGTTTCAAGGGATATGAGATTTTTGTTTTTCCACATGCACTACCAACATTTTCATAGCTGCACGCTTGCATGATCACCACGTATCTATCATAGCTACCATATCTATACCACCACCAGCATCTCTACATCATCCTTACCACTACCACCATAACCGCATGACATTATCATCACTACAAACCGGATGTAACAGAAGCCAAAGTCCATGAAGAAGACATATTCCCCATTTTTTTATCATTTTTTCTTCAGTTGTTAATCTATTTATCTAGTATATGCTGACGGATTAATAGACAACGAAAATTATTTTCTATTAATGCAATTAAAAGAAATTATTGCGCTGGGGGCAAAGAAGAGGCAATCGTAATTATAAGCTTCATCATCTTCATGTTTTTACGTAAAGGGTTTTAGCCAAGAGAAGGAAATCTCTATATGTTAAATGTTGATTGCGAACTTCTTAAAAGAATAAGTGGACTAAAACGGCTACTAACGTTTGCATTACTTTCAATAGCATTGAATTTCATTAAAGAATGAGTGTGGTGGCACGACCCACCAGAAATTTTGCCGTCTTGCTAGCGACCTCCTAAGGGTTTGCTCGATCATCCTGGAAGATGGTCAGAAAAAAGCCTTATATTTCCATCTTGCTTTCCCTTTTTATTTATTATTTGTTATTAATTATAATTTTAAATTTCTTTTGTTATAATATATATTAATATTATTTTATAAAATTGATTATTACAAACTAATCATAAGTCAATAAGTGTCTTTTACTAAAATCAACATATAATGATATAACACATCATACATTTGTTAAAAGAAAAGAATAAAGGTCATGGATTTGCAAAAATGCCAAAATATAAGTTGTGTTTTTATTACGTAAAAATAGGTGTTTGATTGAAGTGGTCACGTATGTGTTGCATAAGTAACGTAAACAAAGTGAGATTGTCACACAAAAGAATAATTAGGTGAAAATAAGATAGGGAGGAGGAACAGGCAATTTCAATGTCTTATACATGAGTGATGGACAAAGTGGCTTTAGGGGACCTTAGGTATTCATCTTGTAGTTTGAGCAAATGAGATCAATTATTTTTCTAAATGCTATTTGATTTTAGAGAGTAGAATTTTCATAATGGAATACCGTTTCTTCGATCTTTCTAAGAGTTCTAGATAAGGGAAAAATGTTGGATATTTATAAGCTCTTGAGCAAAATAATATCCGTCAGATCATCTCGGTGATCAACGAATGAGATGGGGCCTATTTGATTCATGATTATCCAGAGTAAGTTAGCTGATTGGCCCAAGGCCAGTAGCCTTCCTTAGTGTATAAGCTTGCTTGAGAAATATTAGAGGTGGATGAACCGATCCAACAATTCTTGTTCTTAGCCCACTAAGTTAAATATTCTCAAATCATCTCAATATATGGATCAAACTCCTTAGGACTTGTTACTTAGTTTAAAGAGTCGAGCCTAAATAAATAATCAGTTTAACTCAATAACTAGTATAATAATTTTTTACCCTCTATATTTTATTCCCTGATCAAAAGTCCCTTAGATACATTCAAGGCGGGTTTGGACATTTTTAGAAGTTGTTTCTTCAATTGTTATGTAAATGCACTGAATCTTGACTTTGCTTACTTGATTATTTTCAATATCTACGGAATTAGCACTTCTTTTAGATCACTAACAAGCTGAGCATGATATGTTAATATTCATTTTAGTACCATATAACCCATATTTTGATATACTTTTGTATTACACTATTGACTTATTACTCTAATGACATTGATTCGCCAAATAATATGTATGGTGGCTCTTTTTGGTATTTCTTCCTCATTTTATAATCATTGGCAAAAAAAAAAAAAAAAACCATTAGAACATTCATAAGAATCTAGAACTTTCATAACATCCCATCCAGCTATGTTATATGCATATATATATGTGTGTGTGTATGTGCATGTATGTGTCATTCATACTAGTAAATTGGGGACAATACTGTTGTGAAGTGGAGTAGAGCTTTAGAGCGAAACGAAACGATAGCATTTGCCCTCTCGTAAAGATTGCAAGAGTTACATCGCACTGCGTAGAGATAATATGGGGGTACGGAGGCAATGCCCCTATGGCACAGTATGTTTTTTTTTTTTTTTTTCATGATGATTTATAAAACATGGTTAGAGTGTCATTTCCCTTGTATTATATTGCTCCTTCCTTACAAGATTCATAGAATTAAAAGATATTGTCGTATCTCTACGTATCAAGCTTGGTTTTTTCTTCTCGGTTTTTTTTTAAATTAATCTTATTTAAATTGACTAGTATTAAACCCTACCTGTTTAATACTGATTCTTGACTGAGGTTTAAAGAAAACCAGTTTTTAATATATTTTTTAAAATGCTTTGAAGTTGCCACTCGACCAGAGTTAAGAAAAAAGTTAGATTATAATCAATTGGATGGATTGGTTATAATTTAGTTACTGATTTTAACGAGAAAACCAATTTTACAAAATGGTTTTATTGGTTTTCTAAAACGAAAGATCTGGATTCGGGGGTTATGATCTTTAAACCTTTATGAGTACTATTAACTTTCAAATTTTAATCTTAACCTTAAAAATCACCTTTTAATTTTATAAAATAGAACTCGATTATTTATCTAAATTGGATAACTTGAATAATTTAAACTAAAAAAGGAAAATTAAGTTTGTTTATTATTTTACCGTCGGCTCGTAAGTACTTACGTACTCGTTATTCAAAATCAAATGTACGAAGTTCTTTTTTGTAAAATTTTAGTAGGCTAGGTTTTTTTTTTTAATTTGAAAATACGTAAAATTTATGTTTTTAACTCAATTTTGTTTATTTAAGGAAATTTCTAAAAAGATCTTAGATTGAAACTTTTATTTTTTGAAAAAATTCTAAAGGAGTCCTAATTTGGAAAACAAATCGATTTTTTTTTGTTTTTTTTTTTTTGAAAATTTATTTTTCTAAGTGTCAAAATGATTTTTATTCACTAACCTATTTATTTATTTTTATATTATCTTATTTATTTATTATTTTATCTATTTCTACTATACTAAAAAGAATAAACTATTCTTTTTCTTTTTTTCCTTTTTTCTTTTTTTTTTGTTTTTTTTATTTTGTCTTTTTCTTTTTTATTACATATTTTTTATTTACATTTACATCCACAATTAAGTAGATTAAAAAAAAAATTACAAAACTGCAAAACAAAGAAAGCAAATGAACAAGGTCGGATTGAAGCTTGGATTAGGCTTGTAGGTCAAGGTAGGAGTGGGACGTAGGTCAGATTGTGGGTTGGACTTCGGATCCAAGTTAGGCTCAATGTCTTCAACAACAGCAACAGCAGCATAAGACAGTTTTGATCGATCTAGTGGCCAAAGCAAGTGGGGAAAAGGGGATTTGTGTGTTTTCTATTGAGGTTATGGGGGGGTAGAAATGATCTTGCGGTGTGTAGGGTTAATTTGGATGTTGGTCTGAGATGCAGCGACGGTGGCGATGCTGAGTCGACCTTATGGTGGTAGTTGAGGAGGTGAGAGGGGTGTGGTCTTGGTTTTCTTACTATGGTGGGTTCAACTGTAGTGGTGGGTAGTGTTGAAAGTGGTCAAAGAGAGAGGGTCATAGAGAGAGAGGGGCGACGGTTAAGTTAAAGAGAGAAAGTGATTGCAAGAGAGAAGGAGAATGTTTGTGAGTGATTTTACTAATGTGTTGTGTGATTATAAGTGTTGTGAAACGAACCTAAGACCCTTATTTATACACAAATCAACCTAGAAAACAAGGAAAGCTGAAATTGGATTTGAATGAAAATTTCACAATTTCAGTTTTTTTTTTTTCAATTTTCAACCATTGAATTGAATACACATTTGATCGAATTTGGACAAGAATTCAGTCACTATTAAAACTAGGCCATGTTTTTTTTTTTTTGTTAATCTTCCACTAAATGGGGGATTTAAGTGTAGAAAATGCGTGAAAAAAGAGTCTAAAGTGAAGGGTATAGGTTTGTTTTGCTAGGGAAAGTGGAGGAAAATCAGGGAACAAGAGAGGAAAGGGAGAGAAAGTGGTTGACGTGGTGCCATGTCAGCCGCATCGTCCAATCACAGTGTACTATGTGTCCTCACATAACACATAGCAAATAACATGGCATGCCACGTGATGCCACATCAACTGTGACCTAATCTAGTGGTGTCACGTATCCGGGTACCTGGCACAGTAAACTCTTGATCAGTGGAAGTACCATGTGTCCTCTAAAAAAAAAAAAAAGAAAAAGGTTTTCTATGCTTTTACTAAGATTTAAACCCTTAACCTCATACTTATAACTAATGTCATATTTATAAATTTATCCATTAGGCCATTGATCTGTTTCTTATCAATATATGCAATTAAATTGCACATATGAATTAGGTCAATTTAGGTTAGATTCAAATTTAAGTCTAGGTCCAACGGTCTTTTTCTTTATTTATTAAAATTTAAAATCTATTCTATTAAAAATTTATTATTTTTTCCAAATTTTCTATTTTATTTTTACTTTTCAATTTTCTATGTATTTTCCTCAGTTTTTTTTTTTATATTTTTGTATTTTCTAAATTTCTTATTTTTTGTGTTTTTTCCTATTTCCCTCTCTTTGATATTTTTTTCTAGATTTCTTATTTTTTATGCTTTTTCCTATTTTTCTTTTTTTTTGTATTTTTCTAAAATTCTTTTTTTTTAAGATTTTCCTTAATTTTCTATTTTTTTTGTATTTTTCCTAAATTTCTTATTTTTTGGGTTTTTTTTTTAATTTTTCCTAATTTAGGACTCTTTAACCTATTCTAAAAAATAAAATAAAAGGAAGAGAAGGGGGGGGCGTAAAAATTAGATACCTACAGCTGTCCCTCTTTGTGATAAAGTTTGAGCAAAACTTTGTCACAAAAACAAGAAATACACTATTTTTGCCTTAAAGATGGATTTTTCCTTAAGAGCCACTATAGCTAGCTAGCTATTATAGGCTTGATCCGCTGGAGATTTTAGTGAAGAGAGGGATGGTACTTTAAGAGTTAGGTGAAAGAAGAATTGAAGTTGTGCTCTTATGAGCTGATGAATCGAGGTAAAACGGGTGAAGCGCTTTTTGAGCTGGCTAATGCCCTAAAAAGAGTGAGAAAATTTGATCGTGCCCTAATGAGCTGACTAACTAAGGCGAGTGAAGCGCTTCTTGAGTTGGCTAATGCCTTAAACTGAATAAAATGGGTAAGTGCTCCTGAAGCTAGCTAAAACCTTAAAAGAATAAGAGAACCTAGTTGTGCTCCAATGAGCTAACTAACTAAGGTAGGCAAAATACTCCTTTTGCTAGCTAAGGTCCTAAACCGAATGAAATGGGTAAGCGCTCTTAGAGCTGGTTAAAACCTTAAAAGAAAGAGAGAACTTGGTTGTGCCCCAATAAGTTGACTAACCAAGGTGGACAAAGCGCTCCTTGAGTTAGCTAAAGCCCTAAAAGAATAAGAGAACTTGGTCGTGCCCCAATAAGTTGACTAACCAAGGCAGACGAAGCGCTCCTTAAGCTAGCTAAGGCCCTAAACCAAATGAAATGGGTAAGCTCTCCCAGAGTTAGCTAAAACCCGAAATGCACCTTATGGGTTGGCTCAAAAGACTGTTATGGATAGAGTTGCAAAAAAATTGGTCATATAGCTTAAATGCAAATGCAATGTTCAAAAACTAATGTGCTAACATTGTATGGAAGTACTTACCTGGTCTTGTTGATAGTGCTCAAACTGTTAAACCTTTTTTAAAAAGTCCCATCAAAATTTATTGGCTCATGCTTTGATCCTTTGTTGTTAACCTAAATGATCTTGATAAGAAATGTTTAAGACTTTGCTAGTTCTTTTAGAGAAATCATGGAAGTTAACTCAATACAAAATGCCACCCACTGTTAGGGATTTTTATAAATTGAAGCCCTTATTCTCTAATGTGAGGTGATTACTTATCTTGGTTTCGCATTTCCCTGAAAAAAAATAGACAATAGAAACCTGTCGAGGGGGATGAATCTGTAATAAAGTATTTTAGAGAGTTTTGTCAATTACCAATATTTTATATCTCACTTTTTAACTTCTCTCATGTTTTCAATGTATGGGTTCAATTAGATGGGGTAAGGGAAATGGACCTTTTAGTAGAGAGGGTGGTGATTCTAATGTCGACAACTACCACAGATACCAATTTTGCTTGCAGATGATGAAAATTAGACTATAATGACATTCAAAACGACTAGCATTTTTGTGTTCTAAGTTAAAATTTCCATTGACCTCTCATGGATAGTTCAATTTTATAGTGTTAGCATTTACTGGATCTCATTTGGGACAAAATTAAAGCCCCTCTTGGTAACACCCGCTTCACAACATAAGAGCCTCCGTAATTGGGAGCAAATTACCTTTTAAAGTCATGTGCATTGGGGAAAGCCTTTTTCAATACCATATCACCTTCATTAAAGTCTTAGGGTTGTACCCTTTTGTTGAAAGCTTGAGTCATTCTTTATTGATAACACTGATTATGACATAGGAATGTTAATCTCTTCTCGTCAATCAAATTTAGTTGCCCAATGGGTTTCTTTACCCAATCGGCATCGTCCAACGGGGTTTCTGATAGTACTTTAAGCGATGGGATCTCAACCTTTATTGGTAACACAGCTTTAATACCGTATACCAAAGAGTAAGGTATGGTCCTGATCAACATTCTGATGGAAGTTCGATTAACTATAAGTGCGAATAATAACATCTCATGCCAGTCCTTGTATGTAATAGCCATTTTTTCGATGATTCTTTTGAGGTTTTTGTTAGTTGCTTCAATGGCTCCATTCATTGGGGGTCGATAAGGAGTAGAGTTCCTATGAATAATCCTGAACAGCCGGCACAATTCTGACATAAGCTTGTTGTTGCGATTGGTGCCATTATCAGTGATGATCATTTCTAGAGTCCCGTATCGGGCCAAGATATCTTTCTTGATGAACTTAACTACAACCCTTTTAGTAACGCTTGAGTAAGATGAGGCCTCAACCCATTTGCTGAAGTAGTTGATGGTAACCAATATAAAGCGATACCCATTGGATGCTTTTGGAGTAATTAGGCCAATGATATCTATTCCCTACATCGAGAAAGGCCATGGTGCTGAGAGTGTGTATAGTTCTTAAGGTAGGACGTTTATCTTATTTGCATACACTTGGCATAAGTGACAATGCTTGACGTATTTGATGCAATCGCCTTCCATTGTTGACTAGTAGTACGCTAGCCTCATAGTTTTCTTAGCCAGTATGAAACTATTTATGTGAGGGCTACATACTCTTTTGTATACTTATTTCATCAACATCCCAGCCTCCTTGTTGTCTATACATCTTAAAAGTTTACAGTCAAAAGAACGCTGGTACGAAATGGACTCTCTTATTAAGAATTAAGTAGCCAATCTCCTAATCATCCTTTTGTCCTTTTTCTTGGCTTCTTCAAGGTATGCGCCTTGTTGTAAGAACATTTTAACATCATGGTACCACGACTTTTGGTCATTCATACCCTTAATTGCCAGATAAAAGGCAGTCTTGTCTTCAATTTCAATAGTAAGGGGCTAAATCTCAACTCTATCGAATATCTGGACCACAGATGCTAGAGTGGCTAACGTATTGGCAAATTGATTTTGAGTCCTTGGTATGTAATTGAAGGTGATTTCTTTGAATTTCTTCATCAATTCAATCAAGTGTCGATGACAAGGTATCAATTTAGAATCCCACATCTTATATTCTCCTTAAGCTTAGCTGATAATGAGCGAAGAGTCCCCATTTACTTCTAATTCTTAGATATCCTTATCTAGGGCCATTTTGAGTCCTATGATACATGCTTCGTATTCATCGATATTATTGATGTATGGGAAAACAAGCCTTACAACCACAAGGTATTGAGTACGTTTAGGGGATATTAGTATTACCTCAATTCTACATCCGAACACATTAGCTACCTGATATCAGGCAAGTGCACTTATCAATTTTAATATAGCGGATGTGAGTTCGAGTCGATCCCTCAGAGATTTCGAGTACTAATATTAACTTTAGCTCTATTATCTAACCGGAAAATTGTGATAAGTTGAATGAATTAAAAATATTGAAATTAACAAACTAAACTAATTATGAAACTTGATTAAATAATTTAAAAAGCAATAAAACTAAGAACGACTTCAAGTATGCAATAACGTATTTAGGAATCATTTCCCCTAGTGTTTAACGTGTGACCGCTTAAATTTAATTTCTATTATTCTTGACCGGAGGGATTCACAATTAAAGTTAACACCTTTCTCAAGCATATTAACCCTAATCCTAAATTATTTACTGGAATCTCTTCACTTAGTAATATAATTTAGAATTGCATTAATGTATAATAAATTCCTACACAAACGAACAACTTTCCGGAAGAAACATGTATCTTATCTCTAAGTACACATGTAATTCTCTCCAATTATGTCAAGATCTAATTATACATGTTAACCCTAATCCTAAATTATTCACCGGAATCTCTTCACTTAGTAATATAATTTAGAATTGCATTAATGTATAATAATTTCCCATACAAACAAACAAACAACTTTCTGGAAGAAACATGTATCTTATCTCTAAGTACACATGTAATTCTCTCCAATTATGTCAAGATCTAATTATACATATAATTTCTCAATCAACATGCATAATATCATATATTGATACTCTAGAAATATCAATTACCAATTAAACAACATAATTGAATCAAGAAAAGATAGAAACTTTATTGAAAATTATAAATCAACCCTAGAGTCACATGAAACCCTAGGTTCCATAATCCTAAATACACGAATTTTGAGCTATCATAATGAATCTAAAAACGAGTTCCATCAAAAACATAAAATAAAATATGAAAAACCCCTTTGATTGATGAAAAATCTCTCCAATCTTGAAGTTGGTGTTGCTTTCTCCTTTTTCTTCTCCTTCTCCTCAAGTCTCTTCTCTTCTCCAATGTCTCTCCCTGTCTTGAAACCCTCATATGTCCTTTTATATATGTATTATAAGGATTCTGTTTTCATCACCAGATACGGCCTGGGACATGGCCGTGTCCCCAGGTCGTGTAACTTTCTAACCTTGGCAAATTTTCCTGCATGGACACAGCCTGGGAACATGGTCATGTCCTAGACTGTGTAACTTTAAAACTTCATAACTCCTTCATTTGAACTCCAAATTGAGTGAAACTTGATTCCTTTTCTTCGTTTTCAATCCTAGAACGCGTTCAAATCTTGAAATCAAAATTTTACTTAATTAAGTATCAATTTCTTTAAAGAAAACAAAAAATGTAAGGGAAATACTATAAAATCACCATGTGAAATATGTTTAAAATCAGAGTTATCACTACCCCATCGAAGAACATCTTCCATTTCGGTGGTTTATCCTCTTCTCCTTTATTATAGCTTCCTTCGATTGCTAAGATATCCTCATCGAGGAAATTAACTTATACCTCTTGAGGGGTATTACTGGAGGGATTTTCTATTAACTGATCTGCTAGAGCTTGCCCCTTGACTGAATTCCGGTTCACATATGTAATGCCAAACTATGATAATAACATTTGCTACTTTGAGATTTCATCAATTAAGGCTCGTTTATTTGCCAAGTACTTCAAGAGATTGTGTTAAGTCAATAATTCAACCTGATAATCGAGTATGTATTATTTAAGCTAATGCATTATCCAGACCAAAGTACAGCAGGTTCTTTTAATTTCTATATATTTCTATTCCCCTTTAGAAATTTTCTTGCTCAAGTAATATACAACTCGTTCTTTTCCTTTGGTAATATTAACAAGTATATAAATAAAGGCTTCACAGGTTTTGGAGCTACCAAAACTGGAGGGTTTATAAGGTACTCTTTGATCGTTGTAAAGGATTGCTTGCATCCTTCGTCTTAATTGATCCTAGCATTCTTTTTCAACAATTTAAATAAAGGACGACACTTGTTTGTGAGTTGAGATATGAACCCGGCTACGTAGTTTAAACAACCCAATAAGCCTTTGATCTCTTTGAGTATGTGTAGAGGGGGTAAGTCAACTATTGCTTTAATTTTACTAGGGTCCACTTCAATGCCCCTTTGATTGATTATAAAACCTAATAACTTCCTTAAAATCACTCTGAAGGCACATTTCTTTAGGTTGAGCTTCAACTAGAATTTTCTCAACCAATCAAATAATCTCCTTAGATTACCCATATGATTTTCTCCTTTTTTAGACTTTGCAATCATATCATTAACATATATTTCAACTTCTTTACGTATCATGTCGTTAGAGATTGCTACCATAGCCTTTTGGTAGGTTGCTCCGACATTATTCTGTAGGAAAATGTGCCCTAAGTTGTGATAAATGGTGTATTGGCTTTATTTTCTTTAGACATTCGAATTTGATTATATTTGGAGAATCCATCTATGAAAGAGAAAAGATGGTTTCCGGTTGTGTTATCGACCAAGACATCAATATGGGGTAAGGGGAAATTATATTTAGGGGTTGCTTGATTAAGGTCTCAAAAATCTATACACACTCTGACTTTTCCATTCTTCTTCATTACTGACATTATGTTGGCTACCTATTTGGGATAATCAGATACCTCAATGAAACTAACCTCTAGTAATTTTGTGACTTCTTCCTTAATCTTGAACAGGATATCCTCTGGTGTAGGTGTCATGCCCCGAAGCGGCAGAATCGTAACAGCCCCCGCCGTGTAAACCATCCTAAGATAGAAGTTGGCCTTACAACCGCTATCTTATACCTGATCTACACAAGGCGTTCACGACTAACCCGCTTTGAAAGAAACAGTTTGTAATTTAAATAAATCATTTCTCTAAGAAAGTGAGGAAAGATATATATATTATAATACAGTTATTACAATTAAGGTTTACAAGATTTCTCCGTAATATATTTCCTAGTTATTACATTATTCAAAAATGAAAAGTTCTAAAGTAAAAGCTTAAACCTTAAAAATATATATTTATTCTTCACATGTTTTTCCTCACTCCCCAGGATCCAGCGGTTGCTAGCTTCAGAGTAATTGGTATCCGCTTCTTAGCCAGCACCTGCAAGACGTCTATAGGGATGTGAGCAACCACAGCTCAGTAAGTTAAGACGGAGGACTTAAAACTATACCATACACACAACAAGGTTTTCAATCACTTATTAGGTGCAATGCATGTGCAAGCAAATGCCATCGCACGACGTTGTCCGGCCCGTCGTGAGATTAGAGAAATTGCGCCCGCTCTAATCAGGGTTGAGGAGTTGCCGTTAATGCAACAGCTCACGACCAAACCCAGGCTTGTGTAATGGAGACCTTGCTCCTCCCGCGACTACCTTCGAACCACTGCCTTCACCCTCGCCGCGACCTTCTCTCCTGTCACTTAGTTCGACTGAGGATGAAGAAGGGACCATTTTGCAATCCTGCGCTGTCCCTTCCGAAGGGGTTGGTATTTGGCCGGAGAGTCCTAAATTCGCCTAACGGGTTGCATGCATGTCCGATTATGATTACCGGTCGGATGTTTGATTAAGTCCAGTTTAGGGTGATCGATCATTACATACAAATCATACAATATATGCCAGAATACAAACAGAATCATAGCATCACCCATAATCAAGCACATGCACACATTCAACTATTTAACAAGCACAACCAAGCATAATCTTAAGCCTCCAAAATACAGCATCGTATTAATCCTAACTTACCTCGACTCCTCGTTCGCTCACTCGAGGTCCGATTTGCTCAGGCCATCGCCGGTTATCCCTATAACACGAACGTGGTTTCAGCTTTTCATATAACTGTTATAGGTTCGTTTTATTCTATAATGCTTATTGTTAGGTTTTGTTTAAGGTTTAATATGCCTAATTATCTAGGTATTAAGTCTTTTACAATCATTCTAGGTTTGGGGCTAGGTTCAGGTTCAGTTTTCGCATCGATTTTTAAACCAGGTTTTTAGTTCGATTTTTAAGTAATGTTTTAGATTCCAACCCTAAAAATCCGTTTCAACCTATAATGTGAAATTAATCACATTACTTCCCGATCTCTTAAATACCATTATTAACTCTAATTAGTATTTTATTCCATCCAGTACACTTAAATCCCTATTTGTGTACTGAATTTACTCCTAATGTGAAAAATTTTTACATTTTTCATATAATTACATAAATTCAAGTTTCCCATCAGATTTATTGTACGTTTTTATTATTAACACAATATCAATTTTTATTATAATATTTCCTATTTATTATATTTTCAATAATTACCTATTATGTATATATTACACTTCTAATATTTCTATTACTCTATTTATCATCTCTAAACATCATTTATCATTTCAAAATGTATAAATTCATCCTAAATCAGATTTTACTCCAATTTACCCTAATTTACAAAATTATCTTAAAATGTACTATTTTTCCATATTGCTTATTTACTACATAATTAACCTAATAATTACATCTAACACTCTAATTGCTACAAGTATCATACTCCATCAGATTTTAACATCCTAAAACATGTAATTATTCACTAAATCAGAAATTAATCATTTAATTACATAATTAGCCCTAAATTACCCATTTTATGCCTCATTTTAGGGCCTAAAAATTATCTAAAAATTTCAAAAATTAATTTTTGAAAACGGGCTTCATAGCACTGTTCTATATCATCTAAGTAATCTACAGAAAAATTTTGGGCTTGAAACTACACTCCTAAGGTCATTTATTTCTAAACCGAAATGTGCTCGGTTTTGCACGATTTCTTAAGGACCATATACTACGGAACATAATTTCATCAAAATAATATTTTTCCTACAAACTACATACAAAAATATCCCAGAATAACAAAATTCATAATTTTATAATTATATTTACTATTTTTACAAAATTACACAAGATTCGGGCTGGAAATCGGACTCACCGATTTCGGTGGCTCCGGCCACCGCGGGCCGCCGTGGCCTTGTCGGCCGGCCTGGGCGCTGCCACCACCGTGTGGTGGTGGTGGCCGTCCACTCCCAGCTCCTCGTTTGGTGTGGGTTCCTTTTAAAATCCTTAACTGCACAGTTTTTCTTATTTTTTTTTTATTTTCTGGATTTTCTCTCGAATTTTCAACTCTCTCTAATTTTTTCTGATTTGTATCTGTCCAAATGAGCTTCTGAATTTTTCTTGCTATTTATAGACAATTTTTGTAATTATTATGCATTAATTTGACAAGATTTTGTCCAATTTCCTTGATTTTTGGCTTTTAAGTTGTTCAATTTTTATTGGTCAATTTTTCTTTTTCTGACCATGACCTGATCTTGCATCAGCTTATCTTCTTCTGATTTTTTCTAATTTTTCCATAATTATTTTATATTTTTCTTTAATTATTTGCTTAGTTTTCGGCCAATTTAAGTAATTACGCGTATTTTTATCTACACGTAAATACATGTGGGATACACGTGAACATTCCTAAATATTATTTTGGTCATTCTAAAATTTTTAGTATACATATAATCTATCTCTAGTAATTTATTAGTTATTATATTACACTTTTTGCCTTTTCAGTAATTAGTAATTATTATGCTTAAAATTTGAAAATTTTATAGTCTCCTATTTTACTATTTATTTTCTTAAATTTAAGTTTACGGGGTCATTTTTACTAATATTTCTCTCAATAGTTTATAATTTGGGTGTGATCGGATCTTTTAGCCGATCGCCCTAAACCTTGGGTTCTAAGTTCAATCTTACGGTTACTTGGCTGAACTTTGGGGCTTACAGTAGGTAAGCGATGGACTACGATTAATGGATCTAATCCAGGCATATCTTCTTAAGACCACGCAAACACATCTTGGTACTCATATAGTAGTACGATCATTTCAGCCTTTTGTTCTTCTTTCAAATCCCCTCCAATTTTCAATGTTTTGGCATTGTTATCAATCCCGACATTAATTGTCTTAATTGGCCCATCAATGGAAATTTTACTCATTTTATGTTTATGTCAGCTTTCTTGCACATCACTGTGGTCATTGACATCACTCTTGATGACTAACTCAGTAGAATTGGAAGCGATATCAATATTTTCATCACCTATCTATATGAGGTATTTATGACCTTTATTCGAAGCATTGGATCTAAGGAAAAAATAAAGGTATGTAAAGGAAAGAGTGTAACTAAGGAAGAAGTGAAGTGAAAAAGGACTAATTCTTATTTGGAAGAAATTCTTTTGAGTGCAAGACTTTGCAGAATAAAGGTAATTATTACAAAACTCTGTAAAATACTAAACCATGACTTATCCTTTACTCTAGAGAAGACTTATTGCTATTTATAAGGATGGAGAACCAATTATTCAGGTGCTGGGACTTGTTGAATGGGCCAGCTATTTTATTTCTACTAGGAGCGTCCTCTTTGGCAGAATTCTGGATATTGGCCTGGATGAAAGTCTTTGACAATGGTGAGAAGGTCATCGAGGCATGATACAACTTGTCATCTCCTCTGCCCCTAGCTTGCATTTTTTGCAACTCTTCCATTGGAGTTGGGATGTAGCTTAGCCCATAGGTACTAAACTTACCTTCTTTGAATTTCAGCCTCTCATCTTTGTCTTGATTAGTAATCATGTACACCACTTCAAACATTTGGAGCCTAAAGTCATCTTACTCTTCATTGCCAATATAGAGTATGGCCGTTTCTTAATATATTTCGTAATCTTGGTCATCTATAATCGTTATAACTTGGTCATTAGAGATGAACTTAACCTTCTAATGAAGACTTGAAGGTATGGCCCCTGCTGAATGTATCTAAGGTCTTCCTAATAATAAGTTAAAGGTCCTTGGGATGCCCAATAGATCCAAGGTAGCAAGAAGGCAGACATTTAATGATGAACCATTGTCGATGAGGACTCTTGCTGTGATAATGTTGTTCACTCTTACTATTATGAAGAGTGGCTTAATGTGTTGATGGCCTTCTTCACCTGGTTTCTCGATAGAGGAAGAAATTTGATCCATAGTAAGGATAGAGTTGGTGACAGACCTTTTTTTTTTTTTTTTTATAGGTATTTCATGAGGAACCTTGACCTTTCTTAGAATTCTAAACAAGGCTTCTCGATGTGGTTCTGATGCCATCAATAAACTCATAAGGGATATTTGTGCTGGAATCTTAGCAAGCTGATCCATTACTTTATATTCGTTAGATTTGATTATCTTGGTGAAGGTAGACAATCTTTCTTCATGTTTAGCTGGTTCATTGTTTGGCCTTTCCATTATGGCCTTCTTTTTTAGGTCTTCCCTTAGATTGTAAATTCTAATAGAGAGGGTAATCCCTTTTACAAATGAGCTTGATTGCTCTTGATTTACTACCTGGTAGTTGAAAGGGGCAGTTCTATAATTTTCGAAGGCTACAAGCACATAGAAGGTATACCTTTTAGCCTATGGAATTCGCTTCTCTTCTTGTTTGTAGAATCTATAGACCCTAGGCTCTGATGATGGGATCTAAGTCGTAAAATATCATATTGATGATGGGCTTATGGTTAGGTAAAGGGTTATTGTTGATGTTTGGAATTGTAGCCTTTACGAAGTCCAATTGGACCGTGCCTTCGTCGATTAAATCTTGAATTTTATTCCTTAATCTCCAGCATGAGTCGGTTGAATGGCTTATCTACCCCAAATGATATTGATATTTGGTGTTGGGGTAAAAAAACTTTGGTCTATATCTTTCACTAGGAGACTCAAAATGGATCAAATATCTTTTCTCAATTTTTCAAGGACCTAGTTGAGGGCAACCGGTGAACTGTCTTAGAACCTTACTGGCTTATGATTGACTTTAGAATTATTGCTACATTGGTGGAGGATTTGTTCTGAAGGAAACTCGAGTATTAGGCCTGGTGTTTGAATTCACCATGCCGACAGTTGCTTCTTTAGTTTTGTTGGTAGTAAGCTTTACATAAGGTGGTCTTCTATTTGATGGCTCCTGTAATTTACTAAAAGCGACAACACTTTCAATCCGACATCTTGTGGTTACCTACGAAACTGGAAGAGGCTTACCCAATCAGATGAGAAAAGTAATGTCTTTCAAGAGTATTAATAAAGTTGAAGTCAGCTCTTTTTCGGTCATAGGGGTAGATACCCATGCGACTAAGGACCTTCACCTTTAGGCATACTCCTTAAATGACTCATTATGATTTTTTCGCAGGGCAACTAAGTCCATCATGGTTGGTGCCACTTTAACATTGAATTTGTATTGCTCAAAAAATGCCCTAGCTAGCTTTTCCCATGTGTTCACTTGATTTAGATCCAATTAGGTGTTTTAGGTCAAAGTAAGACTAGTTATGCTGTCCTGAAAAGTTTGACCATGAGTTGGTCATATTGTACATACTTGCCTATCTTACGTACATATAACTGGGTGTATAGTTTAGGGCATCCAGCCCCATTGTATTTTTTGAAGTCAAGTACTTTGAATTTTTCTGGGAAGCTTCCATAGTCATAGACAAAGAAGTCTCTTATATTAGCTTGCTTAAATCCATCATACCCTTCAAGCATTTTCATCTTTTCAGTGATTTATTGAGTCAATCGCTTCTCAAGCTTTTTTAGTCTACCCGGTTCAGCTTTAAGATTTGGATTGATAGGAAATGAGTAAGTATTTAGCTCGAAAGTTGGGTTGACCTTTGGAAAGACCCCTTCTATCTCAAATGATTCGAAGGCTTGGTCGACTTTGGGATAGGCTTCTTTAACATCAAGGGGTGGGACTTCATGCTTTCTATATCGGGTTTTTATAGCTTTCTTCGTTTGCTAGAGCTGTAGATCTGAGCAAGGTGATGCTATCAGTAAGGAAGCTCAGTTGATCTATAACCTTTCCTACTGTTCATTCCAAAGATTAGAGCCTCAGCTTGGTGGGGTCAATAACTTTCGGGTTGATACTGGTGTTGGTGTTGTCGTTTCCTTGGTTAGCTATTCTAGTTTAAGAGCGAGTACGAATGGGACTTCTCTAAAAGATTTGACACTTAGGAGCTATCTTAGCAACTTGGTTAAGATCACTTTTCAACAAGTTAGCACATAAATATTTTAAAAGAGATGAATGAAAAATAAAGAAATGCATGATACACAGATGCAAAGGAATAAAATCAACGAATAACCAGCAAGATAGTAATTTTCTATTTCTTTAGCTTTTGGAGTTCCCTTTTACATTATTTGAAAAAGGAAAATACATTTGTTCCTTAAGAGGAGTATTCCTATCTCTA
This sequence comes from Lumnitzera littorea, assembly GCA_024138015.1. Lineage (NCBI taxonomy): Eukaryota > Viridiplantae > Streptophyta > Magnoliopsida > Myrtales > Combretaceae > Lumnitzera > Lumnitzera littorea. Next base: position 26,067,993 of record JAMXBB010000012.1, read on the forward strand.
AATGTTCTTCTGGCGCTTAGCAGGCGTTCCCCTTTTTTGCTTATTGGACCTTACTGGTGCTTCCTTCATCTTTCCTAAGTTGGGCTCTTTCATTTCTTCAAGTTCTTTGAGCCTCTTCTAGGTCATCCTCAATTGATGTTCCAAGGCCTAAGAACATTGTTTTAATTCCCAAAAAAGATCTTTCCACATGTCCCACTCTTCATAGATTATTTCTACTCAAGCTTATACTTGGTCCATATAGGTTTTGATTTCAGGATTTGGTTCAACTGCTGTGGGTTGGATAACCTTTGGTGCTCGATACTGGATCTCCCCTGCCTTATGGAATTGATCGTATAAATATTCTTTAGTAACCCGGTGCTTGTCTACTTCTCCTAGCTACTCTCCTAAATCGATGCTTGAGCTGAAAGTCCTTATTTCCCATAACTGTTTGATTGCCTTGAGTTTAGACATCTTTTGTGGTAGCAGAATCTGAAGGTCCTTGTAATCTAAGGTCATGATATCCAACAACAGCCTATAGACTATATCTTGGATACCTCCAAATTGTCTAATCATATTGTTAAGGTAATGGCTTATGCATAGTTTCATTCCTATTAGGGGCATTGCTTGATAATTTTTGCAGACTAGGATTACCCTTTTAAAGTTGCTCCATCTTGCTATCCATAAGATATCAGCGATTTGAAAGTTTCTTAACACTTCTACCCCAGTAGTAAGTGGATTTTTCTTTTAAGAGATAGATCTTGTTGACAAAAGAATCGATCAGATCGATGTTATGAGCAAACTCTCCTCAGATCAAATCAAGCCCATAACTCTTCATATGACTCACAAACTAAACAGTTAGTAATGCTATGCTAGTCTTTTGTGTGCCATCGTTCTTTTCTTTCAAAATATTAAGGCTTCTAATCTATTTTGTGAGGAGGGTTGGGACATATGATTTGCCTTTAAGAAATTAACCCACTAATTTAGCGACCTTGAAATAGATGAGGAACTTTCCATTAGGGAATATAAGAGTCCCGAATGTAGCTAAGATAAAGGCTTTTATTTTGTTTTATCCTCAATGCTTGAGGTTGCCATAGAAGATGCCTCGTTGGTTGGATTTAGGCTCAATGGCAAACCAGGCTTTTAAGTCTTCCAACTTGATGCAATTACCATTACAACTTCTAAGGGCTTTGTTCACTTCAACTTTTCTAATTCCTAGGAATCTTGAAAAGGCATTTACCTGGTCTATTTCCAAATTTGGGGTGTATATATTTTCTAAGGAAGGGGCTTGAAGTAATTGGGTGTACTCTTTAAGTGTTGGGTTAATTAGGTGAGACCAACTCGAAAAGCCACTTCATCGGGTTCCTGAAAGCTGGTTTGGGCCTTAATCAAATTAATCTTTATTTTTACTTTAGGAAGTGATAGAATGGGCTTGATTTTGCTGACGATGATCTCTTGCTCCCTTGGATTGAAGTGTCAAAACCATTGGTCGAGAATTGGCTTTAAGTTTATGGGCTTGTTAACAAACTTTTCCTTGAAGTAAACGGAGTTAGATGAATAGACCATTCCTAATCTAAATAACAAAAGAAAAATATGTTACAAGATTGATCAACTGTTGTTTACAACTAACAAAACCTATTTACAAGGGAAATTAAGGAAACTCCAAGCCATTCTATATTTTTATTCCCATCTTACTTGATTATTTGTCGATTTTGGATATCGTGAATGCATAAAGGGTAGGTTATATCGGTCCTTAAGCTTGTATGGCCTCACTTGTTAAGAAATACTTTCATTTGTCACGTTAAGCTTAAGTGAGGTAGTCTAATCAAACCCGAGTGGCAATTATACCACAACACCCGGAGCCTACATAATGGCCCTCTGTCCTAGGTTCCTAATAGGGTCTAGGTTTGAGTGTTTCTACCATACATTTGTGGAAAAAATAAATCCTTCCCTGCTAAATGGTTTAAATAAATAAAACTTAACCTACAAACAACGTTAGTACAATTATGATACAAATAACAAAGAATGAATAAGTAAATAAATTGCACATAAGGTAATTTTTAGAGGTTAATTTTAATTTTGGAAAGTTAAATGGCTAACCCTCTTAACCTCCCCAGTAGAGATATCAAGCTGTTGAGCCTAGTTTTTTGCTCCTGATTCTTTTTAAATTAATCTTCTTTAAACCGACTAGTATTAAACCCTACCCGTTGATCCTTGATTGGGGTTTAAAGAAAACCAGTTTTTATTATATTTTTTAAAATGCTTTGGAGTCGCCACTTGACCAGAGTAGAGAAAAAAGTTAAGTTATAATTAATTAAGTTAAGTTATAATTAATTGAGTGGATTAGTTATAACTTAGTTACTAGTCTTAACGAGAAAACCAATTTTACAAAACAGTTTTTTAAAACGAGAGATCTGGATTCGAGGGTTATGATCTTTAAAATTTTATGAGTACCATTAACTTTCCAATTTTAATCTTAACCTTAAATATCACCTTTCAATTTTATAAAATAGAACTCGATTATTTACCTAAATTGGATAGCTTGAATAATCTAAACTAAAAAAGGATAATTTAGTTTGTTTATTATTTTACCGTCATCTTGTAGGTGCCTATATACTCGCTATTCAAAATCAGACGTACGTAGTTCTTTTCTATAAAATTTTAGTAGGTTAGGTTTGTTTTAATTTAAAAATATGTCAAATTTACGTTTTTAACCCAATTTTGTTTATTTAAGGAAATTTCTAAAAAGGTCCTAAATTGGAACTTTTATTTTTTGAAAAAATTTTAAAGGAGTCCTAATTTGGAAACAAGTCAAATTGTTTTTGTTTTATTTTTTTGAAAGTTTGTTTTTCTAAGTGTCAAAATGATTTTTATTCACTAACCTATTTATTTATTTATTTATTATTCATATTATCTTATTTTTTATTATTTTATCTATTTCTACTATACTAAAAAGAATAAACTATTCTTTTTTTAACTTTTTCCTTTTTTCTTTTTTCTTTATTGTTTTTCTTATTTCTTCTTTTCTTTGTTATTACATTTTTTTTATTTACATTTACATTCACAATTAAGTAGATTAAAAAAAAATTACAAAATCGCAAAACAAAGAGTGTAAATGAACAAGGCCGGATTGAAGCTTAGATCAGCTGCGCGGATCGGGGCAGGAGCAGGTTGCGAGTCAGACTTCGGATTTAAGTTAGGCTCAATGTCTTCAACAGTAGGGACATTGGCAAAGGGTAGTTTAGGTTGATTTGGTGGCCAAAGTGAATGGGGAAAAGGGGATTTGTGTGTTTTCTATTGGGGTTATAGGTATAAATCCCTAAATTTTTCAACCTAACATCTGAAGTAAACTTAAGTGTATTAGATATTCCTAAGAGTTAACAAGGTTAGTAAGTAAAAACCCTAAATAACTAATTAATTGCATATAAAATTTTTCTACCCTAAACATATATAAACACTAAAGATTTCATTCGAAAGTAATAAAAACCTTAAAAATATAACTTTAAGGATATAAAAGCACTAATTTACCATAATTTACCCTAAAACCCTAATTAATAATATAACCTTAGTATTATACTAAATCATTAGTAAAAGATTAAAGATAACTTTCAATCATTCATAAATACATATAATACTAAAGTAATCATTTAGAAACTAAGATATTGTATCATAAATCACATTCATCTTCTAAGTATATAAATAGGTTAGTATTATATAAAGTTAAAAGTTTAGTTGATGCTTATGTTATATGTAGTAAGTATTAATACCCTAAATGACACTTTTCATGATAACTACATTAAGTGACCTACCAAATGATGTATCTAAGATATAAACATCTAAAGGAAGATCTCATTAGTTATTTTTACTAATCATTTCAATAAACTCTTTATTTCCCTTCATTTCTTTAATTTTTCTTCATAATTTCACTAATTACTTTATTATGTATACTTAAATTACATGTAATTTTGAAAGGTTGACTAAGTCAACAAATATGTCATTATCACACTAAAACCTTCCCTTGCTTTCTATTGAATTCTTTTCTTTTCTTTTAGATTTTTTCCCCTTTTCTTTTCCTCCTTTACCATTTACTTCTCTCCTCACTTAGACCCCACTTGTTTTCATCTTTTCAAATATAAAAACAAGACAAAATAAAGTCCTTTTCTCCACTTCCAAACCATAAACCCCTTTGCTTCCTTAATTCCAAACACTTTCTCACTCTACTTTCACAATTTTTACTATCATAAACCAAGAAGAAAAAGGTATGTTATCATATGATTTTCTATCTTATGTAGTAGTTAGTTGTATAAGTTAGGTTAGTGCAAAAATTTGGTATAATATGTGCATATGTGTTGTTAGAAGTGGAAGCTCCATATTTATGCTTAGAAGTGTAGGAATCCTTAGATAATTGGAAGAACACATGTATATATATATTTAAACATGTGAACATAGTAATACACTTGATAAATATATGTATGAAGACCCTTATACATAAGTATCCTTTATATACATAACCTAAAAAGAGGTATTTACTAATTATACATACATATACCTTGTTAAAAATACCCTTAAAGTGCAAAAATATGAAATTTGTAAAGTTTTCTTAAGAGGGCACTCTAGACATACGAAAATACTTATAAAAATACGTTTGTCACCGTATGTATATATGGGTATGTATATTAGTATACATATAAATACACAAGTATACATACTAGTATGTTAGAAGTATAAATATATACATAACATATATGTAAAGTATATAAATACATAAGGATAAGTATACATATGTAATGGATGATGATATAAGCAATGACATAATCAAATGATGACATAAGTCATGACATAAGCAATCGATGACATAAGCGATGACATAAGCCTCTAAAATAATAAACCATAAGATCATTTAAGTGTAAAAATTAATGGTTAATGAAATCATTAACTACTAAAATAGAACATAAAACTAGCCAATAAGAATAATTAAGTTTTAATGGTTAGAATTTCAATAAATTTAGTCTATATCGTAAAACACGGGTTTTAACGTCTAAAACGGATATCACTATGTGAATATACGTCTGAAAACAATGAAAAACGACTATAAATTCGTAAATATTAGAAATAGAATGAAAAAAAGTTATATACGATTAGTGATAAAGTCTAATCAGATAAAAATTAATAGTAATCTAAGTAGAATTAGGTAAACAGATATCTAGAATCACTAGTTAATTCAATTATTTACTATCGTTATTATATCGTAATGATTAGGTAATCCTGACGTGGGCAAGGATCTCCCAATTGATTACTACGACTAGAGCAAGTCGTCATGGTTGAGTAAGTATTTATCCTATGATTCTATGCTTGTACATAATCGTAGATAGTGGACTTAAATGATATTATTAATTGATTATAGTGTGGGGTGGGAAAATGCTTGTATATGTATTATGTGCTGAATTGTGAATTTACCTTAAGTACAAATAATGATTTGTTTGTTGCATGGTAGTGTAGATAATGATTGTGTGTGCTATTGGATGGTCAAATCATAGTTGGACTTAACTATACTTGGCTCATAAGAAGAAACCAGTACATGCATTGCATAGACATAATTCCGGCCATCATATCATACGAAGGTAGAGAGAGGACATTTGGGGGTTGTTATTATAAATTTATTGGTTCTATACGGTGCATTCATACAAAATGACCTTACCTTGGCCCGTAGGAATATTAAGAGTTGGAGGCGCTAACTGCCTAGCTAAGGGTTGAGTTTAGAGGCCTCCGTTTAGGAGTGAGTATGGACTGTAGGGGCCCACTCATAATTATACTAGAACTTGGTTTTTATGAAAATAAAAGACTTGTTTGATTTAAGTATGAAACGTGGAGTTCTGTAGTAAAGTAAGTTTTAGTATAATACCCGGATCTGACTCGTGCTGTGTATACTCTAACCTTAACTTCGGAGGATGCTAAATCTGAGTTGCATATATTGACTAGTTAACTATATGTATTGTTTGGCATTCTATTTGATCATTCATTTATATGCGTGAATATAATGTATTGATAACTTGCTTATGGTGTGGCTAAGGGTTTTGCTCACTAAGCTTAGACTTACACTCCTTTAGATTTTTGCTGTAGGATGGCTTATTCGTTGAGGTTAGCTAAAGGATACCACAGGTTAGCTTGGGGACTTGGGCAAGAACGGGCCATTCAGTATGATGAGAGAACTGATTATGCAGACTTTTACTTATGTACTTTTGTTTTGTTAGTAATATAGACCTAGATGTACTAAATTACTGTTTACTGTAAACTTTGTAGTTTAAATTTTATATAAATATGTTTATGTGATGATATCTTGTGGATCTATATATTCTTAGGAAGCTAGTGGTTGTAGAGCCTTATATATTATGTGAAGAGTTCATGATTGGAAGGGTAACCAATCAAGGGTTCTTCATACAGTATATGGCGTCTGCCACGACTAGACCGTCTTCAGTTCGTGATAACGGAGGGTAAAAACGATGCCACGATGTGTGGGTTCAGTTTGGATGTTGGTCAAAGATGCAATGACGGCGGCAACAGTATTGAGTTGGCTTTATGGTGGTGGTTGAGGAGGTGAGAGGGGTATGGTCTTGGTTTTCTTACCATGGTGGGTTCGATCATAATGGTGCATAGTATTGAAAGTAGTCAGAGAGAGAGAGAGAGAAAGAGGGGTGACAGTTGAGCTAGAGAGAGAAAGTGATCGCAAGAGAGAGGAGTGTATGTGAGTGGTTTTGCTAATGTTGTGTGATCGTGAGTGTTGTAAAACAAACCTAAGACCCCTATTTATATACAAATCAACTTAGAAAATAAGGAAAGCTGAAATCAGATTTGAATGAAAATTCCAGAATTTTAATTTTTTTTTTTATTTTCAACTGCTGAATTGCATACGCATTTGATCGAATTTGGACAAGAATTTGGTCTCTATTAAAACTAGGCTATCTCTATTTTGTTAATCTACCATTAAATGGTGCGTTTAATTGTGGAAAATATGCGAAAAAAGAGTCCAAAGTGAGGTTATAGGTTTGTCTTGCTGGGGAAAGTGGAGGAAAATTAAGGAAAGAGAGAGAAAAGGGAGAAAAAGTGGTTGACGTGGTGCTACGTCAAAACGCATCATCCAATCACAGTGTGCCATGTGTTCTCACGTAACACATGACATCTGATACGGTAATGGGCAGCTGACGTAGCATGCCACATGGCACTACATCAACTGTGACCCAATCTAATGACGCCACGTGTCAGAGCATGTGGTACAGTAAACCCCTAACAAGTGGTTATATTGTGTATCTTCTAAAAAAAAGAAAAAGGCTTTCTATGCCTTTGTCAAGATTCGAACTTCTAACCACATGCTAAAACCTAATGCCGCACTCATATGTTTATCCGTTAAGTCATTGACTTACATCTTAAATTGCATATATGGATTAGGTTAACCTAGATTAGATTCAAATCTAAACTTTAGTCCAACGGTCCTTTCTTTTATTTATTAAAATTTAAAATTTATTCTATTAAAAATGTATTATTTTTTCTAAATTCCCTAAATCTTCTATTTTTTCTATTTTTTTTGTAACATTTCAATTTTCTATGTATTTTCCTCAGTTTTTTATATTTTTTTGTATTTTCTAAATTTCTTATTTTTTGTGTTTTTTCCTATTTCCTTATCTTTTGATATTTTTCCTAGATTTCTTATTTTTTATGCTTTTCCCCATTTTTCTATTTTTTATATTTTTTCTTGAATCTCTTTTTTTTTTGGAGTTTTTTTTTTAATTTTCTAATTTTTTGTATTTTTCCTAAATTTCTTATTTTTTGGGTTTTTAAAATTTTTTTTTAATTTAGGACCCTTTAACCTATTCTAAAATATAAAATTAAAGGGGAAGGGAATAAAAATTATGTATCTACATTACCTATCTTTTTTTTTTCTTTATATATCTTCGACACATCATATCTCCAGCTTGTATCATTCTCATATCACATCTTAAATAAAGATTTATGCTAATAAATATTATCTAAATAGACCCAAATTCGTTAAATCTTTGAGTTTAAACCTTGACCTTCATCCCTTAATCTCTTCACACCTAATATAAATATTTATACATGCAATCAACTCTTCCTATTGTTCATAATAGAAATGTCTTCAACAGTATGTCTTTTCTTCACCTTTTCCTTTGATTTTTTTTTTTTTCCACAAGAACCCCTTGTGAACAAATTTTTTCGAAAGAAGCTCATGCATTCTTGACAACAATTCCTTGGAAGAATAAAGTAGGTATACCATGTCACTAAGGATTTGATTTTGACTCTTTATATAATTTAATATTTTCATTAATCTTCTCCTCTCTTTTTTATTTACTACTCCTATTCTAATACTTGCTTTCATTTTCTCAACAGTTGATGTAAGCTTGGTTCATCAACAAAATTGATACAAGAACGCTCCACATCCATGTCTTGGGATTAGCATACAGTAAATATCGCATCCTTCAAAATGAGTTTCCTCGATTTATTTTCCTTTTTTTTTTCTTTCAATTATTGTCGTTACAATTGTGCACTCCAAGTCCCACACATTATTCTTTTCTATGCTTCAACTAAATCCTTATCCTATTGTGTGCAGGTCAAATTGTCGGAGGAGATTTTAGTCGTCTTCTTTTTTTCTTTTACAATTACCATATCTGGATCATAGGAAATAAATAGATTTTCTTTCTCTTATTCCATTGTGGCTAAATAGAATTTCTTGGAGTCAGCTCTTCCTTAAATCTTTTCCCTTTTGTTCCTTTTCAATTAGTTTAAGTTCCTCAAATTTGACTCTACTTTAATTATTTTAAATAATTCTATTGCTTCGGTTTGTGAATTAGCAGCACCATTGCATAAATTCTGGTTTCAACTAATATGGGAGTTCCCTTGAATTCTCCAACTTTCAAATTTATATTTATTTACTTTAGGCAATAGTTTATTTTCATGCTACACTTCACAATTTATTTTCTTCCTATATATACTGTTCCTTTCCTCAAATCTTTTCTCCTCCCAACAGTTTCTTGCCATCATCAATTATTTATGGCAGTTTCACTGGCTCGGTAATTGAAGATATTCTTTCTTCATTCCCTTTCAAGGATCCCAATAAACTAAATCTTTTTTTGGTAAAATAGAAAAAGAAAATTCCAAAATAACATAGCCTTCAAGTTTTCTTATCTTTCTTCTTTCCTTTTTTTTTTATTTGCCAGCTTAATTTCCTGCATCTTTCTTATGTAGGTCGGCTGCTAAGAACATTAGCTAATTCCATTATTTAATCAAGAGTGGTGCAAGCCTTCACGAATTGTCTAACCTTAAGATCTCGTCTTACTAGGTGTAGTTCCTTTATATTCATATTCTAAGAACATGGTTGAATGCTTCTTGCCCCTGTATCGAATATCTCCATGTGGAATATTTCACCCTTTCTGTATTATCAAATTGTTATCTCCCTCTGCTACCACCAACCCCACCCCCCCCCCCCCCCCCCAATTTTCCTTTTAAATAAATAAAAATATATATATATATATATATATCTCACGTTTCAACTGTCAATCAATCTTTGTTGCACGATCATTACCTGCAATCACTAGTATTAATTATCGAAGAGTAACTCAACTTGCCTTTTTCTTGTTGATCACTAAAATTTTTCTTCCAATGGTTTGTCTAGGAAATATATATATATATATATATAGTATTACTTGCCTATGATTGCTATAGATGGATGGAATGGCTCTAATGAGGCTAAATAATGAGCCTTCCTTTATCTTCAAAACAACTTGTTGAGTATTGATTTCTTGACTTGGAGAATATATTTATTTTATGTTCTCGTAGGAAAGGAGATGAAGACCAATCCAAATCGAAGCACAAAAGTAGTGAAGATGAAAGACTTATTGGTGCATCAAGATAAATGTCTACCACCTATCCTGTGTCCTCAGGAAAAGCGGTTGCTCGAAAGTATTTCCAAAGACACATTCTAGGATAAAGCCAAGCATTGAGAAGCTCGTACAACACCTCACATTGATAGTGGTCTCCAGTTTATTAAGTGTGAGCTTCGTGTTGATTCTAAAGATACCATTGGGGAGATTCGGTAATGCACTTTAAGAATGAGAGGAGAGAGTTATGTCTCTCTAATACCTAATTCACATTCCTGAAGGAGCCACCCCTTGGATGGGATGATTGGGTAGTATACATTGTAGAGAAGCCTGAATACGTGATTTTACTAAAGAAAGCTAAAGTCCTCCGTGCTATTGCCACTTCTACTCGGTTGCAGTTCTCGCAAACAAGTAGAATGAAAGTATGGCAAGAAATTATCTCTTGTTAAAGTATTTAAACCTATACGTTTATCACTTTGATAACTCCAACAATAGAAGAAGTAGCTGTACTATTGAATCTACACAACTTCAGATGAGCCAACCTTACTAGAACAACATCTTGTCATAAAGAGCACAGCTTTCAGACATCACTAATGGGTGCTTTGCAAGCTACCCACACCTAGAAGAAGAAGCCATGTTTTGCTTCTTAGCTTGCGTATTTTTTTGAGGAGTGAAGGAAGGACAAGCCTCAAGTTCTAAGCTCGGGTTACAGGAAAGAGTAAGTACCTTCATGTCCTTTTTTTCTCTGTTTTTTTTTTTTTAATTCAAGTGTTGTAGTTGCCTCTTCATCTCATACGATCTCTATCCTATCTTTATAAGTATGAACTTTCTGCTTTCATTGTGTTTTGGCTTTCCTTGTTCGTATTCCTTAGAGGGCTTGAGGAAGGTGTTAGTCCATGACTCTTTCTCTTGGCCATACATATTGCCTAGGGTGAGCAATTTGTTATAAGTCCCTTCTACTTAGGTTCATTTTAGTAGCATTTGGACCTATATCACCATGCTTCCATACATTTAAAAGGTCGATATGTGATTATTTTACATATAGACCTAGTGTTCCTTCAACTTTTCTTTTGGAAGCGATTTCAAAGACATTTTTCTCCTCCAGTTACACAAGACTAACTTCCTAAAGCTTGAGCCTAGGCTGAAGGATTAATTGATCAATCACTCTTGCAACTCATTGACATCGAGGGTGAATTCATATTCCGCCTTTATGTCGAGCAAATTGCAGGATATGAAGACAATAATGGATTTTATCCTCTAAGCTTAGACAGTGAGGTTACCTTGGTGGAAAACGAGAAAATATCCTCGATTCTGAAGCTAAGTTCCTCTTATAGTGTATTCTACGGAGCTTGCCTTCACTTCTTGACAATAAAGACTTAGTCGGTTGCTTTTTAGAGTGAAGAGTCATGGTATACTCTCCCCATCAGGTTGCAAGTCAACTTGGTTTTGATCAAGGAGTGCCTTGCTTGATTACCACAACTGAAAGTTTTGAATCTTGTTGCTAGTCACTATGTCCAAATGACTTTAGGAAGATTCACCCTGGAAAGCGACAACTATTCTTTCCTTTTACTGGTCACTCTGGCGTTCCTTTCCCTGGATGGATGACACATTGGACGAATTGCCTAGATGCGTTCCAAGCTTATGCCTTTGTGTTAATAGGTGATATACTTCTTGTACCTATTGCATATTGTTACGAATTCTTTTTTAAACTCCCAAAGCCTAAGTCTCAAGGTAGTGGAGATGCACGAGGGGCTATTACTAAATAATCATAATGTCCTAATGGGACAATAGGGGTGAAATCTTCTTTAAAGTCTAAGAGTAGCTATCCTTCAGCTCTATTAGTGGATTTAAGACAATCTAAGTGAGCATTTCTTCAGGAGGTAACTTTATTAGATGCGTCATGTTATTTTTATATGTATATATTTATTTATTTATTTTTTGTTTGCCTTTATTTCTTTACTCTTGCAAGTTGAGACGGACTTTCTTGTTGCAGTCTGCAAGAAGGATGATGCTATTAACTTGAGCTTTAAGGTTTGTCCAGACAATCCTACTACACCAGTGGTAGCTTTAGATAATAATGATGAGGACTTGGTATATTATGGTAAATCTTTAGTCTAATACGGGGATGCTGATGATGATAATGGAACTAAAAAGTTGAATGATTCCCCTGAAGCACAAGACATTACTTTGTCAATCAATGAGGCATAGGATGGTGATACTTATGCAAATGTGTTACTATACTTAAGGGTTCATGGAGGTGAAGTATATGCAATATCTATTGATGTCTCTCTACCCCTAGTTGCTAACTTGTCTCATGGAGAATGGTAACAACTCCAGAAGCTATCCTGAAGATAATATACTTTCATGGATTTGACATTCCTTCTCATCTATTGGAACCATTGGAGAAACTGCATACTATAAACCAAGATTTTTGGAGCGAATCTCTTATGTTGGGGACTGAGTTGGCCAATACCATGGTAAAAATGTTAGGGGAAGCTGCATCACTACTTGAAAAGTCTTGAAGGTTTTCATCAGATGATAAGCTATAACAACTAATTAATTGTGTTGAAGGGGCTCATCTTTTAAAATTCAAGGTTGGTAGCTTAGACCCCATTGCTGCCAAAGCTAAGAGAGTGTTGAGTTATCGCGTCACTATGAGAAGCTGAGGTGGGCTAGTGGCAAGGATTCAAGCCTTGCAAGGTGTTATTGAGGAGATAGACTATGAAGTAAAAGATTTATTAAGCGATACGAATCTTGAGTCTTGATGGAATGCTGACCTTTGGCCCTTTCACTCGTACGTTCCTTCGTAGCCTCCAGTTACTCGTCAAAAGAATTCTCTTTGAACAACCTATCGAGGACTAGGTGCAATTTACAAGAGAATGATAGAAGAACTCCTTGAGGGCTCATTTCGGCCATACCTTGCTTTGTCCGCCTCTAAGTGTTAAACCTTGTCTACCGAATATTGAGGTCGAGATACGAGTGCTAAGGTCGAGGACCTTAACCATACAACGCTATACCAATCACTAAGACCCCTATGTGCCAAGGTACTAAGTGTTGCAGCTAACTAATTCCATATTGAGAACCTTCTAGACCGTCTCTAGCCCTTCTACCTATTATCTCTACTTCTACACAACGACATTTAACATTCATTACTTGTACTGAACCAATGTTTCGCTACTACCCGTCTTTTTACCTGATATTGTACTTTTATTCCTTTTGTCCTTTGTCCTTTTTACCCTTTTTATATGTATTAGGAATCTCTTTTTCATGTATGCCTTTTTTGTAGTTTTCCTTATTTGTATTGTTGCCTTAAAGACTTACTATAAATAATCCCTTCTCTTTGTAGTCGGAAGATAAGACATTCCTTGCAGACATCGAATATACTTAGTCCTTGCAAGATATTCCTCTCTAAATCCATTTTCACACACTATTATTTAATCTTCTCGAGTAGCTCAAGATTAACAATAGGTAGACCTTGGCATTAGCTTGTATGTTACATTAAGTGAAGTATCAAATTATGTTGTGTTCATAGGTGAGTCATATTATTTGAGCAGCTTCACATCAACTACTGTATTTAGTTTGCCGACCTACCCGTTCTATTTTCTTCAATATTTCGACGGATCTATTTGGTTCTCATCTCTTATGGTAAGCCCTAGTGATAACAGAGCTTCTAGGAACATTATATAATCCTGGTATTAGAGCTTGAGGTTATGATTGAAAACTATGTTACGATAGTTCCTGCTAGTTTGTTGTTTATTATAATATATTTTCATGTTGCAATAGTTCCTACTAGTTTGTTGTTTGTTATAATCTATTTTCATTTGGAACAACAGAGCAAGTTATAGTTCACTATTCGATTAGTATTTTCTATGAGTATGGGAATTTCTTGTGTGAAGAGTTTCTTTTGAAGCTTTGTATTGAGAATGTCGAATCCTAGTATTAAAGGATAGATTAATGATGTTGAGAGTGATGCTCATGGTCGTGGTTGTATTACCCAACAAACATCACGTACCACTGATGAGTAGAAACAAGACCTTGCCTCTATTGTGGCTAATCTAGTTATCTTAGTATAAAGAGTCTTAGAGATTGGGCCTCGAGAGAGAGTTGTCATTGAATAGGGCTGAGACATAAGAGATGGGCCGAGATGACAAATGAATGAGTAGCAAGCCCTAGAACCCATTCTTGTGAACTAAGCACCGCCCTATCTTGCCGACAGAGTTGCAAGAAGGAGACTTAAGTTAGATGAAGTCGAGGAGTATGAGAAGAAGGAGCAATAAGTTGAGATAGATGAATGTGAGCTTAGAGTTCTTAGGAGAGCCAAGCATCTTAAAGTATAGAGTCCAAACTTCAATGGGTCTAATAGTGCTGATGATTATCTAGACTAGGAAGAGAAGATTGAAAAGATATTTGACTTTTATGACTATAAGGGTGCTATTCGAATCTGAGTGGCTACGTTGGAATTTTCCGGATATGCAGCAATGTGGTAGAAGAAGCTATAGAATGTTCGCTTAAGAGCCCGGCATGAAGTCTAAATGTAGAATGAGATGAAGAGAGTCCTAAAAAGTAGGTTCGTTCCTGAATATTATGGACAAGACACTTTCCAACGACTATAAGACTTGAGACAAGGTAACAGATCAGTGGATGATTACATTTGAGAGTTTCAGTTGCTCATGATCCGATGTGATGTTGACAAACCCGAGACACAAACTATAGCATGGTTCATTTCTAGGTTAAGAACTGAGATTAGTAACATAGTGGAGCTACAAAGTCTTGTAACTCTAGATGAGACCATCAAAATGGCATAGAGGTTGAAAGGTAGAGGAGGAACCAAATTAGCCGAATGCCAAATAGCCAACCAGTATTGCCAAATAGAGGCAACATGTCGAGCTGAATTAGAAATGACCGAACACCCACTAGTTCTAAGGCAGACTACTAAGGATAGGTGCTAAGCTGACTTGAAGAGAGCCGAGGTAAGGGTAAGGTCGAGGAGGCTGAAGTCTGAAGAGACTAAGGTCAAAGCTTAAGGAGGAAGACTCGGGATATCAAGTGCTTTAAATGTCTCAATTATGGACACATAGTTAGTCAATGTCTAAATTGACATGTCATGACCATCAAGGGTGACCGGCCTCAATTCAAAATGGAGAGTGCTAGTGAAGGAGAAGAAGAAGTGGAAGTTGGCCAAACGCTAGAAGAGTTTTAGGAAGACCCTGATGCCCTAACACCTCTTGAAAGAAGAGCCAAGTACTATTTTGTTGTATGACGATCTCTTAATACTTTTGTGGCAGATGAAAATACGTAAAGGGAGAATCTCTCCGTACGAATTGCTAAGTAGATGGCAAGCTATGTGCCTTGATCATTGACGAAGGAAGCTGTACCAATATCATAGTGTAAGGAGCAATCAAGGCCATGAAGTTACCTACCCTTCTGTACCCTAAACCGTATAAGATTCATTGTGTAAACAAGAAATGAGGTTTACCCATTGTCGAGCAGGTTAGGGTATTAATTACCATTAATGATAGGTACAAGGATGATGTGTTATGTGACGTCCTTCCCATGTGTACTTCACACATTTTACTTGGCCGACCTTGGTTATTTGACTTAAGGGTATTACACGATAGGTATAGGAACACCTACATGTTCCAAAAGGATGGAAAGAACATTGTACTAACCCCTATGAGTTCGAAGGAAGTGTAGGAGTCACAAGAGAAGATTGCTAGATCACTACAATGGAAGTACTTAGTGATTTCCTAAGGTCAATTTTCCTATGAAGTCAAGGCTAAAGAGTATGTACTCCTTTTAGTCAAGAAACATCTAGAGTTGAGAGAAGTTGAAAGCTAAGTATGCTGACCTGTTTTCTATTGAGATGCTGAAAGGTTTACCACCCTTAAGAGGCATTGAACATTGCATTGACCTTCAATCAGGAGTTGTGCTACCGAACCGACTTGCATATAGGCTCAATCCCAAGTAAGTGATCGAGTTGAAGAAATAAGTGGATAAGTTGATGGATCATGGATATGTCCAAGAGAGCATAAGCCCATGTGTCATACTAACCATACTAGTACCAAAGAAAGATAGGTCATGGAGAATGTCAATTGATAGCTATGCCATCAATAAAATTATTATTAAGTACCGATATTTGATCCTATAGTTGGATGATATGCTCGATGAGTTGCATGATGCTTGCATCTTTTCAAAGATTGTTCTGAAGAGTAGTTACCACCAAATACAAATGAGACCTAGAGATGACTGGAAGATGACCTTTAAGATAAGGGATGGTTTGTTCGAATGGATGGTGGTGTTGTTTGGTCTAACAAATGCGCCGACCACTTTTATGTAGCTCATGAATCATGTCTTGAGGACATTGATTAGCAAATGTATTGTGGTGTATTTAGATGGCATTCTGGTCTACAATACTGACTTGACTTCTCTTGTTGGGTATTTAAGATTTGTGTTCGACATTCTTCAAGCTGAGAGATTATTCGGCAACTTGAAGAAATGCATGTTCTACCAAAGCGAGGTCATATTCCTCGGGTATGTTGTTTTAGAGGGAAGAGTTCGAGTGGATGACAAGAAAGTTAGAGCTATTCTTGAATGGTCAACACCAAGTAATGTTGCTGAAGTTGGGAGCTTTCATGGTCTAACTTGGTTCTTTTGGAGATTCATTCAGATATGAGTCCGAATGTGGATCTTATAGGGACTAGTACAATTACTGGTACTCATTAGGTCTCTATCATTTAACCGGCAAATTAAATTTCAAGAAACTAAAGAAGTAAATCTAAATTACTACTAAAACTACATTAAATGTTAACTAAGATGAAATTCAAGAATTAACAAAAAAGCAATTCAATTAATTCAAGATTCAATATTGTACTTAGATCTTGTTTCCCCTAGATTTAACATGTGATTTTCCTAAATATATTATAATTCATTCTTTATTGATTAGGAGAATTCTTTACTAAAGTTAATCACTTTCTCAAGTCAATTAACCTTAACCTTAGAATTACCTATTAGAATCTTTTTTAAATAGCATGACCTAAGGTTGCATTATTGATTAATGAATTCTCTACGCTTTAATTTGAAATCTAGAAGAATCTTGCAAATTACCTCTAATCTTGCAATAATTCTCATCAACTATGCCTAGATCTAATTTTATAAAAAATTTCTCGATTCTCTTATAAGATATCAAACTCTAGATTACTACCTACGAAAATAATAACCTAAATCATGAAGCAAATATACTTGAATCAAGAAAATAATAAAGAACTAAATTAATCAAATACTAACTATGTCACATGAATAGATCTAGGTTCAATAAACCCTAGATATAAAAAATCTACTTACTATACATTGCAAAATAATAATCTAAAATCAAAATATAGAAAAGAGTAGAAAAAAGCATCGTAAAATAAAATAAAATCTTGAAATCTTCTCTTCCTGTTGCTTTCTTAATTGTTCTTAGCTTCCAAAACTTCCTAAAAGTCATGCCAAAAAGCTCTTTTAAAATAAACCCTAACAAGGCTTTATATATGAATAATTAAAAAAAGTAGGTTGGTTAGAAAATACATGATTGAGGACATAACCATATCTTTCGGTCATATACTTAACTGTGCTTCACATTTGTCTTCTTTTTTTAAAAAAAAAAAATAGAAACAACACAACCGATGACATGATTGTGTCTTTTGATCATGTCTTAGGCTGTAATAGATGAAAATCAACTTCAAATTTGCCTTAAAATGACACAGTCATGTTGTTTGGCTGTGTCAATCTTTAAACCTTCATAACTTACTCATTTTAGCTTTGATTTGAGTGAAATTTGATTCTATATTCTTGTTTTCTCTCATAGATCATTTCAAAATCTAGAAAACAAAATTTTACTTAATTAAGTATTATTATCTAAAAATAAACTTAAATATCAAGGAAAATTATGAAAAATCACTGAATAAAATATGTGTAATTAGAAACTTATCAATGCCCTTGTTTAAACACTGCAGAATTGGCAGAATTACTTGTTACCAAGAGAATTCATCATCTACTCAGATTATGAATCTCTCAAATATCTCTATAGGCAACAAAAACTTTCTCAACGTTATGCTAAATGAGTTGAATTCTTAGAGTCTTTTGACTATGTCATCCAGTATAAGAAAGGGAGCACGAACACTATGGTTGATGCTCTTTCCCATCGTCATATCCTCATTACCACAATGTAAGCCAAGGTACATAGATTTAGCACTCTACCCGATCAGTATGAGGATGATTTGTATTTTAGGCCTTTAGTGGCCAAGTGCAACATTAGAGGAGTTGTAGATGGTTTCTACTTGAGCTAAGGGTTTTTGATGAAGGGCAAGTAGGTTTGTATGCCGAATGGTTCAACAAGAGAACTATTCATCCGAAAAGTACATGTTGGGGGATTAGCTGGCCATTTTAGGGAAAAGAGTTGTATGGGGAATACACACCTCGACCCACACCTCAGTACTCATGGATTGACTTAAGCATAGATTTCACGCTTGGCCTACCTTAAACCCTGAGAAAACATGACTCTATTATGGTGGTAGTCGATTGGTTCGGTAAGATAAGCCACTTCATTCCCTACCACCGACCTAATGATGCCTTAATTGTTGCTAACCTCTTTTTATAGGAGATCGTGTAGCTACATAAAGTGCCCATAAGTATTGTGTTTGACCGTGACTCAAAGTTCACTAGCTTCTTTTGGAAAACCCCGTAAAAGAAGCTTGGCACTAAGCTCATATATAGTACTTCTTGCCATACTCAAACAGATGGCCAAACCAAAGTTGTAAACAAAGCAGTTAGCAACCTCCTACGAGTAGCTGTTGGGAAGAACTTATATGATTGGGACCTGTACCTACCTTTCATCGAGTTTGCTTACAACCATTCAGCTCATAACTTGACAAGAAGGTCACCTTTTGAGGTCTTTTATGGACTCAACCTGAACTTACCTATGGATATGGCTGTCAGCTTAGCCATTCAATAGGAAAGTCATTTTGGCTTGCTGCACACTAAAGAGTTCCGAAGGTTGTACCAAAAGGTTACCAAACAACTAGCCAAAACTGTAGCTTGACAGAAGGAGCAAGGATGCCGAGGCAAGAGACGAGTAGTTTACAACTCTAGATACCTTGTTTAAGTCTACCTTAGTAAGAAGCATTTCCCTAGAACGAGTACAAACAAACTTTCCCTTAGGTTGGATTAGCCTTTTAAGGTCCTCAAGTGCATCAATAACAATGCATATGAGCTGGAGCTACCCGAAGGATATGGTGTATCCGCCACCTTCAATGTCACTAACCTTACACCTTATGTTCCTGATGAAGAAGAGAACCAAGATTCGAGGGTAAATCTTCAACAACCTTGGGGAATTGATGGACTATTGACCTCTGGCCCTCTCACTCATGCACACCTTAGAGGCCTCCAGTTACTCATTAGAAGACTGCTCTTTGAATATTTTTTTGAGGACGAGGTGCAATTTACAAGAGAATGGTAGAAGAACTCCTTAAGGGCTCATCTCGGCCATACCCTACTATGTCCGGCTTCGAGTGCCAAACCTTGTCTACCAACTATTGAGGGCGAAGTCCTTAACCATACAACACTATGCCAATCACCAAGACCCTTATGTGCTAAGATGCTAAGTGTCACGGCCAATTGATTCCGTGCCAAGAGCCCTCCAGATCAGCTTTAGCCCTTCTATTTATTATCTCTACTTCTATACAGCGACATTTAACATTTACTGCTTGTACTAAACCAATGTTTCGCTGCCACCTATCCTTTTACTTGATATCATACTTTTATTCCTTTTGGTCCATTGTCCTTTTTACCCTTTTCATATGTACTAGGAATCTCCTTTTCATGTATGCCTTTTTGTAATTTTCCTTATTTCTATTGTTGCCCTAGAGACTTACTATAAATAATCCTTTCTCTTTGTAGTCGAAAGATAAGACATTCCTTGCAGACATCGAATATACTTAGTCCTTGCGAGATATTCCTCTCTAAGTCCATTTTCACACACTCTTATCTAATCTTGCCAAGTAGCTCAAGATTTGCGATGAGTGAACCTTAGCATTAGCTTGTACATTACATCAAGTGAAGTGCCAAGTCGTATTGTATTCGAATGTGAGTCATATCCTTTGAGCAACTTTAAGTCAGCTATTGTATTTAGTTTACCGACCTACCTATTCTATTTTCTTCGATATTTTGAAGGACCTATTTGGTTCTCATCTTTTATGGTAAGCCCTAGTGATAATAGAGCTCCTATGCACATCAAGTCTATAGTAGGTTTAGATTGCCACCCTTAGCAGAGTTTAGCTATATTCATTTGTTTTATTGATGTTCATTTTTCCTTCTTTTTTTTTCGGTATTTGAGTTATTTTCAATACTTTCAAATAAAACTTATTGATTGAATAAAAATTGATTGCTTTCCTCCTATCCTTCTATTCTTTATTTATTTCTATTGCTTAGTTTCATCAAATAACAAGGCTTCTTAGCTTAAGGGTAGCTTATGCCACTGAAACCTGTAAAGGTCATTGTACACTTTAGGAGGTAGTGTCTCACTTAGCAGCAACATTATTAAAGAAATGCCATGATAGTAAGATTTGCTCCTTATGGCTTATAGCTTGCGAAGCCTAAAGCATAGCGTTGCACATTGGAGGGAGGCTCTCACTTGCTAGCAACAATAAGTTGAGCATATAAGATAAAATAGTCGATTACACTTAAGCAAAAATAATAACATGTAGCAAGTGTATTACTAGTAGTCAAGAGGGTATTTCCCAATACTAAACCTTGTATCACTTTCTCTTTACTTATTCATGTATTAGCCTTATACTCTAAGGAGACAAATCCTTAATAACATGTACTAAGTGTATTACCAGTAGTCAAGAGGGTATTTCCCAATACTTAACCTTGTATCGCTTTCTCTTTACTTATTCATGTATTAGCCTTATGCTCTAAGGAGATGTGTTCGTAACTTTGCAACAATAAGGAGACGAGAATAAAATACATAATTAAAATTGTGCACTAAGGAGATAAATCTCTAACTTTATAGCAACAATAAGGCAAAAGAAAATAAAAGAACACAAGGAAATAGAGTAAAAGAACACATAGTTAGATTTACAAATGAAACTTTTTAATGTATTGAAAGTTAACAAGAGGGGTTATTGCATTGGTTTTCGGATTAAAGGGCTTACAATAGCTACTGTTATGGACCTTATGAATTATAAAAGGGCCTTCCCACTTTGATGTAAACTTTGACGCTGGAATACCTCACCGTACATGCTCTACTGCATGAAGTATAACATCGCCTTACTAAAAAGATCTTTTCTTGACCAGGCAATCGTAGGCAATACTAAGTCGTCTTTTGTAATTAGCAACTTTACTCTTAGTAGTGTCTCGCCTTTCTTCTAAGGCTTCATGATCCAACATATCTAGACTATCTAATTCTAATTTAGCTTTAAAGGCTAAGTGTATAGAAGGAACTAAGATTTCAATAAGCATCACTACCTCAAAACCATATACCAAAGACCAATGGTAGTTTGTCATTCCACTCTTTTATAATTTTTGTGAACTATTTGATTGATGACCTTTAGGAGAGTCTTGTTTGTTGCCTTTACTTAGTCATTTCCCTTTGGATCGTATGGTATGGATTTCACATGATCGATATTGTAAGAAGCTAGTAGCTATTGTACATGTGAGTTGATGAAAGGGGTACCATTATCTAATTATCTAAAAGGACACGCTTTAGGATTCTAAAATAGCAAATAATATGCTCCTTCATGAAATTTGCTATGATAAGTCTTGTTGCATTCTTGAGAAGGATCGCTTCAACCTACTTAGTGAAACATTCAGTTCCAATGAAGATCCATACGCACCTTCTAGATGGTGGGTGTATTGGACTAATTAAGTCAAATGCTTAAGTATGGAATGACCATGGAGTAGTTAAGCTTTGTAATGTAACTACAGTAGCATAGATCACACTTCCTGGCAAAATTGAATACATCATTTTCTATGGTAGGCCAATAGTATCTCATATCAAGCATGTAGTGGTACTTCTTCCTTCCCCCTTAATGTTCTCTACCATCTTCGGAGTACACTTCGGACAATATAGTTTTTGTTCAGGAGATGTTATATATTGGAGAGGCTTTCCCACGAATGATACCCTATACAACTTACCCTCATGTATAAGATACTTTCTTACTTTATGCTTCAATAATCGAGCGTTTGTGTTATTCGTAGGAAAAACATTATTTTTTAAGTAATTGATGTAAGGGCACCTCCAATTGCCTACACTTGCTACAAAGTTGCATTCACCTTGGTCAGGGAGTTTAGCACACTTTAGGCAACTCATTTGTAGTTGGGATGCATATTTTGACATTGTTGGCCAGTAATACCCTATACGCTAAATGCGGCGATACAAGGGCTGCCCTTCTTCTCCGTACTAGATCTAATGGTATTTATCTAACTTCAAAAGGGCTTGTTTTGCACAAATACATTGAGACAAAACACCTTCTGGTCCCTTAAAATACAAGACGCCATTAATACAAATGAAACCCTTCAGGGTTATTACAAAAGTTGCATTTGGATGTGCTAACTATGCCTTAATGGGACTATGCCAGTCATCTTACACTTCTTCATCCTCATCTACTAATTGTAGAGTTGTACATAGGATGGATTTCTTAATAACTTAGACATTCAAATTATTTTGTGTAGTTTGAATGGGAACTTTGGAAGCTAATGTTGCTAGGGCGTTTATATAATAATTGGTAGATCATTTGGCATGCTTGTACCTCACTGATTTGAACTTACCAACCAAAGACTCCACCGTAGCCCTAAAAGGTGCTAATGCTGGTTCTTTGAGAGCAAATTCACCATTTGCTTGCTTAATGATCAGGTTTGAGTCATTGCGAATGCACAACTTAGATGCTTTGGCATTTTGAGCAAAAATGAGACCAAGTAAGAGAGCTTCATACTCAGCCTCATTATTGGTCTATAGGAAGTCTAGCTTGAAAGCTAAAGGTATCTCTTGACCTTCTGAAGATGTTACAATCACCTTAGTTCCTTGTCCAATGCTACTAGAGGAGCCATCAAATTGTACTTATCATTCTCCATCCAATTCTGCTCTCATTGAATCTTCATAGATACCTGCAAGGATTGTATCTATGATAGGAGCCCCTTGTGTAATAGGAAACTGAGCCAAAAGGTTTACTAGAGCTTGAGACTTAATAGCCTTGGGTAACACGACCTTGATGTCAAATTCCGATAGGAGGAGCAACCATTTTGCAGTCCTTCCTAAAAGAGCTGGTCGTAACAAAAAGTATTTTAATAGATCTGAATGAGTGACAAGATTAACCCTATGAGCTAGAAAATAGTAGTGCAACTCTTGTATGGAAAATACCAGCGCAAGGCACTACTTTTCGCAAGTTGAATATTTCACCTCGCTTCCTTAAGGTAACCTGCTCAAGTAGTAGACTAATCATTCACCACCATCTAATTCTTAAGCTAGCAAAGTCTCAATAGACTTATTAATGGCTGTTAAATAAAGAATCATTGGCAACCCTTTAATCGACATTATCATCATTGTTGGGGAGGTAAGTATCTCCTTGATCTTCTATATGGCTTCTTTGTAAGGTTGTCCCCATTCAAACGGGGTTCCCTTTTTCTTGAGCTGTTGTAATAGATAAGAAAGTTCTGTTAATATAAGGATGAATCGCCTAATATAGGAGACTTTCCCCATGAAAGTCTTTAATTCCCTTGGATTAGTAAGTGAAGGCATGGAACGTATAGCCTACAACTTTGCTAGATCCACATTAATTCCTTTTCTATGAACAACAAATCTAAGGAATTTATTAGAAGCTACCCTGAAGACACACTTCAAGGGATTCATACGTAATTTATATAGGCAACATTGTTCAAAGACTGCCGTAGATAAGTTAAGTGATCATGCGATCGTCTAGACTTAACAACTATGCCATTAATACAGTCTTATATGAAGTTATGCATCATGTCATGAAATATGGCAGTCATCGCCCTTTGGTAGGTAGCTCCTGCATTTTTAAGTCCAAATAGCATGACTATATAGTGGAAGTTTCCCACTAGCGTTATGAAAGTAGTACATTCAGTATCTTCGATAGCCATCTTTATTTGATTATAGCCACTGAAGCCATCCATAAATGAGAATAATTCATGTCCAGCTGTAACATCCACCAATGTGTCAATATTTGGTAGTGGGAAATTATCTTTTGGGTAAGCCTTATTAAGATCACGAAAGTCTACACAAACACGTATCTATCCATTCTTCTTTTTAACTGGCACAATATTGGCCAACCAAGTAGGATGTTTGATTGGCTTAACAAAGCCAGCTTAAAGCAACTTTTCAATCTCTTCTTTTATTTGTACTTCAACTTCAGGATGAAAGATTCACTGTCCCTGCTTTATTGGCTTGACTCTAGGCGCGATATTCAATTTATGCAACACTAGACTAGGGTCTAATCCTGGTATTTCATTATATGTCTAAGCAAATGCGTCCTTGTATTCCTTCAACAACTCTACTAAGTAGACCTTAATTTCTTGCAATAGATTCTTACTAATAAAGATAGGTCGTGGGGACTCCCCTGATCCCATTAGGTATAATTCCTCAATCTCTTCGACTTGGGATTTCATTTGATCTTGCATTTAAGGAGGGGTGGGTTAGGTTTCTTACATCCGTATGGGATTTGAGGAAGATAAAAAGCCTCCTCGGATCTCAAAGATCGTCATAAGCAACATACCCTTTGCCCATTTTCCCTGAGAAAACTTTCTATGGCTTCATCTTTTCTTTGCTTCTTCTTGTCCCCACATAAGCCTCGCATTTTCCTCTTCTTCTTTTGTATATCCTGGTTCTCTTCTAATGTGGGCAATGTTGTGTTGAAAGGTTTGACAATAGCAATCTCTCCATTTTCAACATACTAAAAAAAGAATCTTGCATTGACTAGATGAGACTTGTTATGTGTAAGCCCCAAAGTTCAGCCAAGTAATCATAGGATTGAACTTAGAACTCAAGGTTTAGGGCGATCGGTTAAAAAATCCGATCAAACCCAAATTATAAACTATTTAACAAGATACCAGTAAAAATGACCCTATAAACTTAAATTTAAGAAAATAAGTAGTAAAATAGGAAACTATAAAATTTTCAAATTTTAAGCATAATAACTGCTAATTACCGAAAAGGCAAAAAGTGTAATATAATAACTAATAAATTATTAGAGATAGATTATATGTATACTAAAAATTTTAGAATGACCAAAATAATATTTAGGAATGTTCACGTGCACCCTACATGTATTTACGTGTAGATAAAAATACGCGTAATTAGTGAAATAGGCCGAAAACTAAGTAAATAATTAAATAAAAATACAAAATAATTATAGAAAAATCAGAAAAAAATCAGAAGTGGATAACTGAAGCAAGATCAGGTTGTGGCAGGTTCAAATCAGAAAAAGAAAAATTATCCAATAAGAATTGGACAAACAAAAAGCCAAAAATCAAGGAATTGGGGCAAAATCCCATCAAATTAATGCACAATAATTACACTAAAACCCTATAAATAGCAGGAAAAATCCAGGAACTCATTTGGACAGTTGGGAATCAAAGAAAATTAGGGAGAGTCGAAAATTAAGAGAAAAATTCGGTTTGGAAAAAAATTAGAAAAAATCTGTGCAATTAGGGCTTCTAAAGGGAACCCCCACCAGACGAGCAGCTGGAAGTGGACGGCCACCACCACCACACGGTGGTGGCAGCACCCAGGCCGGCCGACAAGGCCACGGCGGCCCGCGGTAGCCGGAGCCACCCAAATCGGTGAGTTCGATTTCCAACCCGATTTTGTGTAATTTTGTAAAAATAATAAATATGATTAGAAAATTATGAATTTTGTTATTCTGGGATATTTTTGTATGTAGTTTGTAGGAAAAATATTATTTTGATGAAAACATGATCCGTAATATATGGTCCTTAAGAAATCGTACAAAACCGAGCACATTTCGGTTTAGAAATAAATGACCTTAGGAGTGTAGTTTCAAGCCCAAAATTTTTGTGTAGACTAATTAGATAATATAGAACAATGCTATGAATCCCTTTTTCAAAAATTAATTTTCGAAATTTTTAGATAATTTTTAGGTCCTAAAATGAGGCATAAAATGGGTAATTTAAGATTAATTAAGTAATTAAATTATTAATTACTGACTTAGTGAATAAGTGGATGTTTTAGGATGTTAAGATCTGATGGAGTATGATACTTATAGCATTTAGGGTATTAGATGTAATTATTAGGTTAATTATGTAATAAATGAGTAATAGGAAAAAAATAGTTAATTTTGTAAATTAGGGAAATTTGGAGTAAAATCTGATTTAGGATGGATTTAGACATTTTGAAATAATAATTGATGTTTAGAGATGGTAATTAGGGTAATAGAAATATTAGAAATGCATTATGTGCATAATATGCAATAATGCATAATGTGTAATTTTTGAAAATATAATAAATAGAAAATATTATAATAAAAATTGATATTTTGAGAATAATCAAAATGCACAATAAATCTGATAGAAAACTTGAATTTATGGAATTATATGAAAAATGTAAAAATTTATCACATTAGGAGTGAATTCGGTACACTAATATGGATTTAAGTGTACCGAGTAAAATAAACACTGACAAAGGGTAATGATGGTATTTAGGAGATTGGGAAGTAATGTGATTAATTTCACATTATGGATTGAAATGGATTTCTAGGGATAGAATCGAAAATATTACTTAGAAATCGAACTAAAAACCTAATTTAGAAATCGATGCGAAAACCAAACCTGAACCTAACCCTAAACCTAGAATAATGGTAAAAGACTTAATACCTTGATAATTAGACATATTAAACCTTAAACAAAACCTAACAATAAGCGTTATAGAATAAAATGAACTTGTAATATTTATTTGAAAAGCTAAAACCACGTTCGTGTTATAGGGATGATTGGTGATGGCCTGAGCAAATCGAACCTCGAGTGAGTGAGCAAGGAGTCGAGGTAAGTTGGGATTAATACGATGCTGTATTTTGGAGGCTTAAGATTATGCTTGGTTGTGCTTGTTAGATAGTTGAATGTGTGCATGTGCTTGATTATGGGTGATGCTATGATTCTGTTTGTTGTTTTGGCATATACTGTATGATTTGTATGAAGGGATTGATCACCCTAAACTGTACTTAATCAAATATCCGACCAGTAATCATAATTGGACATGCATGGCAACCCGTTAGGGGAATTTAGGACTCTCCGGCCAAATACCGACCCCTTCGGAAGGGATAGTGCAGGATTGCAAAATGGTCCCTTCTTCATCCTCAGTCGAACTAAATGACAGGAGAGGAGGTCACGGCGGGGGTGAAGATAGTGGTTCGAAGGTAGTCGCGGGAGGAGCAAGGTCTCCATTACACAAGCCTGGGTTTGGTCGTGAGCTGTTGCATTAACGGTAACTCCTCAACCCGGATTAGAGCGGGCGCGATTTCTCTAATCTCACAGCGGGTCGGACAACGTCGTGCGATGGCATTTGCTTGCATGCATTACACCTAATAAGTGATTG
This sequence comes from Lumnitzera littorea, assembly GCA_024138015.1. NCBI lineage: Eukaryota > Viridiplantae > Streptophyta > Magnoliopsida > Myrtales > Combretaceae > Lumnitzera > Lumnitzera littorea. Next base: position 26,095,455 of record JAMXBB010000012.1, read on the forward strand.
AAAACCTTGTTGTGTGTATGGTATAGTTTTAAGTCCTTCGTCCTAACTTACTGAGCTGTGGTTGCTCACATCCCTATAGACGTCGTGCGGGTGCTGGCTAAGAAGCGGCAACCAATTACTCTGAAGCTAGCAACTGCTGGATCCTGGGGAGTGAGGAAAAACATTGAAGAATAAACACATATTTTAAGGTCTAAGTTTTTATTTTAGAAGTATTTTTCGTTTCCGAATGATGTAATAACTAAGGAATATACTATAGAGAAATGTTGTAAACTTTAACTGCAATAATTGAATGATAACATATATCTAATTCCTCACTTTTATAGGTAAATGATTTATTTAAATTACAAACTGTTTACTTCAAAGCGGGTTAGTCGTTGACGCCTTGTGTAGGTCAGGTCTAAGATAGCGGTTGTAAGGCCAACTTCTATTTTAGGATGGTTTACACGGCGGGGGCTGTTACGACTCTGCCGCTTCGGGGCGTGACATTATGTTCAAATGGGTTCTTTATGACCGGAATGAAGACATCTTTACCTTTCCAATGGCCCTTAATGCACTAGTTCCATGTTGAGGGTATGAGGTTGTGATCATACAACCACTTCCTCCCAACTAGAAGATGGTAGGATACGGGCATGTTGATCACATGAAAACACGTGGATCCTTGTATGGGTCTAACTTTAAAGTTTACATTAACATACCCTATTGTGTCTATAATTGTTTCGATAAAGCTATTTACGATAATAGATTGGTTTACTAGGCATCGGTTATCTAACCTTGCGGCTTTGAATATAGACATTGGCATAATGTTTATGGAAGAGCTATTTTCTATGAATGTCTTCTTAATGGGATGCCTGTTGAGCATATTCTCCACATAAAGAGGACGGTTGTGATAATGGTTCTTCGTGCACATGTCTACATCAGTAAAGAGTATGACATTCTCATATGCATTGGCTATCCTTTGTACGGCTGCGCTACACCACACTCCCCATATTTTCTCTCAAAAATTTAGGTAAGTGCAATCGTTGTTGCAAGCCATATGTCGTCATTGAATCCCAGTAAATTGAAGAACCTCCTGAAGTTAAAGGTCTTTATTAAGGCGGCAGCCACTGATGGGTGTATGCATTGGTTAGTTTCTATTACTACTTCCTTCTCTTTATGTACCTCAGCCTGTGGCACATCTCCTTTGTCTTGTCTCGGATCATGACTAACAACATTCGTAACACTACACTAGGTATTGTGTGCTAGGAGCAGATTGCTACATACATCATTATTTTCTATGATAAGTTCCCCATTATAGACCTTGTCATTAAATATCTTCTTCAATGTCTAGCATTCTTTAGTTAGATAACCCACAATTCTATGAACTTCTCATTTATAGTCAGCAAACGCTTTACCTTTGGGAGCTTTTTGTTCCCATCCCATAGCCATTGGTCAAGTATTGCATGTACCTTACCCATTGAGCACAGGAATAATATAGCTGATGTACAGTCTCGTGAAGTATCATTCCTTGGCTTCTTGTTGCCTTTAGGACTTTCTCTTCTGGATGAGCTAATAGATGTTACTCGTTTCTTAAATCTCCTACTTTTATCCATTATCATGTAACGGAATTGTTAGTTCTTCTCTCAGTCCCGTCGAGTGCAAGGAAAGAACATAAATTAAGATTTTCCAAGTAGACAGCGTACTTAATGAATATCCCTTGAATGCAAATCTTCACTAATTCCTTCTCATCACACATATCTTGGATGTCCAGGGCACACTCTCTTAAGCGCTCTATGTAATTCATCAAGTTTTCCTTTAAGTTTTGGTGTATTTGTCCCATATCTGTAATTGTGACCTATTTTTGAGTGGAGAAAAATTTTTCTAAGAAAAGCTTGCACATAGTTTCTTATGAATTAACTAATCCTAAGAGGAGGTTGATATACTGGGTGTATGCCTTCTCTATTAGTGACTTGGAGAATTCTCTAAGTTTCAGTTCATCATCAAGCCTATAAGGCTCTAAGGTTTCAATATAGGTGCTCCTTTACACTTCCCTTTTTGCCATTGAATAGCATAGATTTAAGACTTACATAGTCTTTGGGGTATGGCTTCGATGCAATGTGTTAATGATATGAGAGTTTCAGCTCTAGTACTCTCATAGATGACATAGCTTGTATTTCCCTCATATAAACATCTAAGTATTCTCTTGTTATAAAGGAAGTCCTTGGAGCAAAAACTGTGGATGCAGGTGGTGAAGTAGGGGCAAGATAACATCCATCAAATCATCTTAGTGATCAACGGATGAGATAGGGCTTACTCATTTCATAGTTATCTAGAATGAGCTAACTGATAGGCCTAAGGCCAATAGTCTTCCTTAGTGCATGAGTCTGCCTAAGAAAGGTTTAAGGTGTACGAACTGATCCTACAATCCCTGTTCCGAGCCCACCAAACCAAATCTCCCTAAATCATCCCAATATATGGACTAAACTCCTTAAGCCTTATTACCTAGCCTAAGAAGTCAAGCCTAAATAAATAATAGGCTTAACCCAATAACTTATATTATAATTTTTACCCCTTTACCTATTATATTCCTTAATTTTTTAAATACATTATGAAAAAAAAAATGAATAAAATATTCAAAATAAGATTAACATTTATTGCCTAAAAATTGACCATTTTAGGATACTTGAAAAATTGAAAGTTTCATGGCTTAATCTTCTAGTGTTGAATAAACTATTTCTTCACATTTAGCTCAATATAATTGGATAATAATGATAATATATATATATATATATATATATAGAGAGAGAGAGAGAGAGAGAGAGAGAGAGAGTAAAGGAAAGTCATATAAAAGTTATTTATGTTTTTACTATTTTGCATATAAGTGATTTGTGTTATTGTTTTTATAAAGAGATGACCTATGTTTTTTCATCAATTAGTCTTTTCATGTGGTAGAGGTAGATCATTAACAACATTGTTCCAGTATTTGATGGGGAGGATTATATTGAGTGGATACATGATAAATGTGGAAGATATACTATTAAGTATTCTTATCATAGGATAGTGGAGAAAGAAAATGTTAAGGAACCCAGACTTGGTTCTTCTTTTCATGTAATCAACATTGTAGAAATTTATATGGAATTTAGAGTGCTTGCCAAAGCAAAAGCATCACTTGTTGAGGCTGTTAGTTAATTTACAAGCCACTGATCAAAACTTGTTTTGCTGGAAAGAATCTTTCAATTGAAATTCCCTTTTGCATAGATGACAAAACTCTCAAGCATCTATAGGTTTATTTGTCGTTGTTTTTATATTGAGTAGTTTAACATTTCTAGATTAGATGTTTGGTTAGAGGGTTGTTGCCATGTATGAATTTCACCAAGGCTACTATTCATGGCTTATTTTTAAAGATTGTGGTTGTTCTCTTGCATATCTTAAAGCATAAAAGTAAGTGTCTTTTCAAAAGAGGACTCCATTCCTTTTGGAAGGTAATCAAGGTAGTGCAACATGATTACAAGGACATTTGTAAGGTGTATAGTTTGGCTTATGCATCAATAGAAGTAGAAATGAATTCGCAATATAAGGTAGCTTCGTATCCTCGAGTTATTGTAACTTAGTTGTAGTATAGTGTTGGGTCACTTCATGGAGATGAGGATGCTCAAGTGCAGCATTGTGTAGTTCCTTGTCTAGTAGAGGATGCATACCAATTGTAGAATGTCATAGGTTCACTTCATAGAGATGGTGATACTCAAATGCAACATAATGTAGTTCCATGTCATGTAGATAATGCAATCCGACTTTTAAATAGAGTATTTCCATGTCTTGGAGATGGTGTAGACTAGTTACAGTACAGTGAAAATCCATTTTTTTTAGTTGGTGCAACCCAAAAGCCAGAGTACAAGACAATGTACACTAAATGGTTTCCACCAACATTTGGTTTGTTAAAGTAAATTGTGATGGTGGTTTTGATTGTGCTTCAAATAACATTGAAGTGGAGTTGAGGATGTTGCATATCTAGGCAAACACAAAGCTCGTCCATATCTTCTGTGGCACACATGGAGGCTATATTTATGGCAATCTTGTGTATCATAGGGTGCTCAAATTAAATGGTTAGGGCAAAAGCTCTAAAGATGTAGTTCCATTGGTGTTTGGCTACATATAGTTCTATTGATATACGATTATTTGTAGTGAAGATGTAACTAAGTCACTGAATTTATGGTTTATAGTTCTACTGATGTATAGTTATTGTAAGGAGTTCATATCATGTGATGTTTCATGTTATATGGTTCATTTTTATATCTTATTTGTGTATTTATTAAAACTGATTCAATTGCTTGTATGTTTACAATTTGAGATTGTTACATTGATCAATGAGAACATTCATGCTTCCTCAATTCTAACGCAGTCTAGCTTTTAGCTTCTCTTCATGAATGTATGACTAGCAAAGAATTTAACAAAGCTTCATGAATTAATTTAAACAAGCACATATTAATTAGCAAGAAAAATGTAAGAGTGAAATATTAAAAGTACTTTAGCCACTACTAGTTGAAAGTTACAAACATAAAAGCCATTATTTACATATAAGCACCTAAGAAATGAAACAAACTACTAGATATAAAATATAATATGAAATCTACTAGTCAAGATTATGGTATGACTGGTTAGTAGGTAAGCATGCTTGCTCGAAGGGTCAGCACATCTCCTCGACAGCTCCAGATACAATGTTGGTGTACAGAGTGCTCGGTACTTAGAATGGCAGTAGAGTAAATCTTGGGGGTTGGAATAGGAATTTTTGTCTTGGATTGGGCTATGAGCTATTATTCTCCTCGTGCATACTTGGAATCCTCGGGCTTAATTACGCATGATTAGTCTGAAGGGTTGATTCCTATCAAACCCTTTAGTGTAAGAATCCATTTATCTTGCCACACATCTATTCTATTCTCCGTAGCTACTTGCTATAGAGCCCTTTCAAATAGAAGCTTCTTCCCTTTAATGATGCTACTCCATCCCTAATATGCCTTTCCTTCGTTCACTACCTTTTTGAAGTTAGTAAAAGGAAAGTAAATGCCTTTCAACACTCTTACTCATAAGCATTGGTTCTTTTTCATTTCTCTCAGCCAATTTAGTCAGTAGTGTAAGGTTGTATGAACGTAAATCTTTAAGACCCATTCCACCCTCCTCTTTAGCAAAGGACAATTTTTCTTAGTCAATCCAATGAATCCGCCCTTCACCCTTTTTCTGTCCCTACTAGAACTTCGCAATCAGCGAGTTCACTTCATTACACCACTTCCTAAGGTAAGAGAAACATGACATGGAGTAGGTTGGAATCACTTGAACTATTGATTTTATTAGAACTTCTCTACCAGCCTCACTTAAAAGCCTTTGTTTCCATTTACTCAACTTCTTAATGATCTTATCCTTGGTAAAGCTCAAGGCTTCACATTTACATCTACTTCATAGTGTAGGCAAACCTAAGTAAGGTTTAGGATCATCCGTCACTCTTACATCCAATCTCCTTCCAATCCTTATCTAATTATCTAAAGGGGTATTATTGTTGAAAAACACCCTAGATTTACTGAAATTGACCAACTTACCTGATGTATTACAATAGGATTGGATAATTGATCATAGGATAGCTACCTCTTCTTCTGTTGCCTTCAAGAAAAACAAAGAATCATCTACAAAATAGAGGTAAGATAAGGTAGGACATGTATTTTTGATAAAACCCTTATAGTCTTCCATTTAGAACATGCCTTCTAATGCCTTTAGATAGGACGTCAACCACTAAAATAAACAAATATGGTGACAATGGGTCTCTTTACCTCAAACCCCTACTAAGTTTCACTTAACACACCTTTTTACCATTAACTATAAGATTGAATTCAATTGTTGACACACATTTCCAATCAACCTATTTCCTATCAAAGCCATACTCCAAAAGAATATTTCTAAGGAAAGACCATTCAAGTCAATCATAAGCCTTGCTCATGTCTACTTTCAAACCACAAAAACACTCTTTACCTCTCTTTTCAGTTCTTAAGAAATGAAAAACTTTGTGTGCTACCAAAATGTTGTCATGGATTATTCTTCCCAAAATGAAAGCACTTTGTTCTTGTGAAATAAGCTCACCAAGGAAAGGTTTCAAATGATTTACCATTATTTTTTAGATTATTTTGTAAATAAAGTTGCATAGACTAATTGGCCTAAATTGGGATACTTCTTGAGGATTAAGAACCTTAGAAATTAAAACCAAATCAGTGTTGTTTAAAGAGGAAGGGAACATACCTATGTTGAAAAATGACATCACTGCTTCTATGATTGAATCTCCAATGATAGCCCAAAATTTTTAACAAAAAACCCAAGAAAAACCATCCAGGCCTAGGGCTTTAAGCCTCCCTCCCCCCCACCCTATCCTCCAATTGGAAAATAGCAATTTTCACCTCCTCTACCTATACAAGTGAGCACAAAGCATTAATCACTTCCTCCCTAACGCAACTACTCACCCAATCCAAACATTCTGAAGTTTTTGTTCTGTTTGATGTCTTGAAACGACTCTAAAAGTAAGCTTCAAACTACCCAATGATTTCCCCTCACCCTCAATCCAATTGTCATACAATCTTTTTAACTTCAAAACCTTATTTTGACTCCTTCTTCCCATTGTAGTTTGATGGAAAAAAAGAAGTATTGCAATCCCTAAAATTTAACCAATTAGCCTTTGCCCTTTGATGCCATTATCTCTCTTCATTTTCTCAAAGTGTATTAAGTTTCCCAAACAAATGTTCCTCTTCTTCTGTATCTAGGCCATATAGACTCCCTTGCACCACTAGTAAATCCTTCAACACTATATCTATCTCCTTTTCATTATTTGGAAAGGCTCCTTACTGTAATATCCCATAAATCAGTAATCAAGATATGGACATCTAAGTATTAGGGCAATGCCTTGTCATTGTACGATTATAGCCAATAATTGATTTAAAGTATTTGAGAAAGTAAACTGATTAGGCTAAAAATTTATGAAGAACCTGATAATCCTAATCGAAGAATTCACGTACGTTTGGAAGTTTATAATATAATAAGAATATCAAGAATATAATCAAAATAGTGAGAATTTACTCTATATGAGACCCTAAAGTGAAATTTAGGACAACAGAGCCTAGATTTAAGGCCTTTCGGGAAAAGTTATTTGATTGAGCCTAAATTTTACAATTAAGATAGACAAGTTAGTCGAAGTAACTCGTTGAAGTTCAATTTTGAAAATAGTGATTCAAAATCCTAATTTTGCCCTTAGAAGTATAATTATTTAATATGGTACCAAATTGCTCGAAATACTTATAATCAAGCTCGGAATGGGACGAGAATTTAAAGATAAGTTAATCAAGTTATAAAATCAAATCATATAGTATAATTTACTATACGAGTATACACGTATTTTTATGAGTATACCCAATATAAACAATAATACTTGTAAATTAACCTAAAAGTTTATAAATATAATATGTAATGCCACATAACTCCAACGTGCTAGTTTTCGAATAGTTTATATCTTTTATAGAGAAATATACTTATAAGTTAGGTTAATAGATGTAAAATAGTTTATACTAATTACCACAAAAATATGGATCTTAACAATAAAATAATGAGTATAATAATATTACTAAGGTCACGGGATAATACGTAAAAGTAAATAAATTAGTATAAACTTAATTGGTCGAATATTTCCTCTTCATTAAATTGATTGGAGGCATTTATAGGTGTGAGAATGTCAGAATTACATTTAGACATAGATATATAACCATATAAATTAATTGAAAAATTTAATGTTTGAGACATACTAAAAAAATTATGATTTATAACAGCGTTCGTGGAATTAAGTTGAATTCTCATAATTAGGAGAAAATTTAAACAAAGTAATCATACAGCATTAATATTTTAATTTAAGCTTATTTATATGAAATTTTTTTAGAAATATTATATTTATTGAGTCTAATCACTATAACATAAAGTTTTATAATTTTAGATATAATTTAGGATAAATCTTTTAGAATCAATTACGTAATCTTGATAATTAATATTGATGAGTAAAATATCGTCTAAAATATATATAAATAAGTTCCAAATAATTAATATAACTTAAATATATATTATATTTTACTAATATTTTTACTAATAATTATGTCAAAATTTATCTAAAATAACAATATGTGGGAAAAGAAAAGTTACAATTATGAATTATTAACGATAAAGAAAAGGAATATTCTTTGAATATTCTAAAAGATAGGATAAATATTAAATATAATAAATATAATATTAAATAAAATATAATATATATAATATAACTTAAAAAAAAAGGAAAGAATAAACTAACCGCCATTGTATGTTGGTGAAATTGCTTATGGCTATAAAAGCCATTTATGTAGCATAAATTTAAAATCAAGAGGGATGAGGCGAGAGAAAGAAAGGAGACGGGAAGAGAGAGAAGGAGAAATGGAGGGAAAAAAAAAAGAAGAAAGAAGAAAAAAAAAAGAAATAAAAGAAAAAATAAAAAGAGAGAAGAAGGAAAAAGGGAAAAGAAGAAGAAGAATAAAATAAGACTCGATACTTTCAAGTAACTTTATTTTTATAATTATAAGCATTGTTCTTTAGTTGATATTTAATAATTATAGAAAACAGATGTTTATTATTTCATTATTTTTCTAAATTAAGTATTTTATATGTATCATTTCATTCTTTTTCGAATTATAACTTAGAATATTGATAGCTGTAAAACTTGTATATCATTAACACCGATTTGTAAAATAAACGAATCTCTAGTAATAATTATTTACTATAATTATTAAAGTTGAACTTTATATTCTTATAAATTTAACATCATTACTTCCGTAAAATTTGAGTATATATGATTTATTATATTTTGTGACAAAATTATGTGAAAATATATTTTTCATTATAGAACACAATATCAATAAGATATTAGTTGTTGTACAATTTTATCTATATACTAGAATTAAAAATGCCCTTTAAAGACAATTTTTTAAACGGACACGTAACCTTTATTGTTAAGTTCATACAAACTCCATGATATTGACCTTACCAAAACTGAATCACTTTAGATAATAAGATAGATGTTTTCCATAATATCACGGAAAATATTATCCTATAATATAATATAAATAATAGTAAATACGTTTCGATATACTGTATATGTTAGATATTATTAAGTAAATTGCTATAACCTATATTTTTATAATATTATGAATTTATGTACTATGATAACCTTATAGTAATCAAAACGTAGTTTAACTAATTAAATATACATTTCGATATAATCAAAACGATATATTATACGTAATAATATAATTACATATATTATTAGTAATTAATAACTTAACTTGACTTATATAATAAAATTATATATTACTTTTTAAGAAAAATGATAATATACTTTATATATATATACGTATATATATAACCATTTTAAATAAAACTCTAATGTTTTCGTAATTATTATGAAAACTAAATTTAAGTTTTATATATATAGGATTCCCTAGTGATCAGATCGTTGACGACCTAAGTCTTTCGTAGTAAGCATCTAAGTAAGTAAGTAGGATTAATACTTTATAGCATTTTGAGATATTATTTTAAAATATTTGGAGATTTTGGTATATATTGGCTTGTGATTGTAGTTAGCTGTTTGTGCATACATAGCGTTTGTGGTTGGGTTTCGATTTACTGTGATGAGAGTTAAGCTTCATGATATAATTGTTTTGTAAATATTATCATACTTCAATTGTTTGAGCTTGGTTGATCACTCTAAAAATAAACTAATTCAAACTCGATTTAACATCTAACCTAATATACATCGCAACCCATTAGGGGGCAACGGCTAGGATTTTCAGGCCAAACATGGACTCCCTTCAATAAGAATAGCTAAAATGGTCCTTTCCTTACCCTTGGTGAAACTAAGTGATAGGAGAGGAGGTTGCGGCAAGGTTAGGGACCGTGGTTCGAAGGCGATCATGGGAGGAGAGTGTTCTTTATTGCACAAGCCTTAGTTTGGTCTCGATTCACGAGTGTACGATGTCAATCTCCTTAACCCAAGTTAGAGCGGGTGAAATGTCTCTGATCTTATGATGGACCAGATAATGTCGTGCGATAGCATTTACTTGTACATGCATTGCATCTAATCAACTTGATAAAACACCTTGCTTATGATGTACTGAATGTGTACTTTTATCTTCGCCTCACTTACTGAGCAAATTATCACTCATTCCCCTATAATTTGTTTTACAAGTCTCAAATGGACTATGAGTACCTACCCAACACTAGAATACTAGTAAACTAGGACGAAGAATGAGATACAACAAGAAATGGCTGGTTATTACCCTTAGTACTAACTTTTTATCTTTTCAGGAAAACGACATAGGACTTCTAAAAAGGCTTGGTAATTTTCAACATTTTGGTCCGTATGTGTAGTGACAGGTACTCGTAGGATTGATCACCACTCATTTGTAAGGTCAAATTACAAAATTTATTTTTAACAAATTATTTCAAAGGATTACTTTACAGGTTTATATCAAACAGGTATCAAATTTGATGTTTCAAAAGGATAGAGTTGAGTACGCTTAGTGTAAACTAGGTCTAAGATAGCAGCTATAAAGGCAGTTTCTATTTTAGGATGATTTACACGATAAAATTGTTACAACTTCACCTTTTCGGGGTGTGGCACTTACTTAAAGCAATTAAGGCTATTTTGCAAGCGTTCAACTTTTCAACACCTTACCCCATCGAGAAGTATCACTATCTACAACATTCCAACCTTTTTCCACTATTTCCTTACATTTATTAAATGTAAGCTACATATTTTCAAATTTAAAAAACCTCTTCCCAACCTTATCATTTGCATCTGTATTTACAATCAGCACCGTAAGATCTGAGGCATTAGTTGGTATATGTTGAATGTGATACCTTAGGAAACTCTCAATCCACTCTATTGATGCTAAACCCTTATCTATTCTTTCCCTTATCAACACATATCCATCGTGTTTATTCAACTAAGTAAAAGATGGTCCATTAAAACTAATATCTTGCAAATTAGTATCTTCAATCATACTTCTAACACCATTAACTACTCTTCTCTCTATACCCTTACCTCCCTCCTTCTCATGTTCAAATAGTAGAGCATTAAAATTGCCTATGCAAAGCCATGGAATATAATCCTTAGCCATAAAAAGTCGTAGTTTATTCCATAACCTTTGTTTTGGGGAAAAATCTATGGAAGAATAAATCCATGTCACTCTTGAAGAATCTCTCTATTTTGTCACTTGATTAAACTGTCTACAAATTGGTCATCCTCATGCAAAATGTCAATAGCAACACTATTATTCCACTAAAGGGCCAGACCACCAACCATTCCTCTTTGAGTCACATAAAAAGAACCACTATAATGCAATCTTTCAAGTTTTGTTTTTCCTTGTTTTTGTTTCCATCAAAAAAACAATAAAAGGATTAAATTTATTTACAAGGCCATTAAGATAATAAATTGTCTTGGGAGGCTCAATCCCTTGACAATTCCAACTTAAGAAGATCATGACGCTTATGTGGCTATTTTGGGCTAGCTACCATCGCTTAAGAAATCACCACTAACCATCGGTACATCAAACCATTCCACTTCTTCACATATAACTATTATTGTTTTCTTTGAACGCCTACTATTTTTTATTTCTCCCACTAAACTCTTTTTGTGCTTCTTTGCTTTTTTATATTTTTTCCTTTATTTCCATATTTTTCTACTTTTTTTTTTTCATTCTTTTCAACAACACTCTCTTGATTTTTGACTGAAACACTAACACTATTCGTTGAATTATCTATAATTTTCAATTTTTTACAAGACACATTCTCCTCAATGTCACGCAACCTTTTCAAATAAAGCTGACTTAAAGATTGAGTTAGCATAGAAGTTTGCAGATGAGCAACAGCAAGAGAATTACTGTGGCTCGAATTCTCTTTTATAGAAGGCAAGTTCACTTCCAGATTAGCCTTGGAATTCCTATCTAAAGGAGGGGGATTAACCATCAATTGAGGGAAGTTATCTATGGTTAATGGGTGTTTTTAGACTAACTTGTTGAAATTAGGGTTAGAAGTGTTTTGGTTTGTGTGGCTAGGTAAAGTGTTGGTGACAGCTCCTGACTGTATATTAAGGTCATTGTTTTCTTTATCTTGACTGATAAATCTTGGGTTTAGATGGGAAGACTTGGACGTTATGTATCCGTGTATGAGATGGGTGATTTGATGTTATGTATATTTGAATTTGGTAAAGGTTTATGATATAAGTGATTTGAAGGATGTGAGGATTCTATTGGCTTCTCACAACATTTTGAATGTTCCTGCATAGATCAAGCCTTGACAACAACTACTTTAAGGCTTGGACCCATATCCTCATCCAGTGATTTCTCAAAACCACAATTCTTCCTCATATGCCCTAATACCCTAAAATGAAAGCACTAATCATTTAATCTTTCATATTTCAAATGAACCCTATATCTTTTACCCTTGCCAAAATTTACCTACACACTTGCTTTTAATGGATCTACAATTGGAATTCTAACCAGTATCCTCAAAAAAGCCCTTTTCTCACCTATAGATGACTCAATAGGTTCAACTTTCAATACTTCTCCAATTCGATTGCCAATTGATAGAGCACTATTAAAAGTCATATTACCAAGCTTCAAACCATGGATTTGAACCCAAAACACAATGTGATTTATAGGAATCTCTTCTAAGTTCCACTCTTTATTCCAATATTCCATCACCATACAATACCCTAAAATTGACGAGAAAACTCATTCATTATCTGGATCAGATTTGATTCATTTTCAACACTCAACATATATAAATTGGATCCCAAAAACGAGATTGTCCCAACTCCATACCCTCTCCAAGATTTATTCAGTAAATTAATAATAGTTGACTTATTAAGTAATTTATTAGCTATAATTTTTGCAACAATGAGAATTCCTTTAAGATTGTTCTCTTCATTCATCAAAACTCTTCATTGTCTTCTAGGAAAATTTCATCAACAGCTAAGCTATCAAAGGATTTAGATCTAGAAGTGGAAGCCATCTACAAGAAAAAACAGTATATTTGTCTATGCAAAGTTAAGAGAAGAACGATCCAGAAATTGGACGAACAAAGAAAGACTAAGTGAAATGGAACAGGGAGTGAAAGTAAAAAGCGACAAAAACTAAATCTGTATTTTTCACTTCTTTTGGTTTTTTTTTTTTCTTCTAGTTCTTGTGTGTTTTTTTTTTTTTTTCTTTTCTTTTCTGGTTATGTATACGAGTATAGAAGAGAAAGAAAACAAAGCTTTAGAAAAACTACTCAGGTAAGCTGGATGACGATGAATATTCATAGGTAATGAGGAACAACGAATTAATCACAAAAAGAAGCACATTATTTAAGTGGAATGATGCATCAAATTTTGGAAACCAAAGAAGCAGGTGAAGAAAGGAAAGAAAGAGGAGAGAGAATAAAATCCCAAAGTCACACCCTATTGGCGTGAGAAAACTAACTCTCCAAACGAGAGGAAAATTCTCTCTTTGAAAACTAAAGAGAGAGGACTCGTCGTGTGATGATGAGAAGGCTTCTTGGAAATGCTTAATTTCCATCCTCCACCGACATGGCCTAAATGAGATCCTGGCAATTGCAATTTGCATTTCCAGCACTGAAAATAGAACTCTTTTCTCCTGATCGTCCACTAGAGACAAAGTGAAGGGAATACCTTAAACATCCCTTTGTACCCTCTCGCTGAGAACGATCTTTTCCATTAGGACTCTGCATGTCCACTCATTGATCTCCAGTAAATCCCTCCCCGCAAAGTCAAATTTTACCATCGGCATTTCACTACGAATGCACCAGTGATAATTGTCTTCCGACCTTGTTGATAAGTCTGGTCGTCTAGTATTGTTGGACAGAGGTGTATTTCCTATACCCTTTCCCTCATCCATTTTTTCGAAGATAAAACTACCCCCCCAAACTTCGACTACTACCTGTCATGAAAACAAGCCCATCTACACTTCCCATAAGCGTAAATCCATGTGTCGGTCCGTCCGGAAGCTATGAGTTCGCATATAGAATTTGGACCGACATGTCCATTTCTTGATGTGACCCTGTTTCCATATTGAATTTTTTTTTTTTTCTAAAAGCTTGGTTACAACAAATTTGAACATACGTTCGGTTTTAGGACCGTAAAGCCATATTTTAAATAATAGCTTATTTTGCTATATTGCTTTTTGGTTTTCTTTTTCCTTTATCTGAATTTATTTATATAATTATTCATATTTATTTTGTATCTATTTAAAATTTTATGTTTAAAAAATTCTATAATGCATTTTAACAAACTCATGTAAGAGAAATTATTTTTTCTATATTTTATTATAATTATGATAAAGATAATGAATGAAGAACAGAATTGGACAATTGAAGTTTATATACTTTTATGGAATATGTTTAAGGATAATTTATTTTATTCACTAGAAAATGATAGCCTTATCTATATATTTTTTTTTTTATTTTCCCTTCCAAAGTAGATTAAATAAAGGGTTAATACATATGATTTTATATAAAATTTGTTAGATATTTAATTTTCAAGACGAGTGTATATATATACTTATTCATTCACTTGGAAAATATATAATTAGAAAATAGTTCCAAAATAATATCAAAAGGATTTCTAAAGAGGGGAAAAAAAGAAAAGGAAAGAGACGAACCAAAATGAACGCAGTTGTGTCACATCCTTAGCTTGTGGGGATCAATCATTTCGTGACATATTATGTTATGTGCAATTTATATTGTTGTTTCTATAAATAATTTTCAATATAAGAATATGTAAATCTATTTTTTTTATTTTTCCTATTTTAATAATTAACTAAAATATCTTACTTGAACGACTGTTATCCTCTCTTTTTTTTTCCCAACCGATTATTATCCCTTTTTTCTTCAAAAGTGTATAAGGTAGATAACATAAAATATATTAAACTTGACTAATAATAAAGAATCATGAGAATGTCATAAATTATAGGACAACAATTGATTTAACTAGTAATAGAGCATACATATAGACTGTTAAATAATATAAATCTTATATTTATATGTATGCTGATGGCTATGATAAAGACAATGGTAATTACCATGTCAATGTGCAATTTTTTTTTCCCTAATATATAAAAGATAAGATTTCTTTTTTTTTTTTGGGTAGATAGAAATATTATAAACTAAAACAAACAAGAGTACATGGGAACAACACAAAACATCAAGCCGGCATCAGTGGCATAAATGCTTGTTGCCAGGTTAAAACGACACATTGGTCACACCCGGAGTCAAGAATAACAGTGTCTAAAAACATCGAAGGAAAATCAACAGAAAAAGATAAATTGGATTCTATTCTCAGCCCTTCTTTCGCAAGTCCATCCGCCTGTGGGTTAGCTTCAAGCACGGTTCTGCAACTATTAAAGTAGTGAAGCAACTGTAAACATTGTCTTACAGTGACCGAGTTTGAGTTTCCATTGAGACGTCCTGGTTGACAAAATCTTTGGCATAAGAGCTGTCATACTCTACAATAACATTCTACCATCCATATTCTGTAGAAAATAAAATTTAGATTTCTATATTGAATACGATAGGATTTTATGTGTAAGATTAAAATACAAAATATTATTACAATATTTTGTAGAAGTGTACCTAAATCCATGAAAAGAAACTTTCTTTGAAGGTTGTAGTCTTCTGATCTATGATGATACTTACTCTTAATTTTCTCACTAATAAGATGTGAGAAAAAGACAGAAAAGAAAACCCCCAAAGTTATTTTAGTAGACTAGAGATCTCTACCCTATATGTATATAGGTTTTATTGTTTTATTTCACTGTGACCAATCATAATAGATGAAATAAAATATTTAGGTTTTTACACATTGGGTCTATACCAAAAGTTCATAAAGATAAGTTTATAAGCTATATTTATTTACTTATTAACCAAATAATCGCTTTTATTGAACGGCTTAACTTCTCAATTTAATTAGACAGTCAACGATATATAATTAATTAATATAATAACCCACAAAATTACAACAATCTTCTACTTATGTCATATATATCACCTGACAATTGTATATTATAAAATTCTTATGAGCTCAAACTTTTATTGTTTATACTAAGTCTCATCCTCAAACAATCTGGTCCATCAATCACATCAATATAGGGTCAAAGAGGCTTTTGTCATAATTTATTGTGACAACACCATCAATGGTCATAATTTCAATATAATCAACGACATAGATCAAGTACGCATGTGTAGTATGGAAATTGCTTGTAATGTGATCCTTAACATACTTATTTCCAATAGGTTCTACTTTGTAACTCATAATATACTCCACTCTTTATGCATAAGCATAATAGGAATATATAAAACTTTATTTTAGAGAATTTAAAAACAACTATATATGAGTTAATAATAACCAAATGCAGTATACAACTGAACATCAACTAAAAAAATAATCTTTCATTGTATGGGTATATCATTAAAATTAATAACACTCATATGAGCAATATGCTCCTGAAATACTTTAGGTGGTAAACCTTTAGTAAGCGGATCTACAATCATGAAATTCGTACTAATATGTTCAATTGACACTTGAGAAATTTGGACTCTCTCTTTAACTACGAGAAACTTTACGTCGATATGCTTTGATTTCAATGAACTTTTGCTATTCTTGGAATATAGTTCAACAACTTTATTATCACAATTAATTTTCAATGATCTCTCAATACCTTAACAATTTGCAATCTAACAATAAAATTTTACAACCATATTCCCTCATTTGATGCCTCGTAACAAGTAACGAATTATGCTTCCATGATAAAAGAAGCTATAAGTGTTTATATGACAATTTTCCATAATACAGCTCAGCCAACTATAATAAAAATATAACAAGAAGTGGACTTTTTGCTATTAAGGCATCCAACATAGTTGGAGTTGGAATACCTCACAACTTCCAAATGATCAGATCTCTGATATGTGAGTGTATAATCTCTTGTTCTTTATAGGTATCGCATAACACATTTTGTTGCTTTCTAATGATCCATATCAAGATTACTCAAATATCTATCAAGCATTCCAACAATATAAGTGGTATCCGGACGTGTACATACTTGAGTATACATAAAACTCCCTATTATTAATACATAAGGGATTTGCTCTATTACCTTTTTCTTAATGTTATTCTTGGGATATTGAAGCAAACTAAACTTGTCACTCTTAGCTACAGGAGTATCTCTCGGTGTACAATCTTTCATGCCGAATTTACTGAATACCTTATCAGTATATGCCCTTTATGATAAGCCTAATATACCTCGTGAATGATTATGATTGATTTGTATGCCTAGCACAAAGGATGTATTACCAAGATCTTTCATTTCAAAATTGCTTAAAAAAAATCTCTTAGTCTTATGTAATAACCTTATATTGTTACTTACAAGCAAAATATCATCGACATATAATACTAGAAAAATGAATTTACTCCTACTGATCTTGTGATCCACACATTGATCAACAATGTTTTCTTCAAAAACAAAAGAGGAAATCAATTGATCAAATTTCCGATACCATTGATGGGATGCTTGCTCTAATCTATAGATGAATTTCTTTAATTTGCATACTGGATGCTTTGATTCCTTAGATTCAAAATTCTCTGGTTGCACCATATATATCATTTCATCAACATTATCATTTAGAAATGCAATCTTTACGTCCATTTGATGGAGCTCTAAATCACAATGAGCTATAAGTACCATAATGATCTTAAAAGAGTCTTGCTGAAACTGGAGAGAAAGTCTCTTTATAGTCAATACCTTCCTTTTAAGTGAAACCCTTAGCGATAAGACGTGCTTTATATCTTTTCGACATTGCCTTTTGAATCCTACTTGGTCTTAAAAATCAATTTATAACCAATTGGTCTTACACCTTCAATCAATTCAACAAGATCCCATACGTCATTGTCTCTCATGGATTTCATCTCTTTTTTCATGGCATTAATCCACTTTTAGGCATTTGCATATTATTTGGCTTGACTGACAGATGATGGATCATCTTCCAATTCTATATCAAACCATACTCTTGAAGGTATACGACATTGTCATCTAGAATCGTAAATCTTCTTTCCTTAGTAGATCTACTTAATGACACTTTCTCTTAAGGTTATAATGATTCCTCAATATGGGTAAGACCTTGCTCTTCTACAAAAGCAAGAGGAGTCCCAGAAATATTTTGAATATACAGCCAAAATTGCTAGTATACTTTTAGTTGCAACTATAGGAATATTAGCACATTCCTCCTCAAAAAATAATATTCCTGATTGGAGTCATCCCACTATATTCAACATCCTCAAGAAATTTAGCATTCCCAATCTCAAAAAAGGATTGATATGAGTGATCATAGAATTTAAATTCTTTTAATCACTTTGAGTATCCAACAAAGTTAAAGCTAATTGTTCTAGAATCTAGTTTTCTCTCATTAGGCCTATATGGTTTAGCTTCAACTAGACACTCCTAAATATGAAAATGTCTAAGATTAGGCTTGTAATGCCTTAGTTTATAAGTAGTAAATAACTAAGTCAACAAATACTAATGGGCCTATTTTTAATTACTAGCCTAAAAGTTTTAAGCTTGTGTTAATAAGGTATTCACAATTATGACCTTATAAACTAGTATCACAACCTCCCATAATCCATATGGGACACTTAATAATAAGGACTCACAAGGCTTCTTACTAATCCATAACTCATATAGGGTTTTTTATACAGCTTTGCTTAGAATTCGATTAAGGATATATACTATAGTCTTTAATACCTCTCCCCAAAGTGATTCTCGTAAAAAAAAGAATGACTAATCATATTTCTAACCATATCCTTTAAAGTTTTATTACGTCTCGCAGCTACACTAGTTTGACTTGGTTGTCTCGGCATAGGGTACTAAGGAATAATCCCGCACTTTTTAAGTACCTTGCAAAAGGTCTAGGACGTTATTCACCTGATCGATCAAATCTACCATAGTATTCACCACCACAATCAAATCTAATAACTTTAATTTTTTTATGAAGTTGGTTTTTAACTTCAACTTTATATTCCTTAAAAATGTCTAAGGATTGTAACTTCTCATGTATCAAGTATAAGTACCCATAATGAGGATAGTCATCTATGAAAGTAATAAAATACTGTTGACCATTTTGTGAAGCCATAGGGAATGTACCACATATGTCAATATGTATCAATTCTAAGACACTAAAACTCCTTTCAATACCTTTTTTCTTAATATTTGTTTGCTTTCCCTTGATACATTCAATGCATATTTCAAAATTTGAAAAGTCAAGGGAATTTAGAATTCCTTTTGACACAAGCCTTTGAATCTTTTTTTCAGAAATATGTCCTCAATGCTTATGCCATAACATAGAAGAATTCTCATTTATTAATTTTCGCTTTATACCATAATTACTTCTATGTAAGGTTTCTTTTGTATATGATGTATGCAAATTTAATCTGTATAAATTATCAATCAAAGTACCGGTAGCAATAATATTTGAATATTAAAAAAGACTAAATTTTCCATCTCCAAATGAACAAAGATAACCAAATTTGTCCAAACGAGGAACTAAAATTAAATTCCATCTAAATGACGGTACATAATAGGTCTCTTCCAAATCTAAATAACAACCAGACTCTAACTGTAATCTAAAAAGGCCAATAGCCTCAACAGGAACCTTGTCGCCATTACCTACATAGATGAATCTTTCAACATCATTTAGCATTCAGCTCCTTAAACAACCATGCATAGTTACACTGATGTGAATAGTTGCACTCATATCTATTTACCAAGTTTGGGTTGATATTAAAGCGAAATTAACTTCTAAACAAATGAAGTTGAGAAGTTTACCTTTCTTTGCGAGCCACTTTACATATTTAAGGCAATCCTTCTTCACATGACTTATCTTCTCATAAAAGAAACAAGTGACACTCTTATCTTATTTCTGTTGCACATGTGAAGTCCTAGTATTTGCAACTCCTTTACCTTTATAATCCATTTTTCTTTTCTTAGAAGTCTTATCCTGAGATGAGTTGCCATATGAGCACTTTCAATCTTTTCTTGTTTCAATCTCTCTTTCTTTTGCACACATTGTGCAATAAGCTTATTCAATGTCTATTTTTCCTTTTGAGTGTTATAACTTATCTTGAAAGGACTAAATTAAGCAATAAGAGAGATCAAGATTAGGTGCATAAAAATATTATCAAACAATTCCAACTTTAGGGCCTTTAGTCTTATAACAAGATTAGACATCTCCATGATGTATTCCTTTCTGTTTCCTTTGCCATTATATAACATAGAAATGAGCTTTGCAAGAATAGTGCTACCTTTTTAGAACCTATGAATTGGTTTGTTATTTGGTTAAGGAACCTTTTAGCATTTTCCTCCTCAATTATGGCTCCCCTAATGGTATCCAGAAGGGAATGCATCATGATCACCAGACTCGTGTAGTTAGAACACTCCCACTTTTCATAAATTACCTTTTCTTTAGCTGGCTAGTAAGGGTTAGAGGTTCATCAATCTTGATCGCATAGTCTAAATCTATGAATCCAATTAATAAAATGGTGATATGTTCCTTCCATATTTTAACGTTTGTGCCATTAAGCACTAGAATATTATTTAAATTGGTAAAAATAGAAATTATACTGACCGAACAAAGAATAAAATGTGCTTATAATCAATTATAATTTCACACTTTAATGCATGAATAAATATAGAATAAAAATTATCATCGTCATGCATAATCAGTCAATTAATATTAATAAGTAATAAAAGAAATACTTTAATTGGGCCACCTTGAGACACTTAGCACATCATTGATATCTAGTCTTAAAATATCAACTGTAAATGGCATCCTCAAAGCAATAATAAATATTGACTAATAAATTTTGCCAATAACTTGCCTTCCTTTGGTTGACAAAATTATCATATATTTATTATTACATGTCTATTATCTGGTCAAATAATAAACTTTCTTTAGGCCAATTACTATCCATATAGATATAGATATTTCATGCAAATCTTTCAATTTGGTGTCCGAATATTTCAAAATAAATTTAAATAACAGAGGTCACTTTAGTAACATATTATTCTCATTTATCATAAAATATTAGACAAGATTTGCAGAATATATATTTATCTATAATTACTTTTATCTTATAAAATTTATCATAAGGAGATAATAATATATCTCAAAAGATTTACCGGAATGGACTATGTTTCTTCCATCCTATTAATAAATAGATTTAATTGTCATGTCACCATCATTATATAAGTCAGATTAATTTTAGACTTTTAAATTAAACAATTTACGTATATCATGACTCAATCCCCTACGAGAGATATTTACCAATGTCAATGGTGAATTGGTGCAAATTATAATATATAACATGTTTTATGGCTCCATAGTTAAAGATTTGCAAAAAGAAAAATCAACATAATATCTTTTATCTTAACAGATTAAAATATAAAGGAAGACTAAACCTTTATTGCTTTGACTAATGAAAAAAAATATGTACATCTAATTGAAACAAGTCTATAACATAATGGAATCAGGGGTAATAACTTTTCCTAATTCTTCAAACCTTTTTGTTGGCTTCAGTTATCCAAAATTCAGTACAAGAAAAACAAAGGGAAACTTTAAGTTATCACCTTTTTTCTAAAAAAAAAAAAAAAACATGAATGATGGATCGGAATTGACACATGTCGTACTTCAACAGCATATCATATCCAAAATATTCATAATTATCAATGTCTTAAAGCATGCCTATTCTCAATTGTTTCTCAATATCGATAAAGTGGAATGTTTAATTGATATGTGAATCCAAACCAAGAACGGTTTCAATGAAGGCTTAAGATTACATATTCCTCAAAATATGGAAATCGATAGACGCATGTCGAATAAACCCTATGACTTGCTCGGTCAAGATCCAAAAATTATGACTCCAATAAAATTTTCACGGGCATATATGAATTTCAAACTCTAATAATACGAATATGAATGGTTTATTATCAAATCAAGACTCTAATTTTACATACGATAGCTTTGATACTACTTGTAAAAAACAAAATTTAGATTTTCATATTGAATACAATAGGATTTTATGTGAAAGATTAAAGTATAAAATATTATTATAATATTTTATAGAAGCGTACTTGAATCCATAGAAAGAAACTTTTTTTGAAAGCTGTAGTCTTTCGAACTATGATGATACTTGTTCTTGATTTTCTTATTAATGAAATGTGAGAGAAAAGGTAAAAGAGAAAACTCTAAAATCATTCTATTAAACTGGAGATCTGAACTTTATATATATAGGCTTTATTATTTTATTTAACTATAACCCATCATAATAGGTAAAATAAAATACTTTGATTTCTACACATCAAATCTATACCAAAAGTCCATAAAAATAAGTTTACAATCTATATTTATTTATTTATTAACCAAATAATCACTTTTATTTAACGGCTTAACTTCTCAATTTAATTAAATAATCAATAATATGCAATTAATTAGTATAATTTATATAATGATACACAAAATTACAATATATTCCACTTCTAGCTACAGCCCTAACAAAATGGCACCCATCTGCGCTCCAATCACCGTCATACCATACCGTCTTCTCCAACCTCCCCCCAAAACTTTGCCTTCATGGTCACACCCTACCACTGCAATGGCTGCCTTTCTTTCCTTTCAATCGACTGCAGCATCGCAGTTGATCTTGACTATGTCCGCTGACGGCTTTGCCCATCTGCAACTTACAGGTCTTCTTGTGTCCCCCATTTTCTTCTTCCTTTGAATGGTCCAACATTTGTAAGCTTCTTTTCTCATTAGACACAACCATCGTTAACTACAATTGCCGTGTCAAAAGATCCTGTCGTTACGTTCCCTCCATATGCCTCGAAGCATAAAAAGAAAACTTACCGCTCTAGGTCAGCTAATTTGGGCTCCTATCTCCTTTCCTTAATTTCCTTGCTTGGAATCGAAGGAAAGGGTGAGATACTCCATGATATTATCTTTTCTCATTGCAGTGTACTCCTAAAGAATGATAAAATTTATAAGTGTGAGCAACAAGTTGGAAGAGAAAGAAGATGTTCTTTTCTTATTTGAATAAAATAAAAACGAAACTTATATATTAGAAAAGGATTTGAATTGCTAAAATTAATTATTATTCAATAAATTTCTTTACTATTTATAAGAGTTGTTAAAGGGGTGAAATCGTACTTATATTCCTCATTGATTCTTGAAAACAAAAACACGCACGTCCGAGAATTGATAAAAGATATACTAGGAGTGGTATTTTGAGAAAATATGGTTCGAAAAATTATACTTTTCTTACTTTCCTAACTCGTTTATTTTCATACTTCCTTCTTTCCGCTTCTAAATAAAGCAAAATGGTTTAAAAGATACACTTCCAGTTTCCATGAACAAAAACATGCAGGCCTAATTCCGTGATCTCTCTCTCTCTCTATATACATACATTCATACATATATATATATGCGTACACACACAAACTAGTAAGCAGACTCCACCACAAGAGGACCCCACCAAATAACTTTTCTAGGGGGATTTGAGTTCAGCAAGACTTTGATCAAGAACATAAGCAAGAAAGGCCTACAAGATGACGACCAACAGACATGAAGACGTTGCACTGGTTCTCTTCAAGCAGATTTTGTCGAGGGAAGCAAACAATTCGAACATGGTGTTCAGTCCCCTTTCCATTCATATATGTTTGGCTATTATTGCTGTTGGGACAACGGGGTGAAACCCTAGAACAAGTCCTGGATTTCCTGAAGGCGAAGTCCATCTATGAACTCAACTCCTTCACTTTCAATATCATCGAATAGGTTGTTCTTTCTGGAAGCTCTTCTGTTGGTCCGAATATTTGCAGTGCCAATGGAATTTGTATTCAACAATCCTCAATTATCGAGCCTTCTTTCAAACATGCAATGCAGAAATTTTATAAGGCGGATGTTATGCTTGCTGATTTTCTAAACCAGGTAAGGTTTTATTATATTCCGTATACATTAAATATACTTTTTATTCACATTTAAATAACCTCACGTCCCAAAACCCAAAAAGGAAAATAAAAAGAAAACCATAGTCCCCTCTAAATGGATTTTTAAGTATTTGCAAAGAGGTAGTGATAAATATATGTGTCAACATTTTTTTATTGTAAGTATGGTAATTTGGAAATATAGTATGTGTAATTGGGTTTACTATGGATGATCGATCACGTACTATGTATGTGATGGTTGATGTTAGAAACCACTTGATCTAATGACACGTGTACGGATGTAATGGAGAGATGTGTAGGAGGAGGAATAGGCAAACTTGATCACTCATGAGCATGTGTGACACAAGAGAAAGTCTTGTGTTTCTAAGTATTCTCGATTTGTTCTTAGCTGAGTTACTCATTTGATCTTTTGTGAAGTAGCTTAAGCAGAGCTTTCACATTTATCTTAAGCTAGCTAATGTTCATAATGATCCCAAATAAGAGCAAGAGCCTCTCATTTATATATTTTAAAAGTAAACTTCAACTGTTAGATTACTCTAAGATAAATGGTTGAAATCTGCCATCATTGGTAACTGTCGAATGGCCTTAAATAATTCAATAGTTAGGATTCACCCCTTCTTTCCATATGGATCATAAGCTTGTGCCATAAGCCCTAAATAGGCTCAATGACTCATTATAAAAAAAATATAAACTCATTAATAACAAAACAAGCCTATAACTCTTATTTAAGTCCATATTGCTCCTTTTAAGGTCGAACTAAGTCTAAACAAGCTTAAAAAGACCTCTTTGGAGTTCACATTTCTCAAACAAGTCTATCGAGTAAGGTTAAAAGTGGAATAACTGATCTAATAGTCTTTATTTTGAGCCTTCCAACCTATATCTCCTTAAAACATTCCTACTTTGGCTTGGTTTCTTGGATCCTGTCACCAGCCTATTAAATCAGTCCATGACATTAAATTGTGTTAAGAGTCCAATTACTGAAAGAACCCTCTGCATAATGTTTTTTAATTTTGATCTTGGCTTAATGAAGAAGAAATAGTTATGGGATAATATAATATATTCTAGGGTTTTCATTGTATTTAATTATAAAGGAAAGAGTGGTTTTCGTAAGGCAATTCAAAAAAAGAATTTGATGTTGAATTGGTTTTAAGGCATCCGTTTTCACATTTTCTATCACATATATTGATAGGTTTTAAGGTTTAGGATTTAAAGTTTAAGGTTTTAGCCTTTAGGTTAAGATTTATTATTTTAGGGTTCAAGGTAAAGAGCTAGAGCTGTACAAGTGGAGAAAGTCATGCGGGTCAACCCGCTTTACCCATATAAAAAAAAGTAGGTTAGGTAAAAAAAAAAACACTTGACCTGCGAGTAATTTGGACCCACTCCTACTTGACCTGCAAGTTAATATGGGTTAGCTCATTGTAGGGCAGGTTGACTCGTTAACCTATAATAAAATGAAAAAAAAAAAAAGCAAATATATAGATGCATAATTCTAATGTAGACCTAGTAATAAGGCTTGACAAAAAAGAAAACCTTAAGTCGTAATTTTTTTTCCTCTTCCACTATATCGCCTCATGCTCTACTTGATTGCTACCATCTTTTAATCTTCCTTTTTCGATTCCCTTTTCTAGTTCCCTTGTTAATTGTTACATTTTTCTTCCAAATCCAACTCATTTCTAGCATCTGGTCTGATACGTTCCCCTATTCCACTTCTTTGACTTGTTGCATCGGATTTGGTTGTATGCATCATTTAGGTATTTATTGTAATTTTTCTTTTACTTTCTTTAGTTAAATTGTATATGCTTTCTATCTAGATTTTGTTGATGAAAAACAAAAAGCATGCATCTATTGGTTTTTTTTTTTTAATAGTTAGAGGTTGATGTATATGATCGAGATATTTGTAAGCTTAAATAGAAAAGATTGGAAATAGGCATTATATCATATTTATTCTTTGTTTCTTGAATTTGGGATTCTTAATTCTTATGTAATTGAAAAGGAGTAATTTCACATGTTGCTTACATGATTTACAGTACCTTGATCCCCCCATTCACCAAAAAAATAAATTAATTAAATTAATTGAAGTAGTTTCATTATCACAAAATTTAGTCCAAGAAATTAGCTTAAAACTTCATTCTAGAGTTTAATTTGTAAAGATTGCTATATACAACATGACTTACAAAGCTTAACAATTCATCCTTGCAATTCCTCAGTTAATTTCTTTTTCATGTAAGTTAGAATTAAAAATAAATGCCTAATTCTGATGTTTACTACAAAATTTATCATTTAAAACAAGATATTATATTTTTCTCTATAGAAAAAGAAAAGAAGGAGAGAGAGGTAATTCAATTAAAAGATGTAACAAGTACTTTAGCAATTGAAATAATGATGGGATAGGAAAAACATAGGATTTTTTTATGTGATCATATTTTTAACTTTTATTTTTATTATCAAGATAACAGAATTCAATTTAAATAAAAATCACACTTCAACTTCTAATAAACAACAAGTCCATGCTAACAATAGAATTTTCTACTGTTTTTCCTTCTAATAAACAACAATTGTACGCTAATAATAAAATTTTCTAATGTATTTCTTACCATGAAGAGTATTTGGAAATGAATCTTCTTAGTTCTTATCATTTCAATTCCAATGCATTTAAAAATAAGTAATTAATATCAGCTCAATTTCATATGAGTTAAATTTAATAAATCCAAATCTAATTATCCCCTAGAGATTCTAATAGATAACATTCTCTACTATGGATAAGTTTGTGAGTTAATTTTAGACATGGGAGCAAAATAAATTCTTTCGTTTGTTCCATTTGTTTCTTTGTACGTGTTTAACCAAAACACCTGTCACTATACTACAAACTCCTCAATTTCAACAAGAGTAATATTTAATGCTTGAATCTTCTGTGCAGACATTGAATAATCTTTTGTAATTATACTTATCTAATTTGAATTTGCTAATTTGTCTTACTTATAGGTTTGACACTAAACAAACCAGGAGATTTAGCCATTAGTGTTGGCACAACTGATATTGTAAGTTAGAACTATGGTACATTTTGGTGCATTAATATTTGATTTGGCTCTTTCTACACTAATATTTCTTTATGAAGTATTTGGTGCATTCCCATTAAATTGGTAATCTTTTATATATTTTTAGAATGGATCATAAAAGTAATGAAACTACAGTACAACAATAACATATTAATATGGACAATGAATCTGAAGTCGGTAGGTCAAATGCTAATATGGAATTAGGATCATCTCAACCAGAAGAACCACCAAGTAAGAGAGCTCGAGCAAACTCCTGTGAAGTTTGGGAAAAATTTAGAAAAATAGGAATAGGGAAAGATGGTAAGGAGAGAGCAAAATGTAATGAGTGTGGAACTTAATATGAGATTGGTTTTATGTGACATCTTTAAAGGTGTTGTTGGAGTAAAAATCGTAGTTATTGTGATGTGAGCGACATGATAATTGATTTTTATGGGAAGTTAAGATTAAGAAAATTAGATCCAAAAGTTACTCATAAGACTATGGCAATGGTTGTCATTGCACATGATCTTTCATTTTCATTTGTTGAGTATATAAGTACATGATATAGTATATAAGGTTACATAATCCTGATTATGTGCCCATTTTTAGAAAAACCACTACATCAGATGTTTAAAATTTATATTTGACTCAAAAAGAGAATTTGAAACAAATTTTACAAAAAATTCGTAGTAGAGTTTGTTTGGCCTATGATGTATGGACTGTAAGTACAGTTGAAGGTTATATTTGTTTAACTGGTCATTTTGTAGATGAGAAATGGAGACTTAATAGTGAATTCTTTCTTTTTGTAAAATGCCCCCTCCTTAGTCAAGTTTTGAACTATCAAAGAAAGTGTTTGAATTTTTGAAAGATTGGGGCGTAAGAAAAGAGTAAAAAAGAGTATTCTCTCTTACATTAGATAATGCATCTGCAAACAACTTGTATGCAAGATTACTTGAAAATGCAACTTAATTTACAAAATAGTTTGTTATGTGATGGTGACTTTTTTCATATCAGATGTTATGCTCATATTTTTCATTTGATTGTTAAAAGAGGGGTTAACTATAGCCAATCAAGCTTTATATAAAACAAGGGAGAGTGTGAAGTACGTTTTTGGGACTGTATTAAACAATTTAGAAGCATTGATAGTGGTTTTGGTTTATGCTTGGATGTAGCTACTAGATGGAATTTCGCTTATCTAATGCTTAATAGTACATTAAAGTATCAACATACCTTTTTTTTCCTTCAACTAAATGATTCTAATTATAGATATTATCCATTAATTGATGAGTAGGAAAGAGTAGAAAAAATACGCAAGTTTTTGAGTCCTTTTTATACAATCACAAATTTGATGTCTGGCTCCTCATATTTAACTTCAAATATGTATTTTTTGAAAGTATGGAGAATTGAGTATATGTTGAATGAAAACTTAATGGGTGAAGATCTTGTCATAAGGGACATGTGTATTAAAATGAAGTAAAAGTTCGATAAATATTGGAAGGAATATGGTGTTGTCCTTGCACTTGGAGCGGTTCTTGATCCTTAGCTGAAGTTTAATTTTTTAAAGTTTTGCTTTAATAAAATTGATCCTCTTACTTGTGAAGAGAAGTTGACAAATATAAAAAAGCAAGTTATATAAGCTCTTTAAAGAGTATGACAAGAGCAAGACTACAAGTCCCTAGGTTAGATCATCTTCTCAAGTTTAACATACATTTAGAGGTGGAGGTCAAGGAGCAACATCAAGGAACATGACATTTAGAAAAAGTTTGGGTATTGATTTAGCTACTTTAGATGTAAGTTAAAGAATTACTTTAGCTATTTATTTTTTTAATGATTTTTATTTTATATTAAGTATTAATATCTAATTAATTTTTTCTCTAATGATGTAAGAGTACTGCCAAATTAAAGAAGAGAGTAAAGACTATAGGAAACTCTTCTATGGATCTTTATTTAGATGAACTAGTAATTGATATAAATTTCTATTCCGAGTTGGATGTATTACAATATTGGAAGACTTAAAGCCAAAGGTATTTTGATTTGTCTAACATGGCCTATAATGTGCTTAGTATTCCAATAACAGCTGTAGCATCTGAGTTGGCCTTCAGTATTAGTGCTTATGTTCTTAATTAGTATCATAGTTTTATGCTCTCAAAAAAATGTGAAAGTTTTAATTTATACATGTAATTTGCTATAGAGATATTCTTGTGAAGGTGCTCTTTTGCTTTGGTAAAATTTCCTTTACATGTGTAATTTTAGCTTTTAACATTTGTATATAAGTACATGTCTTATTTGGTGAATTGTAGATGATGAAGAAGAAATTGAGACAACTTCATCAAATGGAGACTTGAATTTGGTCATCAATGATTGATGGATACATAAACAATGATGAAGAGGATGAATGACAAGTTGATGATGGCATTGTGTTTAGAAATTTTAATGTTGATTTGAATTTGATTGTTGATACATTATTGAAAGCTTTGTAAGGGTCATTTTGTTGTAGGATTTGGTTTTTAGTTTTGAGATTTTTTAAATTGACTATCTCTATCCAAATAATTTTAGCTTGTTAAAAGTTTACATGTTTATTTGTGTGATCTATTTTTTTGAAGTTATTTTCCGTTGTTTATTATTTATTTACTAATGAAACTTGTGAGAGAGAGGAAATAGAGATATCGTGATTCATGAACATAGTTTGACTATTAGGATCATTGGTGGAGATCATAGATTACCGGTACATCCACATGTTTTTGAACCATCGGTGTTCTCTATTACACGTATCTGTATCCACATGGTTAAGCTTGGAAATTATAGAATAAGGAAATGTTTCTTTAGCACCATTACGTGCTGTATTGATTTTTCTTATTGCAGATGTTGTATTTTATAATATGATATTAAATGGTCCATACCAGTCTTTTCTTATATTTTTGGTTATGCGTAACTCTTTCGAGAACTATTCTTCCATCATTACCGTCCATCCAAAAATTATCGATGGAAGACTTGGAAATTTGGTGATTGAGTCATTTATGGTGGACATGCCTAATGGGAACACTTAATTTCATACAAAAATTATCGTGGAAGCCTTGATCAAGTGCAATATCAAATCTCTTGCTAATGTATTAGATTTATATTATTCTATTGTTTCTCTCCATAATAGTAACTTCATAGGATCATTAGTTAGTGTTTCTATTTAATAGAATATGTACATGGATCACATATTGTATGTAGTTAACCAAATATGTAAATGAGTAGGGCATTCGCACTTTAAAGTATTGAAGTTTCCGGTTTTCTAACTTTACCATACAACATGTTGTAGGGGTTCATTTCCTTTCCATGTTATAATCAAAATGAATCAATTGTTAAATATTATTTGTTGGCCCACTTAATCCATTTAACTTGCCAATTCACGATGAGATTGATTAGATCGGAAATTCAACTTGTATGTGCAAGTAGGCTAAAGTGAGCCTATCTACTTGGCCTGCAAGTCAATGCAGGGTGGGATAGGTTAACCCATTTAGTACACTTACATAGCATTATAAAAAGTATGATTAAGTGTTTTCTAAATTCCAGATTCCTATTTAGTGTTTGTAAACCCTTGAACATAATTATATATATAAATGTATAAAAAGCAACCATATAAAACTTCTGCGGTATGGACAAATCAAAGATGTAATAAAACTGATTTTTTATGTTACATAAGAAGCGTATAATCTGATCATCATAGAAAACATGCCAATCTTAAAACATGTACCACGCATTTACATGAAATCAGTGCATGTAAATATAATTTTTTCCTGCTTAAATTGCCCTTTACATTCTTATGAGAAAAAAGAAAAAGAAAAAGAAAAAGAAAAAGAAAAACAATTTCGTAATAACAATTAAGAATTCTTCTTGGAAAAAAAAAAAAAGAGGAGAGATTCTTGAAATTAAAGTTAAATTTTTTGTAATGTTCATACGAACTTGATTATTGGAATGAAAATGTATGGCGTACAATACACACACGTTAATCGTAATTTAACTGCAAAATACAAGTTACATATGTTTTATTCTTTCTCCCTTGTTATTCCATCTACAGGTGTTTGTTTCAGTTAAAATATGCATGAACTTTTTTTTTTTTTTCCATATTTACTATAATCAATACCTTTAAATTGTTAAATATTATTATAGCAGTCATGATTTTATGGTTGAAGGCAAAAGTCACGGTCAATATTTAATAGTGGTGATTAATTATCATGGAAAAAAGGTAATAGAGAATGGGAGGAAATAAATTTTCTTTATTATCCAATAGTATTTTCCATCCTCATTAACCACTAATGCTAGTGGGTCATTCTCTTTCATCATTTCTTACCGCTGTAAACTATCAGTATTAGCAAACAAGGAGACTATCACAATATTATATGATAATAACGGAATTTTATTAATAGAAACAAATATGAAATAAGGATTTGAAGAATATTTTTCCCAAAACAAACACATGGAATTGCTTTTCCAATCTAACCTTGATGGAATGTGTAGGCTCAAGGAGCAGAGACAGAGATAAACTCTTGGGTTGAAAAGAAATTACCAATGGCCGTATTACAAATATTATCCCTCCAGATACCACTATAAGAGAGAAAGTTAGATGAAGATTTCGAATTTGTAGGAGGGTAGGTACTGAACAATGTGATTTGGAAGTTCCCTCTTTCTTCATACCTAGTTGCCTTCCCACGGCTCTTGGTGCTTTTGAGACAAGAAAGATTAGGACATTTATAGGGTTGCTTACCTTAATTCAGAAATTTGGCATAAGTCGAATTATAATTATTTGTAGGAGGGTAGGTACTGAAAAGTTAAGGACATTTACAGGCTTGCTTACCTTAAACGTGTTATGAACTATAAATCAAGTACTGATAGATCCCTTAAAACTTTTTAAGTATGTCTTTAACTTTTCATAACTTTTGGAAATTTAAAAAAAAAAAAAACAACCTACAAGCAATTGATAGAATCCTAATATCACCATGTTGAGAGGACCATAATTAGCTATGGGGGTTACAGTAACAATTTCTGGTGTATGTGCACATTTTCAAAAGTTATGATATCCAAATTGTACTTTGGGATATTAAAGGATTTATTTGCTTTCAAGCAACAATTCAAAATTGAGGTGAGTAGTTAAATTTTACTATATAAGGTATCTATTCATATCATGCTTGACATCAAATAAGCGTCGAATAGATATTAAGAGTTTCATAGTTATGTGCTTAATAGCAGAGTTAATCACTAGTACTTATTATAAGAATCGGTTACTAGATGTATCCTTAAGGAGTTTTTCTATAGCTCTTTAATGTATTAAAGCTCGTCATCGACAGGTTGATAAGACAGAGTCCTTTTAGTGAGAAATTGGAGGTGTTAGAGGCAAATGTGAGTGTAGGGTCTAGAGGGTAATCTATCACATGGTAGGTTTTGATAGCAACAAAACCTACCTTTTTTTTTTTTTTTTTTGAAGGATAGGATATAGATACGTTTGGTTCACAAACATGATCATTTTTATCATATGGCAAACGGGGAAAAAAATTGCTCTTATATTATGACAATGTAGTAAAAATAAATGAGAATATATGCAAATACATATTTAAAACTAGTAATCATGTGCAAAAAGTAATCTTTTAGCTTAGAAAAGAAAATGTAATTAGAATGCGCTTTATGTGCACTATAAACAAAATAAGAATATAAGAAAAATTTATAGGTTACATGGGATATTATATACCTATAAATTTTATAAGGTACAAATTTTAAAGTAGTTTTAAGGTATTATAAAATAAGTTTTGGTTCAAAAAATTGGCAAATTTCATTTTTTAATAAAAATTTAGTTGGACTTACTTGAATGCATAATAATTCATCCATGTCCATTCCTTTTTTTTTTTTTTTTTGAATTAATGGAGTCGATAAATCCAAAGGAAGAAAAGCCTCTTTATACAAATATAATCTTGACGATTTGTATAAGCCAACCGCTTGAGTTATATTCCTGGGAAGCCGAACCGCAAGAAGTTGATCTATCTCCCTTCTTTATCATTTTTTCTATCTTTCTTAGAAGAAATCCTTAGTATGTGCTAACAGAATTTATAGACAATTAGTGATACTTCCGCATTAAGGGGTGTTTAAAAAGATTGATTAATAGATAAATAAATATAAATTAATTAGTTAAATATATGGTTTCTTGTGACTGTGTTCTTTTTCTCCTAGTAAACTATGAAATTATATGAAAACTTTTAAAATGTAAATTATGATTGTGTGTATAATTATACCATAATTAACTGTTTTTAATAAAAGGGGATCAATTTGATATTTTATGTGTCATTCCTGCTCTCTCATTAAATAATGTATATATATATATATATACGTATATATTTGTCGATGCAATTTGAAGGAATTATTTCCATGGACCATAGAAAGCACGTTCTACGTTCCAAGCTAGGAATGGTACCGATTTTGTGCTTAAGGTATCATCTCATGCCCTGTACAATTTGCAAAGAAACTAATATAAGATCAGTAATTCCCAATAATTCCCAATAGATTAAAGAAAGGAAAGGGTAATTATAATCATTCCCTTACCATCTTAATGCTTTCTTCTGGTACATAAGTGTTTGGTCTTATCCGACAGAAGAAATTGTAATGTTAAATATAGATTACAAATTTCATAAAATTCAAGTGCACAACAATGACATTGAAATAAGTTTTCATAACTTCGATATCGTTTTTCTCATTTTTACACGAATCCTTCATTTTTATTAATTGAAATATCAAAGAAATCATCATATATTTGATCGTGTTACTGTAGTCATTAATCTCTTAATTTAATTTCAAATACATTATGATGAGAAAAGGAATAAAAAATTCTAGGATAGGTTTAATGTCTCAAAGTGTTACTATAGCCATCATATATATCACATGAGTTAGAATACTCGGTTTATATGTAAACTTTGTTTAAGTTTTCGTTCTTTTTTCTTTTTGTTTTTGGGAAAAATCCAACTTCAATTACTAAATATAGAATCTAATATATTAAATTACATAAAATTTTGACCCACTTAATTAAAATCCATTAGCTTTGTTTAGATTAATAATTATTGTTTAGATTAAATAATTAGTATAGATTCATAAATTACAACTTTCATTTAATCATTTGCCCTAATAAAATCGATTAGGATAATCCCTATGGACACTAGTTCTTGGCTCAAAATATAAATAAATAATAAACACTTGTATGTTCCTTATGAGTTCAACATTTTAGTCTTAAAAAGAATAATTTCTTATTACTTACGCATCCAAGTGCACTTTGTAAAATTGTTGTCAAATGCATGACGCCGATAACCCAGAGTTGACCTTGCTTGACCATCATATGTGTGAATTAAGAAGCTAAATAGAGGCTAATATATGTCCTTTTGTCATTTTTAAATATACTTTATAAATCCTTGACAAAAAATACTAAATGACACACTAAAATCTAAATATTTCATGTTTAGAACATGTTGATATGAAGTATTAGAATAAAAGTATAAATGAGATAAATATAAAAGAAGCCTCTATATATTTGTGTCAAAAGTGAACTAAGCTCTATACTTCAAGTGAGTCATTCTAATCCTCTATATTTATGTTGAAATTCAATTAGTGTCATGTCTGGTATATAATAATGATCTAGAATATAATAGAATAGAATCTAAACCGAAATAATAAACCCATTCCTTTATTTGAAAATACCATAAAATGGAAAGAAATAGATTATGTTTATAAAAAATGATCTTAGTTATTGGATATCATAACAATAAATAAGTAATTTTAATTAATAATAATTAATAAAGATGAAATTAAATTCCTTATTGAAGCCAAAATCACCAAAAAATCATGATTCTACCTTCTAAAAACACTTCTAAACAAAAAAAAAGGAAAAAAAAAAAACTAAAATCGCAATTCTATTTTAGATCTATTCTCGTATAGCAAGCATAACATAAATCTTTTATATTTTAAATGAGTCATTTGAGTCCTCTACGTTTTTTTATACAAAATAAAAATTCTTTATCATTTTGTAAGTACACTGTATAAGTCCTCTATATATAGTCATCATACATCATAAAAAAAAGGGGGAGGGGATAAAATGGCTAAACTTAATGAATGTTGGTGTATACAGACATATATATATATATATATATATATATATATATATAGAGAGAGAGAGAGAGAGAGAGGATAGGTTTGGAGCTACCAATGAAATTACACATGAAAAAAGGCTCTTAATGGATTTAATGTATTCATGAAAAATTACATCCTAAATACCCATGAACAATTGTTCAAAAAGTACATGCAGTACTTTACTTTATGCATATTAGTATTTCATGGGTAATGCCTTGGTTCTATGATTATAAAAATGATACTGAATCTAAAACTACCATTTTGATTAGAAAATACAAAGTTAAATAGTGGGACAGATTCAAAATGTGGAATAAAGTTAAGGAAAATGCAATTAGAATTCAATTTTAGAATTGAATTATTTAATTGAATGCAAAGAAAAACATTTAATGTTTTTAAAAAATGATATTGAGTTCAAAAAAATTTACACTCAACTTTCAAATGAAAATTTGAAGAAGAAAATTTTTAATTTGGAATTAGAAATAAAAAATTCAATATATTTAACTTTACCAAATGTATTTTGGGATCGTAAATTAAATATTATTGATTTACCATATGAAAATGATTTTAATGAGAAATATATTCCAACAAAGGCTAGACTTTCTCAAATGAATAATAAAGTTATTAACCGTTGTAAAAATGAGATTAATGATTTGCTTAATAAAAAATTAATTTGCAAGAGCAAGTTTCCTTAGAGTTGTTTTGCATTTTATGTTAATAAAAATGTTGAAATAGAGATAGGCGCACCAAGATTAGTAATAAATTATAAACATCTTAATAATGTTTTAAAATGGATTAGATATTCAATATCTAATAAAAAAGATTTACACAATAAACTCTACAATGCTAAAATATTTTCTAAATGTGACATGAAATCTAAATTTTGGTAAATTCAAATTATATTTATATGTGTGTGTGTGTGTGTGTAGAACCTAAATAACTCAAATTAAAAATGAATACTCGATTGACATTTAACATAGTCATAGAGAACTTCTAGCATATTTTTCCAAAACATCAATCACTTATTAAGTAGCTTTCCCTCACTGTCCCTTTTCTCCATCATCACTATCACTATAACTATTACTATCACTATCATTACTACTCTCATTGCTTAGACTTTCCTTGACTATGGAGACTTTAGCTATCGCCCACTCACCTTAACCATAAGAACCTTAGCTATCAACCTATCCTCAATTACCATTATTAATTCATTGTTTTGTGTGAAAGTACAATAGACTAACACAATAGTAATAGAAAAGTAGTAATCAAACAATTATATCAATGAATTGAGGAAGTAGAAAAAGAAAGTATGCTAAGATTAATATTAGAAGAAAATCAATAGAGAGAAAAAAAAAAAAAAACCTATGGGCAAATGAGGAGAGGTAAACCAAACCATGAAACAATGAGAGTAAAGATCCCTTTCTCTTGGCCCAAAAAGAAAAAAAAAAGTGTCCCTTTCTTATGGAAACTCTAAAAAGGCTTTCAAATTACAATAATTCAACACAAAAAAGGGCTAGAAAAATAGTAAGAGAGGCCAATTGATAGGTCTTGATTAATTGTAAAGACCATCAATTGGCTACTAAGAGATGCCATGTAACCACTTGATGTGGTATTTGGCTTAAAAAAAAAAACTTGATATGGTAGTCAAGCATCTTAATGGACATTCCAATCTAACCAACCTATTCTCTTCATATTATTGGATGAATATATATGACACAAAATACTTATAAAATAATTGATTAAGAGTTTTACCATCTTTGAAAAATTTTCATACTAAAATGCACAAAGAAATTAGAGTCGCAATCCATTAATTCTCTACCTTAACTTGAATTTTCAAAAGTGTTCCGCCTGAAACTAAATGCCAAACAAAAATCACAAAGTGTAAACTTATTAAATTAGCAAAATAACATATTATACTCTCTCTCTCTCCCGTGCTACCCTATCCCCCTCCTCCCCTTAAACAGGATTTTTTTGTTTTAAGAAAATATAAAGGTAACAACCATTATATTTTGGTCGTTAGTCTCTAACTCAACTGATGCAACTATTATATTGCTACAATAAGAGAGCATCTTGATTTAGATCCTAAGGTTTATAACCCTTCCTCCATCAACAAATGCTCGATCCTTCAGTTAGTGTTTAAACATCGTTGCATACAATTAGAGATATAGAATATATCTTCATAGTTCTAGAAAAGGGGACACATGAAGGTACTATGATTATTCTCTGATGAACTCAAGAAACTGAAGAGATTTG
This sequence comes from Lumnitzera littorea, assembly GCA_024138015.1. NCBI lineage: Eukaryota > Viridiplantae > Streptophyta > Magnoliopsida > Myrtales > Combretaceae > Lumnitzera > Lumnitzera littorea. Next base: position 26,133,004 of record JAMXBB010000012.1, read on the forward strand.
TATTAGTTACTTACTGAATTTGTTGCCTACAATCGATGATGAGCTAATAAGAAACGAGAAGAAAAAGTAAGATGAGAGCATTGATGCAAAAAGTATTTTGTAAAGATGGTTGTTAATTCTGTTATGTATAGTAATATGTATATATATATATATATATGTACATGTGCAAAACTCATGCAAGTAAGCACATACATTTGAAAATAATTAAGAATCTGTTTTGTTAATACCTACCTTAAGATAGGCTATCTAACAATCCGCAATTGCATTTAGTATCTTTTAAGTTAGCAAATTTGTGTTGGTTTAACATGAAACCATAATTCAATCGACATATTTCTATTCCTAAGAAAAACTAAGCTTTACCACGTCCTTAATAATGAATTTACTATTAAGGGAATGCTTAACAGTTGCAATATTATCCAAGTTGTCTCCCATAATCAAAACATCATCCACATAAACTAAGAGAGCAATTAAACCCAAAGAATTAGTTTGTGCAAATAAAGAATAATCATTTTTTGACCTAAAAAAAATTAAAGAAACTAAATGTTTGGTAAATTCTTTATTCTATTGTCAGGAGGCTTGCTTCAAGTCATACAAAGACTTTACTAATTTGCTAACTTGACTCAGTTTGGCTAATGAATAGCCTTCTAGTGAAGGAATTTAAGGAAAATTATAACGGAAGAAATCAACGTATATGAGTAAGTTCAAATAAGGGATTAATATTTTATAAAATGGTTCGAATAAAGGATTAATAATAATTAACCTATAAAATTATTTAAATTATTTTGTGAAACATTGATTCATTATTTAAACTTTTCAAAATGTTAATCTCTTATTTGAAAATTTCCAAACGTTGATTTTTTATTTGAATTTACTTTCAAATGTTAATCCTCTCCGCTGTAATTTTTCTAAAGCATTTATATCTCCTATTCCATGTAACCAAGAAAAAAAAATAAAAAAAGAATTATTCACATCTCATTGGTGAACAAACCAATGCTTTACTACAACAACGATAAGAATCATTCTTATTGTAGTTAGTTTAGGTATAGGTGAAAATGTATGTGTGTAATTAAGTCCTTCAATTTGGTTATATCCTTTTTCAACTAATTGTGCTTTATATCTTTCTATAAACTCATTTGATTTATATTTGATCTTAAACACACATTTACTACCTATAACTTTCTTACTCAAAGGCAAAAAGTAAGGTCCTAAGTATGATTGGATTCTGAAAAAACCAAATACTTTTGCATTGCTTTTACCCATTTAGAGTCATTTTTAGCATCATGATAAGAGTTGGGTTTATGGATTTTAAGAACATTAGCCAAAGATGTAACATATTCTTTAGGAAAGGAAGAAAAAGAATCTACTTGAAATAAATGATATATAGTTGAGGGTGGTGCAATGCGTGATGCTGTGCTGCATTGTACATTGTGAACAAAATTCTTCAACCAACCTAGTTGTTGTTTAACTTGATTGGACACTCATAGAGGAATAATTAAAGGATCAGTGTTTGAGGGAATATGACAAGAATCAAGAGCACTCTGTATATCAAAAGATGGAGAAGGAGTAGTTTATGAGGAGATGGTTATATTGTCTATAAGATCTAGTGCAGGTGAAGGAAACAAGGTTCGAGGAGAAATGGATTGAGAATCTACATCATTAAAATGATGACAAGGAAAGATGTTTTCAGAAAACACAACATCTCCACTAACAAAGATATGATTGGTGTCCAAATCAAGTAATTTACATCCCTTTTGGCCACAAGGATATCCTAGAATTATGCACCTTTTGTTTTTAAGATTAAACTTATCCCTATTTTTAGCAATAGTAGACGCATAGCATAAAAATCCAAGTACTCGTAAGTCATGATAAGAGGGTGATTTATGAAATAACATTTGGAAAGGAGATTTCCATCCTTAGATTTGTAAAGCCATTCGATTAATAAGGGAAGTAGCAATTAAGAGACATTCCCCTCATAAGTATTTTGGCAAATTATCTTGAAATCACAGGGTTTTAGCTGTCTGTATAAGATGTCTATGCTTCCTCTCAGCCATTTCATTTTATTAGGGAGTGTAGGCAATACTTTTTTTGATGAATAATGCCTTTAGTATGAAAAAGTTGTTGACATTCTTGAGACAAAAATTTTCCTCCATTGTTCGAGATTTGTGTTTGAGCAAGAAGGTCTAGGTGCACTTCCAAAAATCATCTACTATGGTTAGGAAAAAATTTTCTCTTGAAATAGTAGGTATATTGAAAGGGCCCCATACATCCATATGTAGCAATCGGAAAGGGAAAGTGGAACATGAAGTACTAGCACCAAAAGTTAATCTAAGGAATTTTGACAATAAGTAAGTATCAAAAAGAAATTCAGTTATTTTACATCCTTTGTAATTAGCCAAATGAGACAAAGATGATAAGGAAATGTGTCCTAATCTTTGATGAAACAGATCCAAGGACACTTTATTATTGACACAAAGAAATTCAAAGGAAGCATTATTCAATACATGAGAAGAATTCACAAGACTACTATTAGAGCTTTCATTAACTATGTTGGACTTCATGATATAGAACCTAAAAGCAGTATTAACATGACCAACTATTTGCTTAGTGTTCTAAACCAAAAATAGGTAAGCTTTGGTTGTGAATATAGCAACCAAATGAGGATTTTGTTTAAGTAGTTTACTAATGGACAAGATATTGGAATGAAAATCAAGTATGAAATGTACATTTTTAAGAATTATATGGTTGTGCATTGGTACACTTCTAACGGTGTTAACCAATATCTCTCAGTTGTTAAGTATTTTTATTTTTATAAGAGTGTATAATGTATGTGTATTGATTATCAAATGAAAATAGGAGGTAATATGGTCTAAGGCACGAATATCCATAATCCACTTACCTAGATTACCATTAAGATGTTGATTTAAAGAAGAAATGTTATCTACAAAATTTACCATATTGTACCAATGTGATTATGGTCATTCTCTTAGAGTTATGTGTCCCTTAACACCTTGATCACTTCCTAACAAAACTTAGACATAGAAATAGATTCATTGTTAGCCATATTATTTCTTGCAAAGTAGCTATCAATTGGATTGTCCATAACCATTGGACCAAATTTAATCTATATTGCAACTTTACTACGAAAAACATTTCTATTTCCTTTTCATCCTTTATACCAATCAGGAAATCCAACAGTTAGTCATGTATAAACCAACTAGAATATATGGATTTGGATTCGGTTCAATTCGGAAGGGCTTGGGCTTTGCCTTCGCCTCTTACCTTTCGATACCTGCAAAAAAATACCCCTTGTGAGCGAAGCCATGGAGGCCTTCCAACACTCAAGTCAACAAGGAGGACTAAGAAAAGAAGAGATGAGCATTAAGGACCTAAAGGACTGTGTTTGCTAAGTACGTGTATGTGAAAGGGGTTTAACTTCCACTCTTTAATGAGAGGGAGAGGGAGAAGGAGAAGGAGAAGGAGAGGTTTTAGAGCATAAGAGAGAGAGAGAGAGAAGGATTTGTCTTACTTGGTGCTCAGTACCTTCTATGTAGGTTATCTGGATACGTAGCGATTAGGGATTCATTCATACTGGTTGTCGATAAGTAGTATGCTTTGTGGTAGGAGCTGAGCTTCAGTACAAGTGGCATGTCGTGGCTGATTAAGGCACCAAATCTATAACTTAGTAACCTAATAAGGGCAAAGGTATTAGGTGCATCGATCTTACTATGGATGTCAGATACTCATTAATGAGTTGTAGTAGGTTATAAGTGCATAAGACAAAAGCTAGACTAAGATGCTGAGGAAGGAGTTAGCTAATACTCAATGGAGATGAGTTGAGCCTTGAGCTTACCTTAAATAATCAATGAAGGTCAAATCGATGGTTTGGGATTGACTTGCTTGGACATTTGTTATTTAGCTCACTAGATAAGTCGCAATGTGGAGGATAAGCTCATTATTAGTTCGTATTCTTCATTAGCATGAACTCATGGCCTCATGAAAGGGTCGCAGCATGACACTTGAGCTCACTGTTTGCTTGGGTGCAACTTGATGCTCCTTATGATGGGCTTCACCCATTAGGTCTTAGTTTAGGTGAGGATCAGGTATCAATATTAACCAACTCAAGGCATCTATCCATTGTACGGCCTTGCTTTTTACAATAATTATAAAAGAGCTTCATAACAGACCGTTTGCCTCTTTGATTCCTCTCATCAAAACCATGAGATTGTTTAGGCATTATTTTGGATAAACAAGCAAAACTAACATCTATTGAACCACCAAGTAACTCACACATGTATTTTTGTTTCTCAACATGATATATCAAAATGATAAGTTTTATTAACAGTTGGTAACGGTTCTATGGATAAAATCTGGTTTTTAACATGCTCATATACATCTCTTAAGCCCATCAAGAACTGCATGAGTTTATTCCTATTTTCAATATTCCTCAACTTTTGTTTCAGATCACATCTATAGTGGTCAAATGGACTACAAGTGTAACTTAGATTCTCATAAATACTATATATCTCATTCCAAAGTTTCTTCAACTTATTAAAATAATCTGTAATAGATATATTCCCTTGTTTCACATTTGCTATTGCATGTTACAATGGGTAGACTAAAGGACCATTAATCATGCCAAATCTTTCATTCAGATTAGTTCATTATTCTTTAAGGGATTGTTTGTTCATATAAGCTTTAGACAAGTCCTTATTTATTAAGTAACCATCAACAAATTATAGATCCATTTATGCAATTCATTTTCATCGTCTATTGGTTTTATATATGTTCCATCGATATATCTTAATTTCACTTTTGTACCTAGGGCTAAGTGAATTGATTGGCTCCAACTATGGAAATTAGTTTCATTCAACACCAAATTCGTAATAGAAGTACGAGGATTATCATATTCTGAAAGACAATATAGATCTCGAAAAGAATTTTTACTAGAATTAATAGTAACCATGAATGTCATGAATAATTAATTGAATGGTTGAAAGGCAATAAATCGAAGAGAAAACAATGACAAAATCGACTGCTTCTACCATGATATCGTGATAAACTTAAGAAACTAAAGAGATTTGTATCTAATATTTATTGAATTTGTTGTCCCCAATCGATGATGAGCTAACAACAAACTAGAAGAAGAAGAAGCAAGACGAGAGCACTAATGCGAAAAGTATTTTGTGAAGATGATTGTCAATTTTGTTATGTATAGCTATGAGAGAAATATATTTATATATATATATATATGTTTGAAACTCACGTGAGTAGGCATATGTATATGAAAATAATTAATAATTTGGTCTGTTAATGTTCTTTACTTACTCATCGACATTCTCAATACTTTAGCTTTAAAAATTTGTAATTTATATGATGTAGAGTGAAATAATATATTTTGATCGAATTATAATGTTAATCATACTAATGAATTAATTATTCATATATTTATAATAAATAAGAGATATTAAGAGTATGATGATGTATTTATTTATAAGATTTAATGTGTATATAACGTATAATAGTAGCTACACATGTAAAAGTAAATAGATAATCGTATATAATATCAACGTACGCTTAAAGGCTAAAGGCATCGAAGCATAGCTTTAGATAGGATGATATACATATTTTACTATCCTATCTCCACACTAGCATATTATAAATGGAAAACCCTATATTGCCCCCATCATCTTTTATTATATCATATCCTGAATCAGGAAGAGGTAATAGTGTAATTTCAAGCTCTATGTGAATTATTAAATTGTTATGACTTGATTGGCATAAGAAACTTTGATCGAGACTTCAAGGTCCAAGTCCAATTAAAAAAAAACAAAAAGGAAAAACTAAAGAAAAAGGTAACTTCGTTGCGCATACACATACTTCTTTTAATGTATTTCTGTATATAGATAAAAGGGGTCCCATCATTGATAGCCTGCAGAATAGATTTTTTTTTTTCCTTTTTTTTTTCACTTTATGATAAGTATGTAGGACGAGATAGAGATAATATAGTTTACATCCTCTTGTTTGAATGAAATGTCATTATTACCGAAAAAAAGATAATAAAGTTTACATTGGCTTATAGCATCATTATCGATGAATTAAATTATTGGGAGAGTTTCTTAGGATGGTGTGCTACGACTTTGAAAAACTTTATCTGTTAAGAACTCTTTATTTTACCAATTGATACTTTTAAAGGAATTTTTTAATAATTTTTAAATTTTTTTATAGATTTATATTAAACTTTTACAAATAAAAAAATAATAATAACTTGCGTTCCTTTAGAGAGAAACCCCCAAACTACACTATTTTGAGTCAAGAAGATTTAATAAAGTTACAAATGATATTTAAATACTAATTAAAATTCCGATAAAAATGCTATTAATGAATTCATACGAAGAATTACCTCTTTTTATCTTTTGAAGGATGTTTGATCCTAAATTTTTGAGCATCATAAACCAAAATCATTACCACTAGATCATGTCCATGCGCGTCTTGCTGGTAAAAGCAACTTTTGATTTTTCTCAAGCTTATTAAAGAGTATTTAAAAAAATAAATGTATAAAAAAGAGAAAATATATCGTCTTTTATCTCTAAACCGAGCACGGTATCATTTTTCTAAGAAAAATATCTCATTAATAAGTGCGAACTGCGAGGAGCGTATAGAAAAGATTAGAAAAACTTTTAGTATTCCTAAAATCGATGGCATACGAAAAACAAATAGATAAACACGCGAAAAGCCTTTTAAACCTCCGTAACACGCGTAGGATGTAGGACCCACTTTTACTATAATCCCAAATTCCCAAATTTTGTGTTTCCACTTTGTGTCCATGCCTGTTGAGCTGTAGTATATACTCTCTCTCTCGTATGTACTGTAGCATAGTTAACTCTTATTTATAGCTCTATGATTACTTTTCCTTGTGCTTTCTGGGTCGGTTAAGCGATAATGATAACTTCAATTATCAAATTGTAACAGGAAAAAGGAGAAAAATAATGTGTGTTTTATAGAAAAGTACAAACTCACTATTCTCATCGCCAGTTCACAGCTAGAGACAGAGAGAGAGGGAGAAGAGGAAAGAGAGAGAGAGATGGGACAGGAGACCGGCAATCACCACCCTCATGGGCCACCGCCGCCACAGGGAACACCCCCGCTGCAACCTCCACCCCCGAATTTTGCTCTTGCGAGGGGACCGACTTGGGCTCCCAACGAGCAGCTTCAGCATCTTCACTTCTGCATCCACTCTAACCCCCCTTGGTGTTAGTTTTCACTCTCTCTGTTACTTACTTTTATTGGAAAGTTTGGGTTTAGAATAAAAAAAGAGCTGTAAAGTTTCGATTTTTAGAAAGTTTGTTGACTTTAAGGTTTATATTATATATATAGTTGCCGATATCTAGTGGAAGATTCAAAAAATGGGATCTTTGAGCCCACCCTGGATCAGTTTTATGAGGTGGTGATTTGCAAGTCCACTTTTGGGTTGTTGGGTTTTTATTATGTCCATCGTTTTGAAGTCCTTATGGTTGGGTTGGCTCTTTCATTGTAGTTGTAGCTAGATTTGTTGCTTAAGGTCATTTATTGATCGGATAAGTTTGAAAGTCCTCATCTTTGAGATTGAAGATATGCTTAATTCATCAGCTTGAGGAGAAGTTCTTAAGATCGCCATGTATGTAGTTTGAACTTGCCGGATTATATACTGTTCGGCTAAATTCCTATTATGAAATATATCCTCATGTCATTAAAATTGAAACCAACCCACCCGACAAACAAAAAAAAAAAAAAAGAGAAGAAACTCTATAGCCGTCATAGAACTGGTTTACTATGAGTTATGTATATATCTTAGTTAAATTTTAGTTTGATGGGTTGGAAATGAGTTCTGAAGTTATATATTTATTTATTTTTCCTTTTTTATTCCAAGATATCTAGCCTGGTTTCATGTTGAAGTGTCTAGAGGCTGCTAGCCTGAGAAAGTTGCAGTTAAGTTTAATCACATAAGCACTTTGTCATGTGTAACCGATTACCTTATAGAAGATTTGGTGGATATAGTTGCAACTTACAGTGCTATTGAATTTGTTGTGCAGATGAAGCAGTACTGTTAGCATTTGAGCACTATATCATGTTGCTTGGCACTACAGTTCTAATTGCAAGTAATCTCGTGCCACGGATGGGCGGGACAAATGTAAGACTTTGGGATTTTGATAATATACAACTAATTTTACCCTCCTGTGGCCTCTGATTAATATGCCTGCTTCTTGCATCAGGGAGATAAGGCCCGTGTGATACAATCTTTGCTCTTTTTGTCGGGAATCAATACTTTGCTTCAAACTATTTTGGGGACGAGGCTACCAACAGTGATGGGTCCATCATTTGCATTTTACTTGCCAGTATTATCAATTATTAATGATACTTCAGGGATGAACTTTAGCAGTGAGCATGATGTATGTTGGAAAACTGGTGAAAGTTCATTAATAATATTGATCTTACTTTGGGCATCAACCTAGCTGGTTTCTGTAGATACATTTGCCGCAACTGTAGCACTATAAGATACACTTTTAGTTTGTATCATATAAATGCATTTTCTGGAGATGCTAATTCTGAAAATGGCTTCATCTTCTATTTCTATGATAATGGTAGTTTAACTTTTTATTATTAGCAATATTATCAAACCTGAGTTGATTCATATGGTCCAATTTGATTCAACCTAATCTGGCTATGAAACTAGTCTAGTCTAACCCCAGCTTGTCCTTAGTTAAATCCGATTTATACTTTTAACCCTCGATCCTCTCACGTGTCTGGGTCTACTACCTGAACTGGGTCTATCAATAATGCTTATTAGACAATTCCTATGTTTTTAAGCAACTTTTCTATGTATTTCAAACTTCTACTTACAATCTATTTCTTGTATCATCAGCTATCATTTGGTTCTCGGGTTGCAAAAATTTTTAGGCATAGCTGATCTCTTGTAGCCTTTTAAAACCTTTTCTTGCAGAGATTTGTCTACAATATGAGAATTATTCAAGGGTGCCTAATTGTTTCATCTTTTCTGAACATCGTCTTGGGATTTAGCAGGGCATGGGGAAAGTTCACTCGGTAATAAAGTTACATTCTGCTTTTCATTTATTTTCACCAAGCTATCAGTTTAATGCTTCAAATCCTATGAGATATATCTTTTCAATCTTCAAGTTCTTGCTATATCTAATTTTTCTTTATTTTCCTCCATGTTTAACTTTCCTTGGTGCCAGATTTATTTCTCCCATCATTGTGGTACCTGTGGTTTGCGTGGTGGGTCTTGGTCTGTTTATCAGAGGATTTCCACTGGTATGTTCTTCTGGCAAGTTATTCAGTGCTTTTCTTTGTATACAAATTGTTAGGAAGATTACATAAGTAATGTCATCTTTTATGCAGCTTGCTAATTGTGTGGAGATTGGACTACCCATGCTCATTCTTCTCGTGATATCGCAACAGGTAAAATCTTGTGTGGAACATCTAATAATATTTTGTTGTGTTGATATGACGAATTGATTCCCATCATGTAGGATATTTTTGAGATGACATGTTGAAATAAACGTGATGTCAATCTTCTCATGCAGTATGTAAAACACATAGTTCATATAGCCCACACCGCATTAGAACGATATGCTTTGCTCCTGTGCATTGGAATCGTATGGGCATTTGCTGCAATCCTCACAGTTGCTGGCGCCTATAATAGCGTTAAAGCTCAGACCAAATTGAGTTGCCGTGTAGACAGCTCGTATCTCATGTCCTCTGCACCTTGGTAGTTTTCCAGATGATAAAGATTTAATAATCATTATTTATTATTATGCCTTTATTTTTTCTTCCTTTTTTTTTTATTGATTAATTTGTAAAAGTGCTGGTGTTTCTAATATAGGATAAAAATACCATACCCATTTCAGTGGGGCACTCCCATATTCAAAGCAAGCCATGTGTTTGGCATGATGGGTGCAGCACTAGTTTCTTCGGCAGAGGTATAACCAAAATTGTTCATGGATGTGCATTGATTGGAAAAAATTTATACTTATCTTAGACTTTATTGAAGCATTGTAGTCATTGCCTTGCTTCCGTATATATATATCTTTTTTCTTAAATACATAGAAAATCATTAAATCTTTTGTGTTCCTACTGATGACAATGTCAACTATGATTGCAGTCAACTGGCGCCTTTTATGCTGCAGCACGATTAGCTGGTGCTACAGCACCTCCAGCGCATGTTCTTACCCGAAGCATCGGCCTAAATGTAATGACAGTTTGCCATACCTTTCTTCTGAAAAAACCTTAGATCATGTTATCATAGTTTTCTAGCTTTTATTATGTTGTTCAATTTTTAATGCAGGGTGTTGGCATGCTTGTTGAGGGAATATTTGGTACGATTGTTGGCACTACTGCCTCTGTGTAAGTTTCTTTCCTTCTGTTCATGTGATTATGGAATAACAAGATCTAGATGTACCTGAGCTATGTTGTTTGTAGTGCTAAATGTTCTCCAGATGGGTAGGCTACTAGTAGAAGTCTAGGCTTGTTATCATAAGAAAAAAGGAAGAAAACAAGCAAAAATATGACTTGGCCAAAGTCAGTCATAACTTGTGGGGCAATTCTTACGATGATTTCCATATGTGCAGAATGGCCAATCAATGCACCAATTTGATAATGCATTTAGTAATTCTCAATTCATGGATGTCATATAGAGGGTTTATAATGTGCAATATTTGGTACCCACTCCCCATGGTGTTGAACCATGATAAATTTGCATTAAGAAAGTTTTGACACGCTCTCTGGTCTGTAGTACTCATGAGACTTCTTATGATCCATAGACATCAATGACTCCTGGACTCATATTTGGCTCAATGAAAAGAGCGATCATGCATTATGGTGGGGGCTGCATGGAGCACTTCTTTTTTTGTTGTTTGTTTTGGTGGGTTTGGGTGTGGGGAGGTTGGGAGGATTGGGGGATCGGGTCCTAAGGTTGTGCCATCTTAGTTCCTTCTGACATAATAAATTGACATCCAGAAGCTTTACCTCTTGGTTAATTGGCGATTTTCCATGATTTCCCCCTTCTCCTCTGTCCATATTTGCATAAATGATCTTCCTTGGAATTCATGCTTTCTTTAGAAATATTTGTGTTAATGTTTTGACTACCATTATTGTTTGTAGATAGCAGTAATTGGTTTCATTGATCATGCAGTGAAAATATTGGCCTTCTTGGGCTTACACGCATAGGGAGCAGAAGAGTGATTCAGATATCAACAGCTTTCATGATCTTTTTCTCTATATTTGGTTTGTTCTTCTGACTAATATTGAGGCAGTCACCATTTTATTACCTTCTTATAAGATTTTGATATCTGCGTCATGTAGGGAAATTTGGTGCCTTTTTTGCATCCATTCCTCTTCCTATATTTGGTGCCATCTATTGTGTCCTGTTGGGCATTGTTGGTAAGTTACTTTGGAGTAGCAATATTTAGTGTTTCTTGTTATTATCATTAAAGCCTATTGTTAATATGGTCCCTTGGCTTTTTTGTCATAATCTCCAGCTGCCATAGGGATCTCATTCACACAATTCACAAACAATAATTCAATGCGGAACCATTATGTTCTTGGCCTTGCTTTGTTCCTTGGGATATCGATATCGCAGTATTTTACCCTCAATACTAATTATGATGGCCATGGACCAGTTAGAACTAATGCTGGATGGGTAAGTTGCCTAAACAGTATTTCCATTGTGTCTCCCTAAATGTTCATGTGAAGTATACGATCTATACCTGCATCGGTTTTATAAGCATAAGGTATATGGGTTAATTGTGTATCATTAGATCTGTTGGACTGGTGATGATGAGGTGGGGCACGTATGCCTTCATTTCACTCTTGTTCTATTGGATCAACTCTAGTTGTTCCCCCCAGCCTATAAATGAGGGGAGTGTGTAAATACAGCTTCTGATCCCCGAGTTTAGCTTGACTATATATTAAGTTGGTTGTGAATCTAAATATAAGAGATTTGTTCACCCTTCTCCTTGCAAGGATGTAATGCACTATTGTAAAGATTTTGACTTTTAGCAAGGCAATGTACTCATGAAATTTATCATCCAACTTGCATATGACAATATAGAATGTTTTCTATTTCTAGGACAGTGCAGACCTTGATTTTCTTTGATTTATGTTGCTTGGACTATTAATCTAGTATAATATATGGACATTGATGGCTTCGGAGGTTTATGAATTGATCCTGTTCATTTGATGCATGCAGTTCAATGACATTCTGAATACCATCTTCTCGTCAGCACCTACAGTTGCAATCATTGTGGGCACGTTGCTTGACAACACGCTTGAGGCAAGACATGCCTATGAAGAAAGAGGAATGTCGTGGTGGGAACCTTTCCAGGACAGAAAGGGAGATGTCAGGAATGAGGAGTTCTATAGTTTTCCTCTAAGAATACATGAGATCATTCCCTCGAGGCACTTGTAAATATTCATCTGCAGCTTGTATATTGGCACAGACTCAAGTGTATTGGTACACCTTGTTTGATTTGTTCTGAAGACTTGTTTATAGTGTATCCGCTCTTCCTTGGAGGTTTGGGTTTTCAGTCCTTCGACCATTTGAGCAAATTTTAGAAGTTTTGTCTTTCGAAGGAAGACTGAGGTTAAGGTGCGGTGCAGCATAATGGCTGTCGATTGGAATTGGTTGGGTGGTGATCGAGTTGAGCATGTCTTGGTTTTTTAAAGATGGAAGGAGTCGAAACAAAAAGGGGTGTTAAAACCGTAATGTATCGTCGAATTGGAACCAGCCAACCAATGATACACAGGACATGTAAATTCCGGTTCTCATATAAATGTAGGCAAGGAAAATATATTCTCAATAATTAGGATCATCCATGTAGTGTCGTTTCACTTTCTTTGATAATCAAACTGTTATGTTTTATCGTGTTTGCACAATCAGCTTTGAGCCTGATCGAGTTTATTCAAATGTCTATTTGTTTCAGAATGAACCGGTTCCCTTTTAACGGCCGAAAGTTCTAAGGGTTAGTGTAACCGGTTCTAAGGATGAATCTAAGCAAAGTTCAATGAGCAACTTAAGATGTTTAAGGTTTAAATGGATATTAGTATTCTATTTGAGTAGTTTTATGTAAGTTGAAATTGAGTTGAATCGAGATAGTAGGGTATTGAGTTCAATTTGGAATTTTAAAGTTTGATGGAGTTTTAAAGTTTGAGCTTAAAGTTGACTTGAAATGGTATTCTTAACTTGATTAGGGTTATGGGATTGTCAAGCCAAACATATAAAACTCAAAATTATTCGAATAGCTTAAGCTCTAACTAAACTTGATTATAGCTAAGTTAAATTTGAATAATTATGAGGTCAAATTCAATTAGCTTATGACTAAATTTGTCTACACCTTAGTTTCATCCTAAGCTTTACTTGATTGTAAGCATAATTAAACTTGATTATCTACCTTCCATTCTCATGCCTTTTTACACACATTAGAAGAATGATTTTGTTCAATAATAGCAAATGATAGTTATATTGACTACACATATCCCTATTTAGACTTGATTAGAGATCCATGAGAATTGTAGTATCCTATGAGAAGATCACTAACTCGTTAAACAAAAGAGAAGAACTAAAAAAGAGGAAATGTCTCTCCAGCCTTACATTTTTAAGTGGAACCCATTTCCTAAGTGTACCATTAAAGAGATCAATAGGGGTTCAACAAAAGTTGGCATTAACGTGTCGAATCCAACATAAGAAGTGTAGAGAGCTAAATCTGAATTTAGACCTTAAGCCCAATAATTGAAATGGATATTGACTATTTGGGTTAATGCGACAGGGTCTACAGAGTCAAGTACATAAGAATTTGAGATGATTAAGGGAGATTTGATATGTGAGCTTAGGATATGGCTTATTGGATTGGCCCGCCTAATTCAATTTTTTTTTATTAGGCTCACACTAATAAAATAAGATTAATTGGGCCTAAGCTAATAAAGGGGATTCATTTTAAGTCCATTAAAAGAGAGATTTAATTATAACCATTGATTATTATTATGATCAAACAGATGGAATCAACTATCATTTTCTATAAATACCCCCTTTCACTTCCTCATTTGAAAGAAGAACAAATTCCAACAACATCATTACTTTGTAAGAATCTTATCTCAAATATCAAATAATTAAATACCTCAAGAGCATTACCATTTTCTTCATTAATTGTGGAGTTTAATACCATTGTATTTTTTCACCCATTATCATATGAGTTAAAACTTTGCCAAGATTACTTACTCTTCCTTCATATTTTATCTCTCTTGATCATCCTATACGTATAGTGTAAGTTATATTTTTTAGCCATGTGTTGTACGACTAAACACATGGCATACATGATTCTTATACTTGAACCCTTACACCTATAAGAAAAAAAAAAACAATAGCTATACCAAACTCTAGCATGTTGTGAATTACATGAATTTCATTGATTTCTAATTAATGCTATTTTTCTTAATTAAAGTGGATAGGTGTTTTCCTATATGTAGTCTCAATGGCATATTCACCAATAATAACTAAATAGTTAAGTTAATAAATGTTCCAATTTTTGTTATATATTTTAGTCTTAACTTGTTATTAGTTGAGACGTCATTAAGACAACACTTATCAATAGAAAGTGAATAAATTTATTTATTTAGTTACGTTTGGTTTACTTAGCCTTAGAGATGATTTTACAAAATGATTTTTCATGATATGTTACAAGCATATCATTACCATACATGTGATGTTTTCCAATTGGCATTTTAAGCAACTTTTATAAACAAGGTTTGTCAATCTTGAGTTCTCTTTCTCCCCTTGATAAATTATGTTTTATAGTATTTATGTAATATTAAGAGTCACTTACTATTATTGGTGTGAATTAGAGATTCAATGAAATCTATAAAAGAGAACATGTAAGATTTTGAGGGGTGTCAGAACTAATCGGCGTTGCCATTATTCTTGGTGTAAATAAGCAATTTAAGGAAATCTATTTTTAGATGTACCGGAACTGATCGATGTTGTCACTCCAATACCCAAGTCAATTAAAGTGTTTGAGTGTTTAAAGAGTAAGAGAGTCAGCTGAGTGTAGAGAGCTTTCCTATTCCAGTAGATTGATTATCTAAGTACAATTGTTAGGGAATGAGAGTTGATTAACAGTTCAATTGTACTAGACATGTAACAATATATTGGTTTAGTCATGTGTTTAATGTGGAGCTTTGGAGCAATTGCGTAGTTCTTCTTTGTGGTAATTGTGAACTGTTCTCGCCCTTACTCCACTATTTGAATATTTGAACTTGTGGATTAAGCCTATAAAGCTTGGGCCTCAAGGTCTATGAATCAAGGCTCTCTCTTGACCTATTTTGAGCTCTTTCACATAGGTTGTATTGCTTTTAATCTAACCTAGTTACACATGCGCTTGTGAAACTCTTGATTGTAGAAGATTGGATTGAGAAAAGTAGATTGGTTCGAAGCTTGATGGCCTCCGTAAAGAATCCACTATCAATGCTTACCTCATATATATAATTTTTTTTATTAGAACTCATTAAATGCAGTGTATCTCTTAATTAAATAGGAGTGAATTCAATAGATAAGATTGGAGTTTATAACTACTTAAAATTTAGGACCATCCCATTTAAATGTTCAAACTTGTTAGACTTTCTGCGGTTTTATAGTTACTTGATTAACTTCTAATGGATGAATCCTTCGGATGACTATATTGATCCAAGCAAACTATGATGTCATTAACTTACATTTTGTCTTGGCCAAATAGTGAAGGGATCGGCTAACATACCAATGACTTTGATGTCACGTATAACCTGCTATTTCCTTTTCACCTCAACCAATTCGTCTTCTTCATCACAAGTCAATAATGTAAATCTGAAAATCAACACATGGCTTTTCTTCGTAATACAGCGAGACCCTCATGTGCACCACCAACTGATATTTATCAATTTCTGAATACGTGGGCTTATTCACTTTTTCTCTTATTATTGTTATTATATATTTTAGAGGAATTACAAATAACCTCTATAAATTTTAAAAATAGTATTTTCACCTTTGCTAACTTTTCGAAATGCTTATGCATTCTAATGCTATCTAACATTTAGAAACTCTTGTTATTTATGGTACCTTTGGCAATGGCATTGGTTTTTTGCGATGATGAGGCGTACCAATATTTTTCAAAACTTATGAGTAGATAGGAATGGAGTTATACTTTGCAAGTTCAATAGATCACCCACCTATGATCAATGATTTTAAAAGTATATTTACGTTCATTCTGGTTTATCTTTTTAGAGTTTTACCTATCTATATCATAAAAAATTCTAACCTAATCTGGCATCAACAGAAGAGAATTTCCCCATTACATTCCTTCATTAAAGTACCACAGGGATCCAATTGCTATACTATTTCTGCAAGCACAACCATAATCACCATATATTTGGAGACTCTCGAGTTTTTTATCTTTTTTTTCTTTTTTTTTTTTTGATAATTTTATTTGCCTAGACTTATAAATCCTAATTACTTTCTTTCTTTTCTTCTCTTCTTCTTCTTCTTATTTTTTCTTTTCCTTGTTATATGCTATGTGACATCGAATATAATAGGAAATTTTTCTAATGCAACAAATGTAGCTTTTTCATAGGCCGTTAAAGAGTGCTTTTAGGATATATTTGCTACGATTAAGTAGAATAATTTAGTTGCTTAAATCATGGGTTCTAGACTTTCATATTTATAGTGCTTAATATAGTAATCTTTTCCTAGGTGGGATCCTAATAATTTTCTAACTAAAAGCACGTCATACTTGAGTAGAATGTCTTGGGTTACAACTTTATATTATTAATCGATTTCTATATAATTAAGTTGTTCATTTGGTATATTTTAGTTAAAAATCCAACTTACAAGTGAGGAGGAGTACTGAATAAAAAGCTTGCATTAAATTTTCTTGAGGAATATCGAATAAACAATTAAATCCCATTATATGTTTATATATATATATATATAGATATATAGATTAGGCACCAAGAAAAAAATAATAAGATACCAATACTCCACATGTCTCAATCAACCCCGACTGGCAATTGGGTGATTCATTGCCATCCAGTTTATTAGCTAACTTCTCATAGTGGATGGATTGAAACTCCATTGTAATGCACTCCACTTTATTTTATGTTTATCTTTTCATCTATTTTATTTTTTCGAACTTTTAAGTCTCGTGTAAATTTTATACTTATGTATGCTTAAACACACACAGTATGTTTTATAATTCCTTTTAGTTTGTTGGTTGCATCTTTTGTTTTCGAGCATGGATTTGATTGTTCAACTTTTGGCATCCATGTAACTTAAGCATCTCCATTCACATTACGGTCCTAAAATTCATATATACGTGAAACCAGTTTATGGGATAGGGATAACAAGCCGCTTTCCCATATATGATGCCTTATAGAGACGTCACTAAGACATGTAATAGCCATATGTATATAAGTCCCTCTTTAATGGAGGAGGAAACGAATGTGGTCAGTAACCCTAGTGTGCTAGTAAATTTCGTCTTCCATTCCATGGGGTACAAATCAACTGCAATAATTGTTTATGGCATGCAGTAGCACTATTTTGGAAGCATTCATTCGAGTACTTGCCATGTTTACGATAATAATAGATAGATAAATAAATCAATAAATTAAAAGTACCCATTCAACTATGACAATCTGTTTTACTAGTCCGGTGAATGATTCCTATCAGGACTAAGAAAGCTGTCCCTACAACTTTTGCTTGCTTGTCTTTAACTCGTTACTTTTTTCTTTTTTTTTTTTTCCCTCCCCACGAACATTTAGTCCGTGCAACAAAGACAGATGTGTTCTTATGACTGAACAGTAGATGCTTGATTTTCTAGTTCTAGAAAATAAGCCGATCGCTCATCATTAGGGAACAATAATATCGACCCCGGAGTGCTATATCCCAATTTTTCTTTTTTGAAGTTATTAATACCGAACCACTAAAGCAACTTTCTTTCTGAGCATTGTACCTTTTTTCCCTTTTGTAAAAGTTATGGGACCGACTTTTAGAGTAGTGTTTGTAAGAATCCTTAGAGTTTGCATTCAGAAAATGAAAAAAATTTATGAGCATATCACCTAGAGACTATTTCTATGCACCACGCTCTTAGATTTTGGTAGTTGGTATTTCTGGGTTTCTTGAGAAAAAAAGAATACAAAATAAGCAGAAATTTAAAATGAAAAATCGACTGTAAATTGCAATAGCTATTAGTTTATATAAAATCCAAATGATACAAGTTAACATATATCTTCAAAGAGACATGATAACTGGATTATAACCTTTAATCTTGTATCATCTAGCTATTAGATACAATTGAAGATAGATTATGATGTTTTAGAGATGATAAAACACTGTATTACTTAAATTGGCACATAAATTCAATCAAAAGTTAAAAAATAAGAGCAGGTATGAAATTCTACATATAACATTTTATTTGAACGAATTGTCTTAATCATTATTTTTTGACTCTTTAGGAGACTTGATTTGAATTAATCAAATGAGATTTGAATCAACTTTTAAATTTATAAAATACAGAAAATAGAGTTTAAATATCTACAGCACATAGGAAAACAAAGCATTCCACTTCGTTTGAACATCATCAACTGGTAATTTGTATCCCCAATTTTACATTTTGTTTGGATCTCATAAAGAAGCTTTGAACCGAGTCCACTTCCTGCATTAAACTTGCACTTCAGCCCAATGTTAGATCTTGGTACGACTCTTGATTAAATAATGAGTTTCCGCTGCTAGCGTGTAAATTTTAATTTATTTTTGAGTCATTAGACATGTGCTTTGTAACTCGAAAAATTGCAAAACATATAACTATAGCTCTGAATAAACTAACATCATCTTCAAATTAAAAACGGGACTTACATCTTTTTCAATTCTTGACCAACCCTACCAAAAGGAACCACCTCTCCCGCCCATTCTTGCCAAGCCGTTGCTTCAAGTTATGGGAATCTGCAAACTAACACATAATAACACCGAAAAGAAAGAAAGAAAGACTATAAATATGCAACCGCCGGTTGGTGAGCCATCGACACTCTCTAGAACTATACTCTGTTCAAACTACACATCTTTCTTGATTACACCACAAGTAACATTCAAACAACACTCCTATTGTTCATTTGATTTCTCGCTTCAGAGCTACAAGTAATCACTAATATTTAGAAAACACTGGATTCGAATTCGCATATGCAATTTCCTTAAGAGTATCCTCAAGCTCACGATTTCGCAAGAGTAACCAATTCTAGTGGCTGGCTATTAGGAAAACATGAGATCCATCTTTCTAGCTTCCATTTTTGCAGTTTTTGCATGCGCAGGTACATAATTTATAGTGTTACATTCAAGTGTTGTACTTCTTCGCATTTCTTTGTTGAATTTCTTAAGTTTTTGCTTTTGTGGTTGTTTTTCACGTAGGTGCATATGATCCATTGGACCCTAACGGAAACATAACTATCAAATGGGATGTTATGTCATGGACTCCTGATGGCTATGTGGTGAGTGAGTAGCAGCAACAAATATTTCATTTCCCTATTGCTTGTTGATACTACAAGTGCAATAGACCATCAAAGTTGTTAAATTCCACCCCGATCATTTGAATATCAAATCATACTAAAAGAAGAAGCCCAAAACTTCGAGAAAATTAATCGTCATAATCAGTTCTAAGATCGCCAACCGATCTGTCCCAGCAGTTTTCGCATCTAAATTTGCTTATTTACCGGACGGGATTATATGATCTTTTGATATATGGTTGAATTCACAATGGGTATGAGGAGGAATTTAGTTAACGAATATGGACACCAATAATAGTATGAGGTGTATTGCGCTGCATTTATAATTATTTGTTTTTGGCATCCATGTCCCCAGGCAACAGTGACGATGAACAATTTTCAAATGTATCGACACATCATGAGCCCGGGTTGGACCCTAGGATGGACATGGGCTAAGAAAGAAGTCATATGGTCTATGGTAGGGGCTCAAACCACAGAACAAGGTGATTGCTCCAAATTCAAAGGGAACGTACCACATTGCTGCAAGAAAACCCCCACCGTTGTGGATCTACTTCCTGGTGTCCCTTACAACCAGCAATATGCGAATTGCTGCAAAGGCGGCGTCATTGCGGCATGGGGTCAAGATCCCACAGCTTCAGTCTCTGCCTTCCAAGTCAGTGTTGGACAAGGAGGTACTTCCAACAAGACGGTCAA
The DNA here is from genome assembly GCA_024138015.1 of Lumnitzera littorea. Taxonomy (NCBI): domain Eukaryota; kingdom Viridiplantae; phylum Streptophyta; class Magnoliopsida; order Myrtales; family Combretaceae; genus Lumnitzera; species Lumnitzera littorea. Next base: position 26,153,263 of record JAMXBB010000012.1, read on the forward strand.
ACTCCCCAAGAATTTCACCTTGTTGGGCCCTGGACCTGGATATACATGTGGTCCTGCCAAGGTTGTGCCTTCAACCACCTTCTTCACCCCGGATCGCCGTCGCAAGACTCAGGCCTTGAGTATGTTCTACTTCTTACTCTTTTAACTGTCTTGAAATTCTTACATAGTAATCCTAAATATTTTCCTTTTTTCTTTCATCGTCCTATGACTGATTGTATTTTCATGTGTTGTTCTCATGTTAGTGACATGGAATGTGACTTGCACATATTCACAATTTCTGGCAAGAAAAAACCCAAGCTGTTGTGTTTCCTTCTCATCTTTCTACAATGAAACAATAACTCCATGCCCAACCTGTGCATGTGGTTGCCAAAACAAAAAGGATTGCGTCAAGTAAGTCAGAAAAAATTGCAAGATTTGTACTTACTTTAACAATCTATTCAAAACCAGTGTAAACTTTTAACAATTTGGTTGATGTGATGCAGGAGAGATTCCAAAATCCTTAGCATGGCAGGAATAAACACCCCGCGGAAAGATAACACTCCGTTGTTACAATGCACGCATCACATGTGCCCTGTGCGAGTGCACTGGCATGTGAAGCTCAATTACCGTGACTATTGGCGTGTCAAGATCGCCATTACAAACTTCAATTATCGCCTGAATTACACACTCTGGTCTCTGGTTATCCAACATCCTAACCTCAATAAGGTGACGCAAGTATTCAGCTTTGATTACAAGCCTCTTGTGCCCTATGAATCCATAAGTAAGCAGTCATCTCCTTTATCTTTTAAGCACAAATCTTCTTCTAATTCATACTTTGCTCCATTCTCGCATTAAATCAATCTCCACAAGTAGCGACACTCGAAAAATTCATTAAATTTCACAATAAGCTAAGAATCTCATTAGCCTGTTGCGCTTAATATAAACAGTGGTAATGTCTTTTTGCATCCTTTGCTTAAACTCTAATGTGGTATTGACTTTTTTTCGTCATTGTATTTTGCAGATGACACAGGGATGTTTTACGGAATGAAATTCTACAATGACTTGTTGATGGAAGCCGGACCGACCGGCAATGTTCAGTCCGAGGTGCTACTTCGGAAGGACAAGAACACATTTTCATTCAAGCAAGGTTGGGCATTTCCAAGGAAAGTTTACTTCAATGGAGACGAATGCATGCTTCCACCACCTGATTCTTACCCTTTCCTCCCAAATTCTGCACAGAAAAACTTAATATCGTTGTTGACATTAACATCTCTGGCTCTTGTCCTAGTGATAACCATCTTGTTCTAGAAAGATGGCCTCTGAATCCTTTTCTTTTGTTCTTTTTTCTTTTCCCATTTTTTGGAAGTCTTGTTCGTGTATCACAAAAGTTTTGAAAATTGTTATCACAAATGGGGAGAGATATACAAATCTAAAGTTTCTACAGGGTATATAGCTATAGCTTTATATGTACGTGACAATTTTTGCATAAAGACCTTAATCTATGAAAAGAAGACAATTCTTATGTATTTAGCTTGAACCCCTTCATTTTCACTAAGGTATTGTGTTTTCTTTTTCTTTTTTCTTTCCCCCTCCCTTTTGAATTTTAATTGTCTCATCCATGATTTCACATACATTTAATATGTTCCCGCCTGTTTTGAAGCTTTCAAGTGAAAATTAAAAAATAAAAAATCCTTAAAAAGAATAAGTATAGAAAAAACCTTGATAATATTGAATCAATTCATTATAGTATAATGATAATGGTACAAAACCTCTTAATTTCTCTAATAAATCATAGGGTTTTTTGCTATCTCACCCTAATTTACCTTGTATGCATAGCAATATATACACAAAGTTACAATAAATCTAAAACCCTTATATACATGATAAAAATAACTCAAGTACCAAGAAATTCAAAACAAGATGTAACTTGTAAGGACATAAAGACCTTAGTTTCGATCTTTAACCATATCTTTGTCAAAATTTTGTTTTGTAACACAATCTCAAATAAGTTCAAGATGTAAACTTCATAAACCTCCACATTTTCTTGAATTTGTGTAATTTAGTACATTAGTTGATACATCTATGCAACATCTGCAAAGGTAGCTCCTCAAATTTAGTCTTGTTAATTGCACACCTTTAAGCTATTTAGTGTGCTATATATAGTTACAAACCTCTACCCATATACCCATGCTAGGTCATCCCATGATTTTCAAAATCCTGTTTTTTCCTCTTATGGTTCTACAATTTTATAATTTTATGAGACATTTTTTTGTTGAAACTTGCATAAAATCCTTCTCATATAAAGGCCATTGAAACCTCGAGTCAAAGCTTTAGGATAGGTAGAATCACAATTCTGGATTTGAAATTACATATTATACAACTTTTCATCTAATGGCCTAATTTAAATCTCCAAGCTCATCACACCATTCTTGGCTCTTTTTACTCTTTTTCTTCCTTTTTATTTTATGTTCAAACGACTAATTAGTAAATGTAATGTAAATCATGCCTCTTACCCTTTTTTCTTTAAAGCTATAACCTTTCTTCTCTTCTTCTTTACTTCTCACTTTAGATTTGGGTTTTCTCTCAAGTCTCATCGATCTCCTTTAGCTTTCTCCTGAAAGGCTAAACCACGACCAATCAAAGGAGTCACTACAGTTACAAGGCCATAAGCTCTTATAGCTCTCTTGTCAAATTTAAGTATAACCTACTACACCTTAACTTTCAACTTCACTAACACACATGATTGTTGACACTAGCTACTGGAATAGCTTAACAGCCCAAGATTAAGTGACCTAGGACTACCTTTCTAGTAGATAAGAACAACGAACAAGCCTAGCCTTTACGATTGAGTGACTACCAGCCGGACGGCCAACTGACAAGTTAACCATAATGACAAGGACCATGGCTAACCTTAGGGCCACCATCACATTACCTCCCTTGGTTGACCCTACCCCTGGCTTAGTTTGTGATCTATAAAATGCAAGCCACCTCGACGATGAGCTAATATTGTAGCAACCTTAGATAGGTACATGACATCTAAGACATAAGTCCTCAATGAGCCACTCCTCACCCATCCGTACAACACTTGCATCACATTTAATATGATGTGACAACTAGTTACTTAACCTATATCGGCTAGTATGGTCTAACTGTATGGCATAGTATAATAGTGAAAAGGATGAGTCAATCACAAGATTTAAGAGCAATTATTTCCTCTGTTGATGTTAGGAAATTTTGTTAACTCCTCAAAATTTGAGGGCCATATGTTTTGACTTAAAAGAAGAGATAAGAGCATATCATATAAATAACTCCCTTTAGGAAATCCTAAAAAGTATGTCCATAATCTAAGTCTAGAAGGTTAAAGAACCACACAATCACATACTCTCTCTATTAAGCCTAAGCACCTTTTTCTTTCTTATCAACCTAAATATTGGAATAGTTATACTAGACAACCCCTAGTATAGTGACTTATCCCTTATCTATCTTGTAGGAAGCTTTACTGATTGAACAAGCCTTCTAAACGAAGCTCATTCTAGCCTAAGAGGCCTAAAATCTCTATAAACAAAAAGATCTAAGGTGACAATGATGTTAGCAATGACGATGAGATAACAAATAACAATAATGATGATGGTGATTATAATAGGAGAGCTAATGGTAGTTTTGAGAATAGTGAGGCAACTAATGATTTCTTTTAGTTTTGTATTGTTATCTTAATGGTTTACATTGGTTTTGCTACTAGTGTTGTAGTTTCATGGATTTGCAAAATGATTTATGCTTGATTATTAGTACTAGGTCATGTTCATTTTTCTTACTATTAGAAGCACATATATAGCTCTTAAAAACTAGTTTATACATGTTGTAGAAACTTATGATTCTATGACTTGATTCTACCATCCCATTCTCTAGATTCTCTAATGATTCTAGATAGTATCTAGAATTTGAAAGTTGTGGGTCATCCATATACTCTAACCATCATATTTAGTTGTAGCATGACATCAACGACATCTTTCTACTCTTCTTGACCAATATAGTTTAAGCCATTCAATACTCATTGAAACCCCTAAGCTCCACCTTTCTTTAGACATTCTTTACCATTAAACTTTACGTAACACCATGGTGAAGCGAAAAAGACTATTCTTTCTCATGGTTACCATGCTTCCTATTATAGACAGCAAGATAAGTACAAAGATCCTCTAACCTACGATGAACATCCTAAACTAAACCACTAAGAATCATTGTCTTTTGTAGTGAGAACAAGTTTCCTCTTATTGTCACTAAACCTTCGTATGGGGCTCTAATTCTTATTAATGGGTCATCTTTCGTATAGGATTTAAATGAATTGTGTTTGATGAAAAGCTTAATTTGAAACATAACTTATTTATCAACTATGATTGAAAGCTTAAACTTATAACTTGACCCATTTAATAAACACGCTTTGTGTATTGATTGAATTCATTTATTAATTAGAAAATTTTTAAATAAATATATAAAGCTTTTAAGTTTTACTAGACTCTTATAATTGAAACTTTCTCTAAAAACAATAAAAAATGCCTATAGATATGAATTTCAATTTTGATGCTAAAACAAGTTCAATGAAAATATGAATTCTTATCCTAATGTCATAATATATATATATATTTACTTTGAGGATCACAAGACTAACCTAAATAAAAAATTTTATCATGGTTATTCTATGAAGTTAATATACAACACATTACGACTAACTTAATAAAAATTGATTCATATATCAATTTGACTTTAATTAACTCTATTAAGTAATTTATCTAATGTTGGGATTTGGATAAGATTTGTCTCCCAAGGATGTCTGTTTAAGCAAAAGTGAAGCTTATAATATAAAATAATATAACTATTCCTTTATTTTAAGATATTAGAAATCAAAGTATAGAAGGAAATCAAAAGATAGAAGTATCAATCTTATAATAGAAACATTGTAAAATAACTCCGACACACATCATGTATGATATGCACATTTGCCCATTGCATGGTATCTAACTAGGATTTCACACCATTGGCTATCTATGAAGGATCACTTTGCATAAGCTCATAGTTTTATGATTGAATTCTCTTACAACAAAATGGATCCATTTAAATTTGATTTACTACATTCTTGGTTGCTTTATCTTATTAATTTTATTGGATATGGTAACCTTTCCCTTTTAACACTTAATGAGGGAGAAGGATGAAGAACTCTTGCTCTTCTGAATCTAGAATGACCAAATACTACTTCGATTTTATGGTAACTAAGAATTGGATCTATCTTTTCTTGAACTAAAACATATAATTATTTCTCCTTTCAATCAAATGAGGTGATTTGTCTAACTTGAACTTGAAAAATCAAGTGAAAATTCAAAATGCTCTTAAATGTAGATCTCCACTGTCAATGTGTCGGTTGCACGACTGACTTTTAGTGATGGGTTATGACCCACATTTAAATACTATTACTTGTGAGTCACTTGAGGCAAGTAGCTATTCTAGTTGCTATGCTTTGTTCTCTCTCTTTTTTAAATATTTTATATTTAATTTATATAATCTTTAATGAACTTTTAATTATATCATTAATTTAAATTAGTCTATATACTAACATTAACCACCGATATGATGACATGTGTCTCTTGTACATGTATTACACAAAACTATAAAATATGGGTTATATGTTTGTCAAAAAGAACATCATGAATCACCTTTTTATAAAACTATTAAAACACGTCATATATTTATAATTCATCCTAATAATAGCATTCATGATAATGTTATGGCTTACATATGTATAATTGCGTACATAATAGGTATAAGTAAATATTACACTATATAACATATAAATGCCCGTGCAATATTCAGGGCATAACATGCTATGACGGCATAATTTTCGACATCAAATTGGATCTAGTAGCTAGGATGATAGACTGAGAGGACCGGTGCAAGATATCACGGGCTCCACCCAATGGGCGATATATCTAATATAAAATTACTCAATTTTTTTCTGCATGGTAGGATTCCTCTGCAATTTTTCTGATTTGCTGAGTTAGACGAACCAAAGTCACCTTAGTAAGAAAAAGTTTTAATGGTACTATAGGCCATATATATATATATATATATATATATGATTTAGTCTCAATAAAATTTTAAATGTGAAAATATGAATGATGATTTTTTAAAAAACTATACATTATCATTAATATTTATACATTATTTATTTATATGCATAATATGTATTAGTGCCAAGAAATTTTTCTCCACCTAGAAGTGAACAACGAGGTGAAGATGGGGCTGAAACTGAGATGAACTGGAATACATGTAGGTCATGTTTCTTCGTGGTCATAAATGGGGTCGTTCCTGAGTACTGATTTGTGAATTTGTAGTAATCGATGGTCACGCGCCAGAGCTACAACATTTTGGACTCACAAAGCTGGGTCATTTCAAAATGGTACTTTTACTAGGACTAAATGTTAAGATTATTTATTATCTTTTGCAGCAATCAGCCAGAGGGTTTAAGGGTTAGACCTGTCCTATGTTGTGGAAGCTCGTAGGGGTTTCTCTAGGAATATGTCAGACCTTATATGGGACACAAAAAGATTCCTGACTTTTTCCTCCATCACTTTTCACTCCTTTTTTATTCGTCCATTTCTTGTCCCTTTAGGTTCTTCACGGTTAAATTATATTGCTGGCAAAATCCAAGTATCACAGTCGCATATATCTTTGCCTGCTGCCTGGCTAGTCCCGTTCGGGGGCTTTTCTCCTAATTTCTTAACTGGTCAAGTCTCGAATCGAGATCTTCACAACTTACAAGATCAACGGACACAGTCCCTTATTATTATTATTATTATTATTATTATTTCTTCTGCTTCCTTTCCGCCAACAAATATCTTAATCTTAAAAGTTCTTGATTTAATTTTAAATTTTGGGTGGATGTTTCTAATATTTGAATTATGTTTGTAAGGAGTTAACAATTTAACTTCCCTGGCATTATGTATATGAAGTCCAAGGAACAACATAAAACGAGTGTACTCTTTTCCTTATTTCGATCCTTCATGTGATTTTTGTGTGGTTTTGTCAATTTCATCATGAATGCTTTACTGGGATTTTAACAATTACTTGACGTAGTGATTGAGGTGTGACTTATTTATATATTATTCTTTAATTAATTATGAACTTTTCTTGTCCCAATTACATAAATTGTTAATTTATTATTTGACTAACAATATTTACGTCAATGAAAATGTAAAAGACTTGAAAGAGAATAGATGATTTATGTATAATTGGATTAGGATTAGTTTAATATTATCATAGAGACATGTATGTTAAACTATTTTCAGAATTGATGTTTTATATGCGATTACTATTAATTTTTATTATATAAAAATATATGTATGAGACTTGATATTAATTAGGATGGTTAAATTTATAAATAGTGATTATAATACATAAGTAAGAGGTAATTGTAGAAACACAACTCAAAAGAAACCTTTTGTTATGACTAGGATAGTCACAACTCAAAAAGATATATATTAGAGGCATAAATTGGCTTTCAACTTTGTCAAATCTCAAGCTTTTGGTTTATTCAATTTCTTGCCTTAGTAATGTTTGGAATTGTTTATATTAGTTCAAATAATTAATTGTTAGAATATTTTGATCCGATTGCTTAACTGAAAATGGAATTTTTATGGTTTAGCAATGAGTTCATAGTCCTTGATGGCAACTTGATAAATCCATTTACTAGTTTGTTTTACAATTTTTTTTATGAAAAAAGAGAAATGTATGCACCAATTACATAGCTAATAATGCCAACAATATCTAATCACATGGAAACTAGGAGCATCAATATTACCATAATAGTGCTAATGGTATAAATATTGGTCTTCTAAGTTGGATAGACCAGGTTTGACTCTTCACTTTGTCATTGTAATAATAATAAAAAAAAAATCACAATAGCACCATTCACACCACCATCAATGCTACCTTTACCTCCATTATCACAACGACCCATTACTAGAATATTGACTTCAGGCTATAACTAAACTAAAGCATAAACCTACGATACCTACAACTCCACAATTCTAAAGCTTAACTTAAACCTAAATCAAAGCGAAATTCATCCCATATTAGATTAAAAATTAATAAAAACAAGTATACTACCTTATGGAAAGAGAGAAAGAGAGCGCACAGGACTGTAAGGCTAAAGGTAAGGTTGATCTAAGCCCAAGCATGGTTCTTTTTCGTATTATGAAAGTGGTGATTGTATCAAAACTCTTGTAGCCTAATAGTATGGATGTTGCTCTTCCAATAAGATAAATTACGTTGGAATCCCTTGATCTGTTATAATCATTGGAAAAAAAAAAAGATGATGATGGCATGGATATATTTGCACAAAACGGGAAGAAGAAGAGTTGCATTTGAGTAAAGAAAAAGCAAGTATTTCATTCTTGTAAAAGCTTGGTTTAGAGGGCTAAATTCAATTCATGAGCTTAATGCCAAATAATTAATGGATTTAACTTTATGGGTTAAGATGATACGACTTAGAGAATTAAACTTATGAAATTCTTCAAGACAGATTAGACATGATAAGCTTGAAGTAAGGCCTATTAGATCTGCCCGTTTGATCTTACCTTTTTTAATTTGGTTCACACAACAAAGTCCTTATTGGATTTGAATCTATGAAGGGAGTCTATTTAAGTCCATTAAAAGAAAAGGTCAATTCTATTCATTGATTATTATCATGATCTAACCGATGATAGTAGATTTGCTCGCATAAACGTTATTACGTTTTCGGATTTCTACTCTAAAAAATAAAACACTTGATCATTATTAAGAATGCAATTTTGTTTTTTATTAATTGTAGAGTTTGATTTTGTTGTGGACCATGACCAAAAACAGACAAAATCGGTTGCTAGATGAGTTCAAGCTTGCAAAAAAACTCAAAAGGAATAATGGAGAATGTAGCAAGAAATGGTGAATGTGAATGAAGGATAAGCAAAAACCCATGAACAACTCTAATGGATATGATGCACCAATGGAACTTCCGAAGATTTATAATACAATTTGATATAACACACGAATTAGTCTAGTGAGGTTGCTTGCCACTTAGCTTTACTTAAGGGTTAAGTTAAGAGTGATACCAAGAGTAAACAAGTAGTGTTTACGTAAAGAAGGGAATACTTAAGTGTATTAAGGATAATCTTTATGTATGTTACAACTATAATTATAAGGGTATTTATACTCATAAGTTAGGACAACTTGTCCAAAAAGGAAAACACAAAAATGGTATTTCCTAAGAAAGTAATGTACAAGATTCAAGAGAGTAAAAATAAATATATAAGAAAACCAATTATTAGTGCAATGGATTCTATACATGATACTGTATATGTGGTGATATTGTATTGATGATATCATTGGAAGATGTAGAAAAAAAGTACGGATAACTTGCTTGTTCGAGCATGGGTAGCTTGGTCAGTCCAGACTCTTTCTTTCGGTATCCCGGCAAGGGTACAGCTGAGTAAGTAATTGGCTAAGCGTGTGTGAGAATGAAGATGGGTTGTTGTCTCGACCTTCTGCCTCTCGATACATAACATGCGAGAAACATGTAGTCACTCAACTCGACAAGAAGAATTGATTGGTAAGGAGATACTCGGTCTCTGCATGAGTTAGCTAGAATAGAAGGATTCGTCTTACTAATCCTTTTAGTCCTTGGGCTCGACCATGGGTCAGTAACTTGGTAACCTGATTCCTATCAGATGCTATTGAATTTCTCCACCACTTTTCATACATGCTATAGTCTTATCGAGATTATTTACTCCTCTTCTCTAAATCATCTCATTCATACTACTCAAGTTGCCCCCTTCGATCATGCATAACGTAGCTATGTAATGCGTACGTGACTTTTACATTCGAACCCCTACACCTACACTTAGCATTTTGGGCATGTGAGATTTTAACTCTTAGCACCAGATATTAGGCAATTATGACCATTAAATTCTTGCACCAAGGACTTGTGATGTGAATTCAATTTCTCACATTAAGGAAATACGATATTTTACCGACAGTCTTGTAAAGATAACCTTGTGATACCAAGAAATTGTTTATGTATTCTCTATTTATGGCAAATTTTAGGATCTCATGGGTGCAAATTTGGTTGAAAAAAATATTAACCTTTTCTCCAATTAGGCTAACAATTTTTTCTTTCTTTATTTATTTTTGAAATGGCATATTGGCACCTATTAGTCTTCTCTAAAAAATTTTTAGCCTAGGTTTTAGATTTATGGCACTAATGTAATGGCCTTACATACTTAAAGCAATTATTAGGGTGGGTAAAAATACCATAAATCATAAACTGAATTAAATAAAACAAAATATTCAGTATTTTAAAATTTGATTTGATTTTCAGTGTGGTTCAATTTTGTTCTTTCAATTTGCAATTTGGTTCAGTATTGTGAAACTAATTATTCGGTTTGAATTGAATTGCATTATTTTCTTCTTTTTCTTCTTCTTTTTATTTTATTTTATTTTATTTTTTTAAGTTAGTTCTTATTCCTTATCTCTTAACTCTATATCTTTGTTTGTATACGATGGTCTTTGTTTAATCCATGTTTGCAATGAAAATCTTAACTCTCTATCTTTTCTCAAAACTTTGATACTGAACCTTAAGATAAAACAAGAATGCGTTAAGAAGGGTGGGTCTATTTCTTTGTGAGCCACTGATTACGAAATATTCTTGTAGTTAAAGTTTGATTTCTTACCTTGATGAAGTATCCTCTAGCAAGCATAAAGGTCATAACAGTAATCGATGCTAAAGTTGTAGCCCTTTTTAAGTTCATTAACATTGCCCTAATAGCCAGTCTCATACCTTGGAATTGCATATATATATATATATATATATATATTATATTTGGAAGTTTATCTACCTAGGCTGCTATGATGTACTTAGTTTGTACGATGATCTAATTGCTAAGCCTTCAACATCAGTCTTTTTCAATCCAGATCGAATAACTAAGTGTTTTCCGACTAATATTTCTTGCTAACACATAGCTCTTATGCCTCAAAAAGTGGTGACTACAACTCTAGTTGCCAATTGCCATCTGCGATTTTATTTTCCTGTATACATTTACGGTCAACAAGAAGAATTTGAGAAAAATCTATTTGAGTTAAGTAGACAAACGGCTTTTTGGATTGACATAGTTTCTACTTCTTTTAGTTGAATTCTAAGGACAAATAATACAAGAATATGACTTTGTATAGATTGATGGTCGTGGTTGTGGTTTGGTTGTTGTCTTAAATTTCAAGGATTTTGTTACAAGGAAGTTTCAATGAAAAATAAGTTAAATTATATTACTCCTACTTCCAATCTAATATGGAATCATAATGGATAGGAAATAAAGTTACCAGTCAAACCAGAAACAAATGTATGTAGGAAACATTGAAGTAAAAATAATTTGTTAAATTTCTAGTTAAAAACTAAAGGAATAATAATAAATTTGTAAGATTTTATTTTAAAAAACGGTTCGAATTATGAAGTAAACTGTTTATTTTTAGGTTTAGAAAATTCATAAACTGAACCGTATGATTAGATTTGTTTTATTAAAAAAAATTGAACTGTTAATTTTAATTTCGGTTTGATAGGGAGAGTGAATCGTATCCAAATGAACTGTGTTCACCTAACAATTATTGCATTCATTACTGTAATGTTTACACAAACAACAAAGATAAATAATATTTTTATAGAAAAAAAAAAGAATAATAGCCTAAAAACCTAGCAAGATTAACCAAATATACATGAATTCAAAAAAGTTGGCTTTGGTTAAATATGACATGTTACAAATGGTTTAAAATTAGAGATATGTCAAAATTAGTATCTAAAGTTTGTGTGTATGTGTTTTTTTTTTTTTTAAATTATAACTAAAATTTAAAGTTGGTAAATATCAAATTTCATATTTAAATTTTAAGGTCACTAAAATATCATATCCTATTAAACTTCTACTTATTACATTTACAATCTCTTCCATCCTTAAAAACATGCAATAAGAAATAATTACAATTTAGGAAGAGCACAAGTGTATAAAGATGAAAGGTGAGATTTTAAATTTAATAAATAAAAATTCAATTATATATAACACCTAATAACTTCAAATTTCAAGTGTAAACTAAAAAGAAACTCTGAGCAATGTGATTTGCATATCATCCCTTCAAAATTATCTCTACATTTTAGATTTCTCTTCTTCTATCTTCTTTGTAGTTCCACAACCCTAACCCCCCTCCACCTATATAAAAAAAAAAAATGATAAATGAAGCACAGTTCGTTATCTTTGACTTCCAAACAACAAATCCAATTTTAAACAGTATCTATTGTCCGGATTCCGGGGTCTATATTCTCTCTTTCTCTCTCCTATTAAGAAATTCAGTTTAGTGGTAGGACCAAAACATCCTTAAACCCCCCAACAAGAAGTTACCTCTTATTACATAAAAGCTTTAAGGACTGACCCTCCAAAGAACGAGGCAACAAAAAGAAGAAATTTTTTTTTAAAAAAAAAAAGGGAAAAAGATGAAGAATCTATGCAATACTCTTACCCTATATCTTCACTAACACTACTGCTTGTATCCCCTCAAAACCCTGCACAGCAACAAAACATAAAAAAGCTCGAACCCCACATTTCGCTTATACACATTATCGTCCCTTTATTACATTACAATTTAACGTTTGCACTCCCAAAGTTTAATAAGAAAAATTACAAAATAATGTCTGAGCTATCACCACCTTTAATTGTAACAGCCCCTCCTTACACCAGTCAGTCCAACCACGGCTCGATTGGTGCATTCATCGCCGTGCTGGTGGCGGTCACGATCCTCGGCGTGGTGGCGGCAGTTATCGGACGGCTATGCTCCGGCAGGAGAATCATGGGGCATGGAAAATACGATATGGAAAGTTGGGCGGAGAAAAAATGTTCTTCTTGCATTGATGGAACAATTCATGGGACTCCACAAGGGACTCATGTGGCTGTGACGACGACGTTGCCTAGTCAAGATCATCAAGGTACTGATAGCAACAACGTTGAGCAGGCTGCTTCTCAAAATCCATCTCCAAATCCTAGTGCTTGAGTTAGTTTGATTATTACATTTGTCTTTAATTTGTAGTTATTAAGATCAGTTGTATTGAATTTCATCTTCCATTTATTATTAGTAAAATTTCATCTTCCATGTGGTTAAGCCCAAAAATGATCCTTGAACACAACTCGACCCTTTTTCATAAGATTAGTTACTTCTATTTCCTTTCTTTTCTAGATGGGTCACCTTTTGTCATCGAGAGCCCAATTACTTTAGTTGGGATAATGTCAAAAGAAATCTCAACTTTGATTGGTTTTTCAATTTTACTTGTTATTTTCTACACTTTAAATATGAAATTACTAAATATTACGCCCAATTATATTTTAACTTATTAAATTTATTTTCTCTCTCATCTTTAAAAGATGGGTAATTGCTCATTGATTGAAAAGTATGAGCATAAATGATTTAAGTAAAATAAGTAAGTCTAACGGAATATAATATTTAGAAATTTTAAATTTTATAATTAAAAATTAGGAAAAAAAAAATCCTAAATTCAATTAGTGATTTTGAACTCATCCGTATTTTAAGACACTTCTATTCGGAACAGTAGAAATGCTTCTTGGAGCTTCTACAGCTCCGTATTAGTGTTTTTCTTTTTCTTTTTTTTTTCCTCTGCCCATTCCTGTGAAAAAGCAACTTATGCTATGGACGATGAAGTGGTGACTTCGATTCTGTTAATACAAGAGACGGAAATTTTGCACTTCTATAATAGGTGTGGACCGTGTGGTGAGGAGTCTCAAAGTTGGAGTCCTGTTACAATCGTAGCGTATCTGTAACAACATTTACGGGGAACGAGACGATTTCTTAGTTTCCATGTACTATGTTTTGATAATCGCATCAGAAATCTCAATATTTTATGGTGGCTTCAAGAAGCCGCGTACTATCCCAAAACTATACTATTGATAGAAAACTATATATTTTTATCTTTTCGTATAATTTTTTTTTTTTGTTAAATGTATTCAATATTAAATAATGGGAAGATTTTTTTTTCCATTTAACACTTAACAAATATTGGGACACTCGTTTACTAAATTGATTAATAAAACCACATCCTAGCGAGTGATTCCCCCAAAAATGCCCTCCACCTCCGAAGCCACTAAGCTACCACCATGAAACACCTTCGCCTTACATCAACAAAACCTTAATTCATGCGAACGATTTTGACATCTCCAGAAAAGTCAAGGTCTCTCTTCTTGTCTTGCTAGGCGGGGTCTAACCTACTCTAAAGAGAGAGAGAGAGAGGGGGAGGGAAATGTAGAGGTTAGGATTTGAATTTTTGGGAGGCATGTTAGGGTTAAGGTTAGGTTACTCTAGGGTCTAAATGGGGGCATTCTTGTATGGGTACTCCCTTTCCTTCGTGGTATGTACTTTTCTTACTCAAATTTGAGTAATTAAAAAAGCAACAACTGCCAAGGATTATATTTACAAAACGATGAAGACATGAACATGTATCGTTTACTTTGTCATATTTTCATAATACAGTATTGAATAACTTTTTTAGTCTATTGTTGGCCAAATTTACTAGATAAATTTGATTAAAATTAAAAAAAATTATACCATATATTTAGTAACAAATCATAGTACAAAATCAACATTCTTTTGAAATTCTAAAAATAAACTCAAATTAAATTTTCAGATCATTATATTAAACTTTATTATAACTTATAGCATGAATAATTGATTTTTTTAATTTTTTCTAATCATAAAAATTCTTATCCAATATTATACACAATAAATGTGGTATAAGATGATTGTATTGTCTAATTTTCTTTATATTATATTATCTAGTATATAAACAAACCTTTGGTTTAATTTTGAAAAATAAACGGCCCATAAGAGTTTAATTGTTAGTCAATATCCAATTAGGTCATATGCACTTGCTCAATTTTTATCTCTAGCTAATGTGGGTCATGGATCCCCACTTGTTATTAAGAGTATATGAACCCCTTCACTAGTGCACACAGTTGGTATTGCCTCTTCATATAGTCATGAGGATTGAAGCACACAAAAGATCATCTTGTTAGGAGGTTGTGTAGGGTAAGGTGGAAGACTAATTTTTTTTTCTTGCGAAAACAAATCAATTATAAGAAAAATCATTCATATGACATCAAGCAATAAAGTAACATTATCATGTTAGATAGTACACATAGACATGACAATGTAATTAACAATGGGTTTCAATGTTCTTACTAAGGTCATAATGATATATGATCTAAGCACCAATATTGGGATTGATTAAGTAGCACCTAAGAACCATTACATCACTCTTGGCCACATTTGTTCTCCATTGCCATGTCATAAAGCCACCACTAAAACATGCCACCCACTTCACATTAGGAGTCAGATGTCTCACCTACTCAAGCTTGGCTATTTACTACTAATTAGAATAAACCTAAGGATAGATCAAAATTAAGGATTTCAATTAAAAGGTCCGTATCCTACCCAAATAATTGTTATAAGGATTAAGTACAGTGATTAATGTGCAAGATACTACCACATTATACTTTAGATTTTAATTTTTGGAAATTAATAAGTTGGAATTAGGAATTTAGAATTAAGATTGACAGAACTAAGCAAAAGGGGAAAGAGTATGCACTTAATGATGGTGACAATAAGAAGATAATGTAGTGGCTCATACACTCTAAAGCCTCAAAATGAAATGACACATCTTGAATTGCCAATAAATCTTGCGAGTGCTCTGGCTTATATCCAATGACCAACTTGATAACAACTTACAAATAAGCAATGTTTTACTCTTATCAATATATGATAGTCTTAATGCCAAGTGCACGATGATATAAAATCTAAAGATCAGTCCTATATCAGTTCTTAACGAAGGAACTAATAAGGCTCAAATGTGATGTTCCTTGAGATCATAATCTTATCATGATATCCATTAACTTGAGCTTTGTGGTGCGCGACTTGCTTGAAGCCAATTCCTTAGTCAAGAAGTATGAATTAGGATCAACACATGTGATGATCTTTGGCTTGTGCCCCTAAGCATCTACTCGATCATGGATATTTCCGAGATTAATGTAATATCAACGAATCCTCATGATAACATGCTGTACTCGAATGTTCTTATCATATGTTATTGTTATATGGCTTTGTTGTAAATAAATTGTCAGCAGAAACTCAATAAATAAACAGCAGATCTTTTCAATTATTGACTAAGATTATTTATTTACAACAGCGGTTTGGTACGGATATGCACAAATTCATAGATTAAAAAAATTTCAAATCTAAAGACAAATGACCATAAAAAAGGTGTGAAAGGCGAATATGATTTACATGTCTTATTTACATTCGTGGAAAAAAAAAAAAAAAAAAATCTCGTGGATAGGTCGACAACTGGGTTTTCACGAAATTAACCGATCAAATTAGACAGGTGAATGGATGTGCAACGTGCAAAGTGAAAATCTACCCCCAACTTGATAACCAAACGGACTTTATATACAAATGGGCTTTCGATCTCGTGTTTCACATTGTCCAGCCCAAACTCAATCCTCGATTGACCGTTGATATTACGAGTATGAGGAGGTCATGAAATGTCAACAAAGTACAAACTACCATCCGTTCGCCCGAAATGGAATTTAGTGTCTCCTTAATCATTACGAAGCCATCTATTTCTGCTCAAAAGTGGACGACCCTTCCACTCTAGGACGACCGTGATTTTCGTCAACATCTGCGTAAACCAAAATACCCCCAATTATTTACCAACATTCTTGTCTTGATTTTCTCTACGAAAGCCCTATTTTCTAAAATAAATGGACATGATTCCTTTAACATGTGCCTTAAGATACTTGTTGACGATAATTTTTTTTTTTGTGTTTTTTAATATTAATTATTTGTCTTAAGAGGAAAACTAAATGCATGATAACATAAGATATATATTCTTTAAGAAAATTCTTTTATCATATCATCATAGTAATCATATCTAATTTTAGTAAATTATGTTTATTTATCGAAATTTAGTAAAAATAAAATTGAATCAATAGTTTCCATTTTATGATTCAAGATATGATTTACTAAAACTATGATTCATTTAGAATGACATTACAGTAAAGTGACGTTAAACACAAAAAACCCCATATTCTCTACTTGATTTTTTAATAAACTATCAATTTCCAACAAAATATTCAAGAGTGGCATTAAGATAAATCCCAAGTGAGAAAAGAATAGTGGAACATGTCAAAGCTCATGAAAGGTAAAACAAAATGGAGTTGAATCAAAGTCTTAGACATCATGGGCACCTGCTTAAGTTTACTATAAATAACCCTTTCGCTAACGCTAGATGGCGCAGCTCAACCCTTTCCTTTGTTTTTCTTTGAACATTTGTAATTAGGCCAAGAATACCGACAACGAAAATGGGATTCAGTTATACCTCTCAATTTGTCATCTTTGTTGTGGTGACCTTAGCCACCATAGGTTTTGGAGAGGCTAGCACCATCGTTGTCGGAGGATCCGAAAAATGGCGTCCCGGCTTTAACTACACAGATTGGGCTTTGGAGGCCAGTCCATTCTATATCAATGATAAACTTGGTCAGTATTTAAAAGAGGTTAATTCGGTGTATTTTTTATGGAGTCTGCTTACCCCCTATTTTCCATATTTATTCTCGTTTAACAAATTTTTAAGGTTGCAACATGGGTTCTCTATTTTATTTTTCATTGTTTTCCTATTATTTCTTTGCACAAAATTAGAATATGAACAAGATATCCAGTATTTATTTACATAATCCTGAAAAAAAATATACTGTATAGCTTTTCAAAGAATAATTTTAAAAATATATGATATGAAAATTATACGATTCAAATAATAACTTAAAATTACCTAAAATCTTGCTGTTACTTTTTGCATAATATAACTTATATGATAAAAAAATATAACTTATATGGTAGAAGTCTCGATCTTTATTTATTTAAAATTTAATAGAGCGAATTGTTAAAGATAGCCGATCTCATAATTATCCGCCTTTTTTGCATTATATATATATATATATAAAGAAGTTACTAAAATGTTCTGACATTCCCTTCGCAGTTTTCAAATATGACCCACCCCATAACGTGTACTTGCTTCCAAACCTCTACAGCTTCATAAGATGTGACTTCAAAAATGCAAAGCTGTTGGCAGCTTCGAAAGATGGTGGATTCGAAGTCGAACTTAATCAGTGGAGGGTGTATTATTTTGCTTCTGAAAATGGCCAGGACTGCAACGATGGCATGATGAAGTTCTTTGTTGTGCCCTTGCCCCGTTGGAATTACTAAAAGAATCTGCAATTATGACTTGTTGTCTAATTTATAGTACAATGCTTTTTGAAGGGTGTTCTGCTATATGTAATATGACTAAAATAAAAAGGAAAAAAAAAAAAAAAAAACAAGCAGTTCTAAGAGGTCTAGCAGATGCATGAAGTCATGAATCATTGTTGAGTTTGCTATTTTGTTTTTTTTTTTTTTTTTTGTATTTGATTTTCATAAGAGATGTGTCTATGGTTTTTTCGACGCAGCAGTGTAGCCATGGCAAGAAAATTTGTACCGATCTCAGTACCATGAAATACTCAAATCGGTATGTGGTAATTATCGACCATGTTATGAATAAAAGTGACATCTTTTATGTGGGAAATTCTTGGAGCAAGCTAGTTGGCGACTTGATTTTAAGCTGTGTGTATCTTTTGATAATAATGTATTATTTTTTTGCTAACACTCGTATAGAATTGATTACTTATTGGTAATTATCAACTTTTTTATTTAAGCTTTTCTGATTTTTTTGGTAACAATGTGTTTCGTAGTAATATTACTGAAAAATCAATATGTTTTTTGAAACATGATATTAAGTCACTCATAGGTAACTTGCTCCAAGTGCATCCCTTGTCTATTCTTCGAGTGTTGGCTCTTAACACCAACTCCCTTTAAGTCTTCATATCTACATGATCCATAGAAAGGGGAAAAAAAATATCTGTAGCTTCTCCATGGTAACTATAAAAATTATAGCAATATCTTGACTTTATAAAATGATGCACTTAATTAATATTATTGTTAATAGGGAATTTTTGTATTTGAGCATCCAATACTAATTCCGACCTATTTGAGCATAGGTTGACCTTCAATAACCCTAATCCAACCAAATAGAATTTAAACTTGACTTGTTATTCATTATATATGATGTCAATCTGACTTTCATCTTGCTAACCAAGCTATTTTGTAGCTTGAGTGATGTACTTGGAGAGTTGTTCCACCTATTGCATTCATGCTCGGGTTCTTTAAAGATCGGAACTCTCTTTACTAGCTTGGTGAAGGACCAAAAGTCGGATATGTCAAAACTTATGCTCTTTCCATCATATAGTTCAAATTCTTTTTCTTACTGTTGGAAGCATATATATATATATATATATCTGTTAAAAATTAGTTTACTCATGTTATAAAAACTATATTATTACTAGAAAATAATATTCTTTTACCATTTTCATATAATTATTATTTTTAACTGTAATCAATATTAAATAAAAAAAAGATGCTTTTTCTTTTTCTCTTAACAAATATTCTAGACACTCATTTATTATATTAGTTAATAAAACCACACCCTAGTCTTGACTTATTAGAAGTACCAAAAGGTGGTGCATCGAGTCCGGCAAGTCGAAGCGGATTATTGTTTCCACCGTGGCTAATCTTCTTAGCCGCAATATGGAGTTCATCATCAAGTTCCCGTACAAATCCGTCTCTCTTCTCACCAGGAGTACTATGTAAGGTTTGCAATTTAGCATTTAGATACAACATAACACAATTTAAATAGTTTTATGTACGAAAAAAAATTGATGTGAAATATAAATGGATCAAACTCATTTAAATACGATTTATTTCATGTGTAGGTCAAGCTCCCAAACCTATTATAAGACATGCAATATTTTTTTTTATATTTATATTTTATCGTAAAAATAATTCCTTTTAAGTCAGAAATCTCAATGAAATGTATGAGTTTCACTACTTGTAGCTATATATTTTTTTTACTATATCATGGTTTAAATAGGTAAAAATTTATTGTTTTTCTTAAAAATCTGATAAAAACTAATATCTATTTTCATTGCTCTACTTAGTTTAGTGATATTGTATAATTTAAATTTAATGATGCTATATGTTCTTTATACAATATTGTGGTTTAAATGGGTGAAAAAGTACAAACTCATGCATAGATTATTTGACTGTCTTTCTTAAAAATCTGATGAATAATGTGATAAATTTAAAAACCAAAACTGTTAGTAATAATAATATCCATTCAATCCATGGTTCTACTTAATTTAGTAATGTTATGCAACTTAAATTTTTAGATTTTCTATATTCGGTATGATTTTATTTTACAAAATTTTTGTTTATGCTATAATTTTATATTAAGTATGAAAATATTATGTCATTTCCTGTTGTAAAATTTAAATAGTGTAAGACCTTATGAAATTTGTAATTAGGACTTAGCACCTAAATTTAGTATAACCACGAGAGGTATTCGTCTAAGAGGAAATGTAAGCTCATAATATGGTAATTCAAGTTTGATATTAAAATATAGAGTGACCATGGAAGTTATCAATTTGAGCCTGAATTTTGCAATGGTATCGAAAAAATTAGTTAAAGTAATCTTGTGAGCTTGGATCTAAGAAAATAAAATAACAGAATAATAATAAATCTAAAGGGGGAAAAAAGGAAGAGTCAATCTGAAATAAATCAACCATCATTTATTAAAACACGCAAATTAGGTTCTAGTGATTAACAAACTTTTAGAGATAAACTATATAGATAAAAACCAAAATTATAAAATGATATGAAACAATATTTAAAAATACATATATACTTTGAATATATTTTATATGTAAAAATACATACCTCTAAAATCATCAAAAACTTATGTCTGTGTATGTATATATATGAAATAAATTAGATAGTTTATATATAATAATTAAATAGTGCCAGAATTCAAAGTGTCATGTGAACTATGCGTGGTAAACCAAGAAATGGAGAAAATAACAACTAATGCTATAATAGTTTATAACGATGACACATCATTAAGGGAATGTATTGTAATAAATCGAGGAAGAGGACGCATGGATGTACAACATGAAGAATTTCCATCGCCAAGCAGTCTTATAAGTTCTGATTTTGTCCACACAAATTAAATCTTACACAGTAAACAAATTCTAGAACTTAAAGAAAAGAGTAGTTGGCATAATAGAGGAAACAAAAGAAAATAGGGAAAATTGGGATATAAACCGGGTAATTATGGCACGTATATTCACCGACAACTGACATGGTGGTAGCTTGGTGGTCAAGGTCTGTGACCAAGAGGGCTCATGCTTACCTATCCTCTCCTATTAGTAGTGGTTGGAGCTCCATCGAAGTAGTAATGTGATTTTTGTTTTCAAACTATTTTATTTTACTAAAAATAATAAAAGTTGTTTAAAAAAAATGAAATTTGGTATTTCTAAATATTTTTACACGTGGAATCATAATATCAACCTAGATATTTTAAATTTAGAGTATTTATATGGGTTCATTAAGAAATAAGTCTAGCACCATGAATTTTATATTAATTTTTAAAAATAGTAAAAAATATTATTTTGTACTAATTCTTAGTTTGTAGATTCCTTGTATATTATATTTAATTTACATAAAAAGTGTTTTTGATGAGCTATATGTTCACTATTTATTAAATTTATTTCACTACATATGCTCTCTTGTTCAAATTGGGGAAATAATGAGTTTTTCAATAAAATTCTTACTAATATAATTTGTGGTAACTACTAGAGTTTAGATATGATATTAGGAGTATGTAATTTGGATCTTATAATTTTATCTAATTATTTACCTAATTTAAGCTAATTTTTAGTAAAATTAAGCCTAAAATCGATATTTTAGAAAATATCTATAAAGGGTAGATTTAAGCTTCACAATTACCAAACCTTAAACTATATATGTTTATATGAGTTTACAATATTTTGGGGGGAATTAATGGGATACGTTTATGAATTATTATGTAATTTCTTATTGTTCATCTATATTGGTTTATATAATAGGTTAGTAATTTGCACTAATTATATTATTGTTAGATAAGTGGTGGATGAAAAAAGATTCAATGGATAATACACACCATGTGTATGTGTATGCAGCATATAAATACTAATGAAATATTCACATATATAATAATTACATGTGTAGTTTTTAAATCAATTACTACTTATGATTTGCACTCATCAAATATTACAATATTTTATTAGTATTTGCACACCACATGTATATTATACATGGTGAATAATACCCATTAAGTCCTTTTTTATGGTGGACAACCTTTTGCTAAGATTTATCGATCCTAATTTGCCGTAGGTAAGGAAGTGGTAATTTTGGAAGTTATACAACATTTTAGCTAATTGGGGGATTTATCAGAGGATCTATTAGGTATATCTCACAAAAGGAGTTTACTCATTGGTTGAATAAGAGGATAATTGGTGTGACTTTTAACTAGTGTAGGTTTAGAGAATATGTTAAGGAATATTCTATTAAGAATCTTAAATACAACTTAACTTAAAGAATGAATCAAAGGTTAAATCTAATGTTAGATCAGAGGATGAATATATGTGATTTACAATCAGATTGAACTTAGGAAGTAGTTTAAAGGATGTTTTAAGAATTGTGAAGTCAACTAGATTCAAAGGATGAATCAAAGGATAGCTTAAGTAAGAATTCAATGAAAATGTCCTTAAAATCTGAACATATTATGCTTAGGTCGAAGGATTTAATACTAAGAATATTAAATAAGAGTAATGATATCTCATAACATGTGTCCATACTAAAAGTATTATTTATGATATAGGAACTTACAGTAAATCAACGTATTACGATTACATCTAGTTAAGTAATGAGTGGTCTAAGATAGTGAGCAACGAGGAATTCAAGTAAGTTAAGATCAATGCGTAACTATATACTAGAGTAGTGTTTTATAGTAGTTAGAGGCTTAGGTGTATACTTATTTATGATTGGAGATAGTTTAATTGAGCACATGTTTATGTATTTCTAATACTTGGTTGAACTATATTGTGATTTGCTTTGCTGGAATTTGAGTTAATGGATTGTTTGAATTGTTTTAGCTCACTTAACCAAAACTAATTTATAGTGGACCTAAAACTTTAACAAACATGCATTACAACCCTCTAGGGGTCTGTTAGGATTTTTTAACCAAATTCCTTCCTATTAAAAAAGGATAGTTGAAATGGTCTCTTCTTTACTCTTAGTTGAACTGAACTAAGTGATTGGAGAGAAGATTGCAACAAGGCTGAAGATGTTGGTTTGAAGGCAGTCGTTAGAGGAGGGTGTCTTAATTGGACAAACCTAGGTTTAGTTGCAAAGGCATCATGACTTATAAAACTCCTTAAACTTAAATCAGAGCAGGTATAATTTCTCTTATCTCATAATAGGTTGAATAATGTCATGTGATAGCATTTTCTTAATCATGCATTATATATAATTAACCTAGTTGGCAACCTTGCTTGATTTGTAGTGTATACACGCTTTCGTCTTCATGCCATTGATTGAGTGGTGGTTGCTCATTCTTTAATAAACTCTTTTGTAAGTTAGGCGTAGATACACAGTTTACATCAAATCCCAACCTAAAAACTGACGAGGTTGGGAAGTGAGGAATCAATGAAAATGCATCCAAATTTTTGTTCCTTTCTGAAGTTTTATTTGTCTTTAAGGAAGCTAATTGGCCATTATATCTAACTTAGTAGTTTCCAAGATAATATGGAATGAAAAACCATTTGACTTGTAATCTATTCTTGTATATATAAAGTTTTTATATCAAAGATTATGTATTGAGAAATTATTTGACAAAGCTTTAAAAAAAAAAAAAAAGATATTAAGCTGAATGCTTCAAAGTTGTATAGTCAACTTCACTTTATGTCAGCTAAGTCTAAAACAACAACTGTGAGGTTATCTTTTACCTTAAAATTACTCACATGGTAAGACCATTGCAGCTCTATTGGTTGGGATGTGACAAATATTTTCATCGCTTTTTTTTTTCTTTATGTTTATAAATATTTTTTAGATTCAATTATAACTTCTTATATACGAACCCATTTAAACATGAAAACAAGACACGACACAGTAATATGAATTACTAGCCTTAATATCATATTGATGAATCATTCCACCAAAAATGCTCCCTAACTCCAGAACCACCAAGCTACCACCATGAAACACCTTCTCCTTAATAGCTTAACATCTAAGCCCAATCTCAATGATAGGATTTCCTTCTGCAAGGCCAACGACATTTAAATCAACAAAACCTTAATTCATTGAGACAATCTTTCCATCTCAAGGAAAGTTAAGGTCTCTTCTCTTGTCTTGCTAAGTTGGCTTAACCTCTTCTAGAGAGGTAGGGAAATACTAAGGTTGGGATTTGAATTTTTGAAAGGCAGGTTAGGGTTAAGGTTAGGTTAATTTAGGTTCTAAATAGGGGCATTTTTGTATGGATTCTCGATTCTCCCTTCCCTTTGGGTATATATGTGCTTTTCTTACTCAAACTATAAGTAACGAAAAAAGCAGTAATTGTCAAGAATTCTATTTATAAGTTCCTTTACTTATCATATTTTCATAATTTAGTACTGAACAAATTCTTTAGTTTATTGTTCATTAAAGTTATTGGATAAAAAGGCATTAAGATATTGGATTAAAAATTAAAAAAAAAAAATTATATGATACATTTGGTGGTATAAAAAACCACTTCATAGTATAGAATCAATTTACCTTTGAAATTATAAAAATAATCCTATATTAAATTCTTTAATCACAATATTGAACTTTATTACAATTTATAGTATGAATAATTAATATTTTTAATTTTTAAATATTTTCAATCATGAAAATCTATATCCAATACTATATACACTAACATAATACAAGAGGATTGTATCTTCCCATTTTCCTTATCTTGTGTTGTCCGGTTTTTCGTTTAATGTTTAGTTCTGTTAACCAAACTTTACCATAAAGTTCTTTAGTCCAACTCTTTAAATAAATTTTGAAAAATAAATGACTCTTAAGAGTTTAATTATTAGTAGATATTTAATTAGGTCATATGCACATGCTCATAATTTATCCCCAACTAGTGTAGATCAAGGATCCCAACATTTTATTGAAAGTATATGAACCCCATTGAACAAAATTAATATTGCCTCTTACATGAAGGATCTTATTAGGATTTAACGTAGGGTAAGTTAGAAGCTTAAATTTTAATTTGTTTCTCACTAAACAAACTAAATACTAGAAAAATTATTCATTTGATATCAAGTAATTACATAAAATTATTATGTTATAATAATATACACAAACATAATACGGCAATGTAATTAACAATGCATTTTAGTGTTCTTACCAAGATCATAATGATGTGTGATCTTAGCACCAATATTGAGAATAATTCAGTAGCACTAAGAACCACTATACCACTTTCGACCTCCTTTATGCTACACCACCATGCCATAAAGTCACCACTAGAACATGCCACCTACTTCACATTAGGAATCAATGGAACACTAAGGAGCATAGTAAGAACATATGCCTCACTTGCTTAAGCTTAGCTATATTCTATTAATTAGAATAGACCTAAGGATAGACTAAAATTAGAGATTTCAATAAAAAAATTGTCCATGGTGACTAATGTGTTAGATTCTACAATATACTTTAGATTTTAATTCTTGGAAATTAATAAGATGGAATTAAGATTAATGTTAAAAGAGTCAATGCATTAGGATAAATAATATGCACTTAATGATGGTGGCAGTAAGAAGATAATGTAGTGATCATTAATTCCACATACTCAAAATAAAATGACTCATTTTGATGACTCACCAATAATCCTTAAAAGTGCTTGGGCTCATATCTAGTGACCAACTTGATAACAACTTACATATAACTTGTGCTTTACCTATATCAATATATAGCAATCTAGACATCACATGTATGACAATCTAAAATTTAAAGATTAGTCATATTGGTTCACAAGGAAGGAACTAATAAGAATCAAATGCAATGTCCCCTAAATTTCCAATCTTATCATATTATTAATTGACTTAAGCTTCATAGTGTTCAACTTGCTTCGATCCAATTTCTTGGTAATAAATATGAATAAGGATCAACACAAGTGATGATCTTGTATTTTTGTGTCTCCTAAGCATCCACTCGATCATGGATATTTTCAAGATTAACCTAATGTCAGTGAACCTCAGGATGATATACCATACCTAAGTGGTCATATTATATGTTATTCTTATATGGCTCTATTTTAAATGAATTGTCAACGTAAACACAATAATTAAACAACAGATTTTTTCATTATTGATTAAGATTGTTTATTTACAGTAGCCTCTTGGTATAGATTTAGTTGCATTCATAGATTTAGAACTAATGAAAAAGGAGTGGCCATCAAATATAATTTTCATGTCTTATTTTCATTCTTGAATCTCATAGATAGGTCAAGAACTTAGTTTTCACGTAATTAATCAATCAAAGGATTTTTCTATGGCAATATAATGTTAGCAATATAGCATAATGTAACCTATTATAAGAGGTTATTTTTTATTATTTAATATTATTTGTTAATTAGTTTTTTTTTTTTTAATTTGTGAAACCTATTAATTTATTGTTTAAGTAACATGTTAAATTTTTTTTTAATAGAATTGATAGTATAAATTAAGTTTTGAGTTTTAATAAATAAATAGTTTTAATTAGCTAACATCAGGGTAATACTATCATATACACCCCTCAATCAAATTGGACAAGTGAATGGGTGTGCAATGTGAAGTTCTACACCCTAGCTCGATAACCAAACGGCCGTATATGTATATATGGGCTTCTGATCTTGTGTTTCATTGTCGAGCCCAAATTCGATATCATTAAATGTCAACAAAGTACAAACCACCATAACTTCGCCCAAAATGGAATTTAGCGTCTCCTTAATCATTAAAAAGCCATCCATTACTGCTCATAAGTGGACGATCCTTCCACCATAAGGCGACCATGTTTTTC
This sequence comes from Lumnitzera littorea, assembly GCA_024138015.1. NCBI lineage: Eukaryota > Viridiplantae > Streptophyta > Magnoliopsida > Myrtales > Combretaceae > Lumnitzera > Lumnitzera littorea. Next base: position 26,180,407 of record JAMXBB010000012.1, read on the forward strand.
CTCAACATCTTCATAGACCAAATTGCCCCCAATTATTTACCAACATTCTTGTTTTGATTTTCTCTACAAATGCCCGTTCTCTAAAAGAAATGAATACGATTCCTTTTAATAATATATGTATCTTAAGTATAATTATCAAAAAATCAATTTTATCTGTATGATTTTATGAGTTTATGATTTTAAAAAATCTCTTTAAATTAACTTAAATTAAAATTGTTTTTGCATATAAATTTACATTTTTAACCAAATTTACTGATTTTATATATTTGAGTTGAATAAGCAAAAAAAAAAAAAAAAAAAAAAGGCTTTTACTAACTTATTGACTATTAAAGCATTAAATTATCTTTTCCATCCAATCCCTACTCTCTCTTTCTCTAATTTTTATTTAGGTTCCAATTTCAATAGAAAAATTTATAAAAAAAAAATTATATATTTAAGTTTATATCATTAATAACTTAAAATAAGTTGAAATATTTAGTTTTCTTTTTCAAATAATTATTTTTTAAAATAAAATAATAGAGAAAAATAATTTAGTTCCGATTATGCCTATCCTTTTTTTTTATAAATATTAAATTATAGATTAAGAATTTTTTTTATAAAAAGGGAACTTAGTTTCATTATAAGTATATTTACAATCTTTTCAAAGCTATTTTGCATAAGTCATATAGACTTAGGTTTTTAAATTTTGATTTTATATTTCGATTTTATAGACCTTTTAACAATTTTAAGTGAAATCACGGATTTGAAAGAGGGTATTGTTTTTTTTTTTTTTTCATTTTTTTAACATTTCTTAATATTTATTATTTGTCTCACGAAGGAAATAAGTAGATGCATGATAACATAGGTTGTTTTCTATTTGTTATTTGAGTAAGTGTTCTGGATGTTGACTATCAATTTTCAACAAAATTTTTAAGCATGGCATTAAGGTAAATCCCAAGTGAGAAAGGAATAGTGAAAAATGTTAAAGCCCTCGAAAGGTGAAGCAAAATGGAGTTGAACCAACGTCTTATTCATCATGGCTGACCATCTTATTTCTAAGTAAACATAAAAGAATTAGAAAATAGTTGCACAAGCACACTGTGACACCTGCTTAAGTTTCCCTATAAACAGCCCTTTTGCTAGCACTAGATAGCACAACTCATCCCATTTCTTACTTGTTTGCTTTTTCAAACATTGGTAAGTGAAAAATATTGAGAACGAAAATGGGATTGGGTTGTACCTCCCAATTTCTCATCTTTGTCGTGGTGACCTTAGTAGCCACCATCGGTTTTGGAGAGGCCAGCACCATTGTTGTCGGAGGATCCGAAAAATGGCATCCTGGCTTTGACTACACAGATTGGACTCTGGAAGCCAGTCCATTCTATATCAATGATAAGCTTGGTCAGTATGTTCAAGAGGTTCAATTTGGTGGATTTTTATGGAGTTTGCTTGCCTCCTATTTTGTATATTTTTGTCGTTTAATGACCCTTTTTTTTGGGGGGTTGCAACGTGATGAGTTCTCTGTTTTATTTTCATTGTTTTCCTCTTATTTCTTTTGGAACAAAATTAGAGTATGAACGAGATATATAGTATTTATATACACTCTTAAGAAATTCTATAAATTGGCTTTTCTAACAATAATTTTAAAGGAACATGATAAGAAAAGTTTACAATTCAAATAAGTACGACTCTTTATACAACATGAACTATATGATAAAAAAATTATGACTTATAATGATGAAAGTCTCATTTTCTGTTTGATTAAAATTTAATCGAGCGAATTGTTAAAGATAATTTATCCCAAGATTATCCAACTTTATATATACATGCATACATACAAATTGACAATGAATGGATATTGATTTATCGATCACCAATGAATATGAAGACATACTATGTTCTTTGAATAGTAATGAAAACCTTGCAAAATTTTTCAATCAGAATTTACTAATATGTCCCTCAATTCCCTTTTCAGTTTTCAAATATGATCCACCCCACAGTGTGTACTTGCTCCCAAACCTCTACAGCTTCATAAGCTGCAACTTCACGCATGCAGAACTGTTGGCAGCTCCGGAAGATGGCGGCAGTGATGCCGGATTCGAAGTCGAACTTAATCAGTGGAGAGTGTATTATATGGCTTCTAAAAATGGCCAGGACTGCAACGATGGCATGATGAAGTTCTTTGTTGTGCCCTTGCCCCGTCGGAATGACTAAAATCTGCAGTCGTGACTTGTTGTCTAATTTACAGTACAATCCTTTCAAAGGGTGGGTGCTATATGTAAGATGAAAAAAATAAAACAGTTCTGAGAGGTCTAGCAGATGCATGAAGTCATGAATCAATGTTGAGTTTGCTGTTTTGTTTTCTGTGTTTAATCTTCTTAAGAGATGTCTATGGATTATATGTCTATTCCTCGAGTGTTCGGCTTAAAATCAACTCTCCCAGTCCTCATATCTACAAAATCCATAAAAAGGAAAAGAAATGGTAAATTACTGTAACTTCTCTATGGAAATTATAAAAATTATGGCAATGTCTCAACTCTTTAAAATGATGCACTTACATCACTAAAAATTGTCAATATCACAACATTTCTCTTTCCATGCAACACTATATACCAATTTATAGGAATATACACATAATTATATTCTAGAGAAAGTTATACAAAAATAACCTACATTTTGGGGATTTTTGCACATAAGTAACATATACATGACTTACATTTTACAGCTATTTGTTAATATAAATCGTAGGGGATAGGTTAGCTTCTAATTGTCCACGACAAATTAATTTATAAAATAAAATTATTGAATCTATGTCATTATCTAATTTAATAAAAAATTAAAAATGCAAAAAATTATAAAGAAAGAAATATGAAAAATACATTTGAAAGACTAGAACACTTGCGGCTATCTCTTAGCCCTAGCTGATAAGCCCTTAAAAAATCTGGTAAGTCACAATCCACTTGTAGTGGTGGGTGGCTAACTAGTACTCTATAAGATAAAAATGACAAAATCAATTGTATTGTGTAACCCATATACGATTATTTGAGAATAATGGATGCCTAAATCACTTTACATAACACATTGATCTTGATCGAGGATCTAAGCAAATGTAAGTAAAAGTATTTGATGAATCAAAATTGCATAGAGAGAAGAATGAACAAGAATTAGCCATATGTATATTGATCTTGACTCTAGAGTTAAGAAAATCTTATTGGACTAGTGCAATGGAAGACAAAGTCAAAGAGAACTTCAAGATATGGATGGTTAGGGAAAAATATTTTGTAATGATTTCTTGGCATTTCAAATCTTTATGTTTGAGCTAGCCATTGTAAGGGAAGTTCTTGCTCACCTGTGCTTGAGACTTCTAAATTTCAAATACAAAAGATAGTTATCTCTATCCTATGTGACGTCTGGTGGGGAAGTAGGAGCGATGCTAGTGCACTAGAAAGCTTTAATACATTGTGTTAATAAGGCCTTTTGGACTTAGACTCCTTAAGCCTATGCCAACATGATCGAGCTTCTGGCTTAGGCTATACTTCTCTAGACTCGACCACCCTATCTTCATTATTAAGCTTAACCCAAGCTCATAATACAGCTTGCCCAATTATAACCATCATCCATTGCTAAAAGATTGTAGATAAGGTTGAGCAATCGAGTCAACAACCACCTCTTATATTTACGGACTACGTCGAACATTGCAACTCCACTATCCAATACTTACAGACATGGTTTCTACCTACTAACTCTTCTCCAACTATTGGTTCCAGTCCACTATAAATATATGATCATCACTTAATGGTAAACCACTTAATACTTCATATACTAGAGCTTACTTTTTGCATTTGAGTACTTTCACTCTTTTTGCATACCCAACTAACTTAAGTATCGAAGTGGCTATACCAGACAACTCTCAACTCCCCTTACTATTTATTGTCTTGCAGGTTCACATAGTAATACAAAGCCCAATCTCAATTAATTTCTACCAACCAAAACCTAGAGATGACATTTGGTGCCATTTATGGAAAATAGAATCCAATTTCCTACTTGAATACACACTAAACACTCTCCTAAACATCGCCCCCCGATTGCCAACATGTCTCACATCGATAACCCTTAAAACAACCAGTTGGTGAACAGCTAACCTACCAATGAATAATTTCTAGCTAGGGAGACGCTTGAATAGCACTTGGAGTGTTCCAAGTACCTACTTAAAGAATTTGCTACCCAAAACAGGTTGCTCTAGCTTACCTTGAAGATGCCTAAAGGTGTAGTGTATAGACCTATCTACTTGAAGCTTCTAATGCCTTTACTAAGCGTAATAACCAACAGCAATAGCAAGAAAAAGATAGGAATTAAATATCTGATCCCCTAACGTAGGAATTTAAGTGCAATCTACAACCACTTGTGACCATGCCTTTGTTGGCAATGAGTAGGCGGCTAACTCCTAAGGAGTTTTGGCATACTTTATAGCATGCCTAGCTCACTTAGCAAATAATGTCGATCTTAATGAGCTCTACACGATCGTAAGAAGGCTCTCCAGGCAACAGGAGAGCAAAGCCGTTGATGATACCTGGTTGGTCTCTAGAAATAAGACCCCCTTCACTAGGGGTGTTCAAGACAAAGTTTTTCCTCCAAATAGCAAACTTCCTACCTTAGATTAGTATGATGGCACTGGTGATTTTGATGATCACCTACTCTACTTTTGTACCTTCATGAACCTCCATTGTCATGGGGATGCTATTATGTATTAGGCTTTCCTAAAAACTTTGAGGAAAGCAGCTTGGTTTAACCACCTATCAGAGAACTCCATTGGCTCCCTTTAATGAGTTGGTGCGAAGGTTTAGTCTCCATTTCAAGGCTAGCAAGCCTTTGTTGAAGGATACTTTGTCCTTGTACTTGATAAGGTAGAGCGAAAGGGAGACTTTACTAGAATAAGTTGCCTGGTTCAACAATGCCGTAGTTGAGATCCCTTAGTTGGATGAGGGAGTAATAGTACATGCCGTACAGCTTGGCATAAGACCTTTAGGAAACTTTTTCGCTTACTTGAGAAAAGCAAGCTGAAGACCTTAGTCGAATTTTGGAATAAGTTCAAAAATCATATGGCCTAAGAGGATAACATTTGCACTAGGTGTGACATTGACCGATAGAGGTTGAGGGGAAAGAAGGACAAGGAAGAATTACCTGTAAAGGATATCCTTGGTGGTAGGGCACTAAGTGGAGTTGAGGGGGAAGGCTTGAGTGGTAAGAAGCGCTAAGCCAAGCAAAACCCACTTCTCCTTCCTATCAATACACAGCATACCTGTCTAAACCGATTGATCGCATAGGTCTTTGTCAAGGTACGGAACAAAAGTTTGCTACAGAAGCCTCTTAAGATGAGGGGGAACCCCAGTTGTTGGAACTCAAACAAGTATTGCCAGTTTTACGACGACTACGACCATATTATAGAGGAGTGTTGCTAGCTGAAAAACACAATTGAATATGCTATTCAACGCGGCTTTTTTAGTGAATATGTGGCCCAGTAGAGGAATGAAAATTGTTCCAATGATGATGAAGATAAGGTGCCTCGGAGGCGGTAAATTGAGGGCACCTGAGCAACGCAGAATGAAGACCACCGTAATGATAGAGCCCCAAATGACCGATCCCCCCTAACGATGTGATTAACATAATCATTGGGGGGTTACACCCAAGGAGTTGATCGAGCACTAGCAACTCATTTAATGCCATGTTTGAGGTATTGGCTATTAAAGAAAAGAGGCAAAAGATTGATACTTCAATCTCTTTCTTCGATGAGGACCTAGAGGGGGTAGACACCCTTCATCAAGACACCTTTGTTAATGGGGGCAAGAATCACGAATTTTGAGGTCTTTAAGATTATGGTGGACACTAGTGGCTCCACTAACATCTTCTTCATGCATATGTACAAGAGGATGAAGAGTAAGTTTCTTGTCAAAGTGAAGCCCTACTACTATAATCTCATCAGCTTCAATGGGGGAACCGTCCAAGACAGGGGAACCATTACTCTTGACATGGAGCTTAGTGACGACAGCAATGTCATGTGATGACTAGTAGAGTTTGTTGTAGTTAATTGCCTATCCCCTTATAATGATCTCTTAGGATGATCAAACTTGAATGTCTTTAGGCTCATGATACACTGCACTGAGAGCAAACAAGGTTGATGGTATTCAGGTAAATCCAAGCTTGCAAAAAGCTTGAAATGAAGGGTGACTAATTATGAAAATTGGAACAAGTAAATGAGACAGACAAGCAAAAACCACGAATGATTTTGAGGATATGATGCACCAAGGAAACTCTACAGATTCATGGCTCAACTTGATATGATGCATGAATTGATTTAATGAGGGTACTCACTATCTAACTTTGCTTAAGGATTAAGATAGGAGTGAAGTAAACAAGTAATAGAGAGCAACACTTACTAAAGAGAAATGTATTTAATATCTAATGTACAAGATGATTGTTATGGCTACATATTACAAGGGGAATTTATACTTGACATGTTAGGGCATCCTACCTAAAATGGAAAAGACAAAAAAAAAAAAAAGATATTATCTTAAAGAAGTAATGTATAAGGAATAATAAAGGGGTACAAATGAAAATTCAAAGAAATTAATGATTAGTATAGTAGAATCCTTTCACATGGGATTGGATATGTGGCAACAGGTCACTGGAGATGCTTATAGTAGAAATAGACAAATGTTATCGTCAGGATAGAGGTCGTTAAGTAAACCTAAGGATCCTTCCGAGAAGATGTGGTACAGATGTGTATTGGGGTTTTCGGCACCAATACTGTCAAGCTAAAGGTCAGTATGGTCATGGTCGAATAGATATATGATGAGTCAGACTATCATTGGAGCATATTTCAGGTTGGCACTTGACTATTGAAAGATGACAAGTTACTTGGCTTGGCATATGGAGTTGGTTGGTAGTGAGGATCTGTTTAGCTTCGGTAGGAGTTGGCTAGAATTGTAGAATCCACTTTACTAGTCCCTTAAGAGCTCGTGCATAGGCTCGAGTTTGGGTTAAAGGTCTGGTAGTTTGATTCCTATCATCCCCTCTGGCTTGATTTGCATTTAGGATATAATTCGACTGGTCATTGCTCAATTCTCTCTCAAGTTGGTAAGGGTTGAGGTCGGTAAGGTTGAAGGTGTTAGAGTCTCCATAGTCTTCGAATAATTCCAATCGATAGGTAATTGTTGACTCTTAGAGTTCTTTGAAAGGACCTTTAGCTTAGGCAAACAACTTATTTTTTCTTTTGTTCGGGAACCTCTCTTTGCTAAAGTGCACCCATACCAAATCTTCGAGTTGAAACTATGCTGACTTCCTTTCTTTACTCCTTTCTCTCATTCTCTTGGCAGCTTGGTCAATTTTCCAGGTAACTTTCTCATAGATCTGCTGTAGAGACTGTGCTTGGGCTTTTGCACCAAGGTCTTCTCACTCGGATATGGGTACAGGAGCATGTTTAAGGGGTAACTTTGGATTTAAGCCATAGACGACTTCAAAGAGTGTTTATTTAGCAATGTCATGTACAGCGTGGTTGTAAGCAAATTCCACCATAGGAAAATAGATATCCTGATTAGTCAAATTCATCCCTACTACAACTCGGGGTAATGATCCTAAAGTACGATTAATTATCTCTATTTGGCCATCGGTTTAGGGGGTAATAGGAAGTGTTGAATAGTAGTATGGTCCCCATACGACACTAAAAAGTCCTTCAAAAATGGCTTAGAAACTTTAGATCTCTATTCGAGACTATACTTCTTGGCACACCTTATAATTGAATAAGCAATAGTTAAAGCATTGTTAGCTTTAGAGCACCACAAAGTGTGCTATCTTACTAAATCTATCTATGATGAGCATCATAGAATCTTTTCTTCAAGCAGTTCTTGGCAATCCAAGGAAATCCAAAGACAAAGTCCATGCTTAACTCAGTCTAAGGTCTGGTTAAAACAAGCAAGGACATTGCTTTCCTTTATTCGGCTTAGCATTTGGCCCTTTTGCAAGTAGCATAGCTTTCAATAATTCAGTGTACATCTCGCCTCATCTTTGGCTAAAAGAGTTGTCTACTCAACAACTCATATGTCCTCTTCTCTTCAAAATGTCCGGAAAGTCCACTAAATAAGCTTCTCTAATAAGTAATTCTTTCAAAGAACAGGTTGACACACATAACTTGCCTCCCCAAAATAGATATACATCTTCTTTGTGATAATCATCCACTGTTCTTCATTTAGCACATCATCCAAATATAGGACCAAAATGGGGATCCTAAGGATACTGTTCTTTGATGCTTATAAACCCTAACAATCTGGTCTATAACTCAGTGATAAGAACATGTTTTTTCGATAGTACATTGGCAACTACATTATTCTTGCTTTGTTTATATTGAATCACAAAGTTAAATCCTTTTAGGAATTTAACCCATCGCGTTTATAGCTTTGATAGCTTGGTTTGACTTCTAAGGTACCTTAAAGATTCACGATGTGTATAAATGACAAATTGTCTCGGCAATAGATAGTGCTACTATACTTGGAGTATTCGGGTAAAGGCTAAGAGTTCTTTGTCATACATTGAGTGATTCAATTGAGATCCTTTTAGCTTCTTGCTATGGTAAGCAATTGGTTGGCCTTCTTACATTAGAACAACACCTATTCCAATTCCTGATGTGTTACATTCGATCTAAAATATTTTCTCAAAGTCAGGCAAAGCTAATACTGGTGCAGAAGTCAATCTTGCCTTTACTTCAATGAAACTTCTCTCCTCTCTCTTGCCCCATTTAAACTAGATATTCTTATTTGTCAACTTAGTAAGGGGAGCAATAATGGCATTGAAGTTTTTGATGAATCTTCGGTAAAATGATGTTAGTTTATATAAACTTCTTATGTTGGCACAGGTGGTTAGAGTTGACCATTCGACAATAACACTAATCTTCTCATCATTGACTTACAAGCCTCCACTACCAACTGCATATCCCCAAAATACCACTTCTTCCTACCAAAAACAACACTTCTTTAAATTGCCGAATAATTTTTTGGCTTAGAGTACATTAAGCACGGCATGGAGATGTTGAGAGTAGCTTATTAGATCAGTACTATATATAAGGATGTCATTAAAGTATACAATGACACACTTCCCAATTAGGTTTCTTAGCACATGGTTTATTAATCTCGTGAAGGTGCTTGGGGCATTTGATAGGACAAAAGGCATAACCATCCACTCGTAAAGACTACATCGAGTTTTGAATATAGTTTCCACTCTTCTCTTAGCCTCATTTGAATCCGATAATAGCCAGACTTTAGATCAATTTTACTGAAGACCTTAGCTCCATTTAGCTCATTCAACATGTCATCCAACTTGGGGATAGGGTACCATTACTTGATCGTGATTTTATTTAGATCTTTACTATCTATACACATGCACCATGTACCATCCACTTTCGGTATAAGGAATGCTGGCATAGCATAGGGGTTGAGACTCTTCCTTACATAACCTTTTTCTAATAGTTCATTGACTTGTCTTTAGAGCTTAGCAACCTGCTCAGGATTCATTCGATAAGCTGACTTATTCAGCAAGGTAATGCCGAATATGAAGTTAATGCAGTGTTTAATGCCTTGGAAAGGGGGTAACTCTCAGGCAATTGTTCAAGAAACAGATTGGCATATTCATCTAATAGCTCCTTGATCTTTAGGGGTAGCTTAATTTGCTCCTTTGACTCTAGCAGTCATCTGATCAACATAAAGGATGGCAAGTCGGCCATAATAGCTTCTTAGAGCCCAGTTTTACTTAGAATCCAAGCCTTCTTAAATCCCCGAGTAGGTTTAGCTTGCAGCTTGCTAACTTGACTTGGTGTCATAAGGTTCAATGTGATCTTCCTTCCATCTTTTTCAAACACATGGGTGTTTGTGAATCCATCATGCATAACCCTTTGATAAAAAAGCTAAAGTCTGCCTAGCAACACACGAGATGTACACATGGGTAACATGTTATAGAGAATTTCTTTAGAATAATTTTCAATAAAGATCAACAGCAATACTTGCTAAATGACATGTGCTCCCTTCTCATTTAGCCAATGTAACTTATATAGCTTTGGGTGTAAGCTAGTCAATAATTAATAACTCTTATTTTAAACACATTTTAAATGGTAATTTTATAGCATTTCCCTTATATTTTTGGTTTTTAAAATAAATCGATACTTAATTGAGTAAAATTTTGATTTCAAGGTTTAAATGCATTTTCGGATTGAAAATGAAGAAAAGAAATCAAGTTTCACTCAATTTGAAATTCAAATGAATGAGTTATAAAGTTTTGAAGTTATAAAACTTAGAATACAACCATATCCCCAGGCAACGTCCATATAATAGGAGAAACTAGTAATTTTTGGTCAGAAAGTTACATAACCTGGGGATACAACCATATCCCAGGCTATATCCCACCCAAGATGATTTTAAAGCTTAAAGTAAATGAGTTACACAATGTAGGGACACAATTATGTCCTAAGTTATATTTGGTGACTAAAAAGGAAATTTCTTAATGTATTATATAAGGACTTGTAAGGGTTTTGGACATAACTTTTCACATTTAAAGTAAAAGAGACTTGAAGAGAAGAAAGAGAAAAAGGCAGAAGCATCAACTAACTTCAAGATTGAAGAGAATTTTCATCAACGAAAGGGGTTTTTCATATTTTACTTCTTGATTTTGTTGCAATTTTCTTCTAATTTCATCATGATAGCTTAGGATTCTTGTATTTGGGATTGTGGAAAATAGGGTTTCATGTGACCATTGGATTTATTGATAATCTTCAATATAGTTTCTATTTTTCTTGATTCAATTATATATTTTTATTGTTAATTGATATTTCTAGGGCATCGATTTATGATATTTTGCACGATGATTGAGAAATCACATGGCTAATAAGATCTTGACATGATCTAAGAGAATTACATGTGTATTTAGAGATAAGATACATGATTCTTCTCGAAAGTTGTTATTTTTGTATAGGAATTCATTGTACATTAATGCAATTCTAAATTATATTACTAAGTGAAGATATTCCAATAAATAATTTAGGGTTAGGTTTAACATACTTGAGAAAAGTGTTAACTTTAATTACGAATTCCTCCAATCAAGAATGATAAAGATGGAATTGGATAAATTTTAAGCGGTTACATGTTAAACACTAGAGAAACAATTTCTAAATACGTTATATGCCTTCTTGAAGTTGTTCTTAATTTTATCGCTTCTTAAATTACTTAGTCAAGTCTCATAATTAGATTAGTTTGTTACTTTTAGTATTTTTAATTCATTCAACCCATCATAATTTTCTCATTAGATAATAGAGCTAAGATTACTATTAATACTCGAAGTCTCTAAAGGGTTGACTTGGACTTATATTCGCAATATTATAAACTGATAAGTACACTTGCCTTGTATTAAGTTTTTGGCATGTTGTTGGGGACTTCGATATTGAAAACATTAGTAGCTTTATTACTTTAACCATCTTTTTCTTTATTTTTTATTGTTTTCTTACCTTCATTATTTTGAGTTGCAATTGATTTTATCTCTTTTCTTTGTAGTGCATGACCTGAAGCAATCCTAAAGATTTGGTATAGCTTGATCTTGGAATTAAAAAACGAAAAAATCCTTTCTTTTGATTTTGGTTTGTTTTGGCATAATTAGTTGTTAGTTTTACTAATTTTTTTTTTTTTATTTTGTGTCTTAGTTTATTTTTTCTTTGCATTTGCATATTTATTTTACTACATATAAGTTTAGGGTTTAGAATTTTGTTTTGAATTGACTTGGTCATTAAGATTAATATGGAGTATGATTGGTGGAATCAAGGAGATAGCTATTGGAATGTTTGTTCTAGCAATTATGTAGAACCCGTATCCATGGATTATTGGAATATGTGTCAATATTGTAGGTATTATTATTGTTCTTGTCAATGTTTTAATCCCAATATTCAACATACACGTTATTCCAATTTCCAGGAAGAGCAACCAAAAGAGAACTCTCTAGAGAAAATATATTACCTAGAAAAAAATGAAACTAAGGATCCTTGTACTTCTAGTGACCTAATTCATACCCAAACTACTTTGCCATATCAACCTAATACACAGGTAAATGAGTGGCCGCAAGGAAAAACTATGGCAGAGTTACCTAGTAAACATTGGGAGAATTATCATACTTTTGATCTTAGTAGTTTTGCCCTTTTACCACCTTCTACTACCTTATTATACCACTCTAGGTCTTTAAAGAATGAGTCTTTTAACTACCTATCAAAGAGTAGTCATTCGGGAAATATGGAAGAATTTTTTAGTATTGGAGAGAGTAAGTTGGTGGTTAAAGGAGAAAAGGTGTTGGAAAATCTAAAGGATCTTATTAGCCATGAATGTGAAGTAAAGTGTTTTAAGAGTGGATAGGAGTTGGGGGAGAACACTGATGTCACCTTTAATTCCCACAATCTAGAAGTACTTCATAACATGAGTGAAGAGTGTGAGAATCTTTTAACCCTAATTGATGACATCAAAAGAGGTTGACAAACAAGTTAATCCAATTGATATGGAGCCCTCTTTATTTTCTTATCATGAATCTTTTATAGGAGAAGTGGTACCTAAGATGGAATGCTTAAAGTTTTTAGGAGATGTTGTTAAGTTTGAGGAGATAGCTATTGTTAAATCTTCTCTTATTATTGAACTTACCATCAGTAATTTCAGGGGAACAAAGCCATACATGAGTATATATTTGTTGAGAAAAGATTCCCCCATATCTTTTTTAGCTTTATGGAAATGGGATACTTTGCCATGGGATCCTAGTAGAGGCAATTCAAGTTTTTTTTTTTTTTTGAGTAGTTCTAGTTTTAGTTTTCACTTTATTTTTCTTTAATGCATTTTATTTTCTTTGTTTTGCAAGGTTTTTAAGCATTCAATGGATGGAATCTCATAGCATGGCAATTTCAAGGAATTCAATGTAAAAGTGCTTAAACCAGGGAAGTTTCAGCTTTCCTTTTATCCTTTAATTTTTTTTCTTTCCCCACTTCTCCTTTGATTTTTGTGCTTTGATTGTTAAACGTACATTGGAGACAATGTACGTTATTAAGTATAAGGAAGGGATATATATGAATTTGTTACTATCTAGGAGACTAATTATTCACATTTGACCGAATTAATTTTTAAGTTAACTTATAATAGGTGATTAATGATTGTTGAAATTTAAAGTGTTTAATTAGGCCAAATCGACTATTTAATCCAATCATTATTGATCTTACTATACTTTACCAGAATCGATTAGTAAAATCTTTAGAGGGAAAATTATGAATTATTTAGCTTGGGACTCTAGGACTTGAGATTGAAGTAAAATCACTAGTTAGGAGATAGTCATAATTATTTTAAATTTACTTTAATGTATATATTTCTCTTGAAAATTTTTAGAGTCCTATAATCCTTAGCAAACAAACAAATGAAATTCACCTTTTGAGAAACCATTGAAAAATCGCAATAATTGAAGGTAAAAAATAATAATAAGTACATGAATAGTAGAGTAAATATATATATATATATATAATTTGGAATGGATTCGTCTTGGTCTATTAGAAGAGCGAGATTGAGTCTCAATGTCAATGTCAATGCCAATACCAATACAAGCGTAAAAAAAAAGAAAAAAAAAAGAGAATAAAATAAAAATTAGTACAAATTGACCTTAGTTCGTTAAAAGAGCGATGTTCTTTCCCAGTACCAATATAAGAGCTAAGTTGGTACGGATTGGTCTTGGTCTGTTAAAAGAGTGAGATCCTTTCTCTCTATTAACACAATCATCCTTTAATGATAATTATGCATAAATAAAGTGAATTTAAAAAACCTCCCAACAAAAGCATGAACTAGAGAGATGATTAGAAAATGAGTGGATATAAAGTGTATTTATTTTGGATTATGGCGCTTAGCAAGATTGAAAAGAGAATTGTATATTTTTTAGTTAAATGGACAAAATTTTTATGACTCTTTTCTAGTTGGCAAGATGTTAAATCTAATTTTGAGTTTAGGAATCCTTGGTTAAATGACTTGGGTAAACTTTGACTTAAATATATTAACGAGTATGCTCGAGTATTAAGTATTGTTGGAGTATTCAGATATGGTTAGGTGAAATTATGAAATTGTTAAGAGTGAAATTATAAAATTGTTAAGGGTGAAGTTGATTGAGTTTATTATTGCAAGTTAATTGAAAATGATTTTCTTGGTTTTCTTCAGTTTAAGTGTATTCGTTCACTGGTTTCTTAAGTACTGATAAATTTTATTCAGCGTTTCTTGTTCCAAAATTTTTGTTTTGATTTATTTTCTTGAGGACAAGCAAATGTTCAAGTGTAGGGAAGTTTGATAACTTTTATTTTAAATACACTTTACATGATGATTTTATAATATTTCCCCTATATTTTTTGTTGTTTTTAAAGAAATTGATGCTTAATTGAGTAAAATTTTGATTTCAACGTTTGAATGCATTCTCAAATTGAAAACAAAAAAAGGAATAAAGTTTCACTCAATTTAGAGTTTAAATGAATTAGTTATGAAGTTTTGAAGTTATATAACTAGGTTGTGTCTATATAATAAGAGAAAATGGTAATTTTTTGTTAAAAAGTTATACAACCTAAGGACACAACCATGTCCCTAGGCTGTGTCTCACTTAGGATGATTTGAGCCTAAAGTCAGTGAGTTACATAACTTTGGAATACAACTATATCCTAAGCTGTATCTAGTGATGAAAAAAGAAAATTTCCTAATGTGTTATAAAAGGACTTGTAAGGGTTTTAGAGATAACTTTTCACATTCAAAGTAGAAACGACTTAAAGAGAAGAAGGAGAAAAAGGCAAGAATATCAACCAACTTTAAGATTGAAGAGAATTTTTATCAATGAAAGGTGTTTTTCATGTTTTACTTCTTAATTTTGCTGCAATTTTCTTCTAATTTCATCATGATAGCTTAAGATTCTTATATTTAGGATTGTAGAACCTAAGGTTTTATGTGACTATTGGATTTGTTGATAATTTTCAATGAAGTTTCTATCTTTCTTGATTCAATTATGTGTTTTTATTGTTAATTGATATTTATAGGGTATCAATTTATGATATTATGCATGATGATTGAGAAATCACATGAGTAATGAGATCTTAATATAATTGAAGAGAATTACATGTATACTTAGAGATAAGATGCATGATTATTCTTGAAAATTGTTATTTTTGTGTGGGAATTCATTGTACATTAATGCAATTCCAAATTATATTATTAAGTGAAGAGAGTTCGATAAATAATTTAGGGTTAGGGTTGATACGCTTGAGAAAAGTGTTAACCTCAATTGCGAATCATTCTGGTCAAGAATGATAGAGATAGAATTGGGTAGATTTTAAGCGATCACATGTTAAACACTAGGGGAAACAATTCATAAATACATTATTTGTCTTCTTAAAGTCGTTCTTAATTTTATCGCTTTTTAAATTGCTTAGTCAATTCTCATAATTAGATTAGTTTATTAATTTTAGTAGTTTTAATTTGTTCAACTCATTATAATTTTCCGATTAGATAAGAGAGCTAAGATTACTATTAGTACTTGAGGTTTCTAAGGGATTGACTAGGACTTATATTCACCATATTATAAACCGATAGGTGTACTTATCTTATATTAGCAACTTGAGCTTTTTAACCAAGTTGATTAATGTAATATTAATGCAACTTCCACTATCTACTATAAGTGCACATACTTGTTCATTTGCCTTACAAGTGATGTGAAACAAATTCTCTCTCTAGTCTCCCCGAATAGAGGGTTCCAAACTCATTGTAAGTTAGATAACCAAAGTTATCTTGTTTAGATCTTTAGCAAATACATCTTCCTCAACCGGTTTGGCATTAACCTCAATCTCTTCCTCCACTTCTTTTTCCTCCTTTGGTTCCTCATCTATACTTTCTACTTCAACTTTCGGGGTATCTCCCTTAGTAATCATAGTTCTCCAGTTTAGACATTGAGCGGCGATTTATCCAAACCCTTGGCACTTAAAGCACTTTATCTGGCTTGTCTTCCTCTCAGATCATTGTCCCTTCTCATAAGTTTTTTATGATAAGTCACCATCAATTGGTCGACCCTTTTGTTTAGCTTTAACATTAGTTCTTTTACTCAGCTTAGCACTTTACTAAGCTTGATAACTTCCTTGAGTGAGTCGGCTTGGTTAGACTAATCGGCTTATTAGAGGTTGGCTTGGCTTATTTCTCCTCTACCTTTCTACTCGTTAGGCTATTCTTATAGCCTCATCTAATGTAGAAAATTGTTGAAGCTGTATGACATCTTGGATATCGCCTCTTAATGCAGTGAGAAATCTGGATACTGTTCAGGTTAATGGTTCATCCACTTCACATTGAATCTTGAGTATTTGTAACTCTTGGACATATTCATCAACAGTTTGGCTTCCTTGTCTCAACTCTTGAAGTTAAGCAAAAGTATATTGCAAACAAGTATTCAACACGAATTTGTTTCTACGTAACCTCTTCATTTCAGGCTAAGTATTTACTTCCCTATATCCTTCTCGTCTCCTCATAATTTGGAAGTTTCTACCACATCGTAGCATAACCTGAGAATTATACAGCAGTAGTCCTCACTTTCTCATGGAAATCATATTGATAGTAATAAAAAAACTTGCTCTACCGTCTCTTCCCAGCTCAAAAACTCACGTCTATGAGGTTTGCCATCTCATCAATTCGTTCATCTGTACTTCTTTAGGGTGTGTTGGGGTTATCATTCATAGTGGACAACACTACTATTGTCATCTCTAATACCAGCATTGACACTGAGATCCATCATCCTCTCGATAAAAACTCAGTAAACAAACTCAGAATCGACAAAACAACAAACACTATCCTCTTAAGCTAAACAACTCGCACGAACACTTACCCACACACAAAAGTTCAAACTAATTATGAACACAACAACTATTGTGAAAAACAATAAACCAAGTTGAAACTTGCTTTGTTTTGGTATACACAAAATAGTGTATAACAAAGTATATGATAATAGTAAACTCTATGCCTCTAACTTACTTAATCATTCACAACTAAGCTCTATGTAACTACAATACACAACCACAACAAACATTACTACTTAAGAAAGCCTAAACACAACTTACTTAAAAAAACCTTTACTTTAATACCAAGATGATACGTTATGTTGAGAGCAAATAAGGACGACAATATCAAGGTGGATCTAAGCTTGTAGTAAGCTTGAAATGAGGCAAAAATTAGAATAAGTAAATGAGACAAACAAGCAAAAACCGCGAACAATTTTGAGGATATGACACACCAAGAAAACTCCATAGACTCATGGCTCAACTTAATATGACTCATGAGCTGATATAATGAGGATACTCACTACCTAACCTTACTTAAAGGTTAGGATAAAAGTGAAATAAGTAAGCAATAGAGAGTAATGCTCACCAAAGAGAAATATATTCAATATCTAATGTGTAAGATGATTGTTACGGCTACATATTACAAAGGGTATTTATACTCGAAATATTAGGGCATCCTACCTAAAAAGGAAAAGACAAAAAAAGGTATTGTCATGAAGAAGTAATGTACAAGAAATAATAAAGGGGTACAAATGAAAATTCAAAGAAATCAATGATTAGTGTAGTAAAATCCTTTCATGTGGGATTAGACATATGGCAATAGGTCTCTAAAGACACTTCTTATAGAAATAAACAAATGGTCTAGTCATGATGAAGGTCGTCAAGCAAACCTAGTGGTCCTTCTGAGAAGATGTGGGTGTGGATGTATGTTAGGGTTCTTGGCACCAATACTATCAAGCTGAGGGTCAACACGATCATGGCTAAGCAAATGTATGAGAGGTTGAATTGTTAATGGAGCATATTTTAGGTTGGCACTCGACTACTGAAAGATAAGAAGTTACTCAGCTCGGCATCTAGAGTTGGTCAGTTGTGAGGATCAAGTCAACCTTGGCAAGAGTTGGTTGGAATAGTAGAGTCTACTTCATTAGTCCCTCGAGACCTAACGCTTGAGCTCGTGTTAAGGGTCCTCTTATCAGGTCGTCGCCTCATCCTTTTACCTAAAAGCCAAGTTTCCAACCCCTATTAGGGTAAGAATCTATAGGTACCATCAAAAGCTTTCCTGAAAACTCTATGTTAAGGTTGCTAAAGTAGATGGTGTCTTCGCTTTGGATACTAACTTGCAGGAGAAGCCAGCTAAGAGAGGCGAGCCAAGTAAAAAAAATAAAAGAGGTGCAGATTGGCACCTCTCCCAACTAGAACACTAAGGTCAGGATCGAGACCCCTCGTAAGGTGAAGGAGGAGATAGTTGCTCTCTTACGAACTAATTTAGATAGGTTCACCTGGTCGGGTTAGACATGCATGGGATTTCCCCTGAGCTGACGACCAATAGCCTCAATATTGACTATAGTGCATGGCCTATCAAATAGAAGAAAAGGAATTTCGTGCCAAAAAGGCAGGCCACAATAGAGCAAGAAGTGTAGAAGCTACTTAAAGTCAGTTTAGTTAGAGAGGAGAAGTATCCAACCTAGCTAGCAAGTGTAGTGCTGGCTAAGAAGTTTGGCAAGTGGTACATGTGTATCGATTATATCGACCTCAATAAAGCTTACTCAAAAGATAGCTTTCCTCTCCTTAATATCGACTAATTGGTTAATTCCACATTGAGATACGCCTTACTTAGCTTCATGGATACCTTTTTGGGCCACAATCAAATCAAGATGGACCCAAAAGATGAAGTCTATACCTCTTTTGTCATTGATTTTGGTACGTACTGCTATACTGTTATACCCTTTAGCCTAAAAAATGCCAAGGTAACATGTTAGCATATGGTAACCAAGTTGTTCAAGCCTTAGCTTAAGTAGAACATGGAGGTGTATATTGATGACATGATAGTCAAGAGCAAATAGCTCGGTGATCATGCCAAGGACTTGCAGGAAGCCTTCGACCAAATAAGAAAATACGACATGAAGCTAAACCTCAAAAAATGCATGTTTAGGGTCAACTTTGGTAAACTCCTTAGCTTCCTAGTCACCTAAGGCAAACCCTAAAAAGATACAAGTTATTAGGGATATGAAGCCCCCTTCTTCGGTTAAAGACATACGAAAGCTTATTGGTATGGTAACCGTACTGAGCAAGTTTGTTTCCAAGAGTGCAGACAAATGCATTGAGTTCTTTAAAATCCTTAATAATCCTAAGGGTTTTGAAAAGATTCCTCAATGTATGGCAGCCTTCAAGCAATTATAAGACTTCATTGTATACCATCCAATCCTCTCCAAGCCTATTCTAGGGGAAGACTTGTATTTGTACTTGGCCATTAGCAACCAGATACTCTCCTCTATACTAGCTAGAGTAGAAGGGAGAGAGTATAAGCCTGTATACTAGGTTAGCCACATACTTTAAGGGTGATAGGAATCAGCCTCTTAGACTGATCACATGTAGTTAAGTTAGAGGACTCCAAAGACATGTACGAAGAATACTAACTTGAAGCCATATCCGAAACGGGGATTTCCATTCTAAACTAATCTCTTACTGACTTGACTGTCAAATCCTCATGTGTGTCAGATCTACTCTAGCAATGATGCTTTATTCTAGAAGATAGCCTAAGATTAGCCGAGCTGAGCTCCCAAATTGACCATAGACTTCTAACTCCAATTTAGCTGACTCCTCCACAAGACTGATTGGCTTTCCACCTGATCCTAATCAGGTTGGCTCCTGATTGCAAACGCTTCTATTTTCATTTACAATGTATTACATTTCTAATGCCTAACCCCCAAGCAATATGTATCTTTTGGTACAATATTCCAGAAGCATTCTTTTCTCCTCCATACTAAATATTCTTTATCTCTTTTACCACTTTTAGTATGTATTATGTAACTTTATTGTAAGGATGCCCCTTTTGTCTTTTCATACATGTAAAGTTACCTTAATAGGCAGTAGGACGAGTATATAAACCCCCCCACTCATTTGTATGTAGATATAACTCATCAATATCAAATTATTTAAATATCCTTTGAGCAACCCTAGTGTTCTCATTTCCCTCAGCTATTATTTATTCCCTTCAGTAAGGAGTAGTGGCAAATAATCCTTCAGTTCAAATCAATGAGTCACATCCAGTGAATTGTAGGTCAAATAGGATCGAGTGGTGCATCATATTCATTCGGTAGCTGCTTGGACTTTTCCAGCTTTTCTTTGTTTGCTTTTAGTTCACTTCATTGTGGTGCTCCTTTGTGTGTCTTACCTGGAAGATGCATCAGCTTTGCATGTATTAGAGCACGGTTTCGAGAGGGAGTGTATGAAGTTGTAGTGAATTTTTGGTTCACTTTATTATTAGTGGCTACTATGTTCCTTTTGTAGCTACTATAGTGTGTTTGTATGTAAGTAAGTGTAGTTTTATTATTACTCTATTTTTCATTATGAAAACATAGAAAGTTTGCTTCTGTTCTATTCAAGTGATTATTGGGTATTAAAGTTGTTAGTAAGTTGTTAATCTATTTAAGAAGTATTGTACCATGTCAAATTTGAGTGTTCAAGGTGTTATTAGTGACCAAAGTAGTGGTGCTCAACCTGGTCGTAATCATAATGGTAGTAACACCACAAGGTCGATTGATGACAAACTTGATAGACTCACGAATCTTGTTGAAAGTCTAGTTACAGTAATGCAAGTTAATAGACAACAACCCTAGGGTATGCCATTACAAAATCTACTTGAAAATGTTCAAAAGTGAGGTTATGGCTAAGGTAGCTAAGCCCGTTACCCAATTCAACCCCCTCAAGCTAGAGAAGTTGCAAAACGAGTTACAAGATGAAGATTGGAGTTAGAGGATAATCAGGAGATTGATGCTGAATATGGAGAGGATGAAGAAGATGAGCTTAGTTATTCCTGAGCACAGGAGCGGGGACTTCAAGCTCCTCGAGGACTAGATAATATTAAGGTTCAAATCCTACTCTTAAGTAAAAGTAAAGATGTCAATGAATACTTGGAGTGGGAAGAGAAGGTAGAAAAGGCGTTTGACTATTATGAGTACAAGGAAGTAATAAAGGTTTGACTTGCTATGCTTGAGATCTTTGGGTATACCACTATGTGGTGGAAAAATCAGAATGCAGCTAGAGTAACAAATGGAAGGTGAGATGTGAGAACCTAAGATGAGATGAAACGATTGTTAAGAGGTAGATTTATACTCGAGACCTACCTACAAGATATGTTTGTAAGATTGCAAGAACTCTACTAAGGAAGCCGAACAGATAATGATTATGTGAGGGAGTTCTAGATGCTCATAATCCAGGCTGATGTAGAAGAATCCAAGGCTTGCACAGTGTCTAGGTTCATCTCTGGACTCAGATATGAAATTCGCAACATTATGGAGGTACAGGGGTTTTACACCTTGGAAGAGGCAATAAAGATAATGTAGAGGGTTGAAAAGCAAAAGAGAAGTGCTCACAGCCAACTTGGGTAAACATTCTCTCAAGCCTTAGTTTCGAGCTGACTTATTTAAGCCGAGCCGAAGAGTCATATAAGGTCGAGGACAAGAATGACTAACCTAATGAAAGTCGAGCAAGCCAACAAGGTTGAGCCAGCTAGCCAAGCCAAACCGAGGTTAGTCTGACCTCGAGGATTTATGAGAAAAGTCAGACCTTTAGATAAAAGACCAATAAGGTGAAGTGCTTTAAATGCTCAGGCTTCGAACACATGGCTGCTAAGTGTCTAAACCGCCATTTCATGGTACTCTAAGGAGAAGTAATAGATAGCACCAATGAGAGCAAGCTTGAAGAAGAAAAAGATGTTGGAAAATTCCAAGAAGAGGAAACCTATGTCTAAGCCGACCAAGGAGAAGTGATGACCCTAGTCGTAAGATGAATACTGATTTCCTTGTCAAACTCTAAGGAGGACTAATAGGAGAATTTATTCCATACCAAGTGCACCGTCAAGGGCCAATTATACATAATCATTATAGATGGGGGAAGTTGCACAAACATCATTGCATAATCCTTTGTGCAAAGGTTGGGGTTGCCAACATCAAAACATCCCCAACCTTATAAGCTGCATTAGTTTCATGATAAGGATGCTTTGTACGTGAATGAACAAGTGACCATATCGTTCAGTATTGGAAACGTATACAAGAATGAAATAGTTTGTGATGTCGTCCTTATGAAAGCTTCACATCTGTTACTTAGACGACCTTGGTTGTTCAACCAACATGTAACTCACAACAGGTACAAGAACATCTATGCCTTTATTAAGGATAGAAGGAAGATTATGTTACAGCTAATGACCCCAACCTAAGTGAATGAGACTTATAATTAGCTTACCTGAGCTAGTAAAAAGAAAGCCTTACTGATGAGTCGAAGAGAGCTCTAAGTGCTTAGAAGGTCAATGAGCCTATGTTAATGTTGATTAGGAGATTATTAGAGGTGTGAGATTTAGAGGATATTCTTGATAAGATCTAAAGCCTGCTAAACGAGTTCTCTAATCTATTCCTTGAAGAATTGCCTAAGGATTGTCTCTAGTCCAAGGTATAGAGTACTGTATTGATTTATAGCCTAGCGTTGCCCTACCTAACCGACCTGCATACAGAATAAACCCTGAACAGGTTGTAGAGCTAAAGAGACAAGTAGATGAACTCATGGAGTGAGGATATGTGAGAGAGAGCATGAGCCCTTTCGTAGTACTAACTCTGCTCGTCTCGAAGAAAGATGGTTCATGGCATATATGCATCGACAACTAACCAATCAATCAGATTATTGTTAAGTATATATATTCGATACTAAGGCTTGATGACATGTTAGATGAGCTTTATGGTGCCAAGATGTTTTCAAAGATCAATCTGCAAAGTAACTATCACCAAATTCGCATGAGACCAAGTGATGAGTGGAAGATTGCTTTTAAAACTAAGTGTAGTCTCTACAAATGGTTAGTTATGTCGTTTGGACATACAAATGTGCCAAACACATTCATGAGGTTGATGACCCCATGTGATGCGCCTTCTGATCGAAAGATGTGTGGTTATGTACTTTGATGACATATTGGTATGTAATGTCAACCTAAATGACCATGTTCAACATCTTTGTGAAGTATTTGACATTCTGCGAACCAAAAAGCTATATGGGAATTTGAAGAAGTGTATGTTCTGCCAGAATGAAGTGGTCTTCTTAGGGTTTATGGTGTCGAAGGGAGGAATCTGAGCAGATGAGGAGAAGATCCAAGATATTTTGGAGTGGCCAAGGCTGAAGAATGTCACTGAGGTTCAAAGTTTGCATGGCTTAGCTTTTTTCTATAGGCGATTTATCAAGAACTTTAGTACCATAGCCACCCCCTTGACCGAGCTAACGAAGAGGAGTGAAGGATTCAAATGAAATGACTCAACTGAGTAAAGCTTTAGAGGAATCAAGGGGAAGCTCACATCGACGCCTGTCCTATTACTATTAGATTTTAACAAGCCCTTCAAATTAAAATGTGATGCATCGAGAGTTGGAATTAGCGTTGTCTTGATGTAGGAACAAAGACCCATCACCTACTATAGTGAGAAGCTTAGTAGGCCTACCTTGAACTATTTTGTGTACAAGAAGGTGTTATGCTCTCCTTACTAAGCCCTTATTGTCTAGCAACACTATTTACTGCTATGAGAATTTGTTATATATATAGACCATGAGTTTCTAAAGCATCTTAGCAATACAAGCTAAGTGGTTGGAGTTTATGGAAGGGTTCTTGTTCGTTATTCAGTACAAGAAGGGAAGCGCAAATGTGGTCACCAATACCCTATTACGATGGCAAACCTTATTAATCACTTTGAAGACAAAATTATTGGGATTTTCACGAATTACTGAGTAGTATGCTCATGATCCTCATTTTGGCCCTATCATAGAGTAGTGTAAGGATGGAATTGTGGTTAAAGGGTATTATCTTAAGGATGGTTACCTATTTAAGGACCGAAGGCTGTACATACCAAGATATTCTACATGTAAACTATTGGTTAGGGAAGCTCATAGCGGTGGTTTATCTAGCCATTTTGGATAGACTAAAACAACCAATTTGCTAAAAGAAAACTTTTACTAGCTTGGTTTGGTCAAGGATGTCCATAAGGTAGTAAGAAGCTGTGAAGTGTTTAGGCGAGCTAAAGGGAAGAGGGAGCCTCATAGATAATACATGCCCTTATCAACCTTAACCTTATCTTAGGTTGACCTTAGCATGAACTTTGTCCTAGGGTTGCCCTAGACATTTAGAGGAAAAAATATATATATATTTGTTGTAGTGGATTGCTTTAGCAAAATGGCATACTTCATCTCATGCCATCGGATTAACGATACTTTATATATTATTGATTTATTTTTGCAGGAAATTGTCCAACTACATGGAGTGTCGAAGACTATTGTTTCAAATTGAGACACAAAATTCTCGAGCTATTTTTGAAAGATTCTTTGGAGGAGACTTGGCACTAAGCTTGTATTAAGCTCTAGTAACCACCCTCAGATTGATGGCTAGACTGAAGTGGTGAATATAATACTAAGCAACTTACTTAGAGCAGTTGTGGGAAAGAACTTGAGGTATTGGGATCTGTGCCTACCAATTGTGGAGTTTGCATACAACTGAACTGCCTACAGCATTACTAGGAAGACCCCATTCGAAGTCGTTTATTACCTTAATCTAACAATTCCCCTGAACATGATCGGTACCCTAATAGTTGCTGAAGGGAGTCAATCCAGAGTTGATTGAGTCCAAGAATTGCAAGAACTATACCAATCTATAAACAAAAAGATCACCAAGTTTAATTAGATATGATACAAGATAAGTAGCTGAGGTCGCCGAATTGTTACTTTCTAGCCAAGAGACTTAATATGGATTCACCTTAGCTGAGAGCGATTCTTACACTTAAGACAGAGCAAACTATCTCCCTGAGTTGATGGTTCATTCAAGGTTTTGAAGAAAGTCAATTGTAATGCCTATTAGATCGAGTAACCTGATGACTATGGTATTTCCTCCACTTTCAATGTATCTAACCTAACGCCTCACTAACCTACAAAGGAAGACCCTATGAGCCCCATAAAAGAAGAAGCAGAGATCACTCCAAATTTGAGGACAAATCTTTTTGACCTCCAGGTAGATGATAGGAATCAGCCTCTTGGACCATCACATGTAGTCAAGCTAGAGAACTCTAAGGACTTGTACGAAGAATAATAGCTCGAAGCCATATCCAAGATAAGGATTCCTATTCCAAACTAATCTCCTACCAACCTGACTGTCAAATCCTTATGTGTATTAGATCTACTCCAGTAGCGATGCTTTATTCTAAAAGATAACCTAAGATTAGCGAAGCTAAGATCTCGAACTAACCATAGACTTCTAACTCCAATTCAGCTAAGTCCTTTATAGGACTAATTGGCTCTTAACTTAATTAGATCAAGTCGGCCCTTAACTACAAACACATCTGTTTTTGTCTACTTTATATTATTGATGGGAATCTACGAACACAAACCACGAATGAGTATTCGATGTCCAAGTGGGGTGAGGAATAGGAAGTGAAAGGGGGTTTTGATAGTGAATATGTATGGATATTACGCACACAATCAGGGGTTAAGCTCAAAATAGAGTTCGATACAACTTACGAACATTAAATATCATTCGGGTTTCAAATGAGAGGTTAGATGCAACATATTAACTAGCTCAAATGAAGTGTTCATCACAATCTAAAGGGAAAGATCGATAAGAACACGAGAGATTAAAGAGTAAAGCACACTCAGTAATCCAAAATGTAAGTTCTAAGAGCTAAAAAATATCCTTACTCTAAAAGGAACGTTCATAATCACTGTCTATATATTCTTGTTTTTATATCCGTTAGCTAATTACAAAAGTTGCTATTTATAGTAAATTCTAAAACCCTAGTCGTAAAACTGTAAATAATATACAAGGCCTGTAAACCCTAAAGAATGACCTATAATTGAAATAAGGAAAACATTTACAATGTATACAAAACTGCACATTTAAGAGAATGGTTGGCATGCAGTCATCCAAGCTATTTGTGGGACCAGTCTTGAGCAGGGGATGGTTTGCAATTGGGTGTTCGAGCTAGGGTGGTATGTTTGGAAGTCGTATTGTACTTGGCTGAGCTCCTAGTAAGGTTGGCCCATAATTGCTGCACTCATAGATTACTTGGAGCTAGCTTACCTATACTATGCCAAGCTGTTCTTTGACTTAGAGGCCTCAGCTGTTTGTCTCTTGCCATCTCGGTAGATGATAAGTTTGATGCTAAATGGTTCATTTTCCTCCCTTTGGTCTTCGGTCATCAGTGTAGCTTTAACAAGAGTAGGTTAGCCTCGGGTTAGGTTCAGTCAGCTTCACCTTCTGGTAGGTTATCCTCAACTTTTGACAAATTAACCTTGGTTTGAGGGTTGTTGTAGGCTTATTCTTATCATTACTGTAGGGTTGAAAAGAAGTCATCCTCAACTTTAGTTTATGAGTGTGGGCCTGGATGCCAAACAAGCTCCTTTTCCCCTTTCTCTTTACCATGGACGTCGGGCTATTCTGGATCTCCTCTACATTCATAGGGGTCAAGCAATAGCCCTTCCCATCATTTTGAACCATATAGGTGTTGAGGAAGCCGTCGTAGATCACTCTTCAGTTGAACTCCTAAGGTCAGCCAAGAAGTAAATTTGCTACATTCATAGGTATTACATCAAAGTCAACTTTGTCCTCATATTGTCTAACCTTGAATGCTATCTCAGTCCATATGGTTGGGGATGCGGGTAGGTCAATAATCTTGTCTTCCCCACTAACTCGACAAAAATGATGTTGGTGCAACTATCTCCATCAACTACCAGGGAACAGGTATTCCCTTTCACTAAACATTGGTTTTGAAACAAGTTCTCTCTTTGACTTGGGTCTTCTTTAATGTCGGTTCGTTTGCTTGTTAGGGCTAGGGGTTCTCTTATCTCTGGATAGATGTTAATTGTTTCCTCACCCTTAAAGCTCTTATCACTTTGGCTCTCTACTTAAGCATCAAGTCCTTCACCTTTCAAAATCATTACCCTCTTGTTTAGGCATTAGGAGGCAATATGTCCATAACCTAAACATTTGAAGCACTTAACTTCTCGAGCTTTTGTGCTAGGCACTCTCTCCTGTACTTTCTTAGCGTCAGTCTCGTCAAGTCGGCTTGACTCTCCTCACTCCATCCTCTTCTCAGGCTTTTCCTTCTCTTCATACCTCTCAAGCTTAGGGCTGCCTTATTGAGGTCGGATGGTGGGCCTTTGGTGCCTTCTCCTCCTCTATCTCTCCACTCTTAATGCTAAATTGATCAGCTTGTCTAATGAGTTGAACTGTTACAATTCGACTATGTCGGCAATGTTATCTCGGAGTGTTGAACCCTATTTCGGTTTTCCTTAATTTAATATATATTAAGCCCAATCGGCTTAATATAAATTACTCGATATAAAATTAAGGAAACATTTTTCTTAAAAAAATGTTTGAAAAAAAATTGGAGTTAACAACTAGTTTAATTGGTAAAAAAATGAATTTAGGGTTTTCGGGTGGAAAAATCTTAATTTAGCTACTAATTTGCTTATTTTTTGAGAAAATAATTTTTAAAAAAATAATCAGAAAAACTAAATTTGGGGGCTAATCTATTAAGACTAAATCACTATGTACAAATAAAAAAAATTAATTAATGGGCATTAATTTTATATTTTTCTAAAAAAAAACTAAAATATATACAAATATGCGAAATATGACTAAAATGAATTATTGTTATTTTTTATTATGAATTTTTAAGAAAAGGAAAAAAAGAAAGTTATTTATTTTTTTTAAATAGTTGCCCCGAAGGTGTATACGTACCCACTAGTCAAGATCAAACCAATGTAATTCTTTTTTTTTTAATAAAATATTTAGTGAGTAAATTTCTTTTATTTTTTAAAATCGAGATGGATATATGTTAATATAACCATTTATATTTAAAAAAAAAACTAAAATCTAATTTTCATAAATTTGAAAAAACCCTAACTAACTATATGCAAGATACATTGAAAATACGATCTAGATACATAATTTTTATAAATCCTAACTGTAAGATACGATCTAGATACGTAACTTGAATATATGTTAAGATACGTGTCTAGATAGGTATCTTTTCAAAATCTTAAATACAAAATATATATCTTGATACGTATTTTCTTTGAAGATATGAATCTCGTAAAGGAGATACACTTATTTTTCAAAAAATACAATTTTACTTAAAAACGTAATTGAGCTAAATTTTTTTAAAATTTGAGATTATCTAAAAAAAATCAATATGAAAAAAAAAACCTGCACTTAAAAAATAGATTAGTAAAAATAATTGAATTAAAAAATAAAATAAAATAAACTAAAATAATTTTTACCTAAATGAACTAAGTCATGCGTGATTAGTATACTTGTATATTATGCATCGAATTGCATCTGTATCATGTGTCTAGCATATCAACTTAGGAGCAATATGTAGCATGTTGGCTGTAGAGCATGTATGTAAGTGACCGAACATGTGTGTTTATCATATATAGGAAATCGTATGTGTGATCTCAATTATGTGAGTGACCGTATCAATGCTAGTGTCATGAGTGTTGCTGTGCCCAGTTGGTAACTAAATGGATGTGTGTGTCAGGGAGTTCAGTCAGGGTTGTCATAGATTTGTCGAGCAATCGACACGCATGGAGATTGTATGATATGTCTTCGTAGAGTGATGTCGGGTGGATTGTGCAACTGTTCGTGTGGATTAGACTTTGATATCATGTGATCGCGGCTGTGCTTGTGTCAAATTGTGAAGGTGTGCAAATTATGAGATGCGACTATTAATGTGTAGCTTATGTACGTGCAGTGAATTGAGGACGAGGGATAGGGCAATGTAGCTATCGGACATGTGGTATGCAAGTGGATGTACATGTGAGTGCTTCTAGATGTGGGCTTAGGTGTGAATGTAGCAGGGGCTTTCAGTCGAAGGGGGGATCGGTGATTGTTTGGTTCAAAGGGTATTGATCAGTCAAGATTGAGGGGGGTATGTGGATTGTCAATAAAGTATTTGTTGAAGGGGGGTCAGCATAGATGTGGCATGGAGCTGTCAATCAGTATGCAACATGCTTATTAATTTGGCATGGAGTGGGGACATTGCTGTGTCAGTGCAGTGAGGGCCAGGTGCTGTTTGTGATCAGGGGACAATGTGCATTTGTGTGTCGGTGAACAGGGGGTCGGGGTGTTATGTGCTCATGGACTTCGATGATGAAGTGAGGATGGCATGGATTGAGGGTTAGGGGCGTATTGGTTGAGTAGGTGTTTCATGTTCAATCATGCGGCATTAGGCAAATGTGAAGGGGTTGTTGTGTTTTGATGTAAGTATTTGGAGGATATGTTATGAATTGTGGGATGCATAATGAAAAACCGTGTTAACAGTTAGTTGCCAACTTGTCATTTATAAACCTAAAATTGAATCTTTCGGATCGTTTTAGTTATAGATTTAATCAAAAGCTACGATAATGATTCCTTGAAATTCAACCTAGCTTTTAGAAACTCTATCTTAATTTAGGCTTTCTATTTTCCGGGCCCGATCTAGTCCAATTTGATTTAGCCTAATAGTCCACTTAATAAATCCTAAGTCTATTCTAGCTCAATATAAATTAGATAAAAAAAATCCATTTTATATTAGATCGAACTAAAATATTTTATTGAAGCCTAATTTTTCAATGACTTACAATTTACTAAATTACTCACTCACCATTATTCAATTCGATACTAAATGATCCGACTCGATTTGACTTAACTCGATATGACTTGACTAGACGCGTTACAACTTAACTCAATAGGATTGGACTCGATACGACTAACTCAATACGATTTAACTTGATATCGACTTGACTTGACACTTTATATATATGTATTTTTTATTTTTTTTTATTTTTAATTTTATTATTATTATTTTTTTACTTGGCTCAATAAAAATACTAATATAAAAATGGCAAAAATAAAGTGTCTATAGCTGCTCCTCTTTGTAGTGAAGTTTAATTAGAACTTCACTATAAGGACAAAAGAGATACCCATTTTTACTAGATTCTAGTTTAAGGATTACTAGCTTAAATGGTTAGTTCAACTATGTTTCATCTTAAAGAAGGATATCAACTTGAAAGGTCGATGTACAGAATAAACAGCCCATTTTGAAAGAAAGGGGCAAATGAATGGGAAAAGGTTAAAGGGTCTATCTTGAAGGGATAGAGCAAAGAAATAAAGGTGCTTATCTTGGAAAAATAGGGTAAAAACCTCTAAGGATCAAATTAACTTGTTTTGGTTTAGCAGATAATCTGAGAAAAATAGATCTCTTCAAGATTCCTTGTTTGGGTTTGGTAAACAATCTGAAGAGGATAGATCATTTCAAGATTTAAAAAAATATTGCTTTAGTGGATTATCTGAATAGGATAGATCTTTTTGAGATTTCTTTTGGTGAATAATTTAAAGAGGATAGATCTCTTCAAGATTTGTCTTGATTTGGTGAATAATCTAAAGAGGATAGATCTCCTCAAGATTTGTCTTGATTTGGTGAATAATCTAAAGATGATAGATCTCTTTGAGATTTCTTATTTTGGTGAATAATTTGAAGAGGATAAATCTCTTCGAGATTTATATTGATTTGATGAATAATCCAAAGAGGATAGAGCTCTTCGAGATTTCTTATGCTTGAAAGAATAAATCTTTTGAAAACAAGATAAGATGACATTTTGTTAAAGACATAATGAGATAGCGCTCTCATGAGTAGGCGATCTTTTAAATGATTAGATAATACTCCTTTGAGCAAGCGATCTAACAAAAGATATGATAGCACTTCTTTGAGCAAGAAATCCTAGAAATGAATAGATAGGATAGTGCTCCTATAAGCAAGTGATCTTAGCAAAGGACTAGATATGACAGCACTCCTATGAGCAAGCGATCCTAGTAAGGATTAGATAAGACAACACTCCTATGAGCAAACAATCCAAGATTACTATATGAAATGGACAGCGTAGTAAAGGGCAAGTGATCCATGAATTTCAAAGACTTTGATGAGTTTAGACAAAATGATCTGAGATTGGATTTTGAGGGATTCTGATGATTCTTTAAAAATATTGACTTTTTCTTTTTAAGAAATCCCTGTTGACAAAACGGTTTCGTTTCTCTTTTGAAAACCTTTTTCTTTTTTCAAGAAATTCAAAAAAATACTCTTCGATAGAAAATTGTGTTGCTAGCAAGTAAGAAAGTTTCGAAGACCACCCTAAAGATCACAAATAAAAGGTTGGCTTGCCCCTTGCCCATTGATCACTTGTTCTTTCAGTCTTGTTTCCTATAGCATAATTCATGATTTTTATAATCCCTCAAAGTATTAATTTCAAGCTTAGGATAAATGACAATTCATGTTCTTGAGAAAGCACTCAACTTGTCATTCAATTTTCTACTAAAGGAATAGGCATCATTACTTGAAACGTTTAGTCAAAGTAGACTTCCTTATACTCTCATAGGTTTATTTTCACTTTCAGCATCAACTCTAAAAATTACAGCCTATCTTGTAAGTGGTACACTTTAGTTAATCAATCAGGTCTTTTTCGGGTTTGCAATGCAAGGTTTTTGGTTAATAGTTTAAGCAAATGGATATCAATTTGCTTTTACCAATTTTGAAAAAATTATATATACAATCTATTTCGGGTTTACAAGCTAAGAACCTAAGAGAGACTAAACATGGGCTTGCCTTAGTTTCATTAGCAAATTTTATTGAAGATAGGTTGATTTCTTTAATCAAAAGAGTTTCATCAAGAATAGTATAGTAGGTAAGATCACAAAATGACGGCTTTGCTTTTAAGCTTAGGAATTTAAAATGTTTAGCCTTTGGATATTCTCCACAAGTTTAGACTTCAAACTTATTGGTAATTTAACTCATGCTTGAAGGTGATTACCTTGCTAATATTTTCAATTTTTTTCTTTTTTCACTTTTTTTTTTCTTCTTTTTCTTCTTTTTTTTTTCTCCTTTTTTCTTTTCTTTTTCTCTCCTTCTCTCTTTTTTCTTTTGTCAAGGCAGTTGCCTTCCTTTGTTGAGTTTTTGCTTGATGAGATTCAAAGCCCTAAAACCATGGTTCAAAGAGTATAGGCTAGGGAGCAGTATATATGGCTTTAGAGTGTTTAGAAAAAGTTCACGGGCTTGAGGTGTTTAAATAAGTATATAGGTTGAGTGAGGTGTATATGATTTGAAACTCTTCCTTATCCTAAAGAAATTAAATTTTCTATGGCAATATTTACTCATGAATTAGCACAACTAAGGCAAGCACAAGTTAGTCTACTCCCTTTTCTCTAAATTAATGACCTTAACCTCCTGATTGCCCCAATGTGGGATAGTTCTTGGTAGGGTTAATTTTAAGAAAAATTCCCTAAAAAGCTCAAATGGGTTTACAAAGGATAACTATGTTTAGGGATGATGAAGTAAATGCCTAATATCATTTTGACAGTTGTACCAAGTTAAAGACAAACCTCATTTAAGGAATGAGCTCAAGTACTCACATTATGATCCTTAACTCTCATGTGTGTTTAGGGTTAGTGTTTAAGACATGATTTGCCTCTTTTAATCCTAAACCTTTCAAGTAATGTGTTACAATTCCCTTAAGTGGAAAATTTTAAGTTTCGAATTCAAATTTATCCATTTTCATTTGCTCTAAGTCTTGCATGAAGTATTTCATTAATGAAAGGTCAATGACATGCCCCTATTAAGCTTGCTTCATAACATACAAAGAAAAGAATACACATGAAAAATGCTCTTTTCAAAAGATCATGTCCATTACAAACTCAAAAACAAAAGGTTATGCAGAAACTAAAACTCTTCCAATTCTAGCCCCTATTACTGTCACTTCTTGGAACTTAGCCCATTTAGTTGAATTGATGTCTTAGAGATATACCTAGTTTCTTCAAATGGTGAGCCACTTGGTCAGATGGTAGTAGTAAACCCTCAATACCCGATGTTAGAGGTTGTTCATTTGATGCCCTTAGGTTAAGGATACCATTACCCATAGACCTATTGGTCTCCAAAAGATTTAGATGGATAACATTAGCGTCAATCAAATCTTGCATCTTATACTTTAGTTTTCAACAGTCTTTTATGGTATGCCCCACCTAGCCTACATGATATTCATACCATTTGTTAGGGTCATGATCCCTTGACTTGTATTTTTTTGTTAGGTTTTCACATGCTAATAGTCTTACATTTCTCAATTTCTTGAACACTTAGGCTATTGGAATCTTAAACTGTATAAGTCGCCTCCTCTTGTTGTGGACGGGCTTGCCTTGATTTTGGGCTTTCCCATTCGACACATTCGCTCCTGACTTCTCTTTCATTGAATCATCTTCATGCTTGGGTTGTGATGTCCCATTTGTATTAAGATCTAAGTTTTTGAGCTTCTTTATGCACATAACCCATTGCCATTTCTATACCCACGAGTCTCTCTTTTAACTTTGCTAACTTTGCTAACTTTTCTTCTAGGGCAGCAACCTTTTCTTTTAGGCCTTGGCAAAGACATACCCCCTAGGCTTGACCATTTAAATCTATTTCTAGCATTTTTTCCAAACCTTATATCATGTTGATAGTGGGCTCTAGAACCTACAACTCTTTAAACTTGTCCACTTGAGATGATATGTCAATAGGCACATAGGTTTGAGTATGAACCATGGTATCGACTTGCTTTACGTGCTTACTATGAATCCCCTCTAGTGTGTCTATTCTCTATTCAAGAGTTTTAGACATCTTGGTTTTCAAAAATAAGTGATTATGGGATTCAGGTTGAGCTAAACCACTTTAAGAGGCAATCTTTCAAATCTTACAAGAATCAATTCTTGTTAGCAACACCACATTCCCTCTCTTTTAAAAAAAAATCAATTTTTTTTTTTTTATTTTGAAATCCTTTTTTTTTTTTTTGGAAACTTTTACTAAAAACTAATGTTTATTTTATTTTATAAATAGCCTAATATTGACACTAAACAAATCTAAAAAAAAAATTGGAAACATTGGGACTACAACCGAGGACATAGATGACATAAGGGAGATACATAAAAATGGAAATTATTTTATAATGGGAGACTCATTAAAAAATGATATAAGGATGACGACTCGTAGAGTATTAGAACTGTGATAGCAAAGAACGAGAACTTAAACATTTACAAGATTGATAAGAGTTTGATGGTTAAATCTTTTTTTGTCTATTTTTTTAATTTTAATTTTTTTTTTTTGTATTTTGTTAGTTCCTAATAGTATAGTACATGTGAGGCATTGCAATAGAAATCGACAAAATAAATAATCATCATGAAACTTGTTTTTTATCATAAAATACCATTTTGAAATTTCTTTTTTAAAAAAATTTCTGAAAGTATTAAAAAAATAACAGTTCCATAATAGTTTTTATCATAGCTAAATTTCATAATTACATGCAAAAAAAAAAAATTTACAAGTTAATATTGAATTTTTTTTTATTCATTTTTTCCTTGCTTGTTTTTTCTCTTTATTTTTTTTAAGGAAACTATCAAGAAATAAAAAAAAAATGAGCAAAAGACTACGTAATGAATAAAGGTTTTCATTTAACAAAGCTCCAAATTTATTAATAATCATAAAATTCAACCTATGCAACGAACTAAAAGAAAAGAAAAATAAACTCCTAACAAATCTTCTTAAAAACTTAAATCCTATATCTATAAGAGTCGACAGATCTGATTGGGATGGGCATCATCAACTTCTCTCATAAGCCTTTAGATTGTATCATCTCTTTCTCAAATCTTACTTCTCAAGAATTGATTTCTACCAACAATCTCTCATTCTCCATCTTTAACTCTTCAATGATTCTTTTGCATTCTTGGAATTGTACTTCAACTTTAGCACATATGGTATCCTAGTATGCCTACTCGATAGGTGAAAGATATACTAACTCTAGCTCATGTCTGAATATGTTCAAAGCTTCATATCGTATCTTTTCAATCTTCTCCAACTGATCATAGATGAACTGCTTAGTGGCTCAGTATTCTTCGACTTTAGCCCTTAAAATTCTTACGTTGACTATCTTCTTGACTTCCCTCTATTCCCATAGCTTCACGGGTTCTGTTAATCATTGAATCAAAGTAACAGTGGGTAAACAAGGATCTTGATAACTCAATGTGACATCGTCCAAGGAGTCTTCGTATGCTATCTCTTAAAGTGGACCTAACTGTC
Organism: Lumnitzera littorea; assembly: GCA_024138015.1. NCBI lineage: Eukaryota > Viridiplantae > Streptophyta > Magnoliopsida > Myrtales > Combretaceae > Lumnitzera > Lumnitzera littorea. The sequence goes on from JAMXBB010000012.1 coordinate 26,215,642, forward strand.
TGGTGACACAAGCTAGGAAATATCTTGTACATCCCATAATACTGATAAGAGGAGCTCTTATATAATCGACGTACCTTAGGATGGCTCGAGTGCAATTACTCCACCTAGCTATTCACATAAAATCTACTAGCTGCATCTTGCTTATGACTAATACCTATCCTTCAAACTGAGTTTCATTTCGTACCTTAAGGTGATGGGCAAAATTGTCAATCAAATTGACGTTCTTAGTTAGGGATGCTTTGAGAAGGTTCCTTCCATACCTTTATGTGTGACTAAGAAACCATATAATGAGAATTGTAGGGTTAGCCGTGAAGTACCCGTGCCCCTGCTTCCTTAAGTGGGTGAGTATCCTGAATTACTCTACCAACAACATCGGTATATAGGATTTACCAATTAAGAATTGGGTTATTAGCTTGGCTGCCCTATAATGGACCTAATCGTATTTGACCAAAAACAACATGTCCCAAATATTGCTATGATAAAGGCGTTTACCCTCTTTTCGACCCATGATTCATATTCTCTACAAAAGATCTAATGATATTTCTAATAAGAGTTCGGGCTTGAAAACCATTCTACTAACCTTAAGATGTTGAGACACCTCTTGCCCTCTGAAGATAAGAATGGTGCCAAGGCTACCTTTTTTACTCCTAACAAGGTTATGAAGGCTTTCTCAAGCTGGACTCTAAGATCTGAGACGGTTATGCCTACTTCCAGAGGCGAAGCATTAAGTAACAGCTAATATTCTTCTAAAGTGGGCATCAACATATGTGGGCCGAACTTAAAAGCTATAGATTCCAGATCCCAATAATGGATAAGGGCTTAAATTAAAGGCTTGTGGAGTTGGACTAGCATGAAGGACATGACCAACTTGATCTTCTTGCAAATGTGATGTTGCTTGGTGCACAAAAGCTGATTCAACTAATCTTTCAGTATGGCCTTGAAGAAGGAATACTTATCTAGTTGGACCTCATGGATAAGCTTGGGATTGATACTATCCTGACTTTCCATATTTGTAATACATAAAAACATGAAATGATGCAATTATTTACAATGAGATTACTAAATTTATAATAAAATCGAACATGATATTAATAATTTTGCAGCTTTTTCAAAAAAAAAAAAAAAAATTTTACGCAGCCTTTCACTCATTAAGAGATGATAAAAATAAAACACATATAATACAAAAAAAATAAAATAAAATGAGCATTAGCAAAAAATAAATAAATAAATAAAATCAAATAAAAAATGTAGTATGCTACACATGCATGTAATGCAATAAGGGCTAGAAATTAATAAATTATAGGAATTATTATAAACCTACGATTGAAAAATACCTTTATATATAAGTAGATCCGAAATATGATTTTAAAAATGAAGCTTACGAATATTTATATATAAAGGTTACTGGTTTTTCTTTTCCTTTTTTTTTTTTAAAAAAGAAAGTTGAATTGATAGCGGATTAATCAGGTTTTTTCTATACTTTAAAAATAACTATCCCTTTTTTCGAAAAAAATGATACAAGAGGGTAGGGTCTATGAGTCTTAAGCTTTTTAACTCCAAGGTTTTTTGGAGAGAAACTTAATAGGCTACATTGAAGTTTGAGTAGGCTCACTTATCATCACTAGGTGGAAGTAAAGACTCCAATAACTTGAGGGTTACACAATAGCAGTCGGTCCTAAGTTCCTACAGTGGCCCAAGTCCAACCACATCTAATCATGCAAATGATTGCTAAAAAAATAATTAGAGACACCAACCAATTCAACTGATAAAAAAAATGAAATTAGGGTTTCCAAGTGGGAAAACCCTAATTTAGACACTGATCCGCATATTTTTTAAGAAAATAATTTTTTAAAAAATAACTAGAAAAACTAAATTCAAGGACTAACCTATTAAGACTGAGTCATCATATAAAAATAAAAAAAAAATTAATCAATGGGCATTGTTTTTATATTTTTCTAAAAAATACTAAAATATATACAAAAATGTGAAAGATAATTAAAATAAATTATTATTATTTTTTATTACAAATTTCTAAGAAAAAGGAAAGGAAAAAATTTTTTTCATTTTTTTTATTTTTTAGACGGTTATCCCGAAGGTGTTTACGTACTCGTTAATTAGGATCAAACCGATATTATTCTTTTTTTTTTATAAAATATTTTGTGGATGGATTTCTTTTATTTTTTAAAATTGAGCCAAATATATGTTTACTGGACCATTTATATTTTTTAAAAAACAAAAAAAAAAACTTAAAATCTAATTTTCATAAATCTGAGAAAAACCTAACTAACTAAATCTTTTTTAAAATCTCGGTTAAGATTTTTTATTTTTTAAAAAATCACTATGTCAAAAAATATTTTTTCTAAATCTTATATATAAGATACATTGAAGATACAATCCAGATATGTATCTTTTCTAAATCCCAACTACAAAATACATTGAAGATAAAATCTAGATACGTATATTTATATATATCTTTTCTAAATCTCAACTATAATATACATTAAGATACGTGTTCAGACATGTCTCTTTTCTAAATCCTAAATGTAAAATACGTATCTTCAAAATCTCGTAGAGGAAATATCCTTATTTTTCAAAAAAATGCAATTTAACTGAAAACTGTAATTGAGCTAAATTTTTTTAAAAATTGAGATTATCTTAAAAAAACAAGCAATATGAAAATAATAATAAAAAAACCTACACTTAAAAAAATAGATTAGTAAAAATAACTGAATTTAAAAAAATAAATAAAATAAACTAAAATAATTTTTACCTAAATGAACCGAGTCATGCGTGATTGGTATACTTGTATATCATGCGTTGGATTGCATCTATGTTATATGTCAGATTGCATCTGTATCGTGCGTCTAGTGTATCAACTTACGAGCAGTGTATGGCGTGTTGGTTATAAAGCATGTATGCAAGTGACCGGACGTGTGTGTTTATCTTGTATGGGAAATCGTATGTGTGATCTCAATTGTACGAGTGACCGTATCAATGCTAGTGTCGTGAGTGTTGCTATGCCCAGTTGGTAACCAAATGGATGTGTGTATCAAGGAGTTCAGTCAGGGCCATCATGGATTTGTCAAGCAATTAGCATGCATGGAGATTGTGTAGTGTGTCTTCGTGGAGTGATGTCATGTGGATTGCACAGCTGTTCGTACGAATTGGACTTCAGTGCCGTATGATCACGGTTGTGCTTGTGTCAAATTGTGAGATGCAGCTGTTGATGTATGGCTTATGCATGTGTAGTGAATTGAGGACAAGGGATAGGGCAGTGTAGCTGTTGGGCATGTGGAATGTAAGTACATGTGCGTGTGAGTGCTTCTAGATGTGGGTTCAGGTGTGAACGTAGCAAGGGGTTTCAGTCGAAGGGACGATTGGTGATTGTTTAGTTTAGGAAGCAGCAGTCGATTAGGATTGAGGGGAGCATGTGGATTATCGATCAAGTGTTTGTTGAAGGGGGGTCAGCGTAGACATGGTGTGGAGTTGTCGGTCATTGTGCAATGTGCTTATTGATTTGGCATGAAGTAAGGACGCTGTTGTGTCAGTGCAGAAAGGGTTAGGTACGGTTTGTGATCAAAGGGACAATGTGCGTTTGTATGTCGGTGAACAAGGGCTTGGGGTGTTATGTACTTGTGGACTTCGATGATAGAGTAAGAATGGCATAGATTGAGGGTTAGGGGTGTGTTAGTTGAGTGGGTGTTTTGTGTTCAATCGTTCGGCGTGTTGGTTGAGTCAGTATTTCGTGTTCAATCGTCACCTACCGACTTACCATTTATAAATCCAAAATCAAATCTTTTGTATCGTTTTAGTTATAGATTTGATTAAAAGATACGAAAGATACGATAATAATTCCTTGAGATTTAACCTAGCTTCTAAAAACTCTACCTTAATTTAGGCTTTCTATTTTTTGAGCCTGATCCCATCCCATCCCATCCAATTTAATTTAGCCTAATAGTCCACTTAATAAATTCTAAGTCTATTCTAGCTCAACATAAATTAGATAAAAAAATCCATTTTACATTGGATTGAACTGAAATATTTTAATGAAGCCCAATTTTTCAACGATTTAGAATTTACTAAATTGATCACTTACCATTACTCGATTCGATACTAAACGATTTAACTTAATTCGACTTAACTCAATATAACTTGACTAGACCCGCTATAACTCAACTTAATAGGATTAGACTCAATACGACTTATCTTGATATGACTGACTTAATTTGACTCGATACAATTCGACTTAATTTGACTCGATACAATTCGACTTAATATCGACTCGACTTGATACTTTATATATTTTTTTATTTTCGTTTTTAATTCTTAATTCTATTTTTTTAATTTTTTTAACCTGACTCAATAAAAATACTAAAATGAAAATGGCAAAAAAGAAGTGTCTATACGGAGTCTACTTAGGAACCTAACAATGGTGCAGTCTTGTGGTTCGACAATCTCACATCACGTCATCAAGGTTTCAAACTCTTGCAAATACTCTTCAACGGTTTTCGACCTTATCTCAAGTGTTGGAAAGCATGGAGCATTTCTTGCTTAAAGTAAGTCAGCACAAAGCGTTGGTTCATCAATCTTTTCGTAAGCCTCTAAGTTCTAATCAACTCCTCTCCTTCGACATCTCGCTTAGCAACTATCTTATCCTACCAAATGCTTGCATATTCAACAAGGGATAATGAAGCTAACTTAACCTTTGTTCAATCATCACACTCGTAGCACTCGAAGAATTACTCGACTTGAGGAACCCAATCAAGGAACTCTTTAGGTCGACTACTTTTACTGAAGGTTAGCAATTTAAGCTTAATATTATCAAATCCTCGGTGAGGTTCTCAAGGTTCATCCCTTGCATTTCGAGCTGGTCAATTCACCTCGGATCGACCACTTCTATTGGAGCTATGCTCGGATACATTTCTTCTCGGCCTTAGCTCTCTTCTTCGAGCTTCTTGATTCGCCTCAAAGTCAACACTCCTATCATTTCTCCTCCTCGGTTTAGGTTGGTTTTTTCTTCTCAACTGTCACTCGTCATTATCTAGTTCATTGGAACCACTTCCACTTGTAGGTGTTCATTCCCTTCTTTTATCTCAACCACCATGTCTGCAGCCTCTAACAAAACTAGTGAGTTCATGGATAAAGTCAGTGAGATTCTGAATCTGATATTCTAAGTTATCAACATGTCTCTTCAACTTTTGCGAGGACTACCACCATTGTTGTTGACACTATCTTCCAACATCATTGTACAATAATTTCTAGAAAATTGAATAAACACATTTTATAACAAAAACACTACAACACCCCGGAAATGACTACTATTCGGCTTTTGTAGCTACCCATAATTGACAAACACTTCTACAACAACTAAAATCAACTACTAAAAAATACCGTTACTCAACTCAATAGCATAATACTACAACTACTAAAAATACAAACACACTACACTATAGAATGACGACTAACAGAAATGTTTAAACTACAAATCAAACTTTTAAGAACACTAGCACGCATGTCTTCCTAAAGCTCTGATACCAACAAAGCTGATGCGAATCTACGAACACACAGCGAACATGAACTAGAGTGGGTATTCGATGTTCAAGTGGGATAAGGAATAGGAAATGGAAGAGGGTTTTGACAGTGAATATGTATGGATATTACACACCACGACACAAATACAATTAAGGGTTAAGCTTGAAATAAAGTTCGATACAACTCACGAATACTAAATGTCACTCGGGTTTCAAATAAGAGGTTAGATCCAACTCACTAACTAGCTCAAATGAAGGGTTCACCACAATCTGAAGGGCAAGATTGATAAGAACATAAGAGAATAAAGAGTAAAGCATACTCAATAATCCGAAATGCAAGCTCTAAGAGCCCAAGAATATCCTTACTTTAAAAGGAATGTTCAGGTGTAATCACTGTCATGTATTCTTGTTTTTATATCTATTAGCTAATTACAAAAGTTACTATTTATAATAAATTCTAAAACCCTAATGGAAAAATTGTAAATAATATACAAGGCCCTTAAGCCCTAAAGAATGACCCATAATTGAAATAGGGAAAACATTTACAATATATACAAAACTGTGCATTTAAGAGAGTGGTTGACATGTAATCATTGGAGCTATCTGTGGGATCAGTCCTGAGAAGGGGACTATTAGCAGTCAAGTGTCCAAGCTAAGGTAGGATGTTTGGAAGTCTTATTGTGCTTGACCGAACTCTTAGTGAAGTCAACCTACAATTGTTGCCCTTATGGATTGCTTGGCCCTAGCTTTCCTATGCTATGCTAAGCTATTCTTTGACCTATAGGCCTCAGCCGTTTAGTCACTTGCCATTTCGGCAGATGACAAGTCTAATGCCGAATGGTTCCTTTTCCTCCCTTTGACCTTTGGTCATTAGTTTAGCCTCGACAAGAGTAGGTCAGCCTTGGGTTTAGTTTAGTTGGCTTCACCTTTCAGCAAGTCATCCTCGCATTTTGATAAATTGGCCTCAACCTAAGGGTCATCGTAGCCTGATTCCTATCAATTATATTTCTAATGCTTAGCCCCCAAGTGATATGTGTTTTCTGGCACAACATTCCAAAAGGATTCTATTCTGTTCCGTACTTAATATTCTTTATCTCTTTTATCCCTTTTAGTATGTATTATGTAATTTTATTGTAAGGATACCCCTTTTGTCTTTTCATACATGTAAAGTAACCCTAGTAAAAAGGTATATAAAAACCCCCACTCATTTGTATGCAGATATAACTCATCACTATCAGATTATTCAAGTATCCTTTGAGTAATCTTAGTGTTCTCATTTCCCCTCCCCTTAACTCTTATCTATTCCCTTTAGTAAAGAGTAGTGGCCAATGAACCTTTAGTTCAGACCGGTGAGTCACATTCGATAAATTATAGGCTGAGTAAGATTGAGTGGTGCATCATATCCATTTGATAGTTGCCCGGACTTTACTAGTTTTTCTTTGTTTACTTTCGGTTCGCTTTGTTGTGGTGCTCCTCTATATGTCCTACCTCGAAGATACATCAAAGGGCCTGAGGTCAAGTATATTAGAGGAGAAAAATTTTCATTGGCCATCATCATCTCAACACATTGGCTTAGGCCTTACTTCCAGGCACACCAAATCATTATACTCACAAACTAAACACTGTGCACACTAAGGCAAAAGCTGAACATGTTTGGATGAATGTTGAAGTACGCAATGGAGCTTAGTGAGTCAAGAATCTAGTATCAACCATGGACGGCCTACAAGGTATAAGTGTTGGCTAACTTAATGGTTGAATACATAGGAGGTGAGGAAGCACCACTAGGGGATGACGAGCCGATGTAGACTCTCTACAACAATGGATCATCCACCTTAGGGGGTGGAAGTGCGAGTCTTATACTAACCATACTACATAAGATCATAATTTACTATACCCCCAAGTTTAAGTTCGACACTAGCAATAATGAATACGAATATGAGGCCTTGGTAGTTGGTCTCAAGCTGGCCAAGGAGATCGGTATTGAGCACCTATAAGTTTTCTTGGACTCAGTGCTTATCGTTTAGCAAGTCTGGGGTAACTATAAGGCAAGATACTTGGAGAAAGTGAGGAGTCTTCTAGCTGAGTTTCCTTTGTGGACCATCACTAAGATCCCCTAAATATAAAACTTAGCAACAAATTTGCTATCTAAGCTCAGCTCCACAAGGATACAAAAGCTTGAGGTGAAGGATAAGAAGATTTTCATAGAGCATTTACTAAAGAAAAGCATAACTCCGAGCTTAGTTGATGTCTTAGAGCATACGATAGCACCATCCGAGTAGAGCTAGATGGACCCTATCAGGCATTACTTGGAGTATGGTACGCTCTTAGAAGATAAGAGAGAGGTAAAGAAGTTGAGATACTATGCTGCCAACTACACATTGGTTAATGGTGTCTTATACCATAGGGAGTTAGCCTTCCCTTACTCAAATACCTTTAAGCAATTGAGGGCCTGTACGTCATAGAAGAGCTGTAAGCTAAAGCGTACAGCAACCACATCCAGTCCCAAGCCTTTTATATTTGGGCTCTACAGCTCGGATACCACTAACCTACCCTGAGGTAGGATGTTAAGGCTAGCCATGATAATGTACTACCAATCTTTCAAAGCCTTGGTGAATGTGTCAAGAATGCCGATGCCTTATTGGCACTAGGAGCACTTCTAAGTAAGTCAAGGCCAAAGCTGTGGCTAAGATCATCCAGAGGAGCATTAAGTCATGTGTTTGAAACAATATCCTCTCCAGATTTAGGGTCCCTTATGCCCTTATCATGGATAATTGGCACTAGTTCGATAACCTTAAGTTTAAAGAATTCTACATCAAGCACCACATCACGCCATACTTCATGTTAGTTACCTACCCTCAATCAAATGTTTAAGTTGAAGTAACTACTTGGGTCATTCTTGAAAGCTTAAAGAAGAAAGCGGATCAAGCTTAAGGCGCTTAGACAGACATGCTACCCAATATCTTATGAGGGTATAAGACCACCTACCGTACCTCTATAGGCAAAACCTCTTTTTACCTAGCATTCGGGTTAGAAGTAGTCCTCCCCATCAAGCTAGAGTTGCCTAACCTTCAGAATCAAAGTTTCTATGCTGTGTTGAACGAGTCCCTATTGTGATATCCCATAAATCAATAATCCAAACATGAACATCTGAGTATTAAGGTAAAGTCCTGTCCTTGTACGATTAAGGTCAATAGTTGATTTAGGGTATTCGGGAAAATAAACCAATTAGGCTAGAAACTTACGAGAAACAGGATAACCCTAATCGAGGAGTTCTCATAGGTTTGAAAATCCATAATACAATAAGAATATAAAAAATACAATCAAAATACTGAAAATTTATTCTATATAAGACCTTAAAATCAAATTTAGAGCAATCGTACCTAAATTTAAAACTTTAGGAAAAAGTTATCCAATTGAATCCAAACTTTACGACTGAGATAGGAAAGTTAGTTAAAGTAACTCGATGAGGTAAGATTTTGAAAATAATTACCTAAAATTCTAATTTTTCCCCTAGAAGTATAATTACTTAATATAGTCCAAAATTGCTTGAAAACCTTAAAAACTAAGCTCGAAATACGACGAGGACTTAAAAATAAGATAATTAGTCAATAAAAGAAAATAATATAGCATAATATACTATATGAGTATACATGTATTTTTATAAGTATACACGGCATATATAATAAATATATCCGTAAATTAACCTAAAATAATATAATTATGCATAATGAACGATAGAATTACAAAATTAAATAGGGAAAAGTATCTTAAAAATAAAAGATATGCTAGAAACATGATTACACGTATATAATTACTCATTACGTGTATAATATATATATGATATATATCTGTATATTAATAAAAATCATTAAATAGTAATATAAAATACCAAAGTACCCTAAAATATTATCTAAAAATTATAAAAAAAATGACTTGAAATATGATTGGATTAAATGTTGAGTAGCTTAAAAAGAATAAGCAGCTACATCTAAAGCAACTTTATTAAAAATTGACACCTCTTATTATACGTTTTTCGAGGAAAATATTAAAATAAATTACTTAATAATTAAGAAAAAAATTCAATCGACCTAAACTACTATAAATAGGATCCTAGGACTCATATTTAACATTTTGGCAAACCAAGATAACTTAAGAAAAATTCAGAAAAAAAATTAGGAAAATTTGACCAAAAATAGGAAAAAAATAGAGCAAGGACCGAGCCTAGCTTATTCCTCGACCGTTCATTGACTTGATGTAGATCCCCGCTACCACTTAGGAGAGCCACCACTGACTAGGCCGGCTAATAACCTCTCTTCAGCGAACGGCAGCCGGAGTTCCGATGAACTCAAGTTTTGAGTTTCTACTCTATTTTTCTTTATTTTTGAAAAATTATTAAATTAATTATGAAAAGTATAAAAAAATTAATTCTTAGGTTATTTTATATGTACTTTCATTTATTAAATTTATTTTTACAAAATTAGGAGTATTTAATATATTTACTTAACAAATGTACTATTTATCAAAAATTTGAAATTTAAAATAAATACACTAAATGATGTAGTTTCTAGTTTAAAATTTTTGTATAAGATACTTATGATATATAGATAATTTCTAAGTAGCCTAATTTTTTATTTGAATATTTTTAATATTTATTGTATTTTTTGGCTTAAAAATAGCTCGAAAATAGGCTGAAATTATGAAATAAATAGGAAATTATTAAATTAAATGATGAAATGGACATATACTGATTTCTAGTGAATAATAATAATGTTTGGATAAGTTGAAATCAATTTGGTGCAAAAAAGGATATTAATTGGGTAATTTAGGATAATTTAAGGGTAAAATCATAAATATGAATATGTAAGCTATAGATCAAAAACTTGAAACCAAGTACTAGCTGAATTCCATATATTTTTAAAAGTTTATAGAAATTTTTGGAGAATTATTTGGTAACCCGAGCTATTTATTATGAATTTACATAGTAAAATAGCTTGAATAACAAACCAATACCCAATTCTAATAATAATAGGTTAAAATATGATAAATAAGTGAATAAAAACTATCTATTTGTGTATTGGTCAGATTGGATAAAAATTATATTTTTTAATATATTCAATGATATTTTAATAAGCGAGATACGTTATAGAGATATTAGAGTTAGATAATACCTATATTATAGATTATATTGACAAATTAAGTAAAATATGATTTAATAACATAAATTACGTATAGTATGATAATATTTGATTAGATACGTATAATTGTGTTAAAAACTCGAATTATCCATTAAAAGTCATCTCTAGAAATTAAGACTTGCAATACATATCGTTAAGTCTGTACGAGCCCAACGATATTATTTTTACTAAAATCGGATAAACCTAGGTAATATAACCTATATCTTTACAATATTACTGATTTACGTATTATTATAACTCTACCGTAATCGAAACATGATATAAATGACTACAAGTACGTTTTGATACAATCAAAATGATATATTATACGTAATAATATAATTGCATATATTATTAATACTTAGTAACTTAACTCGATCGATATAATGAAACTATATATTATTATATAATAAAAATGATAATATACTTTATATATATATAGCTGCTTTAGATAAGAACCTAATGTTTTTATAATCATTACGAAAATGAATTTAGGTTTTATATGTATAGGGCCTCCCAATGATCAAACAATTGATGACACGAGTTTTTCGAAGTGATCGCTAGGACAAATAACTGGGATCAATACTTTACTGCATTTTTAGATATTATTTCAGAATATTTGGAGACTTTGGTATATATTGTCTTGTGAATGTAGTTAGCTATTTGTGCATATGCAATGCTTGTAGTTAAGTTTCAATTTGCTGTGATGGTAGTTAACTCCATGATATGATTGTTCAGTAAATATTATTATTAAATTGTTTGAGCTTGGTTGATCACTTTAAAAAAATGAACTAACTCAAACTTGGCTTAATATCTAATTTGATATGCATCGCAACCCACTAGGGGTAACGACTAAGATTCTCGAGCTAAACACGAATTCCCTTCAATGAGGATAGTTAAAATGGTCCTTTCCCCACCTTTAGCTGAATTAAGTGATAGGAGAGGAGGTCACAGCAAGGTTGGGGGCCATGGTTCGAAAGTGGTTATGGGAGGAGAGTGTTCTTCATTACATAAGTCTCGATGCATAAGTCTCAATTTGATTTCGATCTATGAGTATGTGACGTTAATCTCTTCAACTTAGATTAAAGCGAGTGAAATTTCTCTAATCTCACAACGGATCAGATAATGTCGTACAATGGCATTTGCTTATACGTACATTGCATCTAACCAACTTGATTGAAAACCCCAATTGTGATGTATTGAATGCATACTTCTGTCTCCACCCCCGCTTATTGAGCAGGTTGTTGCTTATTCTCTTATAGTTTGTTTTGTATATTTCAAATGGCTTATAAGTGCCTACTTACCAGAACTTTAGTAAATTGGGATAGGGAATGAGATACAACAAGAAATGGTCGGTTATTGCCCTTAGTATTAACTTTTTATCTTTTAAGGAAAATTACACAAGACTCCTCAGAAGGCTTAATAGTTTTTAATATTTTGGTCTGTATATAAAATGATAGGTACCTGTGGGATTTACTACTACTTTTTTTTTTAAGGTTAAATGATAAGTTTATTATTACAAATTATTTGATAGAATTACTCTATAAGCTTATATGAAACAGGTATCAAATTGGACGCTTCAAAGGGGTAGAGTCAAGTACGTCTTATGTGAACTAGGTCTAAGATAGTAACTATGAGGACATTTTCTATCTTAGGATAGTTTACACGGCGGGACTATTACGACTTCACCTTTTTGGGGCATAACACCTTCTATAGGCCAGCATCAACATTATAGAAGAAGTTAGAGACCTCGCTGTAGCTCGGGTAACTACTTACCAGCACTAAGCAGCCAGATGCTATAATTAGAAGGTCAAACATAAAGTGTTCAAGGTTGGTGACCTGGTTTATTGGAACCTAGAAGCCACAAGCTTACGAGAAGGACAAGATAAGTTGGTTCCCATTTGGGATGACTTGATCAGAGTAAGAGAGAGTTTAAGGAATGGAGCATATAGATTGGAAAGATTGGATGGCGAGCTCATCTCGCGTACCTTGAACACTAATAATCTTAGGCCATACTTCAATTGATGTACAAATCCCTTGTAAATCTTTTTATGAATATCAATGAAGTTCTATTCCTCATGATTACTGTTTACTTTTTTCCTTCTCTTATTCATACTAAGTCCTAGCCCTCAAAGGGTGAATAGACCTATTAACTGGGTAAGTCAAAATGCTACCAACCTAATCCCCGTAGATAACCTTAGGAAGGGAAAACATTCCTTATACGATTAAGGAACTCCTACCATCTAAGTAAGTTGGAACGCTACCAACCTGACCTCCTCGAATAACCTTAGTAAGGGAAAACATGCCTTGTACAATTGAGGAACTCCCTCATAGATACGCAACAAACTTTGTCTCCAAATTAGCTTTGTGGCTGAACAGCTAGGTATAAACACACAAATGAATAAGTGTCAAGCTATGCTACTAAACAAGCATAACATACCAAATAAAGAAATGAGAAGTATTGATAGAATTTGAAGAATAGAAAGCAAAGTAAGTACATTGAATGTAGAAGTTCAAATTCCAATAACAAAGAGGGAAGTTACAGAATTAAGGTTGGCATCCTAACCTACTATACAATTTCTCCTAACTAAGCATAAAAAAATAATTAAGTATAAAAAAACAGGAAGGAGGATGACTCTTTGTTATTTTGGATCAGTGAGCTTCGATAGCTTTGAAAAGTCTAACACTTCAATTTGTTCGAAGTGTTAATCTGTTTATAGTCCCTACTTACGAAATGTCTTGTCTTAAGCTACGGAAGGATAAGTCGAAACCTATTGGCTTGGATCAACAAAAGGATTACCCTGACCTTGATCAGTTTGAGAAATACTTTTAGGTGTGACACCCTATTAAGCTATCAGGGAAAAAATGGATAGAGTAGTGTCTTGTCCACCCCCAATAGCAAAAGGGATGGCCTGGACTGCATCGGCCACTTGGGCAGTAGCCATTTCTACTCGAAGAACCTCCTTCTTCTCCCAACGAATAGGAGCATCCAGCCAGCTTAGGAAGCTGAGGTTGAGCTAGGGATGATGTGTAAGCACTTCGTTTCCAATTACCTAGGCACATTCAGTTGAGATGTCCTTTAGCTCCTCTAACTATCGGTCCGTCTTGTAGAACTCCTTAATAGCCTTGTCGATGGTGACCTCATTAAGCACTTCCCTGCTCTCTAATTTAGAGATGATCTCCTTCATCTTCTCGGTTTCTTTCTAGAGCTCCTAGATTTTCTGCTCTAGCTCGACCTTTTGACTAACCGACTTTAGTGAAGTTGTTTTGGTACAGTTACACTCAACTGCCTTCATCACTTATAACTTTGCTTTAAGCATTTTCATCTATACATAAGAGCAATGCAAGTGGTCATTAACCTTGCTAAATTTTTCATAAAATTTGCTAAAGGAACACTTTACCTCCCTTAGGTCCTGTGTACTAAACATCGCCTTCTGAAGTCCCTAGACCTCATTAAGTAGTATGTTGTAGTTATTGAGCCATAGTAGCACCTAGTCATGCTATTGCAAAGAAACACATGAACTATGACCAAAATAATGCCATCAAGGAAAGATGTTAACTTATAGAGATGAAGACTTACTTATTGAATTACTTATTGAATGAGCAAGCTCAAGTAACCCGTCATTTCCATAAGAGCGCCCCCCTTAGGTCCTCGTCAGGTCTTTGAGGATAACGTAATTATTAGGGGTAAAGGATCCTATTGAGGCCTACGGGTTGAAATCCCGATGGCGCAACATGCAGTCGTTGGCTTGAATGTCCCACTTCGATCTAAGAAGCTTCCCCCGACCTATTCGGTTTTGAACTTGCTCCCTTAAAGGTACAGCTCCGCAATCTAGGACTCATACACCACATCTTTGAATGAGTCCGACGTTATCCTCAAATACTGGAACTTGTTTAGGACCTTGTTAAAGGCATCCTTAAGGTCGTTGATAAACCTATAAGGATGACCTAAGGGCCAATTATATACAAACAATCAGTTGATGGGCTCTATCCCCTTCTTCATCTTCTTCACCTTAGGGGCCTTATCCCTTATAGTTTCTAAGACCTTCCTTTTTTACCTCGTTGCCTCCATAAGGGCACTAGCCTCTACCCTCCTCTCCTTACCCTTATTAGATGGGGAAAGCATCACTGCATCCAGCTTATCGGTGCTAGTAAAGTCATTACCCATATAGAAGTAAGTGTAGAATCAATGAAGGGAATGATCGTGTTCACAAGTTCAATAGCCAATGGCTTTGCAAGAGGAATTCCCTAGGGTAAAGCAGTTGGCTTGATCCTACTAGTCTCTCCCATAACGAATCTCGGCCCTATGACCTTGCCCTTGAGGTTAGTAGCCTTGGTAGTTGGCTTTGCTTTAGTCTAGCGTCGCCTCATTAGCTCAGCCCTAGAAGGACTAGACACCTTTGCCCTTCCAACCAACTTCTCACCTGCAAGGAAACAAACAAACATTGTTAACACAAGGAAAAAGTATGACACTTACTCATAAAACTCTATTGTGACCAGCATGAGCATAGAAGATCATCACCCC